>CM060609.1:31307795-31907795 GCA_030578255.1 Tiaroga cobitis
TGGACTTGAAAGCTGCCCCAGGTTCTCAGGTGCTTATGTCTTAAGTTGTGCCACAGTTTCACACGGACAGGCACTTGTAAGCACGACGTTTGGGCATTAATGTTCCCAAAGCGACATCAACGCAGCGCAGGTTCCCTCGAAAGGGAACGTCTCAGCTCACGACTGTAACCATAGTTACCATAGTGTAACCATAGTGTCTCCCTGCCATACTTCCTACATCCCTGTGATCGACTTGCTTCGGGTAATTGAAGCTAGCGCCGGTTATTCCGGATGTGCTTTTATTCTTTCCTGGTCGTGACGTCACCTGCCTGTGATGTTTCCTCTCACCATTGAACTAGTTGACACATGTGCTTCAGATGCAATCATGCAGAGGCGTTCCCAAAGCAGCATCGACACAGCGTCTTATTCCCTTCTCAGGGAACTATGGTTACAGTCGTAACCTGATACGTTTTGTTTGCTTATTAACTCATGAATGCTCCAAACTGGGGTTTTTCATGAGTAAATAAGCAAACATTCCCTCTCTTCTCTTTCTCTCTCTGTCACATACACTTATTCAGACCTCAGAGTCAGCACTGCAGGTGTAAGATACTCATTGGTATGCCGATGCAGAAGTGGGGTTAGGAGAGCTGTATTGTAATAATATGGCTCTAAAGATAGTTCTCTTTGTATTCTCATAACGGAGTTTAGATAAGATTTAGTCTGCCGCACCACACTGAGATTTTGCACAAAAGCTGTTTGGCTTTCTAAAATGTTCACATACTGCACAGGAGACATTTTAGAGAAAGTAAAAGACACAGGTCAAGAAAAAGACAGAGAGAGCAAAATTAAGAGCTGATGTCTCAATATGTTTATTTGAGAACTGAATCCCTTGATCAGCTCCACGTTGGCACTTTACCTTGCGGTTCTCAGCTTTACATGAAAATAACCACCACTTACAGCAAATTAACTAATCCTTTAAATGCTTGGAAACAAGTCACTTTGAATTGAGTCTTTGGTAATTATATCAAGTGGCTGAATGGGCAGTTGTGCAACATGTTCACTTAAAGTTGGATAAAATAAATTGTCAATCTAATAATCAAACATTGTTGATTTGAGTTCAAAATGTTGTACGTGATATTGAACAGTCAAGGACATGTATTCAGACAGATGGGAAAACAGTTATTTTGGGTGACATGTCCCTGAATAAACATTAACTGGTTTGTTTAATATTCATGACTTCTTTGCACTCAACGCACCACAGACAGCAATGCCTCTGCAGTGAAAACACATTTTGAATTCAGATTCACTGAGTTACGAAGCCACTGCAGTTACGGTTTATTCATGTTATGAAACTTATCAATAGATTTGTAAGACAGAGCAGTTAATGTGTCATGTTATGTTGAAACAAGCTCACAATCACTCTGCTGTTTGTCCTTTTTTTTTGCAGATTTTGACACACTCATTTATCATTTAAGCACTTTAATCTTTGACAAATATTGATGTAAAGGCCCAAAGGCAACACAATTTTTCAATAATAATTTAAAATCTAGTCTGTATGCTTTTTCCTCACTGTAGACTGTTACTGTATTATTTTGTTAGAGCTGTGATCGATTCAAAAAATGTGTTTTACTTGCACATTTGGAATCAAATAAGGTAACACTTTATTTTAAAATGTCCTTGTTATGTTATATTTAGTTACTATAGTAATAACAGTAAATTATGCATAATTAAATGCAAGTAAACCTTAACCAAACCTTAATCCTACCCTAACCCTAAGTACATGTTGTTAATTAATATTACTCAGTACTTAAATATATAATTACACTGTAACAATGACACCTTAAAATAATAGTGTAACCTCGGTTAATAATATGGTCTAAAAACATTTTATTTTAGACTAATATTGCAGATTATTGCAGACTAATATTTAATTTTTATTAACATTATACATACAAATATTTAATTTTAGTTTAGTTTAGTTTAGTCTGGAGCCCAGGGTAAATGAAACATACCATCGCTTCATCTGTCTTTTGGGGATGTTTTCAAACTTTTTATTTAAGAAGAGGTGCAGGTGTGAGTTTTGCATGTTGAGTTATTGCTGGTTCTCGCTTCTTCAGCTGATAAGTCAACCACAGCATCTCTGTATTAATATTTTAAATGGCCTTCGAATTTTGATTACCACCCGCTTATGTCCCGGCATCAATGATTCATTAACAGCAATGCTAGAGTGTGCTGTCTTCCTGCCACACACCAACACTCACAATGACACATATACACAGCGTACAGGCATGGCTGTTATGCTGTATATTTAAACCAACAACATGACAAAGGATATTAAAATTCAAGAAGTGTTATAATAACAAGATGACGTGTTGCAGTTTGTCTGTACATCTGTCTGTACACTTTCGCAATCTTTTTTGATAAATTTTGAAACTTTAGAGTCTTCAGCTTGTTCCAGATTCAGCACCGACTAGATAAAATATCTTCTAAATGAACTGTGACATTTCAGTCTCACTATAGCGAGAAAAGCTGATGCCGTTTTCATTTTGGCTGCATTTGTGATGTTATTAATTATCTCGGCGTTTAATTCTTGGACACACTGTTTACTTTGTGTGCATTTTTACACTCTGTACAATCAATCATTTCTGAGACACTACTATTTTTGCTCCTTGAAGCAACTTTAGAATTAAAACAAATGTTTGCAAATGAATGCGTATGAGAAGGTTTGTGGAGGTTAAAAGCTGAAATTTTCATAGTTTGTATTGTTTAGCTGAACTGTGTTTTACTTTTATTCCTTCATAATCTTAGTAGATTAGATCTTCAGATAGAATTTAACTCTTGTGCATCTGATGACTCCATATCCCCATAATGTCTATATTTTTTTCTTACTCAAACACTACACAACCATTTTCCCCCCCAGTATTTTTTCAATAAAATATCTAGAAATAAAAATATTGGATAGTAAGACTTAATAATTATTAGTTATAATAAAAAAATTTCTTATCCTATTGGTAAGGTATTTTTTTACTTCTATCATTCTCACTACGTTTTGTTTTAAACAATAAAAAACGAATTGCCAGTTGGGTAAGAAGAACAAACGTAGGCCTAATTCAGTATAAAAATTTTCGATATTGCAGGTGCATCATAAGAAGAATATTGTATACGTTTTTGTGCGTGTGTGCGTGCATGCGTGCGTGCATACGTGCGCGCTCATGCGTGCATGTGTGACCTTTAGTACTGTTATACTCAGCACAGGATATTTATCACAGTTCTCTTGGGACTGACGTTGCACACTTTCATGCACAAAATTAAAATTATTCATATATTTATTTACCCCAAACTTGTGGATCTGCATCTTATAAATTTAGGATAATGGTGGTTTCTGTGTTTCAAAAACCAGTTATATTTGAATCAACTCAGCTCAGCTGTATCATAAACATCATGTTTATCATAAACATGATGTATATTGTCAATTCTATGTGATTAGCTTTTTTACCCTTTTTTTCTTGTTGTAGTGTACAGTATGGGACTGGGATTCTAATGGCAAACATGACTTCATAGGAGAATTTCAAACCACCTTCAAGGAGATGAAGTCAGCCATGGATGGGAAGCAGGTATAATAAACATATACAAATAACATGACTTTTTCATATGTTTCATATAATTATTTAGAATTATGCCTGTTTATAAGAGTATCCCCTCTGCATTAGCAGGAAAACACTATAGGATTCAAGACACTTGCAGGGCGGGGGCAAGGATATTATAACATTTTTAAACCACTGAATATACCCTGAAGCACATGAAACTGAGTAAGAGGAAGAGCATTTTTCATAACTCCAACTTATGGATATGTGCAAAGAAGAAAGCCTTCATTAATAAAAACTCATATCACATCATCTAGACTGGAGCTTGCCCATGGGCATGTGAAAGGCTGTAGAAATTCAAAGACCAGATCAGATTCTGTGGTCTGATGAAGCCGAAATTGAACCTTTGAGCCTCAATGCTAAGCACCCTAGAACACACTAGCAACTGCATATCTACAGGCTAACACTGAACACTTAGCAAAACGTTGACAACCACTCCTAATGCCCTCTGAACACCTTACCACATAGCAACACTGGCAACCAATTCAATTCTAATTTATTTGCATAGCGCTTTTCACAATACATATTGTTTCAATGCAGCTTTACAGAAAGTGCATTTCAGAAATGTACATAGAAAAATACAGTTAGTTAATCATGTATTAATTTAGGGCATAACATATCGCCGGCGTTGAGTCGTCTCTTCACAGGCGTCGAGTCGTCTCTTCACAGGCGTTTAGTCATCTCATCGCAGGTGTTGGGGCATCTGAAGTCTCCGTGAGAGGCTGGATACAAACTGGAGCTGACGAACGCTATTTACCTCGGGACTAGCGTCCCGAGATAACAGCAGAAAAGCAGATGGGAAATAATTAGCATAGCTGCTGTTCATAATATTAATGCATTCGATCTGATTCAACAGTGGTATAAAAGGTAAGCATAATGTGAATGCTTGGCTAAAGAGATGCGTCTTTAATCTAGTTTTAAACTGGGACAGCGAGTCTGAGCCTCGAACAATATCAGGAAGGCAGAGTTTAGGAGCTAAATGTGAGAACGCCCTCCCTCCTTTAGTGGACTTAGATATCCTAGATATCTAGATATCCTTTAGTGGACTTAGATATCCCAATGAAAACTTAGCAACTGTATAGCAATGGGCTAACAGCCACTCTGAACACCATAGCAACCACATAGCAACACTCTGGCAACCAATCAGAAAACACTAGCAACATTCAGTACCACTGTAATGATACTGAATGTTAGGTTTGTTATTGTGCCCAAGAGCATGATCTATTTAAAGGAGAACTCCGGCGCAAAATGAACCTTTGGTCTAATAAAACATTGGTACCTAGTCAACTGTTCTCTGAGATTTGTTTTCATGATAAACGAATGTAAAGAGTTTTATCTCTAAAAACTGTTTAGTGTAACGTTATAACGCTAGTAATGGGGGCATTTAATAAGTAAAAAGAAATCGCTAGTTAATACCACTAACAAGGCTCAAAATAGCCCCACACGAACACAGTAACATAATGAGGGTCCCTACATGCAAAACGAAGCATTGAGAACTTTGTAAGTGTATAGACCGTTTAATAAGAAGATAAAGATAAAGACAGTCCACTTCGTGTATACAGACAGGAGCCATCTTTGGAAAACAGTCTCGACTAGTCAAACCACGAACGCCATTCATACAGTTCAGAAGTTCACTGAACTTCATACACTTCAGCTCACTTAGCACGTCGTTCGTGGTTTGACTAGTCGAGACTGTTTTCCAAAGATGGCTCCTGTCTGTATACACGAAGTGGACTGTCTTTATAAAATATCTTCATATTAAACGGTCTGTACACTTACAAAGTTCGCAATGCTTCGTTTTGCATGTAGGGACCCTCATTATGTTACTGTGTTCGTGTGGGGCTATTTTGAGCCTTGTTAGTGGTATTAACTAGCGATTTCTTTTTACTTATTAAATGCCCCCATTACTAGCGTTATACGCTAAACAGTTTTTAGAGATAAAACTCTTTACATTCGATTATCATGAAAACAAATCTCAGAGAACGGTTGACTAGGTACCAATGTTTTATTAGACCAAAGGTTCATTTTGCGCCGGAGTTTTCCTTTAAGTCCATATGCCATTTAACAAGAAACTGTGCTTCTAACCACAGCTCGAGAGTGTGTACAGTTCCAACCACGTAAGTGTGCAATACTGTTTGCAAATGTTCGTTGGAACTATGATTTCAGGAAACACCAAATCGTTGAACTATGTAACAGCAGAACTTGCGGCCATAGTTGGCTAACTATGCTTTCGGGAAACACATCCCAGAACAGCTTAGCAACTGCATAGCAGTGGGCTAACAGCAACACAGCAACAGACTGGCAAGCAACCATAACACCCTAGTAAGTGCATAGCAACAGACCACTCTGAACATCTTAGCAACACCCTGGCATGACAGCAAGCTTTGCACAGGCAAGCACCACTCACATTTGTTTGAGAGAATTTAAAACGATTTATCTTTTTGTTCTCTATTAGAATACTTAAGCAAAATATCAGTTTTCCCCCGTTTGACTCAACCTTGGTGAGCATAAGAGACTTCTTTCAAAAAGTTTTTTTTATTTTTTTATGTTTACAGACTTTTTAACAGATACTATATATATAATTAAATACAACCACCATAACTAGATAATTCTATACTGGATTCAATCCACTATAGTACCACCTGATATAAAACACACACACACAACACACTTACTCTGCTCCATCGCTTCTCTCATTTGAAATCTATTACCGGCTGTGCTGATTAGTAGTTGATGTGTGGCTTTAAATTCCATTAACTTCATATTCACAGTCATCCCCTTGAATGCTCAGAGGAGCAAAGTCGACAGGCTTCAACATACGCTTCTCGTTGCATTTGTTAATCAGTGGAATACCTCTTCCGCCAGCGTGCTGATTGCACTGCTAGCGGGGTTCACAAACAGGTGCTTCGTTTTCAGCGGGAAACTCTGATGCTTTCAGGGGGTGGAAGAAAACGTCTCGCATGCTCTTCAGTGAGAAGACCTGATTTGAGATCTTTAGAACAGGCTGAGATAATTGTGCTTGGATAGATCATTTTAAATAACTCATGGATTTGAGACAGAGATCTTTGGATTGTTTGCATCACTAGATTTTTTCTGAGCTATTGTATTCACACTAAAAATGTAAATTAAATGAAGAACTTTGGCTGGGATAGAAATATCTCATTTTTTTGTCCTGACAGGCATCATCACAAGAGAAACTACCAACTGATCTTGGCCAAAAGGTGACTTATTAACACCGACATGCTTGTGAAAGTCTTGCCAGTACTGCTAGCTTACAGCCAATCACTCTCATATTTTCTGAAAGCTCAACTGCAGACACTATGTTATACTGAGTCTTTAAGACATCCGTCTGTCAATGTGTCTCTCAGGCTTTGGGCATCTTCCTCTCATACAGATATATCACAAACACCTCAGACCAGATGAAAGACTTGCAAGCCCAGGCAATCTATCATGTGGCTCAATGGAGTTCACTGCAGAGATGAATGAGTTGAATGAGTGGCATAGTGCTGTAGTGTTGTTTTACTGTAACATGTTTCTGACAGATCCAGTGGGAGTGTATTAATCCTAAGTACCAAGTGAAGAAGAAGAACTACAGAAATTCTGGAATGGTAATTCTTACCCTGTGCAAGGTGAGTAATTTCCACACTCTTTTTCTAGCAGTAAATAAATAAATAAAGGATTTTAGATCTGGGTTAAATAGGAAGTGTAAATCCATCCCTCTGTACCACCATTATGACTGTCCTTGTAATTGTAACTAAGTAATTTTGGGTAGAAAATATGCGTTTTTTTAGCGTTTTTATTATAATATCTGGTCCATTCAATTGGTTGGAAATGCTTTGTACTGTATGTAGATCTGTGTAGAACACATTGCATAGATCAAATATCACAAAGGTTTTTTTGTAACCATCTTTGTTTTTATTTAGCAATGTAATTTTTCGTTTGATAAAGGAGTTTTTAACAGCCAATTATTCTTGGATCTAAAACAAAATGATGTAAAAAAAAACTAATATTTTGTTTAAATTTTAAAAAGCAGCTAAAGTTCAGCTAATTGTACAAGTATATGATGAATTGGGAAAACATATGTGTGAGCTGGGCCAAAAAATGAAAATGGTGTTGGTGAGTATATGAAATGGTGTCGAATGCCAGTTGGCCGGTAACAACGCTCGGGACAGTTGACAGGCCAGCGCTACATCGTCACAAGAGTTTAAACCTTGGCAATTTAAATATTTAGATGCAAGATGCAAAAAGGAACTCATATTTTTACTTGCAGGCTGTGTGGAAAGTTTTGTGTGCACAAACATCTGAAATGCTCACCCAGAAAGCTGCGTCTCAGACAATGGACGAATTCACACAAAATAAAAATGTCCGTCTGTATCCTAAACATGGTTGGTTATGGCTTAAGAAAAAGATGTGTATCAGTGTATTGGATCCATGCATTTGGCCTTAAAGTGACAGCAGCCAACTATTTCTGCTGCTGTCTGTGTTTTTTATGTTAATCAAACAACAAAGGACAAAGATAAAAATCATTCTCTGCTTTTGACTGAATAACTTTTGTAACTTTAATAAGGATTAATCTGTTTAATTCATACAGTGAAGACTATCTAGTGTTGTTTTACTTTTGATTTTTTTTTCAATGTCTCTACCTGAAAACTAGCTGTTACTTGTCTTTAATAATGTTTTAAATTTATATTAGTTATGCTAGTAGTTTTAGCTGTGGTATCAAAATTGGAATAAATAATTTTTTGGTCCCTATGAGGAAAACAGCTTTTATGAAAGCGCTCTGGGACCAGATCAGAAGCTTGCAACCCTGAGAAGGTCAGAGTGGATCCGGAAGCGAAAAGGCAAGAAAGAGAAGGAGCGAGCGAATTTCTTTCGGGACCCTTTCAGATATGCCCGAAGCCTGTTGGAAGAGAAGAGCGGGAGACTGGAACCCACCGAGCAGGAGCTTGAGGAACACATCAAGAACCAGCTAACCGACCAAGAAAAGAACATCCCGCTTGGGTCGCCAGGGCATGTGCCTCGTCCTGCTGAGCCAGCCGCCGAATTTGACACGACACCACCCAAATGGGCTGCCCAATGGCGTGCCCTACAAGGTTTATAAGAACTGCCCCATGGTACTGAAGCTACTCTGGAGGCTGATGAGAGTAGCGTGGAAGGCCCAGAACATCCCGTTAGAATGGAGCCGTGCAGTGACAACCTTCATCCCGAAAGAACAAAATTCCTGCAACATCAACCAGTTTAGAGGCGTTGCAGTTCTAAAGGGAAAATATGGTTCGAGGGGTGAGAGGACAGTCAGGCCAACAACTACCAGCCCTGCGGAGTTACATGGATGACGTTACCACCCTTCTTCAAACAGCAGCCTGTACCAACCGGCTAATGAAGAGGTTTGAAGAACTCCTTAGTTAGGCCAGGATGAGGATAAAACGTGCTAAGTCCCGGAGTATCTCCATGTGCATAGGAGCCAGAAATGATCACATCTCTTTCACAGTGAACAGTGAAGAAGATTCCAATACTAGCAGAACAACCCGCCCGGAGGCTTGGGAAACTGTATACAGCCGACTTGTCAGATAAGCATATGGCTAATACATTAATGCTACAACTTACGGAAGGTCTGACGCGGATCGACATCTTCCGGGTAAATTCAAGATCTGGTGCTACCAATTCACCTTATATAGGCGGCTAATGTGGCCTCTCAAGATGTGTGAGATCACCACCTCCACTGTGCAGAAGATGGACTCAAAAGCCAACAACTACATCAGGAAGTGGCTGGGCTTACCCCGGAGCCTCTCCAAAATTGGCTTGTTTGGGAGGAATGCACTTCAACTGAGGTCAATCCTGTTGGGCTACAGACAGGAGAAGGCGAGGCTTGTTCTAGAGCTGAAGGACTCGTCACTTGTCACTTGCCTGTGCTACCTTATGTACAACTGGAATGATCTGTTAACCAATCAGAATCCAGGACCAGAACTATCAGTTTAATAATTATTATTTTATCTCTGTTTCAGATCATAAAGATGCACTCTTTCCTGGATTACATCATGGGAGGTTGTCAGATTCAGTTCACAGTAAGTGGTTTTGGATGGCTTTTGGGAGGATTTCCCCTCACTTTTTTATCTTAATGTCATCTTAAGCTCAAACCAAACTCCACTCATATATAAACAGCAAAAATGCTTTTCTTACTTAGTATTTTTGTCTTGTTTCCAGTCCAAATATAAAAAAAAATCTTAAATCAAGAAGCATTTACTAAAGTAGTAAAATGCCATAAGATATTATGTCTTGTTTTCTGTTTTTGCTTTAAAAAAAGCTAAATTATCTACCATTGGGGTAAGATAAATAATCTTGTTTCTGTTTGAATTAGGATTATTTTTCTCACCCCATTAGCAGATAATTTAGCTTTTTTTAAGCAACAACTCACTTAATTTTAATGAATTCCCCCGAAAAAAAAAAGACAAAATATCTTATGTTATTTTTACTCATCTAGTAAAAGCATCTTGATTTAAGAATTTTTTTATATTTGGATTGGAAACAAGACAAAAATACTAAGTAAGAAAAGCATTTTTGCAGTGTAGCCAATATAGGTGTAAGGATAATTTTCATGTTTGTTTCGGTCTCATTCAGTTCACCTGTTGTTAATTAACTATCTCATTTAGCTTCCTCATTTGTTCTAGTATACCCCCTGTGTCTTTCAGTTCTTTGTCCATCTCGTCTATTTGTTTTACGTCAACGTTAAGTGGATGTATTTGCCTGTTTCTTCTGTCTTTCCCCTGGGTGGACTTATTAAAGACTGTGATTCTGATTTCTCCTTCGTCGTGCGCTATTTACACTCATGTTACGTGACAATAGGCTGGATCTTGTAATCATTGACTCCGTTGTTGTCACAATTTTCCATGCAATTACATGAATAGATGCAATGTCCGATTCATGAACAAATTCTTTTGATTTCAATTAATTGTAGTCAGTTTACAAAACCATCCTGAATGATTTGTTCACAAATCAGACTTGTTTGGTTCTTGAGTTCAAATGAAAGTTCTGAAGGGTTATCAGTGAATAATTAAATTTCAGTCTGTTCATTACGCAAAGCTATCGTATGACTTGAAATATAGTGCACAGGTCCTATATACACAATTTATTTATTGTGTTTATGCATCTATTTTTGAGGCTTTGGTTATTGTAATTGGATTGAAAAAAGCAACCAGTAGAGTTACAAATTTTCTTTTTGTGTTTCACTGAAGAAAGAATGACCGCATTTTCATTTTTGGTGAACTATCCCTTTAAGTGTTGTTTAAGTGTTGTTGTTCTGCAGGTGGCGATTGATTTCACCGCCTCAAATGGCGACCCTCGAAACAGCTGCTCCCTCCACTACATCCACCCTTATCAGCCCAATGAGTACCTCAAAGCGCTGATCGCTGTTGGGGAGATCTGCCAGGACTATGATAGGTAACCCACCACTCAATCCCTCAATCAGTCAGTCAGTCAACCAACAAATCAGCTAATCAATCATGCAACCAGTCAGGCAAACAGCCAATCCTTGAATTTTACCAAATTAAATTGAACAGACTCTACTATTACTCTACTCTCTTATGAAATGTTTACATCAGTTATTTTCTCAGTACAGGCCATTAACCAAACGTTCAAACCATTAATCAATCAATTATACATTACATCAATCAATCAAGCATTTAGTCTTATGACTGCCAGTGCCTGTAGTATGCAGAGCTGTCATGTCAAGGATTGTGTTTCTACACTTCAATCACTCTCTCACCCAAGATGTCACTTAAGCTTGGAGTCAATTATATTTGACCCCTCACAATGTCACATCCTTGCTCACCTCATTGCTCATCTCTGGGGCTCAATGCACCTCTCATTAATCCTTCCTTCTGATCTGTTTCCAGCGACAAAATGTTTCCCGCTTTTGGCTTTGGAGCCCAAATCCCACCAGACTTCAAAGTAAGTTCATTATTTTTATGTGTAAAAAAAAAAGAAAAGAAAAAGAAGTAAATAAGAGGGTTTTTTTATGCTTTAAAAGGGATATTTCACCCTAAAATGAAAATTCTGTAAACCTGGAACTAGGTGCAATTTTGGTATTTTGGACTTTTTGGTATTTTTAAATAATTTTGCTTTCTTACTGTGATTCTAGTTTTCATTTGACTGATCAACTTAGTACATAGTACATAGTAAGTAGTTCGACTTAGTTACATAGTAAGAAGTTGAAAAGAGTTTGTTTAATTTACATTTAAGATCAAATTATATTTAATTTTGTAATCCCCTTCAAAAAGTATTTGAGCTATATAATTTTAATAATAAATTTATTCATTCATGTGATGGACTCTGGTGAAATTTAATAGACTGAATTTGTAACCTGATTTTAAGACTGCAAGGAGATTCCCATACAATACAATAAATCGTTGGGGAAACCAGAGTGCTCTAAATCCCTTGCTGTTACCTGACAGGAGATTTCTGAATAATTCATGAACTGCTGATGCCCTTTTACAATAATCACCTTATCATTCCTGCTAATCTATGCCAATCACTCAAAATCAGGTCATCTGATTGGTTGCCATGTTACAATCAGAGGTCATGGCCGCAGCATGGTTGGATGTGACTCTAAGAATGCATTTTATTTGACCGCAGTTTGAGCCACAGGGAAGCTCCATGTTTTATGCATGGTCTTATCCCATTCGTTGGCTGCAATGACTCTGAATATAAATTAACCTTGAAAACTTATGAATAAAATAAAGAAATTAAATGTTGTAGTTATTCCAGTACATCATATGGACTCTAATATCATAATCTAATATAGGCAGGGTTCAAAGTTTAAATCGATTGAGTCTTTTTCTCCATGCCTTTTGAACAAAGCGTTTTGTTTCTAAAAGCAGTAACTCTGCCATCACTGTTACTGATCATTGAGGTTTTGGCAATAAGCTAGCTTTACTTTTTCTACTCTCTTTAGGTTTCTCATGATTTTGCTGTGAATTTTGATGAGGATAACCCAGAATGTGCCGGTGAGTCATTAAGTGTAAACAACATAATTTTATGCCTCTACAAACATGCTTTTATTTTTCAAAAACAAAGTTCAGTGAACTCCAATGCTGCTTTCTTAATGTATGAGTCAAAAATCTCCCACACACACTCAATGGCAAAGAGAATATGTTAGGTTTTTGATGCATAAACCAGTAACTCTTAACTGCATACTCTTGCATTTATAGTTTTTCTCATTCACATTTTTTTAAACCGTATTAACATGCTCAAAACCGTCAATCGTCAATTTCAATTGTCACAACTTCTTGAAAAATGAACGGAACATCAGAACTCTATTGCATGTCTGCAAAATGTAACTCACCCAAAACATTTAACACTAGAACTACCAAGGCAGTCATTTTGACCGTTTTTCAATTTTACAGTTTAATAACTTTGTTAAAATAAAATCAATGTTAGGACTCTGACTTTTCCTAAATATGTGTATATTTTATTCTGACACTGTTATTTTATTAAAATCACAAAACAGAAAACAGTTCTGACTATTTCTACCTAGAATGGCCATGGCGGTCATTTTGACCGCACGCATTATAGATATCATAAGTCCTCTACATTTCCCGCCAACAACTTTTTGTAAAATAATTTAAATAATTGTAATAAATAATTTTTGTAAAATATTGTAAAATAAGTGCACAAATGAGCAAGTTTCGCGGTGGGACTTCATCACGCAACTGGCAAGCGAACTTCGCTCCGACCACATGAAATCAAAAGCCACACAACTGGTGGTGCAAGAGCCAGGACCCGGGCAGGAGCAGCAGCAGATGGAGAGAAGGCGGCAGTGCCAAGTAAGAAGGAACTGCAAAAAAAAATAAAGCTGCGCTTTATTAAAAATAAGCTGCACGCGAAAGGCGGTGTTTACCTGTGTGGACTGTGCGTAAGCTTCAGTGAATGATGCAGGGTGTTTGCGCCGTTCAAATGAGCCCACTTGGAGGAAAACGTGTTTTACATATTTATTATAACCTATCATAACATTGTAGATCCATTTATTTTTAGATTTTGTATTGATTATTGAACTTATTTACAAACAGGGCTGTACTAAACGGTATGAAGCTTTGACGTTTCCTACCTTTTTTGCATGTCTATTCACGTGGGGAGTGCGGTGAAAAAATTATTTTTGACGCAAAAATTAGAGGCAAAACTTAAAACACATAGAGGCAGCGCCTGTCGGGGCAATCTTTCTTTTGTGCTTGTTTTAAGGGCGATTACGTTATAACATGATGACAGGAATTAAAAGCATCCTTGGAAAACTTAAAGAGAAAGGTTCAAATGTAGATATGACATGACGAAAATGACGTTCAGTACGGCCATAACTTTGAACGTCAAAGTATGAGCGGTCAGAATGACCGCTATGATCGTTCTAGTAGTTATGGAAATCCGGTAGTTCTAGTGTTAATTCATGCTTCAAAACGCCTCGTGAGGGAACGCTTCGTGTGATGACATCTTGAAGCACATGTGAAATCAGTCCAATTGTGTGGTGGAACGTCAGAGGCGGGTGACGTCACGAACCAGGAAACTGTAAAGCCTGCCCAAAACAAAGCAGCGCTTGCTTTGTAAAAGTCTGAAGTAAGTCACTGACAGGCACGTAGCAGATATGGCAAGGTGACGCAGCATCTCGTTCCCTTTTCAGGGAACCGAAGTTACAGTCGTAACCGATGCGTTCCCTTTCAAGCGAACTCGCCCTGCTTCGATTGACTCTGAGGGAACATTGTGGTGAGCAGGACGAGGCCGAGGACCGTGAGGCAATGGTGCGTGGCCGGTGGCGTGTTTACTGATGAGCAATACCAGCGCAACGCATCGGTCTCGTATCCCTCGTGGAGGAGCGTAAGCATAAAAGGAGGAGCGATGATCGTGAAGATCGAGAAAGGCCAGGCCTGGATTTTATTTGATGTTTTGTTTTATTGTGTGTGGGTTCCCTCACGGACGACTGCTGTCTTTTACTTTCGTTTTGTATTTGTTTTGTTTTGGTATTAAATTCTTTAAATGTCCACCGGTTCCCGCCTCCTTCTTCCCACAACATCTAACCTCGTTATAAACGTCTATACCAATATAACCATAGCGAGAAGTGTCTGTCCTCTGTGAAATTGCGAGGAGCAGCACTAGGACGAGAGCACCTTGGACCCTGGTGTAGAGTCCAGGTCCAAAGAGTAGAACCTTACAAATGTGGGCAGTGAGGACCATCCTGCCGCATCACAAACATCTTGGAGAGAAACTCCTGACATAAGGGCCTTAGAGGCCGCCATACTCCTAGTAGATTGGGAACGGACAGCCATAGGTGAAGGCTGTCTGACCGACTCATAAGTAAGTGTGATAGCCTCGACCACCCACTTGCTCATTCTCTGCTTAGATGCAGGGGACCCTTTGTTTGGGGGCTCGAAACATACGAACAACTGTTCAGATTTATGTCACAGGGAAGCTCTGTGGACATAGGCATCTAGCGCCCTGACTGGGCATAGCAGGTTATTCTTTTCCTTGTCTGAGTTTTGGAAAGGAGAAGGACAAAAGGTCTGCAACACAATAGATCTAGCCGCATTAGTGGGGACCTTAGGAATGTATCCTGCCCTAGGATGAAGGAATGCTTTAACCATACCAGGTGCAAATTCCAAGCATGAGGCTGCAACCGACAGTGCTTGCAGATCTCCTATTCTTTTCACACGGAAGGCCCTGGCTTTGAGGTTGTGAACGAGATGGCAGGAAGCGTTTGTCTAATTTATTTTGTTTACGAACGTCCTGCTTATCAGCTGGCCAATTGATGCTTAATCTTCCGACAGCTCTCGTCACAACCTCAACTAGCTCCTCAAAAGCATTTTGTATCTAAGTATCTCCTGCTTTGACACTAACAACTATTCATATTTGAATACTTTTTATATTTTAGACACATTCCAGTCGGGCTTTTAGGACCTGTCACAGCACAGAATCTGTATTGCTTAAGGTCACTAATGATATATTGTTTTCGTTGGACTCAGGATCACATGTTGTTCTAGTTTTATTAGATCTAAGCGCTGCCTTCGATACGATTGACCATGAGATTCTTCTCAACCGTCTGGAGTGTTGGGTTGGTGTCCAGGGTATAGCCCTTCAGTGGTTTGCCTCATATTTAAAAGACAGGACAGTTGCTGTGAATCTGGGAGACTTTTCTTCCACATTGGCCCCTTTAGTTTGTGGTGTTCCTCAGGGGTCGATTTTGGGACCATTGCTGTTCTCTCTGTATATGCTTCCTCTAAGCACTATTTTTCGGAAGTATAGTATTTTATACCACTGTTATGCCGACGATCTTCAGTTTTACTTTCCTGTGAGCTTAGATAAAACCTGTTCGCTGGACAAGCACAGGAATGTTACAGTGACTTTAAACTTGGGCTTTCTAGCAACTTTCTCTAATTAAATGAGAGTAAAACTGAGGTTTTGATTGTAGGCTCTCGCATCTCACCTACCTTTCCTGATCATTTAGGTTCCTTGTCCCTAAAGATTGAAGATCATGTAAAGAGTTTAGGGGTAAAAAGTTTTGGTCTCCCCCAGACTATGCTAGTCCGCTTACAGTTAGTGCAAAATGCAGCGGCAAGGCTTTTAATGGGGGTGAGAAAGAGAGACCATATTACTCCTATGCTGCAATCCTTACATTGGCTTCCGGTTAAATTCAGGATTGATTTTAAAGTTCTCTTGTTTGTCTACAAGGCCCTATCAGGCCTTGCCCCCCAGTACATCAGTGATCTTATTATTCCCTACTCTCCTTCTAGAGTTCTCAGGTCTTCCGATCAACGGCTTTTAAAGGTCCCTCTTTGTCATTTAAAATCAAAAGGAGATCGTGCTTTTTCTGTGGTAGGTCCCAAACTCTGGAATAGTCTCCCATTCCACGTGAGGTCAGCTTCATCAATTGTCTTATTTAAAAACTTATTTATTTTCTTTAGCTTTTGAATAAGTTATGTTTGTTTTGTTGTATGATTTGAATGTTATCATTTTTGTAAAAACGCTGTTGTTTGAAAATGTGCTATATGAATAAAGTTGCTTGCTTGCTTGCTTGACAACATCTAGTTCTTCAGGACTAGATAGCAGTGTTGGTGCCTCAATCAGGGCGGAAGTAACCGCAGCGCGTGCTTCCAAACCCTGAGAGAAGGCACTGGATCTCTCAGGTGAAGGCAGAGATAAGACTGGGCCCATCTTTAACCCCGTTGATAGATCCATTTGCGAACCCCAGGACTGAAGTTGCCGCTGTGACTCGGCCGCAGCGGGACCAGAGCCCTGAGGAACGCGAGCCTGAGCGTCCTCGCAAATGAACGCCAGGTGGGATCGGAGTATCCCCATGGGAAGCACATCACAGTGCTCTCGAGCGCTGACTGTGCATGCTCCTCACCCAAACAAGCAACACAAAGGTTATGTGTGTCCCCACTCATTAAATAACGTGGGCAGGGGTGCACACACACTCTAAACTGCTGCTTGCTCACCATAGTCTTTGATATAAAGTGGATATATAGACAATTCAACACCAAATTGAGAGAGACTGAAGACACAGAAGCTAGAGACTTCAAGACGTCGCGTTGCCTCAGTGTCAATCGACGCAGCGCGAGTTCCTTTGACAAGGAACCTAGTTATTGTGTCAGTAAATTGCCAATGCCACCAAAATAGTGTTTTTGTCATCGTGTGAGCCACACTAGTCAAAATGTTTAAATGTTGGAAATATTTGTTGTATACAAATTTTATGGTTTTTTTTAATACTTTTTTGTTGACACTGACTGCTTTATGTACTATACAAGAATGTCAGTTTTGTCTGTGTAACACACTGAGCTTTTTGGATACAGATTTCAACAGTAGCTAAAAATATAGTGGGAAAAGTCAATACTAAAGTACATTGTACACAAAAAGAAAATGAACCTTTTATTCATGCAGTACATTTATTTTTGTAAAAATGTGTTACATGTAAACTGAAAATTCTCAGCTGCTTGTTTATTCTTTTACTCACTCTATCATGTCTTCCCCTAACACTACCACCACCACACATTCTTAAATATGTTCCTACTGCAACTGTGAATCTTCAGTTTACATGTACCACATTTCTATAAAATAAATGTACTGTATAAATACACATAAATTTATAGTACTACTGTAGCTGCTTCTGTTTTGGGTTGTGACATTCCTCTATGTTCAAAATAGTAGTGATTGAGCTGGGTAGTCCATATATTTGCTTCCAAATTTGAATGGTAAGATAGTGATTCCTCTTTCATTACCAATTTAGCAAACATTCCATTCCTATTCCATTTGCCAATTTAGCAAACATTGCAAACATTCCATATCAGATATTTATGGAACATGCATATCTGGCAGATAGTTATTGCGCAAATTGTAGGCAATTTTACTTATCTTTTGCACATAAGTCTGAGGTCAAAGGTTATGTTTTTTTATTTTCATATAGTCAGTAGTTGTCAGAAATGAGCAATATGACATCCATTCAGTGTGTCACATTACAAAACTGATAGTTTTTTCCTTATACCATTAAAAATTGCATAAATTTGTCATAAATTGGCATAAAAATCATTACAAAATTTAATGAGTTTTATGCTTAATTCAAGATATTTAACAACAAGTGTGTGTATTTTTGGAGATGACCTGACTGGTTATGTGTGTTTTACAGGTATTCAAGGTGTTGTTGAGGCTTATCAGAACTGCCTCCCAAAAATTCAGTTGTATGGTCCCACTAATATCGCTCCTATCATCCAGAAAGTTGCCGACTCAGCCTCCGAGGAGATGCACACCAAAGAGGCCATGGTTAGTGGGAGGGAGGGAGAGAGAGAGAGAGAGAGAGAGAGAGAGAGAGAGAGAGAGAGAGAGAGAGAGAGTGAGTGAGAGAGAGAGAGACTGAGACTTTTAAAGGTCTATTTATTTACAAAAAGTAAAAAAAGATACATTGATTTACTCCCCATTTGTATTAAAAAATGTCCATTTCATTGACCAGTTTGTACTGTTAACTAAATTTTAATACGAGATTTTAATAATCCCTTTCAAATAGACACCACATCAGTTGACACAACACCACACATTTTTCCGTGACAACCATAGTTTTGCCTGTCCAAATAAAAATTTAATTAAAACATGAGCTTCCCTCCTCCTTCTGCTGTATTTTGGCCCATAAATTAAATAAACTGGTGTAAACACTTCCTACACACTTCCCCCAGTCTTTTACCTCTTTTCCAAGAGAGAGAGAGAACACATTTAATTAGACTGAAGAGCTTAATTTCTGCTCAGCACCATATTGACACCATCTGCTTTACTACTGTTGCCTTCTTGTAAAAACAACCAAAGTTGCTGGTTCTAATGGGGCTTTGAGCGCAAGACAGACACACACCTGGTGATCATATTTGTGTAAGTGTCAATTTTTAAATGTTTCGTCACTTTCCTCATTTATTATATTCTCTGTTCATTAGGAATACTTTATACTGCTAATCCTGACGGATGGAGTAATCACAGACATGGCAGATACACGAGAGGCCATCGTTCACGCCTCCCACCTGCCCATGTCCGTCATCATCGTCGGCATAGGCAGTGCGGATTTCAGCGACATGCAGATGCTGGACGGTGATGATGGAATCCTCCGCTCTCCTAAAGGAGAACCCGTCCTGAGGGACATTGTGCAATTTGTGCCATTCCGCAACTTCAAACATGTGAGTGTAAAACAGCAGTATCTAAAATGAATACTTCATTCAATAAATTCTGTCATTATTTACTCACACTCATGTTGGAATAACAAAATGTAACTTTCTACACAAATCTGTTTATGAATTGAATTCACTTTAAAAGAATCCTGTCAGGATATGGTGTAACCATAAACATAGAAAGCAAATCCTAAAGGTTTTACTGGATGCCTTATAAATGAAAGCGTAATGAACAGATGTGTCTAATGAAAAGATGCTTCATGCCAGGTTTTCTTATTTAAGAAACTGTATGGTACCTCCGGTCAGGGCATAGTCAGGAAACCAAACTACAAGAGGATGCCGTACATCTGAAGGCATCCTGGTTTCTTTTCATCTCTCTCTTCTCTCAGGTCAGTGCGTTGCTCTCACAGCTGTCTGTCTGAGCTCCAATAACAAGCATCTCGACGCTGGAACACAGGGAAGGAAAACTTCAAAGCTCTTAGATTTTACAGCCCTGTTTAGCTTAATTAAGGAGTGAGAAATCGTTCATGTAGAACAGTCTTCATTATGAAAGCATTTCTTTAAGTGACGTTAGGCGTATTCTGTGCTGCTTCAACCCAGCAATATCTTTGCCTCTGAAGTTTGGTTCATGCAACGTTCAGTTTTTTTTTATGCCATTCAATACATATTTTTTTAACAAATCGATCTCAAAATGACAAAATGATCTCAAAAGTCTAGTATATCATTAATGAAGGTGTAATTTTGTGACAGCTGTGAGATGAACTCGTTAATTCAGTCGTTATATTTGATCCTAAAATGGATCGCATTAGCAGCAACACGAGACACGGTTCAGAATTAATTTCAATACAGTAACATTAGATTGTTGCAATAATAAACTAATAGCGCAAATTATACATGGCACACACAGATCATGCATTTTCACAACACTTAACTGCTTTTATTTTATTATTGTTTGAATTGCTAAATTTCTCTAATATAGTCCATGCTTTTCTAGGATTAATGTTGATTTGGATTCATTTTTGAGTTATTTGTTTTATTTTAAATTATTTTTATTTTACATAATTATTTTGAATGTTATATTGATGCCTTTATATTTTAGGGAGTGTGGGTGTCTGTGGCATCAAAAAGTTGGGATTTTGCTCCAATATTTCCAGTTGTCCCTCCCACAACCTTGCAGTGTGGCCAATGGCAAGTTTTTGACAAAAATCTCTTCGTTCGATTCTTCAGATTAGTTGATGATTATGCTGTATTTTCATAGTTGTTATGTGACTGGAGGAGTAGTTGTGTTTTTAAATCTTCAGGTAGGTTTTTCATTTGATTTGTTGCACCTTTCGTACAAGGCTTCTTGTGCTCTAAACTCCAGAGAAGGGTATTGTTTTTCTTTTCTCCGCAGTCAAGAGAACTGCTGTGAGGAAACTTTGCTACCTCAGGTCAACTTCTGCAATATCACACAATTCATAAATATAGCGCAGCTCTGGAGGTGTGAAGTTGGTTGTCCGATACGAATGCTTCGGCGAGAAACAGAGTGTGTGTGTGTGCGTGCGTTTATTTTTAGTTCTGTCCTGCTGTGTTTTCACCGGTCTGTCTCCACCTGTTTTGCAGACAGAGAGAAATAGGAGTGACACCTTTCCTGTATCACTTACTCAAGCACAAGAAAGTGTGAGATTTCATCTATATTCGTTTCTCTCATCCTTGCCTCTTGTCTTTTCTTCCACACAGGCCTCTCCTGCAGCGCTGGCTAAAAGTGTGCTGGCTGAGGTTCCCAATCAAGTGGTGGATTACTACAATGGAAAAGGCATCAAGCCCAAATGCCTGTCGGACTATGAGTCTTCCAGGGCGTTCAGTCCTTGAGCTACGCATTGCCATATGAGCAGCGACAGAGTCTCAGCTTCAAGATATCTTCATTGATCATTTCAGAGCTTGCTGCATCAGTATAGGTATCCACAAGCAGGTCCATCCTTGTTGTTGTTGTTGTTGTTTATTTCACTCAGGTTTTCAATAGCATTGGGCAAAAATGTCCACTACTGTTCACATTTCTTCTTACGCAGATGTTAGTGATATTAAAGGTGCATTCAGTCTTTTTTTCTTTGGTTTGCCTGGCTAATATGGCAGTCGTCTAGGACTTAAAGTCACCATGAAATCAAAGTCGACAGTTCTTGTTTTGTTTTTTGTTGTAGAACATTGTCATGTTTACTCCAAATTATTTATTTGTGCACATCATTTTTTAATTCACGTTCCCTCTTAACTTCCCTTCCCTATCGCCAAAACATCTCTTCTCTGAATCCCTCTCTTACAGCAAACTTTCACTCACATGTGATCGCAGCAATTAGCAAACTCCACCGATCCAATCAATTCCCAATGAACAAAATTAAGTGACGACCTACATGTTATCTAGGGGTGTTCGATTCCAGGTTTCTCAGAGTCGACTCCATTTACTTTACACCAAAACAGGGTCAGGAATAATACAAGATTAAAGTTGTTATTACAAAAACAAAAATTCTCCCCTGACAAAAAGCCCTATATTAACACACTTTTAGCATGACAGTCCAAATTTGTCGAATTCAGCGATTACATTATCTTGAGTGTATAGCTATCAACATCGTCACCTAGTTGTCGCCAATATATATTTTTTTTACAGAGGTAAAAGTCACGAGAAACAGTCGTAATCGACTTTTATGTCAAAATTAAATAAACAAGAAAGAGGGTAATGTATTCTTTAATGAATTCGTCTCATTATAATGTTTGGGATGGCGCCAAATGCACATGATTATGTTTAGGCGCAAAAAGCTGTTTGGGCGGAGAGTTAAGATAGCTACTAAAAATAATAAATAGAATACATACACTACATACAGTAATGTACATTTGTTCATGTGCTTTGATGTGAGTTTTTTATGATTTATGGTTAGTTTAATGAATATGAATCCAATTTAGGTTAACATAGGAAACCAAATTAATATATTTTACATTGATAATATCAATTACTCTACTAAACCTGAGGTATGTATAATTACAAACTAAAGTAATTAGGCCTGTGACTTTTCTAAGATTTATTTCTGAAGTAAACTACATGTAGGATAAAAGTATGTATGGTATAATATGTGTGTTTCTTTGCAGTGCGATAAAAATATTGTTTACATAGCTTTGATGGCATGCAAATGTTCATGTCAGTCTGAACAGACATATTAACATTGAAATTAAAATGCTTATCAAATCTTCTTACCAAACGTTCATCCTGGTGTAAACAGGCCTTTATTCTTACACTTATTGGTGTGAATATAGCATTACACAAAAGCAAAGGTTTGCACTGCTGTCACTGATGCCAATTTAGAAACAATCTATTTGCAGTCAGCCATGATTATTTTGTTCCATAAGTGAAAGTGTCTGATAACAGGGGAGTTACCAATATAAAAAGAGTATAGTATTCAGCTGGTCATGTGATCTCAACATGACCGCGCACATGAGGCGACCCACTCTCCTGTGAGATGATTTTAAACATTTGTTTAAATTACGATTAATTATGTGTAAAACTATTTAATGGGGTATAAATCACTGAGTGCACCTTTAACAGTGGGATAGATTGCTTTCACTGCAACCAAACCAATCTGCAAGCACCTTTTGATCTGCTGTAACCTACTCTGTGTAAATGGAAGAAAAGCCGAAAACTGTGGACAGTGTTCCTTTAGATTCAGATGCCAGACTGATTCCAACTTGCATTCGTTAATTAGTGCTGACTTTTTTTTGTTTTTTGCTAGATATCATTACTTTATATTTGGTGGACCTGCTATACAAGGGCTATATAGTCCAATATAGCATAATATTCCAATACGTAATAGTTTAGGAGGCAAGTGATTATCAGTTTTTGGCCAGTGCATGACCAATGCTCAGTTAGTAAACACTGTTAGTCCTCTATAATCCGAAGCGCAACCATTTAATTGCTTTATTTAATTTACCCTACAAAAAGTTTGGAGTCGGTAGATTTTAGTTTTTTTTTGTTTTGTTTTTTAAATGTTATGTATTCCTGTGATAGCAAACCTGAATTTTCTGCAGCAATTACTTCAATCTTCAGTGTCATATGATCCTTCAGAAATCATTCTAATATTCGGATTTGGTGAATAGAAATTTCAAAAGAGCAGTATTAAATTGAAATGGAAATCTTTTGTAATATTTTGAATGTCTATACTGTAACTTTTGATCTATTTAATAGATCCTCGCTGAATAAAAGTTCAAAAATTAAATACAAATCTCACCGACCCCAAACTTTTGAACACTGGTGTATTTATTTTTTAACTATTTTTGATGTAAGGCCTTTACGACTTACAAATGTTACATACAATTAAGTGTATTGTATATAGCTCTATAAATGAATGAATATTTATTGGAAAGCATGTGGAATGGACTCAATTCTGTGAATACAGTATTTAGGGATTATTTGTTTTTGTTCTTTCCTACAGGTTTCTTGACATTGGTTTTACAGAGTTTCTTAATCTATAATAATAAAGTCCCTTTCAGATGTGTGTACTGTTGTATTAGACACATTTCTCTTTTCCTTTCTCGCATTTCTTTCTTTTCTTCTTCCTTCTGTTCAGAGTGTGTGTGTGTGTGTGTGTGTGTGTGTATGCTTGCTTACTACAGTAACCAGGACTGTATTTTGCATGTTGCCAATAAAAAAATTTTTTCCCACTTTTTGTGTTTCAGCTTTTTGTTTTGATACAGATGTTCACTGGATGCACTTTCTCATCATCACATTAAACACACACAGGTCTCTCACGTCCGCTCATATTGATCTAGATTTTTTCTCAAATGCTACATTACTGTAATTCACTAAATGCTAAATTTAGGGATGCTTGAATGTACAGGCTCTTAAACAGGCATCAGATAACCTTGAGAAATTGGAGTCCTGGAGGTGTGATCGACTCTTTATGAGTCAGGCGAATCTTTGAAGTCTAAACACACAAACATGCACACACTCCTCTTCACACACACATACTTTCAGCTCACTCCATGCATCATAATTAAACACTCAGATCACCAGGACAAGACTATAGGGGATATCAGGAGAAAGAGAGGTCATCTTCTTTATTATATCCATTAATCAAGAGATTCAGATAATTATTTCTTGTTAGTGATATTGCAGATGCTTTCTTTTTCAAAACAACTCTCAGCATGAACCACAGAGGTTGAGTGGGCACAATGGCACAGTTTTACTGGAGGACCCCCATTAAATATAAATGTCATGAATATTCACTGAGGTGATATCTATTAGATAATGAACATGAATATTTACTAAGATGAATATTCGCATGCATTTTTTTTTTCTTTGATTCACTAATGATTGCTTCCAGGATTTAAAATCACAAACATTTGGTTAGGATGTTTAATATTTAAAAAAACATAACATGTCATTAATCACATCTAACATAAATGTTAGTGTTAAATGTATGTGGGTGTGCATATATATATATATACGTGTGTGTGTGTGTACACTAACACTAACATTTATGTTATACGATTAATGACATGTTATGTTTTGTTGTGATATGTTTTTTAAATATTAAACATTAACATTTTATATATATACACACATATTGTACTTTATATTTACAAACTTTTATATTAGATGCGATTAATCGTGAATGATTGATTTGACAGCACATAACAACAACGTAACGTGACATAGTGTAATTTAACGCAGCGTAATCTAATGTAACGCAACGTAATAACACGGTGCAACGTAACGTGACATAGTGTAATTTAACGCAGCGTAATGTAATGTAACGCAACGTAATAACACGGTGCAACGTAACGTCACGTAACATAACATAATAATATTAACAATTTAGCTTTTCCTGTTTGACCTCACAAACCTAGGATTCAAAATGTATAATATTTATAATCTAATACAATATAAGGTCAAATTAACAATTGGTTGCTTTCAGGATTTAAACTTATCTTGAAAATATTTACATATTATATCAAATATTTTCTTATATTAACTCATTGTATTTATAGTCTTATTCTAGTATGTGTATATTATTTCGTTGAAAGTCTACATTCTATTTGATTAAACAATCCTATTTAGTTCATATGTTTTATTAACAGACTGATCTGTGAATTATGTTTATATACTGTATGTAAACACTGTGCCCCTGAAAAGGCATGACATTTCATCCCTTTCTATGTATCAATGGAATGACAATGGAGCTTGCTTGACTTGACTTGTCATCAGGCATCTGAGGCTGTGTACCTCAACAACTTGAGTGAAAACAGGCTTACAGACATTCAAAATCTTTGTGTGGTCAGTTTATCCTGATGTCTGGAATCACCTGCTGCTGCTGCTGCTGCTGCTGCAATATGTACATACTTAATGTTCCTCAGAGCCCTATGTGAACATCAGTGGCAGCGGGCGGTACTGTGAACATCAGCCGTGAGAGTGGATGAGGAGGGGAGCAGGGTGGATGAGGAAACCGCATGGTAGGTCAGAGGAAAACGTAACTGGCAGGTAAGAGGAAGAAGCAGCTGGCTGGGTGGATCCTGGCAGAATGAAGGAAGTAGCAGCTGGCGGGACAGGGGAGCAGCTGAGTTGTGGTTAGGGCTTAATCTGCAATGGTGCTGAGGTTTCTAGAACCATGGTAGAAGAGAGCATGTGGTCCTCCTCAAATCCTTCACCCCCCTAATCGTTTACATCCTCCAGCAGCTGGTTGGTCTTCCATCTCAGTTTATCATTTGAAGTTCTCAAGGTTTTAAATTAGTTCTCCTGAAAAAAAGGACTACTAAACAAATAACGTTTGATAAATGGCAGAAAA
This sequence comes from Tiaroga cobitis, assembly GCA_030578255.1. Taxonomy (NCBI): domain Eukaryota; kingdom Metazoa; phylum Chordata; class Actinopteri; order Cypriniformes; family Leuciscidae; genus Tiaroga; species Tiaroga cobitis. Next base: position 31,333,893 of record CM060609.1, read on the forward strand.
AATGAGTTTTCTTCCTCCAACTGCAAGTGGACAGGATGCATTTAGTCCTGGTTTAATTTTGATCAAGCTTGTGCAGGACAAACAATGAGATTCTCCAATGCATTTTACATAGGCCTATTAAAGGGATAGTTCGTTCAAAAATGAAAATGTTGTCATCATTTTACTCACCCTCAAGTTGTCCTCAAAAGAAGATATTTTGAAGAATGTCAGTAACCAGACAGTTGACGGTGGCCATTGACTTAGTAAGGGGAAACAATACTATGGAAGTTAATGGCCACCATCAACTGTCTGGTTACCGACGTTCTTTAAAATATCTTCTTTTGTGTTCAGCAGAAGAAAGAAACTTATACATGTTTGGAACAACTTAACGGTGAGTAAAAGATGACAAAATGTTAAAAAAAATATTAGTTTTGAGAGTGAATGGAAATGCAATTGTAAAATGAAAAATTTGGTTTCTTGGTACCTAGTATAGTAACCAGAGTTACTGTTCAAGGGACTAAGAAAGCTGGTCCACTTTCTAGGATATAACAAGTCAAACAATGTTTATTCATGTGACCAGATTAATAAATTATATTTGTCATTGTAAGAAATAATTAATTTTACAATTTTTGGGGATTTTGTTACAATTTAAAACAAAATCACATGATTAGCCTACTTCTTTATTGTATGTTATTATGAAGTTTGGTTGGTGTTGCAGAATCTAGCCTATATAAACAACATTTTATTGTTTTAAATTAACAGATCATACTGAGAAACCAACAAACACGTTTAGGCAGGTAAGTACTAAGAAATTAAAACAGAACTGTAAATGATAAACCCGATTATTATTTTGCTTTCAACAACAACAAAAATAACACATGCTCAGGGAACTAATAATTTAGAGGAACGATATTTGAAGCAGGAGAAACGAGCGAGCGTATTTCCGTGTAACACCGGATGTTGAAGGAATGACATTCTACTGCAGGACAAACACGAGACTTTCATGTTGAGTACAATAATGGGATCGTTCTGAATAATTTGAGCTGTTGTGTGTTGTATGATACTATTGTAAATAATAAAAATGACAGCGTTGACGTGTAGGTTTATTAGTCTTGCTGATGGTTTGCTAAGAGGAGCGCCAGTAATCGCTTGCCGAACTGGAGCAGCACTGCAGAGGTAACGTCAGTTGATTACGTTACAGTTATTAACGAAAAAACAAACAAACAGAATGTTATCATAAAATAATGTAATCCCTAATTCAAGATCGTGTAAGTCTCACATATACCATATAAGTTACTCGTTTAATAATTTGATATCAATAATTGTGAGTTTGAATTGGTGTGCATATAAAGCAAATCTTATTATTTAGGTGTAACTTAACGTTATTGGTAAGTAGGATCACATTTAACAATTTTATATAGTCTTACTGTCAGTAGTATCACTTTTTAAGCGTGACAGGTACCATCATGCCATTTTTTTTGTTTATCTCAGCAGAACTCCTGTCATTCATTTTGTAAGGACGCATCGGACGAACACATGGTGGGATGAACACCTCACAGAAGATAATGCTTCATTTCTGAAGAAGAGTATTACAGATGAATACCAACAACTGACCTCAGACAAACTCAATCCCCTCAAGGATGAACCATGGCCCAGACATGAGTGGGTGGAAGGTGGGTCAGGTCAACGCACAAACTTTTAAGGACTTATTTATAGATCCAGAAAATCTTAAATATTTTTAGCACAAGCACGTTTAAAGATTATTTTATATAATTGTACTCGTATTGTACATGTACTTATTTTTTTTAAGGTTTTTTCAAGTTGAATTTGATTAAATGTTTGTTTTCATTATATTGTATTTGTGATATGTTGTTAAATGTTAAATATGTATCTGCCATGTAATAGCCAGTGATGCTGATATGACAATACACACAAATACTTGACTTGTCACAACACAGTGTCTTATGTGTCTTGTCTTATGTGGTTGTCATTTCCTCTCTGGTCCTAGAGGAAGCAGCCTCCAGGGTTGTTTACACTGATGCTTGATTGATACTTCAGTTTTTGTGGTTGTATTGATTTGTAATCTGCATCTCCTTAGGGAGTCGGAGAGTCGGTCTTGTGGCCGTTAAACTCGGAATGATGCCTGTGTGGACCAAATCTGGAGAGAGACATGTGGTTACCATGCTACAGGTAAACAGGATCAAGTTCATCACTTTATTACAGAGGAGGAGATGACATTAGGGATGCACGATGATATCGGGACAACATCGGTATCGGCCGATAAAAGCTTAAAATGACCATCATCGGCATCGGCAGATATGAATATTACTGCGGATGACCCTTGCCGACCCTTGCGTGTTTCCTATGCGCACGTGACGACCGTGAACGAAGCATGAGCGCCAGCAACTTAAACTTCCAACTAGGGGTGTGCGTCTCACGGTTTTTGATCGTGGACGATTAAAATGTCTTCACGATCTGCTTTTTTTAAAGAAAAATCATAGTATCGTGCATTCTATAAGTTCAATTCTGGCGCCTTCATCTCAACATACTGTACAACACGACGTACATTCACATCACATGTAAACGCAGAGGTAGAGTTACACTCACGGGACACTGCAATTCACAAAAGTTCATTATTTGCATGTGCGTCAAAGTCTTGCTAGTTAAACATGTCATTCACGTGCTGATGCGCTGTTCTAACATGCGCTTTTCTGAGCTCGTACACCCGACGCTCACATGAACTAAAAGCATGTCACAGTGCCTGCATACTGGACTAAGTTATCTTTCGAGTCTTATTGGGCTAATACTGTCAAATACACACAAGGTTTACATAAACAAAGTTGGTTATGTCTAAAGTGAAAGCAAACAGAGAAAATCTGCTTGTCAAATGTGTGTATATAAGAGACAGTAATAATATGATGCTGCACCCAAAAATAAAAAATCTGTCATTATTTACTCACTCTAAGGTTGTTCCAAACCTGTATTAATTTCTTTCTTGTGCTTAAATATACTGTGGAAGTCACTGGAGTACAGCAACTGTTTGTTTAGCCACATTCTTCCAAATAACTTTTATTTTCACCAGAAGAAAGAAATTTATTTGAGTTTAAAACAACTTGAGAGAGTAAATTATGACAATTAAAATTTTTGGGAGAACTATCCCTTTAATGTTAATAAAACAACAAAACACAAAGAGGAAATCATTCACTGCTCTTGACTGAGAACTTTTTTTGCACTTAAAAAAATACAAATATATCGGTATCGGCATCGGGCAAAATTAGTTTGAAAATATCGGCATATCGAATATCGGCCAAAATCCAATATCGTGCATCCCTAGATGACATCACTGCTATAGATCTTGTATGTATAAGATGTAAAAAAAAATTGCATTGCTAAGTGAAAGGGAAGAAATTAAATTGTATTATTGTAAAATTAATGCACTTATATTTCTTATATTAATCTATTCACAAATATGGGGTTAGAATTGTAGCATTATTCCGAATAAATAGATTAATAGCCACAAATAAATGTAAAGATTTTCACAAAAATGAATGAAATTCACTAATAAATAAAATGAGGTTTGCAAAAACATTTTTTTTACAAATGTGTTTTGTGTCATAAACAAAACTCTGCCTGGCATTAATTTGTGGATCGCTTTCTGTGCATTTGTAGTTCACATTATACTCCCGCTCACTTATATTTGCACACACTTATGTTGATTTTGAAACACTTCTAGCATCAAGACGTGTAGACAAATACACAAATAAGTGGACTCCACCCACTTTTTCCTCAAGCCAATAAGATAAAAGTAAATAGTACCCATTATATTATATAATCAGTGATACTGTCTACACTAGACTCGGCGCAGCACGACACGATGATTCACCGTCGGATGCCAGTTCTAGAACTACACGCCTTGCGCTAATTTACACGAAGGACAAATAATTTGCACATTCACTTAAACGCGTCCAGTGTAGACAGCCTCACACGGTGTAGACACTATGCAAGACATGGAACAATGGCTGGTTTTGCCCTTTAAAGCACATTCGCCTTGACGACATATAGGACATATCATGTACAATACCAAATATAAGCCCAAATGTGATGTAACCGTATGAGTCTCACTGCAGCTGTACTTGAGTTTTGTGAGTGTATAAAGTATGTTGTGTGACAGTGATTTCACCTAATACACAAACTCACAGTATCAGTATAGTTATATTTAATGCCATGTCAGCATCTGTGGCTATCTTCATTGCAAAAACTGAATTACAAAAATACAAGAAAAAAAGAGTTACATATACACAATAAAAATAAAAACCCAGCAACACAAACTCACGTTTATCACAAGGTTGAATAAGTTATTCATTAGTCAGCTACATATTAATGCTTTTCTGTTCTATCTTGAATAACGTGACGTTCCCATAACAGAGATGGCAAGTGCTGTTTCTCTGGCCTTTTCAAAGGCTCATAAAATATAATACTGTAGCTTGGCTTGATACACAGTCTAATGGTCTAACGAAGTCCACATTTTAAACATCTGATCAAAGTTATTTCAGGGCAAGACCACAAAAGCTAATTTTGCAAATCGTGATTGGTTTGAGCGAGAGCAGGCTATGATTGCCGGGGCGGCTTCGTTGTCCATCTTGTGTAGGACACAAAGGAGGAAGACAACCTTTGTTTCCAAATCGGTGCAGCTTTTAAATTCTCAAACATCTCTAGCCCCCTTGATTATCATGTCTTGATTTTAATTATTTATTTATATATTATTAATATATATTAGGGCTGGGTATTGACACAAATTTCACAATTCGATTCGATTTCGATTCACAAGCTTGCAATTCGATTCGATTTCGATTACGATTCGATTCGATTCAATATTGATTATTTTGGATATCAGGTACAATACATGGCAATTTTTTTCAAGGAAAACAAATCTCTTAACTAATGCTGTAAACTATGGGAGTCAGTTGTAGCCTACTAGGCTTCATTAGCCTCCTATAATTTTGAAGGTAAAAATGAACTGATTTGTAGCTATACAAACACTTAAATTACACTTATTTATTTTTATAATAAGAAAGTTATATTAAATATAAACATTTAAATGGTGGCTGTCATAAAAACTTGCCAGGTTTATTCAAACATGCATTAAATATTGAAGAACATTAAAAATTATAATGAATATGTAATATGGTGCATATATTTAGCAAAATTCTCCTCTCTAGAGTTATTTTTTCTAGCTCACTAACTGACTAAGTTACTAAGTTTAATGTTTTTTCTGAGGTAAATATGACGTTACATGCCATTGTTTACTTACTGTTTAACTGACGTCTTTCCACGGATGAAACGCTGATTGAGCAATACCACGTTACATGATACGGATTTCGAAGTTGTACTCTATCTTTTAACACACTTTCAGATGCTCATTGATGTTTATTTGGCGCTGTAACTGGTATTATTAAGGCGGAGTAACTGGTATTATTGAGGCGGAAGAGGAGAATGAGATCATGTGCGCTCTGTGCTGCTGCTTCTCTTGAGCTGAGCCAGAGCGATCTCAAGCCACAGCGCCAAAACGGTATTTATGTTTTTGAATTTCGTAAGAAAATGGACGTAATTCGAAATTTGAGACTTGATTTTATAATAATAGTCACAAAGCACAAAGATTATTTCGATTTATTGGATGGGATGCACGATACAATGTTCTACGCGATCATTAAATGAAAACAGGATGACTAATTGATTCTTGAGATTTAAGAATCGATATCGGTTCGTAAAAATGAGAATTGATTAATATCGACAAATCGATATTTTTTACCCAGCCCTAATATATATATATATATATATATATATATATATATATTAGGGCTGTCAGTTAAATGTGTTATTAACGGCGTTAACGCAAACCCATTTTAACGGCGTAAATTTTTTTATCGCGCGATTAACGGTCTTTTTGGTCTAGCAAACTTTGCAGTTTTTTCACATGCTTTTGCAACAGGACGTGGCATGCGCGGCGCTGCGCTATGAAACCCATTCATTTCAATGGCTTGCGCCGCGCGAGGACGTTTTGTTGCTTTGTCGACCAAAGCGCAAGCGGATCTAGCTAGACCGTAAACAAAACAACAGGCACGACGCCGCACACACTTGTTTGGGCTTGCAAGCCGGCCAAATAGTTGGTTAACGTTGCGTTTTGAGTGGATTACGAGCGCGAGACGCCGAAATGGATGCTAATAATCATGCTAATGGATTCTGAATGGAAAGTTTACTGAGCTGAGCTATCGTCATCGCAGCACGTCCAGTCTGAAATACCACTTGATGATGGCCAAGCACACACACACACAAACACACACACACACACACACACACACAAAGACACACAGCTGTGTGTCAATATCAGGACCTTGTCAGTATTTCTTTCACCCTTTTATTGATGGACAGTGTTATATTGTGTGAGAGATTATTTGCTCTAAGTGAGAATGTTAGTGTGAATTTGAACAGTGTATGCCAATGTTGTTTTCAATAAAAAAAAATTTGCACAAAGCAAGCCGATCCACTTTTCCATGTTGATAAGAGCATTCAAATGAGAAAAAAAACATAATGGGACAAAAAGAAATCAAGAGACATTTAGAATAGATAAAAATGTGCGATTAATCGCGAGTTAACTATGACATTAATGTGATTTAAATATTTTAATCGTTTGACAGCACTAATATATATATAATTAGGTATTCATTAATATGTATTCCGTGCATATTGTGTTATTTATTTAATGTAGGATGTTTTTATGTATAATGTTTATGTTACTCTATGTGGGCTCATTAATTGCCCCTTGGGGACAAATAAAGTGTATTGAAATTGAAATTGGTCGGAGCAATGGGTCCGTTATCGGATTGGCTAAAGTAGACGGTGGGTGGAGTCTTGACGCTAGAAGTGTTTCAAAATCCACAAATGCATGCAGGGATCTACAAATGCACAAGAAGCGATTCACAAATGTGTGCAGCAATTCACAAATGCACAGAAAACAAAGAATACAAATGAATGCGAGGCAGAGTAGTGTTTGACACAAAATTTGTAAATATTTTTTTGTTTACAAATCTCATTTTATTATTTTGTGAATTGTATTAATTTTTGTGAAACACTTAACATTTTTTTGTGGATATTAATCCATTTACTCGGAATAATGCTACAATTCTAACCCCATATTCCTCACGTAAAACAATTTATAGTAAAATATGTGTGTTTTAATATAAACATTACTGTGCAGAAGACTTGGGCATGTTAGTATTTAAAAAGAAAAAAATTTATTTATATCTTGACTTTTGCTGTAGTGTTTCAATAGAAAATATCAGTTTACATTTCCATACTTCCTTTTTGACATTAATTGTAATAATCCAGTGAGATTTTTGTTTGCACAAGCAGTCTGACAACAGCCGATATGTTCCACACAGAGATCTCCGTCTGTGATTTCATGAAGAAACGGAGACACACTAAATCCAAAAGAACTGCGGCAACGTCTCCGAGTCCTAGACTCTTGAAGAAACCTAGCTTCAAAGCTACAGTACTGTGAAAAGTTTTAGGCACTTTTGTAGAAGTGCTGTAAAGTGAGAATGCTTTCAAAAATAATGTCATAAATAGAATTTATTTATGAATTAACTTCTATTAACTAAATCAAATCAATATTTGGTGTGGCGCATAGTTTTTTCAGTAGCTTTGCAGGTCGGTTTCTTCAAGCGTCGTTGCTGTAGTTCTTGTTTGGAAATCTAAACTGATATTTCCTACTGACACTCTACAGCACAAAATAAATAACAGGCTTAACCATTTTTTGGTGGGTGAAAATACTAATTCTAATAATTTGAAACATAAAAAGACTTTACATAGTATGGTTAATTAAGATTCAAAAACTCTCATCAGAATTTTCTCTGGCAGTCATGCTGTGTAGTGTCTTAAAATTCAGCTGAAACTTTATTGATTGTTATGAGATTAACTATCAAATTACATTTTTAAACTTGATTTTTCTTTTTAGCACTATTTATTTTTCTATATATCTGTTTATAATTTTATCACACACAAATCTCTCTCTCAGGTGCAGGACTGTCATGTGGTGAAACATCTATCAAAGGAAGAGTATAATGGGAACACAGCAGCTCTGATCGTGGGTGGAAAAAACGTCTCTCCGTTTCATGTGAGTTAGAAATGTCTTTAACGTTTTTCAATAAGACTGATCTTATCTACACACTCATAATGAACTCTTGTTTCTTCACCTTTCTGGCAATCCTTGACCTCTCTGGAACATGATAATAGACTAAAGCTGTTCTGTTTCTGAAGTATAATAAGACCTGAAGAGCTCCTGGAGAGAAATTACTGAGTAGTAGATACAGAGGTCACCTTTGTGTGAGTGCGTGTGCGCGCGCACATGTTAGGGGAAAAAAAACATCTAAAATATAATGGATAAAAAATATAATTCTATGGAGATTGTAATGAAAAAAAAACTTTGCTGTGTCCCTTTTTTATTTTTTGTCAGTAAGCTAGTGTGTGTCTGTGTGTCATCTGTCTATATTTGACATCTGCCACAAAGTGCTGCTTGAAGTGTAATTGTCAATTGTCCTGACCTTCAGTCTGAGCCTTCAGTCTCTTTGCAGTCAGTCAACTCCCAAAACACAGCAGAACAGTTTAGGTTTAATGTATTCTCCTTTTCTTCTCCCTTTCTCCTTTTTAAGGATTATATAAGTTAGTAAATCACTTGAAGCAACTGAAAGTCAATCTGTCTTTCCCTCAGAGGCCAGAGGGATATTTAGAGATTTTCCGGAATGCAGGAGTTCCTCCCAAACAGAAACTCACCACATTTTGTGTGTCGGACAACAGCATCATCAAACCAGGTCAAGTCAAGTCACCTTCATTTATATAGCGCTTTTAACAATATAGATTGTTTCAGAGATGGTTCTCACTGCAGAACACGAAATCCTTGGGGAGGACTTGGATCCAGATCCAACTCCTCCCACCTTACATATACCTACCCATCTCCACCCCCTGATCCCTAACCCCACCCCTAATCCTACCCATCTCCACCCCGCCCCCTGGATCTCGTGTACTGCAATGAGGTGCTACTGTTGTTTCAAAGCAGTTTTACTGTGATAATAGGAAATTAAAGTAACAGAGATTGTTTTGGCTTTAGAATAGCAGCTCTAGAATAAAGTTATTGTCCAGCTAAAGTTAGTTTTGATTGATTCACTTCCGTTGCAAAGATCATTAGTCATTAACTTAGGGGCCACTTACACGACACCATTCTTACAGAAAACCCCTAACGTGCTCCGGCCCGCTCATTCGCACATCAACAGTGCCTGGTGGTTCGAGAACTCAAACCTTGAAATGGGTTCCAAGGTGCAAGCCTTGAAAAATTTTGGAGAAAAGTTATCTCTGCTGGGGCTGTGACGGTGGCAGTTTTTTTACCCGCGGTGGTTGAGGGGGTGTATTAAAAAAAAAAAAAAAAGTGTTTATTTGAGCAATTCTGTCTAAGAAACAACACACTAAAGCATTGACATAAATATTAGTAAATAATGGTATCTTAAATAATATAATAGTTAAATCTTTAAGAAAAAAACTTTCATTTTATATTTCCACACAGACGCATGATATAGCCTACCGCTCTGCGCTTTGAGAGGGATGTGGGACACGAGCAGGAAAGAGACCATCTCACTCTTTTCTGATATCTTCATGTTTTCTACTTGTTGTAAAAGGTCTGAAGAGCGAATTTGATCTTCCACAAGGGCAAGAAATTTAAGCTATGTTTGATTTTGCACTGCCAGAGAAAGCGAAACTAAAACGTGAAACCCGGTTTACAAATAATCTTGACGCGCCTTACCATGTCTAATAACAAGCACAAACTTTGTTAAAAAAAGAATTTGACGTGCAAGTAAAAATGTAGGCTATCTGTCCTACAGTTTTACTACTTTACCACAGTAAAGAATACTAATAGAATAGGCCTAATTAAAAACGAACCAAAGGAAGAAACGTTTCGTTTTGTTTAAAAGTAGACAATTCAAGCTTTCTATATGGAATAACTAATGAAATATTGTTAAATTCGCTGATAAGCGGGTGACCAGATCGCAAACCAGAATTAAATTTATGGTCTCACGAACACAACTCTCTCATTCGTCATGAATCCAAATGTTTCCATGGCTGCAATGGAACATTTAATTGCAAACCTATTATTTATTTTATAAACAAAGCTTTGTGCTTCACTCGTGTCATAATGTTAATGTAAAACAGCATTCGTTTTGGCGGACCACCGCCGGTGCTAATCAGCCACCGCGGTGGTGCGGTTGTCAAGTTTACCGGCACAGCCCTAATCTCTGCGTAAACTTCTAAAACGCTGACAGCGTGCACATGCGTATTACGTGTTTAGTCTGTAGGTATACGTTATGTGCGCAGGTGTGTAGTCTTTCTTTACAATTTGACCTCAACAAATAACTCATCTGGCCGTCATTTTTTTATCTCTTCTGCGTAGCCATGTGAACTGGAATTAAAGTCACCAAGAACTCTTTACTCTTGTCGGATAAAGTTGTTTCAGCTGTATACCTTTAATTACACGTTTGAGTGAATAAACCTTATGATGTTTGCGTTTTAAACCATTTGACATTGTGTTTGTGTTTTTATGTTTTGTATTTTATTTTTATTTTATCTAGGCACTCCTCTCTATGCAGCTCACTTCCGTCCAGGACAATATGTGGACGTCACAGCGAAAACGTGAGTCAAATATAAACGCACACAGAGCACCTTTTAAGTTGTGATGTAATTTTCTTATATGTTCCAGCTTAATATGTAGAGACAACCTATAAATAATCCATTTGTAGATTCATCTGACCTTTAAACAATGTGGCTCGATCAAAAAATTACTGTTTGTTTGACCAGCCCAGCATTGTAACATTGGCTCAACTAGTGGAAGATGGGGAATGTATCTGTCATTTATTTTTGATGAGGTTTCATTGATGATTAAAACACCATGGGCCCTATCATACACCCGGCGCAATGCAGCGTCAGGCGCTACGCAAGTGTTTTTTGCTAGTTTCAGCCCGACACAGTTATCATTTTCACGTCCTGCGCCACGTTGTTTATATAGCAAATGCATTTGTGCCCATTTGTTTGCCCATGGGCTTGCTGGTCTGAAAACTAGGTGTGTTCAGGTGCATTGTTGGCGCGTTGCTATTTTGAGGCAACTGAAATAGACTGCGCTATTGACCAATAAAAACTTGTTCTAAAGTCAATGGCGTAATTTGTTATTTAAAGAGCGCGTTAGTAATGTGCGCCCATAGGCGGGTCCACAATGCATGCACACTCTGCTTATTACACACATAGGGATGCGCAGCACACACAGACATGCCAATTATTACAATGTAAAAGATTGTTATTGTGTACTGTCGTGGAAATTCTTTATCGACTTTAAATAACTTTAAATAATTATTGAAGGACAACTGGAGATCTCGAAAGTTAAAAGCTTTTATTTCTTGCAAGAAAGGCAGTTCACACACAGACAGAGTCTGACATGAGAAGGGCGAAGAGGCTGGTCCTTTTCGCCAAGTTATATAGGCTACCCTAAACACATCCTGTGTAGGCTGTTTCAGAAGATTGCCTTTGTTGCCTTAAAAGGAAATGTGTTTGTTCAAGATCTCTTGTTGGACATAAATTTGTCTAGACAGACCAATGACATCTTCGTTAAGGTTTCCTGTTTTTAGCTACTGCTCAAATTCACACCTTTTGCCTATCTCTTGTTTGATCAAAAGCTGCACACATACATTTCACACTTGAAGTACACAATAGGTCACTGGCTACTTGGTCTTCTGTAGCCCAGAAACATTTTGTTCCAGAAAGCTTATCTTAACTTATGCATTTCTAACAGCTTGGTTATATCTTTAATAATGTCCTTTAATACTATAAACATCTTCCTTTAAATATATATGAGTACATAAATCTTCAACGTTAATCAAAAGTTGCACACATCTAAAAGATAAAAGAACACATCTAAAAAGTAAAAACACATCTAAATGTAAAATTTCCATTACATTCCACCCCATGTTCATTTAAAGAACATACACACAATTTGACATTTACTTCTCCATAATCATAGTCTATCCCCTTTTGAAAGTCTTTTTCTATTTTAGCAATTGGAAACACCTAAAATATATTTAATATTATTATTCATTCATCACTATAGAAGTTTACCCAATTATCTATTCAGGCCTAATTCGGCAAAGTAACTTATCACCTATTCTCTCTTACAAGAGCACAACTATTACAACTACTAAATTTTATTAGCATCTATGATGTCTCTTTTTTTTCTTCAGTTCTGTACTTAGAATCCCTATAATCTACAAAATTAAAAGATTTTCTTCTTCTTAATTTATGTGTACCTGAAATATTTTCAAATTAATCAAATCATGAGATCTATCTCAAAACTCAGTCGTACAGTTTGATTGAATCAAATAAAACATCAATAAACATTACACAAATAAGCTTAAACCATTAGTCCTCTCGTTGCCCCACGGACGTTCCATCTTCACCAGAATGATTCTTTGCGAACCATTTCATGGACTTTCCCGCGTTGGCAAGGGAGGTACGTTACCAGCACGTCCTTGATCCCCCACTTCACGCTGTGCGTTGTCGTCGGCGTTTGGGGTTGCTGAGGCTAGTTGGTGTAGCTTAAATTGAGATGCTTGGACGGAGATGTCACGCTCTCCAACCCTGCTGATAGTTGCAAGATTCCCTCAGATCACAACCGCACTCCACTGGACCTTGTTTGTGGAGTGTGCCATTTCCTGGCTGCTTTCACCTGTTAATGGAGACCTTAACTATTTTTGTTAGTGACAACATGTATTAACATAATCTGCTTGTCTGGCTGGTCGTCCTTTTTTGATGAGACCTGTGAAGTTTAATGTTAAACAGTAACAAGAAAACATTTTATACATTTGGAACAGAATCAGTTCTGTTCGATGGATTCATCATGACATCCTGTAGAAGGAAGAAGTTAATGTGGAGTTGACAAGGCAAGCTTTCTTGCTCTCTGCCTTCCCAAGGTTATACGCTGCGCATGTGTGGCACTGTTTCTTTCTGCCACAACAATAACCCATATTTGATTGACATCATTTATTTGTCTCTGGGTTTCTCAGAACACCTTTTTTCATACATTCACATTCATACACATTCACACACTTTCACACACCCCTCTTTGATCAGAGCTAGTTCAATATAGTCAATCATGACATGATTAAAAGGTTTGTCTGGACTTGGATGCCCCACTAGTTTCATTGCCCCACCCTTACCCACATTATTTGTAGCGCAAATCATGCATCTGCTGCAGTACTCCTGGGCCACTGTGGAAAAAAAAAACTTTAAAACTGTGGGAAAAAAAACTTTAAAACTTTTGTAAACCAGTTATTTTGCATACATCTCAGCATTCCTCCTTTTTGACATGTGGGCCAATCCATGTGTCAATCTTGCATAAGCTGAAAAGAAATGTTTAGGTAAACATGGTTTTCCATCAGATCCCATCCAGACACCTGCAATGTAATTGACCCCTGCTTGTTTCCAATGTTTCTTGTCTATGTCTGAGCTGAATTGTTGCATAGCCTGAATTGCACCCAGGCATTCTGGGCGCTCAGCCAACTTAAAGAGGTGTTGCTGAAAGAGGAAGCAGAGCTGCAGCCTTTGCAGCTAGGTCCGCCCCTCCGTCACCCTCAGACACGTCATCCCCTCAAGTTGTATGAGCTTAACATTTACAAACAGCAATAGCAGAGGATAATAACAGAGCGTCCAACAATTCTTTTACCAAGGAATGATTCAGGATCGGCTTATCATCAGCGTTCATGAACTTCCTGTGTTTCCTTAATGCCCCAAAAGCATATCTGCAGTCGGTGTATATGGTGACACGTTTATCTTCAGCCAGGGTACATGCAGTGGTGAGTGCCACCAACTCAGGCCCCTGAACTGAAAAGGAAGGAGGCAAAGCTTCCTGAGACAGGATATCGTTGGATGAGACCACAGCGTATCCAGCTCTGTTTTTTCCAAACTCGTCACGACTCGATGAGCCGTCCACGAATAAGATGAGATCAGAGTTTACCAAAGTCTCACTCTGCAAATCCACTCTTGGGTTGCAAACTTCTTCCAAAACACTAATACAACAATGAGGCCCCCCCTCCCCCTCGATGGGTAGAAGGGTGGCATGATTTAGCACTTTATCAGTATAACCTGAAATAAACCAAAAAAGGACATAATTTGTTTCTCTGTTGTAGGTTTTGGAATATTCTGAATGGCTGTCACTCTTTTTCTGAGAGTGACTTCCCTGCAGCTGACAGGACATGGCCTAAGAAGGTGACAGATGTCTGTGCCACCGCCACTTGACAAGGGTTAACCTTGTGTCCCTGTTCAGCCAGGTGTGTCAACAGAGCCATTGTTGCAACTTTGCATACCTCCATAGATGGACAGCATAGCAAAATATCATCAACATAATCTCGTAAATGTATACGGTTTAGCACCAAAATTGAAAGCGAACCAGAACTGAGAGTCTCTATCAACTGGTACACTGAAGAAGGCATTTGAGATGTCTACCACAGTGTAACAGACTGTCTTGGGCGGAATTTGAGACAGTATTGTATAAGAATTTTGGTACGTTCGGAGCTCTGGCCTGAACAGCATTGTTGACCGCATTGTTTTTTTTTCACAGGAAAAATAGGTGTTCTGACAGGTGAATCTGGACACGGCACAATCACGCCCTTTTCCAGTAATGAATTGAATACTGGGGTGATACCATCAATAGCTTCCTGTTTCAGAGCATATTGCATTTTCTTAGGTCTGTAGTCACTTTTTGGAGTGACTTCAACAGGGTCACACCCTTTAATCAGACCTACATCGTATTTGTCACGTGCCCAGAGTCCCTGTGGAACTGTTTACACACCCTCCGGAATAGAAATCTCCTTTTTTTTTATATATATATTTTTATTATCACACAACACTTCAACAGTCCTAATTCCCTTAATGTATTTTCTTAGTGACTGTTCGTAAAACCCTGTGCTCTCAGATTGTCAGACATTTTTGTCAGTGGTTTGAAACCAATCTGTTAACGAGTCACATTGTTTTACAAAAGGCCCCAAGTCTCTCCACTCTGCAGTCTGTGGTTTTGCAAGTGAGATGTGAGGGACGGCCCCCTCCAACTCATACAGTGATGCTTGGCTATCTGTCAATTCAATCTTCACCCCACACCACTTGTCTGACCAAAATAGTTCCGAGGTCTGCAGTTCCTCAATCTCCACTTCAGTCCACTTTTCAGCAAAAATTTAATCTGGCTCACTGCTAACATGACACTGTACAATGCAAATTACTTTCTTCCATGAAATCATGGTCAGGAGGCATCTTATTTGTGGCGTTTTTGGTTAGACCACATTGGGGAGTGCTCCATTCAAACGCATACATTATTTCAGCAGGCATTCGTATCATAGTCATATCAGCAGTGAGGCCACTGTCATCACAATACAAGTTCAACTCTAATTTACACATTAAATCTCTAGCCAGCAAATCGCACGCAAAAGCAAAAGCATGCGAAAATGAGTGATCTCTAATCTGACAAGACAAATCTGCTGTATATGGTTCCCTCACCAGATGCCCTGTGGCACTTCTGGAGGTTGTCCATTTATCAGATAGTACAGTTAAATCAGGCAATTGTTCATGTTTAATTATGGAGTTTGTTGCGCCGCTGTCAATTAAAACTTAATTTTCTTTCCCTCGACACTAATGTCAATCATTGGTAATTTTCCAAATGCTTTATACATTTGTTCAGTGTTTGCAAGCAAGATTTCTTCATTGCAAGAAGCAGAAATAGAAATAAAATTAGACATAGTTACCACCTGGGAGTCAGACCCCTCACCGTCGCTCCCCTCCCCCTTTCAATCTCCCTGATTCTTTGGTTGTTGTGGTTGAAATCCTCTTTTCCTTGGAGGATTTGGACAGTCCCTTCTCCAGTGTCCCTTTTGTCCGCATTTAAAACAGGCTTCAGAGTCTATTGCGGGTCTGTTACCCACTCCTCGTCCTTTTCCTCTTTTACCTCCATCTCCACCTCTTCTCCGATGATTTTCCATCATCAAACTTCCCATTTTCAGCAGAGCAAGTTGAGTGTCTTTGTCAGTCTTTTTCTGCTTAGTCTTGGCTTGATCTCTCAGCCACTGTTGTTGATGGGTTGCGTGTCGTCGGATTTCTTCCAGGCGCGCTTGATGATAGCCCACACAAGATGTTTTCACATTTTTCCCTAATTCAGAGTCCAGGCCATCTAGGAAAACAGTTTTTTTAAATATTCTTCATACGTACTTATGCCGGGCGGGACCACAGCTCCCTCGGCTGGTGGACCTGGTTCAGTCAAACCACTGCACCGGTCAAATACTGCCTTTAGTCTTTGAAAGAAATCTTCGGTGTCCTCTCCGTCTTTCTGCTTACACGCTCTGATCTTGTCGGTGTGGACGTGAGTTGGAAAAGCTGTTGCAAGTGAGGTTTTTAGCGCGGTGATTTTGCCCACGTCCTCCCAGATTGGGTTCACTGACTTCGATCATGGGTGCTTTGATCATCATCTCCTCATACTCCTCATCTTCCTCCTCCGCTGTGTTCCAATCGTCCTCCGCATTCAGGACCAGGAATCTTTTTCCTGAATCACCTCTTGTCAATGATCTGGTTTGGGGTCTAATAACTCCTCTACCTCGACCTGTCCTTGGTGGTTTGTCCTGGAGCCCTCTTTTGAGTCCTCCTTTTGTCGGTGATTTAGAATCAGCAAAACTTTGTGTTGGAGGAGCTTAGGCAGGAGGAGCAGAGGGGAAAGTAACTGAAGCTGTCAGGTTTGGATATACAGGGTGTAACTTATCTTCTTTTTCCTCTTCCTCGGGGTGTTGCCCTTCAGCCGTTTCTGGTTGTCTTTGCGGTCCCATGTCAGGGGCCACTAGCTGTGGTTGGTGGGGGGAGTAGGGAGCCGGACAGCGGTCATCCTCAGCCAGGCGGGTTTTCATGTATCTCATTTCCTCGGAAGAATAAGAAACAGAATTTAGTAAAGTTTTTCTGACTTCTATTGCCTTTGTACCTCTACAATCTGCACTTTCTAATGGTGCTAACACTGCATTTATCTGTTTTCTTTGTCTAATAATTGCCTCATTTAACCATAAATCTATGATCCGAGCATCAAGGTTATAATTATCTTTTTCTTTTCTTTTTGGACTTATTTGAGTCCAATTTTCCTTAGTCTTTTGCAGATGGCTTACACTCAAACCTCATAAAAAAACAAAAACCCTATTTTTCAAATCATCGGTGGTATCCTATGATGCCACCTTTCTTTGTTTCTAATTCTAACCCTAACTATAGTTTGCTTTCGAGAAATCCACTGTCTCCAATGACTTTTACTATTAGTACTACCCATTTTTTTTTATTTCTTCTACTCAACAGTATTTATATTTGCGTATTTTTAAATTTTTCCCCCGCGTGGTCACCACGCGCTACACTTACTGTATTAACTATTTTCCCCAGCGTGGCCACCACGCATCTGCCTTTATTCGTCAATAAAGGACTTTTCCACACTGCCCGCATCCGTCGATGTAGGTCTTTCCCAAACGTGCCTCCCTTAAACTGTTCGAAAATTACTGTCAGGCTTATTTCAAACAGGCACCTATTTGGGGTTTGAGAATTCTCGAGCTTATCTCAAAACTCTGGCCCTTCTGGGAAAACATTTAATACTTATTTGAGAAATTACTATCAGGCTTATTCTCAAAAATTCTGACCCTTTTAGAAAAATATTCAAATACGCAAATAATTAAATTTTCTCTCACCGTCTCTTTGATGACCGTGTGAGTTCAGTTCTGGGAGTGCGTCCCCCTCCGGTCGTCGTGATGAGTAGAACAATTCTCTCTCCTTAAGATTTAGGATTTGAGCCGCAGAGTATGACCTCTCGGGATGATCAGTCAATTGTTCCCCTCCTCACGCCGATCGTTGGTTAGACGAATCCCATCCTCCTCGTCGCCATTTGTCGTGGAAATTCTTTATCGACTTTAAATAACTTTAAATAATTATTGAAGGACAACTGGAGATCTCGAAAGTTAAAAGCTTTTATTTCTTGCAAGAAAGGCAGTTCACACACAGACAGAGTCTGACATGAGAAGGGCGAAGAGGCTGGTCCTTTTCGCCAAGTTATATAGGCTACCCTAAACACATCCTGTGTAGGCTGTTTCAGAAGATTGCCTTTGTTGCCTTAAAAGGAAATGTGTTTGTTCAAGATCTCTTGTTGGACATAAATTTGTCTAGACAGACCAATGACATCTTCGTTAAGGTTTCCTGTTTTTAGCTACTGCTCAAATTCACACCTTTTGCCTATCTCTTGTTTGATCAAAAGCTGCACACATACATTTCACACTTGAAGTACACAATAGGTCACTGGCTACTTGGTCTTCTGTAGCCCAGAAACATTTTGTTCCAGAAAGCTTATCTTAACTTATGCATTTCTAACAGCTTGGTTATATCTTTAATAATGTCCTTTAATACTATAAACATCTTCCTTTAAATATATATGAGTACATAAATCTTCAACGTTAATCAAAAGTTGCACACATCTAAAAGATAAAAGAACACATCTAAAAAGTAAAAACACATCTAAATGTAAAATTTCCATTACAGTACATAAAGATATGGTTGAATCCAGCTTGTCCCAGTAGATGGTCTGCTTGCGCGCTTTAACCTTGCGCAAGAGCAAATCCGTTTGCTCTGAAGACGCGTTCAGTCTTTCTGCCATGTAAATAGCGAATCCGCCATGGTGCAAGCGCAACTGGCTTTTAAAGGGAATGGGAAATTACACTCTGATTGTTTTTTTTGCACATTACACCCAAAACACACCCAGTTGTAATACCCTTTTAGACCATGTGCCGGGCCCGACCATTTTTCCCGTCGTTAAACTATCAAAAGTGGATTCGGACACGCCCAAGTGCACTTGGGCTGTGCGCTTAGATCGTTAAAATAGGTCCCCATATGTTGTTTTTTTTCCCCTCATTTTTTTTATTTAAGTTTTGCGGCAGAAATGTTTTTACACTCTGACTTGATATGATAGGTAGGGAGATGCGTTTTTCAAAGCGTGACAAATCTTTAAGATTGACTGATATTTTAGTCAGTGGAAGCGTGCATCCTACTGTCCCAAATGGCCTCTCTCTCTCTCTCTCTCTCTCTCTCTCTCTCTCTCACCCTCACCCTCACCCTCACCCCCTCCCCTTCCTCCATCCATCTAATTTGAAGAGCTTCATCTTCTCATCAAATAATGAGTGTGTGAATCTCAGGGAGCGAGTGCCAGGGTCGGCTCGGCTGAGAGTCACTTCAGCTCTTTCTGCAGTAAATCAGCCTGAGATTTCCTTTCTACACAGATTTACACTTGATCACTTGATTATATCTGTGAGAAAGGCCTTTGAGAAACCACAGAGAGACTTTCTCCAGCCTGTAGGTCATTGATAAAACAGCAGTAACTGAATTACTGTGAATTCCCAATGTTATTGTAATTTTTCTATTTGAATAATGGAAAAAGAACCATACTCAAAAATACTTTACAATATTTGCAATTGTGCATTTTAAAGGGGACCTATTAAGTCCCCATAATAATAATAAAATGTCCCCTGAGTGTGCCTGTGAAGTTTGTTCAAATTAGCCTACAGATCATTTATTATACCATGCTGTAATTCCCCATTTATGGGTGTAAGCAAAAAAATGCTGTTTTCGTGTGTATCTTTAAATGCAAATGAGCTGCTGCTCCCCACCTCGCTTTCCAGTAGAGGCCGGACCCTTAACAGATCGTAAAGGGCATCAACTAACAAAACATGTTTGTTTTTGATCATCTGTATTGCCGTTACGCTCATGTGACATTGCAGTTCTTTGTCATCATGAAAGTTATTTATTTGCTTGACTTTTAAAGAAAATCAGTTTAAACTTCGGATATGTGGTTTTCTGAGCGCACACATCTGAAGCGTGCGCATATAAAGCCAGCTGTCACACCGCGTGTACTAAACAAAGTTCTCTTTCGCATCTTATTGCGCTTAAACTGTCAAATATACACAGTTCACATAAACACAGTCGGTTATGTCTGTGAACGTAAACAGCTGGGAAAGAAATCGCATTTGTGTAAATTAGATCTGTGTATAAAGTGGCTGCCGCTGAATGTACAGTACCTGCTGTTCTATGCTGTTAATGTGAATCAAACAACAAAAGAAAAACAGAAAATCACTCACTGCTCTTAAATCACTCACTGCTCTTAATTGAATAACTTTAGTATCTTTAATAAGAATCAATTTCTTACTAGAATGCTGCTGTTAACTGCTGTACCGATGCTGTAAATGCTGTACCGGACATAAACATGGCTAAGCTAATAGGGCCGATTCCATCGCCAGTTGTGTCGAGGGCCTGTTATATTGTGACATCCCAATGCTTAGCATTCCAGAACAGCTCTTTTTGAGAGACTTTTTCTGATTTAAGGGGAAAAATAACTGAGTGGATGGATTTTTAGGGTGGTTACATAATTGACATATAAAAACACAAATGGCTTGTTTGTTTCTACACATTAAGCTGGAATAGAATGAAGTATTTTGAAATTTTTGAAGAGAGCCTTGCTTCAAAGAACTCTTGATTAATCATAGCATCTGAGTTGTGTCAGCCCTATTTCATGCCTGAGATCCTGCCTCTCTGCAGCTCCATCCACATATCTCTTATGTTGGTACACACAGCATATAATAACTGAACGTTCTTTTTACATCTTTACGGCATTACACTGTTGATATTTTTAATTGTAGAATTGGCAAGGGTTTTCAGGGAGTAATGAAGCGTTGGGGGTTCAAAGGTCAGCCAGCTTCCCATGGACAAACTAAAACGCACAGGAGGCCAGGTGCTCTGGGGCCGGGAGGGGTGAGTGTTTTTATTTCTGTACTTGTAGTGTCACTTCATGCTAATAACTACCATTCAAAAGTTTGGGGTCAGTAAGATATTTTTTTAAAGAAATTATGAAAGTATGCATTAAATTGATCCAAAATTCTATTCATCAAACTTCAAAGAATCCTCAAGAAAAGTATCCACAAAAATATTAAGCATTACATATTAATATTTTTGTGGCATCAGCATATTAGAATGATTTCTGAATGATCATGTGACACAGAAGAGGCTGAAACTTCAGCTTTGCCATCACTGGAATAAATTACATTTTAAAATATTTTAAAGACCCCCTGTGGTGAAAATCATGTTTTTAATGTTGTTTATATGTCTATGTGGTGTTTTTAATATGCTTTAAGTCAAACCATGTGAAAATTCATAAGTTATGATGAACTTTATTCCTTTCTCCACTGATGTTCGAAGTGTTCAAAGTGTTTCTAATGCTGATTTTTAGAAGGCTGCTGTCTGACTCTGAAATGGTGAACAGGAACATGGTTTTTGTAACATTGGCAACACATTGTTAGCTGTTTGATAACAGTCAAGCCAATGGCTAGTCATATTTATTACCGTTATGTGTCCGATGTACATAAAACGCATGACCATTCACTCCTTCTCTTCTGAATCAGTTTCTGGTTCAAACATGTATGGCTGAATTAAGCCAGTATTTCCACTTGCTATTGTGTGTAGCGCTTACTAAAGTAACACTAAAGTTGAACTAGTGGATCAGGTATTCTGAGCTGGTGTTAGTGAGTGGAGGTGGGGGCAAATTTTTCAAGAAGTATAAAATTATATGTAATTATGGATACTCAGTATCTGCTAAACTGTCCATAATGCATTTATTGTTGTATAGTATTTTTTTCCTGTTGATCTTGCATGTTAATATCTAGGGTGGATCTGTTGCAACGGAAGCTGCCGTTCAATCCTGATTGGAAATTGTCACAGAGATATTAGGAACTGATTGCATTTCTTCTCAGGAACACTATATCCCTCTAACTTAAAAATGTTCAGATATTGAAGCACTTTCTCAGAGGTTTCACATCAGTCATTTCAGCTAGCCGTAACTGTCCCGTATGGTCTTTAGAGAGTTTAGCGTGACCTCACCGTGCTCTTTGAATGGTTATTGGATGAGTTAAGTAACTTGTCTCCTCTCCGTCAGGATCCAGCGAAGGTTTTCAAAGGAAAGAAGATGCCAGGCAGGATGGGAAACATATATGACACTGTTCATGGATTGAAGGTACATCGATGAGAATGCACAAAATGCCTTTTTATATCTTTTAGATATAGCACACACAATTTCAAAGGTCAGCTGCTGTATCATAATATCTTTTGCTTATGAGGCATCTACTGTAAAGTCACCCGGTGTCACAGTGAAAAATTGTGTGTGAGTGTTTGTAGTTTCACTAAGGTCTTTTCTCTGGCAGATATGGAGGGTGAACACCAAGTATAACGTCCTCTACGTCAACGGTTCGGTACCGGGTCACCGCAACTGTATTGTTAAGGTAAAACGCCTCACACATACTCAAACTCCCAAGTATGCCAAGTCTCAAGTACTTGTCCTCAGGTAGAATATCTTTTGGTGAAGGATCTTCTCCATCTTTGCTTTTATCTTCTCTGCTTCTTTTTCACTTTCAGCAGGATTTATCTAAAAAGATTTGCGTACTGTACTGTCCATGCCAACACTAGAACTGAGCTTGGCATGCTAGCACACACTCGTGCTGAATCATTTATCTGTATCAATGCACAGAGGCGTTCGTGTGTACAAAGTGCATCAGTGAATCGATCA
Source organism: Tiaroga cobitis (assembly GCA_030578255.1). Lineage (NCBI taxonomy): Eukaryota > Metazoa > Chordata > Actinopteri > Cypriniformes > Leuciscidae > Tiaroga > Tiaroga cobitis. The sequence continues at coordinate 31,356,610 of CM060609.1, forward strand.
TATGTAGTCAGCATTTTGTCTCGTAGAGTTTGCTTGCATACACACTAGGGGTGGAACGGTACATGTATTCGTATTGAACCGAAACGGTACGGGCGTCACGGTTCGGTGCACGAATTTACACGGAGAATACACGGTATAAAAATAAATAAAAATCGCGTGCAAATTAATTAATGTAATGCGGAACTACTGTTAGAGACACGGGTTCTTTAGGGACACATAATCTATTCGGTACCATCGGCTTAGCTCTGAACGCGCGTTCACTTCAATCGTTGGCTTTATACGCGCGTCCTATTCGCTTTGGACTAGCGTCGAACTAGACGCGAATTTGACACTCTATTCGTGTTTGGTGTGACCGCATAATGAACAGGCTGCGATGTCAAGATTGCAATGAGAGAGAGAGAGAGAGAGAGAGATCATTAAACCTGCAAAGTGCTTACTTATATTTGTGTACACTCGCAATAAAACACAACATTGTGCTTTTGTCACACTGTAAACTCTTGTCAAACTGTAACCTACAACTGTCACCCAACCAAAATCACACACACACACACTGTTTTAAAAGCAAAACATATTTATCCAACTCCATTTCAAAACAGTCTGTGTGTTCCATCTTTTGGACATTCATCATATTGCATTGGTTTTCATTTCTTGTCCTCGGAGCGCTAATCTTACACATTCTACATTGATTAAAAAAGAAAATCGAATGTGTTTTTAATGGTAGTATTATTTTATACAGGAATCAATTATTTATAATTCAGATGAGAATAATGTTACATTGTTAATTAATAATGTTAATTAAAATTAAGGAAAACAAATATATTGATCTGAAATATAGCAAAATAATTTTAAATTAATTCAGGTACAATTACCAAACGTATTGCAAGGTCTTTTTGTCTCTTTATTAATTTAACTAATAAACTAATTATATAAAACTATTGTCAGTGCACTACAAATAAACTGGTTCTATGCCTTTATTAATAAAACTTATTTAAAAAATACAATGCCTTCTGCATTTGCTTTTCCCTCCATTGTACTGAAATCGTACCGAACCGTGATGTCTGAACCGAGGTATGAACCGAACCGTGACTTCTGTGTACCGTTCCACCCCTAATACACACTCAACCGAAAGTTGAACTATCTCAAAGTGCGACTTGTTCAGCAAATTATGACATCATAGTACTTCGTCGAGTGTAGTAAAAAGGCATTATAATCTTGAGGCATTGTTCTTGCCCTGTTGTCTAAACGTTGTGCTTGCGTTCACTTGATCAGGTTAGAGACACGGTTCTGCCCACTCGGTTTGAGAAGAACAAGAGCCCGCCGTTCCCCACGTTCTTTGCTGATGGAGACGAAGAGCTCCCTGAAGACCTCTACGATGAGGACATGTTCCAGTTTGGGGAGCCCATGCCTGAATGAGGTTGTGATCCCACAGTCTTCTTGCTTACGCTGGTTTAAAGGACACGGGCATGACCTGACCCTTGATCAGGGTCTTGCATCTAGTGGATTCAGCCTTGCTGAGCTGAAAGACTTTTAAAGATGAGATTTTGTCAAGTACACATGATATTCTGGTACAGAGTAAACACTGTATATTTCTGTATAACAACTGGATCATGTTAAAGCATCAAGCGCAGTTGTTTATTTAAACAATAAAACCTGTTTTATTCAAATCTCTGCATTCCTTGTATTTTCATATGTTGTTGCATTTAAAACACAAACACACAGTTTGGAATTAAAGAAATACAAAGAGTTATACATTTGACAATCACTGGAAAACTAGGAAATACTCAGCATTAATACCTAAACTAAACTTAATATTAAACTAAACTGCATGCACACATGCATCTTCATCTTATTTCAATTTGTGTGAGTTCAAAACATTTGATAAATGTGATAAATCTACTCTTTTAATTTGATAGTGTTTTTTCTGAAGCTCACCTGTAATAAAATAATAATGAGGTTTAGTAATTAATAAATGGTTTAGATGATTTAAAGTTGTTTATTTTTGTGAGCGCGTATGTAAGAGTTGTCAGCATTTCTGGACTTTTTTGACAATCTGCTTTATGGACATGAAGTTGAAATGCATCAAACTGACAGCAAAACTATGTAAGGATACCCTGATGGGACACACTGTGCTGACCTCTGTGCGGGAGGAGGAGGCACAGACGGAAGGATGAATAGATGCTGACAATGGTTGACATTTCTCCCTCTCTCTCTAAGTGAGGGGAATAAATCAAGGCATTAATGTTGCATGAGTTAAAGCTCACTGACTGATGAATAGAACGAGTGTGTGTGGATGGAGTGGCTACATTAGAGTCCAAAGCCCTCAAACACTGTGTTACACAGCCGTATACAGCATTGTAGAAAGGTCACGTAAACACTTTATATGTAAGTTTTCTTCTCCCATCCTATTTGTTTTTTTCTAAAGACACACCAGCATAGTAATGGATACAGCTAGTGGGCATTTTCTGGATCTACAGCAACAAAACAAAAAGGTACTCATCCTTTTGAACATGTTATTTGACCAGAAGTTTTATTTTAATGGAAAAAGGTTATAAATAAATAAAAAACTCCAACAGTAATAGCCTGTTAATTGGTTAACTAAAGTGAAATTACTATAGATAGATAGGCAACATATCAACAATTCAAAAACAAATAGTTTTTGATATGTTGTTAAAATTTAAAAATATTATTCAGCAAGGATGCATTAAATTGATCACAAGTGACAGACATTTATAATATTACAAAGGATTTCTATTTCAAAGAAATGTTCTTTTGAACTTTCTACATTAAAGAATCCTGCAATTAAGAAGCACAATTGTTTTCAAAATTTGAAAACTGTTTATTGAGCACCAAATCAGCATATTAGAATGATTTGCTTAGGAAAATTCAGCTTCACCATCACATGAACAAAAAAAAATTTAAATCCTCAAAATAGAAAACATTGATAATTGAAATAGAAAACGTTAATTTAGATAATATCTTCATAATATTACTGTTTTTAATGTATTTCTGAGCATATTTTGACTGATATATGTAATATATATTTACCAAATGTATTTATTTTTATCTATTTTTCCTTAATTTTAAAGTGTTTATGTAGCATGCTCTTAAAAATAAATGCATTGCTTTAAAACAATTGCGTTAACAATGCTTAAAAAGTTTGCATTGATGAATTTCACCTATTTTCTTATTAAATTACCTGTATTGCCTTTTAAATATAAATTGGACCACATTCCAAAAAGAGCCGCAGCTTACTTGAAATTAGACTATATATACACTATTACTAGGTTGCATATATTATTATTATCCTTAAACAATATAGGCATTTTATAAACTATAAAATATACAGTGACTACTATTACTTCATGCTATGACTTCACTGTAATGTGAAACATGGTCACTGTATTGGTAAATAAAAAATAGTGGAAACCAGCTGCCAGTATACCATAATTACAAAAAGATTTTAACCGTTTCAAAGTCATTAGCCCTGGAATGTCTGAGGGCAACTGATGTGCTTTCTTAAAGATAACAAGCTGCGACCCTCATGCATACAGAGCTGTCACATTTTGTGTTCATGTATTATTCAGTCAGAAATGTTTCGCCTGTTTGCACTAGGCTACAGTTTGGAGACACCGTCATTACCGTCTGCACTGTGCATTACATTTTAAAACCAAGTCTTAATTTCTGCTTTACTTCCTTTTTGCTCTGCTTTTACTTTTCCCCATCATGATTCACAGCTGTAAGCGTGGATTTCTTAGATAAGATGTGAATGTTGGCCGTTTGGTTATGTGTCTATTTATAACAATTCATGTTTTATGAAATGTGACGCATGATAACGCTGCTTTGTTCAAGGGACCCGGTTTCTGTCAGAAAGACAATAGCACATCGAGGGTCTTCCGATGCCACACTGCTCTTATAATGCGATCCATCAAAATTTAACCCATATAAATCCTCACAGACCCACTTACGCATGTGTCAGATGCCTAGTAATATGTTTTTGGGCGTCCCGTAGACATACATAATGCAAAGTTTTTTTTTTAAATCTCAGTACCATCATCGCATGAGTGAATTCCCTGATGTCAGCACTGCACTAAAAACTGTCTTATCGAGCTTGAACGGCAGTCGGTTGTACTCAACACGTACACGTGCAACCATACACATGGGGGTCTTGATTTTCTGGCTCTGCCCCCCTATGCATGGCACATCTGCGCCCTAGCAGAGTTTCTAGGGGGGTGTGTGTGGACCCCAGAGAGAGCATAATGCCAAACGCCTTGCCAATCTCCCAATCTAATCCTCTGAACACACACACATCCTGTCCCTCCAGATTTCCGCCCCAAATCGCTCTTGATCACTCCACTGAACCTCACAGCGGTCACACCCCCTCCTGTAACCACACCTGCTCAGCACAGCAAGCCGCCTCTGCATACACACTTACACACACATCTCTGCCAGATGTTGGTGGAACAAGATCTAAAAGCCAAAGAGGCACACCAATTGTCCATTTATGTAAATGGTCAGAGTGCTAGAAACCACCGAGGAGGTCATCAACAGTGAATGATGGCTCGTTAAAAAGGGATAGTTTTGCAAAAATGAAAATGTATTTAAAATAAACAAATAAAAACAGTATTACTTCTTCTTTTGTGGAACAAAAAGATATTCTGAGGAACTTCTAACTGTTTTGTCCAAACAATTAAAGTCAATGGGGTACAAAACAACATTGGCCCCCATGTGTACTTTTATTGTATGGACAAAAAAAAAAAACATTTTGTATTTGATAAAGAGTGACATGAGGGTGAACGAGCAACGACAAAATATTCATTTTCATCTAATTTAAAACCATACCTCTCACTGTAACACTATAGTGTTCAAATGTTTTGTCGTCTTAATTTACGCTGCAGTCAGCTTGGCAACATTTCAGCAAATGTATATTCTCAGACTTAAAAAAAATGTATCAGAAGGTTTATGCTTAAATGTTTGAGTTGATTTCTATAATAGATGATTTGGAGTAGATAATGAAGTAAAAAGCAACCATCAAGTGTAGTGGTTGAAATAGTTTTTCTCTCTCAGATTTCCCCGACACCAGGTGATTTCATCAAGTTCAACATGTTCCTGGATCAGCATCTTTGTTGATCCTGGAGCGACATTACATTTAACCAAACAGATTTGAACCAAGAAGTTTACAGTTTATGGCCTGGTTTCATAAAGAATACTGGCTTAATCAAAGCCTTGTCTAATTAAATTAGGACATTTAAGTAGCTTTTATAAACGTGACTTGGTGAAGACAGCTCAAACACGCATTTTAGTCTGGGACTAGTCTGAAAACCGGGCTAGTTTACCGGACTGTACATCAGTGTTATTCTGCTATCATTTCCCTCTGATTTTAGGGATAACTTATGGGTAGGTAATGGTTTAGGGATAGGACAACATTTTCAGACAGAAATGTTCCACGATCAACAAATACTTGGCAAAATCACTCTTCTCTGGAGCTGACATTGTCATGGGTGTGTGTGAGTGAGTGGTTCCTCTGAATGCTGTGTACACACACCCGTGTGTTTTCATGTTTATGGGGACATTCCATAGACATAATGATCTTTATACTGTACAAACTATTCTATCCCCTTTCACTAACCCTAATCCTAAACCTACCCATCACAGAAAACTTTCACCATTTTTACAATTTAAAAAAACGTCACTTAGTGTGATTTATAAGCGGTTTCCCAATGGGGACCAAAAAAATGTCCCGATAAGGATATTGCCATCTTTGTGGAAACATTTTGTCCCCATTATGTAGGTTTTACCAGGCCCCACACACACATATTCAGATCATTATATCCACCTTATTTTGCAATGTGGAAGTATGCTGTTTTCTGTGACATCGGAAGCCTTGCACATTCACGTTACAAATGGCCACGTCCGCTCATGGTAAAAATTAGGTGAAAGACACGCGAGATTATAGTCTACAACTTTCATATAGCAAACCAAAATCCACGTATTATTAAATAACAGGCTGTGTGAATGACTGGAAAGAAAGCTCTGGGAGAAACGGTGGGGGTTTAATCCAACGCAGCCTGCTTCCTCAACCAGGAGTCCTGTGGCCTGCGCTCTCTGTGTTACCCAGCATGCACTGCTCTCTGCGATTAGCATCTATTAATATTAAAGAATGTGTTTTCCCTTACAAACCAGCACACATTACAACGTCCAAGTGCAATCATCCAATCATCGCGAGGGTCGAAATGCCACCACCATTCCAGAGGGAAACAAATCCTTTGATCTTCTCCTTTCATGGTTATCACTCACACCTCAGTCTTTCCATTATCCTCTTATGTACTGTAGCTGTCAAACACACACTCAAACTTTCTTGCTTTGTTAACCCATTCAAATATCTTCTTTTCCTCTGTCTCTCTCTCTTTTTAAATGTATAATCTCTTCAAGCCACTCTAATTCTACAAACTCTGATTCAGTTCAGTAAACTCCAATTAAAGTCTCCAAGTCTCGAGTCCATGAGAGACCGGGTGTCACCATGGTTACGGTAGAGAGACTGCTGGCTGTCAGTCATTGGTTAGTCAGAGGCAGGACCCAGCTGGGCTTATGAGTGATGAGATATAAAATATTAACAGCATATTAATTATTGGCAAATGATTTCAACTTATTAAAATAGATACACTTTTTTTGGACGGTCACCACAGAGAATCCACTAAGCGTCTGAATACTTCACATCGAATATCCCTTGGTAGTTCTGTTCGAGAAGTCTTTTTGCCAATGTCAGTTGTATTAAAGGTCTGTCTGATTTTGAGAAGATTGCATCATTAAACGATTCGCTTTACACATTGATGTCATTCTTTGCCTTTGATTGGTGATGAATGCAACGATGAATAACTGGTGATGAAGGCTAGCTCTGTTCTGGTCTGCCCTCTGGACACCATAGAGGAGGTGGGGAGAGGAGGATGTTAGCCAGGCTGGCATCTATTATGGGCAACACCACTCACCCCCTACATGAGACTGTGAGCTCCCTGAGCAGTTCCTTCAGTAGCAGACTGCTGCACCCTCAGTGCAAGAAGGAGCTTTCCGTAGGTCCTTCATCCCAGTAGCAGTTAGACTTTCGAATGCAATATCACAATGCAGCACTGCTAGCTGCTGCTGGACAATATTTTACACTATGTACATTTCTTATATTTATTATTTTGTGTCACCTCCAACTGTGCAATATGTTACCTCTATTTATTCGCATACTTATTTGTATATTTGTGTTTATAGACCGTCTGTTTACATAAGGTTGGTTATTGTGTGAATACAGTTAGTCTATTATTATTATTATCATTAATATTGTAATTAATTTGACTTTATCCTATTCCTATAGTTTGCATTTTACTTTTATATTTTACTTGAGCTGCTGTAACAAAGGAATTTCCCCAGTGTGGGATTAATAAAGTCTATCTAATCTAATAGTCTCATTTCACACTAATTAAAAATGCAACCCAAAGTAGACTTACAAACATGAAAAGTCCAACCTACCAATCAAAATAAAATAACCTTGTCATCATAAAGTAGTGCTAATGGACTAGTCGTGTCTCACACACGGGAGATGTAAATTAGTCATCAATATTTCACATAGTTACACTCTAAAGTGACAGCATCTTTGTCTAGATTTGACTCTTTCATATAGATCTCTCTTTGGTTTTACTCACACTCAGATGCATCTCTCTCTGCTCTCCTGCTCTCGTAGCAGAAGTCATTGCCTCTTTGATTAAGAGTTTATTATGTTCCCATAATTCCTGTGTAAATGTCATGGCCGCCCCATGCAGCCAGATTAGCACTCCACCCCGCAGAAGAGGGAGGAAAGGAGGTCTTGCGCTCAGGAAAGACTGTGGGATGTTAAACAATCAATACAGAGCGCCAGTGCTCTAGACACCACTGGAGAAACAAGGACTTGAAGAGCGAGACATTGTTCTCCAAACAGATCTTTTAGATGCATCATGTGTGCTGTGTGACCTTGCCACAAGTTTCATTTTTAGTAATGAACCAAGCATCAGGAAACTTTACTGCAGGCCACATAGCTGCAAATATTCCAGTTACCAAATAAACAAAATAAATTGCCTTAAAGGGTTAGTTCACCCAAAAATGAAAATTAAGTCATTAATTACTCACCCCCATGCTGTACCAACCCCGTAAGACCTTCGTTCGTCTTCGGAACACAAATGAAGATATTTTTGATTAAATGTGACAGCTGGATCACTCCTCCATAGGCTCCCTAAGGGAATGAATCCTGACGGCCCAGAAAGTCAATGAAGAAAATGTTTAAATATTCCATGTCACAACAGTGGCTCAACTATAAGTTTATCAAGCGACGAGAATGCTTTTTGTGCGAAAAAACAAACAAAAATAACGACTTTATTCGACTATTCCTTTTCTTCCTTGTAGGCCTGAAACGAGACTTCAAGAGATTTCCACGACGCGCACGCGCGAGAACTTAACTGAAGTAGTTGAAGGAGATCGCAATTCTCGCGCATGCATCGTGCAAATCTCTTGAAGTCTCGTTTCAGGCCTACAAGGAAGAAAAGGAATAGTCGAATAAAGTCGTTATTTTTGTTTTATTTCCGCACAAAAAGTTTTCTCGTCGCTTGATAAACTTATAGTTGAGCCACTGTTGTGACATGGAATATTTAAACATTTTCTTCATTGACTTTCTGGGCCGTCAGGTTTCATTCCCTTAGGCAGCCTATGGAGGAGTCATCCAGCTCTCACATTTAATCAAAAATATCTTAATTTGTGTTCCGAAGACGAACGAAGGTCTTACGGGGTTGGTACAGCATGGGGGTGAGTAATTAATGACTTAATTTTCATTTTTGGGTGAACTAACCCTTTAAGGTTAAATCTCCTCTTGTTTTATAGCTTAGCCACTAAAGCTCCCATGTGGTTAAGTATATCTGCTATATAAACCATCTATTACACAAACTGAACTATATGTTGCACACACACATATTCTTACACGTACATGTGACATTTCTCTGGTCTGAAAATAAGTCTTTTACCAGCTGGAGGGGAAAGACACAGGACAAAAGACCTGAGCAACAAAGGCCCAAGACCAGCCATGTGTAAGAGAGCTATTAAGTGTGCGTGCGTGTGTGTGTGTGAGAGCGAGAGAGAGGGTGAGGGTGTGTGTGTGTGTGTGTGTGTGTGTGTGAGAGAGAGAGAGAGAGAGAGAGAGAGAGAGAGAGAGAGAGAGAGAGAAGAGAGAGAGAGAGAGAGAGAGAGAGAGAGAGAGAGAGAGAGAGAGAGAGAGAGAGAGAGAGAGAGAGAGAGAGAGAGAGAGAGAGAGAGAGAGAGAGAGAGAGAGTGTGTGTGTGTGTGTGTGTGTGTGTGAGAAAGAGTCACGATTCCCTGTGGTCTTTCACTGTGTACTGTATGTATGTGTGGATGTATTTTGATCTTTAGAGCTTGCCATATTCTTTCATCACCATCAGTATCTGCTGTTTGAGTTTGTATCTATGGAGAGACATAGTGACACAAGTATGCTTATGAGAAAACATTTTAGAGACCTACATACATTTGACCTTTTAAATGTTCTTACACTTAATATTTTTAAGGTAACTACATTTTCTATAGGCCTACACCGTATTTCGGAGAGTTAATCAACAGATCATAACTTATATTACACACATATATTTTAAATGCTGAGGCTATTTGTTTTGCATTCACTACGAGAACAACTCTTTTTGGCTTATTACTGTAATTCCTTATTCAAAACACTAAACTGATGCGCTGCTGCCACCTAGTGCATACAAATCACGTGAATAGGTAAACACGAGAAAAAACAATAATAAATGTTATTAGTTCAGCATTTGTGAGACATAAAGCAATAGGCCTACGTCCATTCAATGTTCAAGATTGTTCAGAATAGCATTAATGAACATTAATATAAAATGTCCCATGATATAGCCAACGCGTTTTCCTAAAATATAGTAGGCCTATGTAATAATGAAATATCAACTATTCTATGAAACATTACATTTTAAAGATAAAGATGATTAAAAATTAGGTAAAAAAAAAAAACAAGTTTGAAATTTGATACCGTTTGTTTGTGTATAAAAAGTTGCCATATAAAATGGATCAAATTACAACATTAATGTATAACAAATGATTTATTTGAGACTGAAGTAGGCTACTCAGAATATCATAAATCAGATTAGAATTTTTGTTATTATTTTGAGTATTTTTTTTAAAACAGTAAAAAAATAGTTAATAGTTAAGTGCAGTCAACATATTGGGAGACAAACAAGGTAATAAAGCTAATGTAAATCGCTTGTGCTATGCATTGTGACGTATTTCCGGTGACGTACTGTTTTGAAGACGAGTCAAAGGTTGGGGCGTCAGGCGGATCGGGGCGTCAAGTTTTCTGATCAAATCGAGACATAATAATTAGCTTCGTCTTTTTAGGTAATTAAAAACAAGTTGTACGAAACCGGTGAAAACTCGTGTTAAGTTGAAGTAGTACTTTGTGGAGTCGAAATGGAGGCCGTTCCCAAGATGCCGATGATTTGGCTGGAGCTGAAGGAAGCTGGAGAGTTTCAGTTTAGTCCCCCTGTCAGACAGGTGAGAATCCGCGTCCCATTAATCCAGCCTGTTAACTTACACAACAGTGATCCGCTCCAGAGAGGATAATTCCTGTTATGCACTGCCTTTTGATTTCCGTAACATAAACTCAGTAAGGAATAGGTAACGTTATTTACCTGTATTGTAATTTAGGGAAGTTTACATAAGTATGTGTAAAAGTATTATTTATTTAATTAATTATTTTCACAAACGGTTAAGTTAACTGGATGGAAAGCGATGAAAACATATACACTGATTACAAGTTAGGATAGTATTGTTAAGAAAATGTTTTGTTTAAAATATTTTGATATGGATATAACGTTAGACATGAAGATAAAGAAACGCCTTGAATATTGCGCAATATTCCAGCGTCAGTTTTTCATGTTTCACAAATTAATATTTGCCTCTTGAAACATTGTTCTATTTATAAGTACTGCATAACACTCAGACTCAGATCTGTATCGTAATTTTATGCAAGGAGCTGTCTTTTGGAATGATTTCAAGGGCTATGTTACTCATGGATCCATTTAACAGCAGTTATTATGAAACTGAAATTTTCACAGCCGTTTTGCTTGTAACTAAGCATGTGTCTTGTGTAACCTGGTCATTTGAAAACCAAATGATCTCCCTCGCTTTTGCTAGCCTTATTTTTACACATTTGCATTAGGCTAACAAAAGGACCTTGCCTGATCAAGATTGTTTCATTCTGTGTATGACAGTAACATTGGTGTCAATTGCATTGGACTGCATTAGAAGAAAAATATAACAGTATTCTTTCCCCGTCTTTTGTCCCAGTACATTCAAATAAACTATGGTGAGAACCCTGAGAACTACACTGAGTCACTGAAGAGGCTGGAGCAACTTAGACAGGTGGGTAAGATCAATGGGGTTGTGGGAAATTTACTGTAGTTGTACAGTTGTGTCTGTGGTTAACAAGCTTTAAAAAGGTTCTTTATTCTTATTATTTAATCTTATTCTCAGAGTGTGGTAAACATCCCGAGGGATTTTGAGGGCTGCAACACTCTTCGAAAGTACTGTGGTCAGCTGCACTTTCTGCAGAGTCGTGTTCCCATGGCAGCTGGCCAGGAGGTTGCAGTGCCTGTGACTTGGTAAAATGATGCCATTGGTGCTCACTTCTTTGATATAAGACCATACTTGCTATGTCGATATGCAAGATGTGTGGTAGTCATGCCGTTTTAGCTTTCGTGCTTTCTTTCTGCTCACAGGACGGACATCTTCTCAGGGAGGAATATCACACATGATGATATTAACTATGAGCAGGCTTGTGTCTTGTATAACCTGGGTGAGTTAAATGCAGTCAAAGCATCAGCACATATATGGATTACTGCAAATTTGTTTTGCTTAGTAATTCATCTATTTACAATCCCTCTAATGTATTTTAGGGGCATTGCACTCACTGCTGGGAGCTGTGGATAACCGCCTGTCTGAGGAGGTGAACATGCACTCTTACATATATTTGCTATTAAGAAATCTTATGAAACGATTCACTGAAATTTCTAACCTTTTGCTCCTTGTGTGTGCATGTGTGTTAAGGGGATGAAAGTGTCCTGTACGCATTTCCAGTGTTCTGCTGGGGCTTTCACTTACCTCAGAGACCACTACAATCATAGCTACAGCTCTGACATGAGCGGCCAGGCACTTTCAATCAAAATCAGCCTCATGCTGGTAAACACAGTCCATCACACAAATGCTACTTTTATTACCTGGGAAAATCCACTTTAATCTGACAATCTCGCGTCTCTTTTTCTGTTTCTATCGTTCTCTCTGAAGGCACAGGCTCAAGAGTGTCTCTTGGAGAAAACTCTACTAGACAACAGAAAGAGTCATTTAATAGCAAAGATTTGTGCTCGGGTATGAAGTTCTGTGCATGTGCTTATCTATCAACATCACAGCAGGTCTTTGATTCACAGAGCATTTGCCACTTCAACACTAATGTCTGATTGCAGGTGTGTGACTATTATAAGGATTGCATGAGGCTGCTGGATAATTCAGAATGTGTGCCAGGAAGGATTCAGAAAGAGTGGGGGAAACTCATCAGCATGAAGATCAGCTACTTCAGTGCCGTCACACACGTGAGACCATCACACTCACCATGTGGTTTATATTAAAGGGATAGTCCAGGCAAAAATAAAAATTCTGTCATTTACTCACCCTCGGGTTGTTCCAAACCTGTATGAATTTCTTTCTTCTGCTGAACGTAAAAGATATTTTGAGGAATATGGGTAACCAAACAGTTCATGCATTCCATTGACTTCCATAGTATGGAAATACTAAGTCAATGGGGCTGATCAACTGTTTGGTTACTGACATTCTTCAAAATATCTTCTCTTGTGTTCAGCAGAAGAAAGAAACTCATACAGGTTTGGAACAACCTGAGGGTGAGTAAATGATGACATTATTTACATTTTTAGGTGAACTATCCCTTTAATGCATTTTCACAGACTTGTTGGTTATTTTCATAAACCATGTCTTTTCATTAGTTACACATGGGGAAGCAGTCAGAGGAACAGCAGAAATACGGAGAAGCAGTAAGTATGTGCTTGTGTGCATTCGTTTTTAGCAAAGCATAATTTTTGACATGACATTTTGAATTGAATGTGCCATTATTTTACTATTATATATTATTATTAATAGTAATATTATTATTTATGTTTTGCTGGCTGATATTTGACATTGCTTGGTGTACCTGAGTATCACAATATGGGCATAATATCCTCTGATGACAGTGTGAGGTCGCCTGCTGTTTCTCCACAGGTCGCATACTTTCAGTACTCTATCGATAAACTTAATGAGGCAATAAGGCAGAGCAAGGTAAAGATTCTCAAACACCTGCACACAACCCACCTGTTCATTAAGCACTTTTACATGTGTACTCATCAACCTTTTCAGGGTCAACCAGAACTTGTGCAGGAAGCTTTGAAATTCACCATGGATGTGATTGGTGGAAAGTAAGATCTTCAATTTATTACTATGATAATACCCAAAGCACATCCTGGGTCTTTAAAAGTTTTCAGTGTATGCTGTGGTGTTTAATCACTCCAAAAGTCTTTTTAAATATATTTGATTAATGTAATTTTCCTATTTTTTGTCTGTTTCAGATATAACTCAGCTAAGAAGGACAATGACTTCATTTACCACGAGTCTGTGCCCGGTCTGGACACATTGGTGGCAGTAAAAGGTATACGAACAGCTCTCATATCTCTTTTAAAATTATCTTAAAGAGCTTAGAAATGATTATTTAGTTCGCATTTGTGACATCTGCTACACAGGTGCATCGTTGGTGAAACCCCTACCTGTGAGCCTAAATGATCAAAGTGTCACTGGCCCTGACCTCTTCTCTAAACTTGTTCCCATGGCAACTCATGAGGCATCATCCCTTTACAGGTCAGCTGCAGTGTTGTAATGTAACGGAGTACAAATACTTCGTTACTGTACTTAAGTAGAAATTTCACGTATCTGTACTTTACTTCGCTATTTAAATTTATGTCAACTTTCACTTTTACTCCACTACATTTCCTAGATAAAATGTATACTTTTACTCCGTTATATTTCCACGAAGAATCTTCGTTACTCGTTACTATACAATAAAAATAAGAAATGTGTGCGACTGCAATAAGGGAGGTTTGGCGAATCACTGCTCCTAGATTGCACTACGCACGCTCTGCACGCTCTATTTCAGCGTAATGCTCGTTTGTTGCCAAAGGAGGAGGAAGCACAACTGAAACCGCCATGGAAGCACCTACTGGAGGACCGGGGGGGAAACTCCTTTTCCTTGATTTACTGAAGCCTATGTGTGAAACGCATTTGCAGCTGCACAGCTAGCACATTGAGCGTCTAACTCGCTCATCGGCTGTGCTGTGGCAACTGCATATCCAATGGCGCGGGCGCCTCTGACGTGCGACCAATGAGCTAGCCCCACGTCAGAGCCTGCTAAGGGGGCGTGGCCTTAGCCTATAATAGTCCCCTGAATTCGCCATTATAGCAGGTTTAACCTATGGGTTTAACGACTGAAGCGACAACTCGGCAGGTTAGTGCGGCCGGCTACGCAATACTCGTTCCTGCTCTCGTTTCGAACGGCCACAATAAAGTTCACAATCAAAGTTCTAACCGCTTGCTTTAAAAAAAAAAAAAAACTTTTTACTTTTACTTCAAATACTTAAGTACATTAAATATCAGAAAATTACTTTTGATACTTAAGTACAGTATATATCAGATACTTTAAGACTTTTACTTAAGTAATATTCTAAAAGGTAACTTTCACTTCTACCAAAGTCTTTTTCTAGGACGATACTTGTACTTTTACTCAAGTATTGCTTTCTAGTACTTTATACAACACTGGTCAGCTGGTACATTGGTAACATGCTTCACTGATGTGTTACTTTAAAAGTGTATGTAGAAAGTTTCTGTTTTTAACCATTATGCCTCTCTCTCTCTCTCTCTCTCTCTCTCTCTCTCTCTCTCTCTCTCTCTCTCTCTCTCTCTCTCTCTCTCTCTCTCTCTCTCTCTCTCTCTCTCTCTCTCTCTCTCTCTCTCTCTCTCTATCTCTCTCTCTATCTCTATCTCTCTCAGTGAGGAGAAGGCAAAGTTACTCAGGGACATTGTGGCTAAAATAGAGGACAAAAACCAAATCCTTGAGTAAGTTACTCATAAAAACAAATATTGGCCTAAAAATATTCTGTCATAATTTACTCACCCTCAAAGAAGATCATCCAGGTTTCCAGGAACGATGAGCAAATAATGACAGAATTTCCATTTTTGGGGGAACTAACCATTTAAAAGTGAATTTACTCTGTCTATCTTTTAAAGTAGCTGAAATTTTTTCCTCTTCTCAATTTATGCAGAAAATTTATGGAGTCTCTAAGCAGTGACGCGGTGTATAAAATTGACATGTTTAAATCTCTACCTGATGTTGTATTGGAAAAATGTGCATTTCTAAGTGTACGACCAGACACTGTTAAGAACCTCGTCCAGGCCATGCAAGGTGAGAATATACACATAGACAAACCAAAACTTAAAATTATGACAAAAAAATTAAAATTTGTGACAATTAAATATGAAGTCTGCCATTTTACTGTACGTTTATTTTTTTTTATAAGTCATTTCAACTTTAAAACAAGGATTCTATGATCTGTGAAATGTTATGTCTATGATATTTCTGACTAATTACCAATACTATTATAATTTAATTTATTATTTACCATTATTGTTTGATTTTTATTTTGATGCCTTTTATGACATCCAATCATGTGTGTTGCAGCACTATCTAATGTTTACACTGATGTGGGTTCATCTCTGGATGAGGTCCGTAGTGCCCTTGAGGAAGATGAGGCCGGAGAGAAGAGTTTAATGGAGGTTGTGGGGCAGAATGGATTGCCGGACAGATCTGCAGTCTTGCAGGAGATTCAGAAAGAGTTGAAGAAATATGAAGCTGCTCATCAGACAGCCAGCAACACCAACACCGAGCTCCACAGAGCCATGAACCAGCACATACCAAACCTACGCCTGTTACAGGGATCTGTTGAGGAACTCAGAAAGAGCCTCCCCCAGCCACAACTCAGTCAAGGTAAAAGTGTACATTGATGTACATTGAAAGACATAGACCTTATCTGTTGTGAGTTCATTCATTATCCCTAAAAATGTAATGATCTCTTTTCTTCGTAGACGAAACATCATCCTTGCAAAAATTCAAGGCTATTCTTGGCAAAGTTGATGAAATGCGTAAGCAGAGGATCTCATTGGAGACTCAGCTCCGTGACCTTATTCATAAAGATGACATCACTGGAGTCCTGGTAACCACAGATCGTGCTGAGATCAAGGTTAATGACCAACTGAAACTGTACTGCCTTTTCTTTATCGCTTTGTGCTGTCGATTCATATTGAGCGAATGACCAGTCAAGAATGTCTTTCCCTCTATCCTCTTTTTCAGACATTGTTTGCGGAGCAGTTGAAGAAATATGATCAGCTGAAGGGATATATAGAACAGAACTTGATTGCTCAGGATAACATCCTGAAAGCCCTGACAGATGCAAATGTGCAGTACGCCCCTGTTCGCAAGACACTCATTCTCACTGAGCAACAGTATGTTTTTGTCTGTGTATTTTCATAGTCAAAAGATTCAGATTTCAAGTGTTAGTATCTGTTTCAGTGACATTGTATGTAATCCTCTCATTTTGTCCTGAAGATGGGATGGAACTGTGCAAGCCCTGATTGCCTCATTTGAGGCATATGAGGACTTGATGAAGAAGGCGGAGGAGGGCAGAGATTTCTACCAGGATCTGGACAAGAAGACCTCTGGCTTGTTGGACAAAACTAAGTCCTGTTGCCAAACCAGAGAGAAGGAGCGAGTTGCCTTGCTGGAAAAGTAAGTGGTCTCAAGTAGAAGGGTATGACATTGTGCGTATATGTTTTTACATTTCTGTACACTGTTTGAAGAGACGGTCACCTGATTGTACAGGATCATGTACCTTGACTTACAGTAGACACAATTCAGATTTCAGTACATTTTTAGATTGTGGGATGCCTATGTTTAGATTGAATCTGAAGCATACTTATAATCAGTGTGAATTATGAACCAGTAGACTACTACCACTTAATACTAAAGGTATTCCTTTTCAAATGGCTGTTTTTCAACATTGTATCTCATTCCATGCTTGTCTGACATACTACTTTCTGCAGGGAGATTGAAAAAGGGCCGACTCCTAGACCTGCTGCCCGAAAACCTGTAGTTGACCAGAAAGTTGTTGGTTCTAGAAATGGCCCTTCCAGTCTTGAATCTGTAGGTCCTTCTGTTGCCTCTTTTGAAGATCTACCTCAAGAACTACAAAGCCTCCCTCCAAATCTGAATTGGCCCAGAGGTCCAGTACTTCCCAATCCTGTTCCCCATGGTGGAACCCCTCTTAGCTGGCCACAAGGGGAAAGCCCATTTCCCCCAACTCGGTTTCCAAACCCCCAATTTCCAACTAGAGATCCAAAGCAACAGTTGTCCCACAATCTCCCACAAAATCAGGCACCTTATGGCCAGCCCTTTGCTCCAATGCAAATTCCTGGGCTGCCACCACAGCAGTTCCAGGCAAGATCAGCTGGATACATCACACATGTCCATCCTCAGGTTAATCAATCGAACACCGCACAGGTGCCTTCTCAGGGGTACAATCCAGCTCTCTGGCAGCAAGCTCATGGTGGGCCCATTGCTGTTACAGAAGGTTATTCTGTGCCTCCACAAATGGGACAGATTCCTCAAAATTCCATTAGGCCTGGTTTCCCCGGACAACCACAAGTATCCATGCCAAACTCTTTTGGGCAGCACATCCCAACTGTCATGACTCAGTCTTCCTCTGTCCAACAGATCATACAGGGAACACAGTGCCAAAGCTTTACCACCCAGCCTAGACAAAGCATCCCCTCAACCGCACCAAGAAGTGCATTTCCTGGGCAAATCCTTCCCCCCTTCCCACCTGGACAGGTCCAACCTCCCATGCCAGGCCAAACACAGCAACAGTCTGGCCTCCCCTCAGGTTACCCTCCCGCATTAGTTCCCCACATTCAACCCCAGCATGGTCTAACAGGCCAACAGACATTGTCTCATCCTCACAGAGCCCTGATTCCAGGGCAAGCTCAAACTCAGTTCTATCCTGGACAACTTCCACAAAACATGCCTCAGCCTTATATGGGGTATGCCGCCACATCTTTTCCATCTTTGCAACCTAGGCAAATCCCTGCACCCCAACAAGTACATCCAGGCTCTCAAATCTTTCCACAGGCACCCTTGAGCCAAAATTCCCAAATTCCTTATGGTGCTCGTCCACTTAGTCAGCCTCAAATGCCACCAGGAGCTGTACCACCACAAAGTAATATGTATTCATTTGCACCAACACACATGGGCCAACAACCTATGAGACAACAGACCATTCCACCCCAATTCAATGCCATGTTTAATGGCCCAGGGGGGCAACCCATGTACACTCCTGGTCAAAGCCAAATACTTGGCCCTCAAAATGTGGCTCATCCATCATCTGGACAAGCAGGTGCCCCAATGATGGACAATCCAGTTCCACTATCACTTCCCAGCACCCTCATTCCTATACCATCACCTGTTCAGGTTTCATCCCAGAACCAGATTTCCACTCCTAGACCAGGTGTGCCATCCACTTCCACATCAAGTGCTGCTCCAACTGATGAGATGAGGTCCGAATCCACTACTGTTCTGAATTTTATCCAGAACAAGGTGGATAATCTCAGCATTGAGTCCTAAACTGATTGTGGAGTGGATACATTTTCAAACTCAATAATAAAAGCAGTCTTTTGCTGTGTCCCACACCAACAACTGTACATAAGCCGTCAATGATAGTCAAGATACCACACAGCGCACAATCCAATATGACGGGGGTGTCAACAGGGGGGTGTTGAAAAAATATATTTTGGATTCTTTCTAGTCACAACACAAGACGTTGAGGGCACAATGTCTGAACACACACTAACACTTGCCTTTTCTACATGTGCAGTACTAACACAGAATTGCACTGTACTCTCTGAATCAGTAATTACAAACTATAACTTATTAAATGTGCTACAAGAAAAAAAGGAAACCGCTTTTGCTCTGTACTTCTATGCAATTCTCTAATATTATGTCAAGTATCACTCTTTGTATTTTTTATTCCTAAATAGCACTTTAGTCTGCACTCTGAGAGTGATGATGACGATGATGATGAGGAGGAGATTGTGTTTTTCTTTCTTTTTTTTAATACTAAAACTATTCTAGTTCTTATAATTTTGTGATAAATTGTAAGCTGCTTTCTTTTAACTCTGTATTAGACCGTAACAAAACCATAACATTTTCATTTTATAAAAAGGGAAATGCTTTTTGACTGACTTGCACCGTTATTTTATGTGGAGATGTTGCTTCTGTATAAAAGTCAATATTAAACTAGTTCACTTGAAAATGTGTTTACATGTCTACCTTTATCGAAAATTAGCAGCTCTACGCACCTGGACTTGTGCAGTTGTTCTCTTCCTTGTAGACCACTTTCAAGCTTGCTCAAATGAATGAGGAGCATCTTTCCCCATTACAGTGGCATCCAAGCCAATGCTTTGAAATTGTTCCCTATGTCTAGTGTTGTTTTAGGGTCCTTTTAGTGAAAGGTGAATTTTCACTAGTTTTAAGCTATGTGTCCTCCCACCCATCACTCCACACCACACCCCACTTTTCGTACTAAGACCATTCATAGAAACTTCGCAGTATGTGTTCCTGATTAATATAGTATACAAAACAAAACCTACAGATTGTGGTGTATAATACAATAAACATACTGTTATGTGCTAATGCACCATTGTTGAAGGGTATTGTTGAATGCACCACTGCCTTAATATGGCCATATGATGGCACTGTCTAGTTATGTTCTGGTCATGTAGGATTGTCTAATGAGCTTGTTGGTTCCCTCTTCACGGGTTACTGGAGCTGTCTAGATTAAATCAATACGCTTCATTTGCTTCAGGCACAAAAAACCACAGAATTAGTACACGCACATCCTGCAGTAAATGTCTGTAAATAATAGAACGGGGATGCTCAAACTGAGTCAGATCTTTAGACTAATCAAGTCCATAAACATTTGCATCTTTTTTAAACACTCATTTAAACTATACTCATAAACAGGTCAGAGAAAGGCCTAGGATAAGAGGTCAAAAATTCACTCTGCTTAATGGGTAGTGACTGGAATCTAGTATTGAACACAGTATTGATGTCTCTCATTGCATGTAAACATGAAAATGGCAAATACAAGACATGCATGCAGTGTGTTTGTAGCTAGTCAGAAATGGTTTTGTCTTAGTGAGCTCGAGAGCCCTTCACTCTTCTAAAATACCCAGTCTTTTATTTCAGCAGTCTGTGCACGCCGTCCCTTGCTTTTGACTTGCTTTGATGGAGTGAGCGCTGGGAGAGGAACTGACCCAGTTTTTTCTCAATAAGATGGTTTTGGCTTGAGCAGAATAGCACACTCTCAGCATTGATGTTTTGTAGAGGACTTGGTTGGAGAACATGGTATTAGTTTAGATTATCAGCATACATCAGTCAGTCCTCTCATAAACATTGCATGCGGAAGACAACTTTTCGACAAATATACTAGTTGATTTACAGAAACTATAACAAAGATTTTAGGGTAAGTTATAACCGGTCCAAATTTTGATTATTATTATTTTAAATCCATTTTGCAGTTAAATAGTACTGCAGTGTGACAAATGTGACCATATTCAAATTCAATTTTTTTAATTAATCAAATTTGCAGAAAAAATAAACCTTGTTTTTTTCTATCATTTCTACAGATGATGAAAATGATATCACATTTTTGTGGAGGAACCAATAATAAACAATGCCAAATTAAACAATTCTAAAATTCTTTATTCTCAGTGAAAGTATTAATCTAACATTAAAAACACAAAAAGCACCTTGTTAATAATAATAGTTATCAATTTGTTTGTATACCCTGATTGTTTACAGGTTACAAATGTGTATGCATGTGTGAGAATATAAATGCGCTGTTTGACAAAATACAACATAAAATATGGCACCATAACACATCTGAAAACCCCCTTTGTATCTGTAATACCAAATTAACAGTTTTTCAACTTCTTATTTTCCCTTTTTATTCCTGTTGCACAACACTGCTACTTTGTCTTGCCATTTCTATTAACCTTCATTGTGGTGCTGTGCTGTTTCATTTCATATTCATATATTGTTTCATGTCCAAATTAATGTCTTGTTCATCCAAAACACTCACTTGTTATCAATCAATGTCTCATAATTTGTAACGGTCAAGACATATTTCTTTTGCCCAAGTCGTCGTACATCAGACAGTGTTGAAGGCTTCCACTCGTATTAAGGTGTGTAGGCCTTGCCCAGGTGAGGGCTGGACGACCCGGAGAGCACTACTGGTAAGGAGCGCGTGCTAATGGGGCTGTAGCCGGGTTCGGAGCTGCGTCTGGAGCAGAGCTGGGACAGAGGCCTCCCCTGTACGGATCTGCCCAGAGGCCGGCGCAGGCCGGGGGACTTTTTAGGGGATTTAGGGAGCTTGTAGAGGAAGACGTTGTAGTGAAGCGGGGGGGTTGTTTCAGGGAGCATTTTCACCTCTTTGGGGAGGAGCAACTCTAAGTCGATGGTCACACCACCCTGGACACGTACACACACAAAGACACACACAAAGTACACACAAGCATAACAACACAAACATAGGAATCAAAAAGCACACAACACACGATTACACACAGATGGACACAATCAAAGAAAAAAAGCAAGAAAGTATAAAGAATTTAACAAAAATAAAGCACATAAATTGTTGATAACAACTCACTCATGAGCCGCTAAAAAATATAATCGGCGTAAAAACAGGAACCTACTAAGTCATTGTTTTAAGAACATTAGTTTAAGCTGAGTGATTTCAGTGTTGACACCAACCTGGCACACAATATATGAGGTGGGCATGACTTAGGAGCAAGTAATTAGCTAGCAGGAATTGATCTCAGATTATCAAGCATATGCAAGTTGAAGTAAACAAAGGATTGTACTTCACTTGCACTTTGTGTTAAGTAGAGGGTCAATCTTTTCAAGGCTTTTGTAATACTTTATTTTGTGGCTCATTTTCAATTTCCAAAGTTACTAGACTGATTGCCAACTTGTTTCTATCTAGCCTGCTCTTAATTGCCATGCAGACATCTGGAATTAATCACCAAATGAAATCAAATGTTTAACTGCTTTATCAGGAATTCAATTGTTCAACAGATTAGGTTTAAGAGCTCAGCTTCTGCACTAATCCTAACCCTAACTCTCAGGGGAAGGAAGTTTTTCTAAGTTTGTCACATTCACATACAACTTTGGTATTAGCTTAAAGTGCACCTCTTATGCTTTTTCGAATCAACACAACAGACTGGGCCTTCTGACCAATCAGAGCAGAGTAGGCTTCAGAAAGGAGGGGTTTAGAGAGACGGAATCTTAACTGTTTCAGACTCTTTGAGAAGTGAGGTGATGTGTAATGCATATTTTGAGAATTTTTTTTTTTTTTTGACATTGGATGCATATAAAACTATTGTAAGAGACCTCAAAAACAAAATGAGGAACCTTTAAAATTGCATAATAGGGGCACTTTAATCTTGGTTTTTGAATTAGGATGAATAGACAAAATTCTGATGATAATTTCATCTATCTTTGTCTATCCATCTACACACACTCACATATATATATATATATATATATATATATATATATATATATATATATATATATATATATATATATATATATATAAATATACAGTATATATATTATATATACTGTCATATAACTGTCTATAACTGTTTTCAACATTGATAAAAATAAGAAATTATCTTAGAATGATTTCTGAAGGATCATGTGATGTTGAAGACCGGAAGAGTAATGGTGAAAATTCAGCTTTGCCATCACAGGAATAGATTTCAATTTAAAATATATTACAACCGTACGTTTGTTTGTGTGTGTGTGTGTGTGTGCGTGCGTGTATTCACCAAGGCTGCATTTTTTATTTGATTACAAAAATACAGTAAAAACCGCAATATTGTGAAAGATTACAATTTAAAACAGTTTTCTATTTCAATATATTTCAAAAATGTAATTTATTCCTGAGATGGCAAAGCTTAATTTTTATCAGCCATTAATTCAGTCTTGAGTGTCTTCGGAAATCATTCAGGATTCCCTGAATAGAAAGTTAAAACGAACAGCATTTATTTGAAATAGTTTTTCATAATTTAAAAGTCTTTGTCAATTTAATGCATCCTTGCTGAATAAAAGTATTCATTTGAATAATTAATCTTAAAGACCCAAAATTTTAGAACGATACTGAATATTTATTTTGTATAAGTAAAAATAAAAAAAGGAAAAATATAAAACAGATTTGTTACGGTTAATTAGCCATTTAGTTTTTCATTTACATTTTTAAACATTTATGATGTGTGGATTTGTAGCCATTTTGCTAATTTCCTTTGCCAACTCGCAAACAGATTGGACAGCAAATGACAAATCCCATGAATATTTTGTCATGTTTTTTCCAAACCCAATATGTAAAGTCAACCTATAGTCTTACAATATTGCGTCGTTATGAGGGTGAAATGTCCAGTATGGTTAGCAGCAGAACCTAATGAATGCTATAGCCATGCACAGGAGTGAAGCAAAAGAGTGAGGAGGAGCAGTGAAACTGAAAAGGAGTCAAAATGGGAGCAGTGGAGTTTAGGAATAAACTGGCAATCAATTGTATTGGTAAAATGTTTTATTCCAAACAAACTTACTTTATTTATTCTCATTTGTTTTATCTCAATAAAAAAAAAATTACAAAAACAATTTCCAATACATCATAATTAGTAATCAATTAGTTTCAAGACACAATGAGCTTTAAAAATGTATGATACCGCATATAAATATCAATCCAAGCAGTATTTCTAAATTTATATTCAGACATACACTGAATAAGTCAACAAACATCTACAAATCTCAGAAATATATTTTTTAACTGTCTGAATAGCTATGTTATTTGCCACAGACGTTTTCTTTTGCACGAAAGAACACCAATGCATGCTGACTTGAGTAAGGCAGGACAGACAGGAGTTCATTCATAAGGTGAAGGTGTCACAGCAGTGAGGACTAAAGGCAGGGGCGTCAATTGGGTATGGCAGGGTATGGCGTCTGCCATACCTTGGCTTCCTGGTCAGGTCAACGTAATATTGTTATTTCAGGATTAATGGAGTTATATTACTATGGCTACGGGTGACATTTAATTTGTAATAGTTTAATAAAAGAGAAAAGCAAGTGAATTAAAGCGATCTGGTAGTTATATTTGTGTCACATGAGTTCAACGGCGCTGTAAATGTGTCTATTTACAACGTGATTTTGTAGCGTTTGACTATTGTAGCCAATCACAGGCATTTCTGTTGAAAGTAATGAGGAATTACCGGTAGTGAGAATCCACCCAGTATCGCTCAAATAACTGAATGAGTTTGTTTAGTGGAAGTTTACTAAGTTTTACATGTAGACAAATCCTCTCATTATAACAAACATAGCGGACATGATGTAAATAAAAGATTCATTGTGAAGTTTAGTCAGATTCATTGTTTAAAATGGGAGTTTTCGCACTTAATGAGTTTGAACTGAACTGACTGACAGCTTCAGTGATTGTAAATTAAGTGCTTTTAACTCGCTGCCTGACTGTAATTTCAATTGCAATTTTTTTTTTTTTTATGAGGCTTAGTGACCTTTCCTACAAATATATACTTCACACTTTAGTACAAAAAGTGGCAAAAATTTACGACCAAAAAAAAAAAATTTCTGTTAGGGAGTGGAAATGGCTAATGAGCAAATACGTGCTCCTCTGCCCCCATTGTTTGTATTTCAACAAGTGTCAGTTTTCCTACATCGTGAAACTTTTAGTTTTAAAAATTCTGACAATCTTTAAAGGATGAACAAAAAATATTTTTGGTCATCACATTAAAAATAACATTTAAATTGGAATGGATAATATTCAGACTTTTGAGCTTTAAGTGCTGGAAAAAGTTGTGTGAAGAACTCAATTCTTATAACAGTGGTCTATAACTGTCTAATTTGCTGAGTTATGATCAAAGCTATATGTGATTCATCACCACACACAGTTGTGGTCACGTCGAGGAAGCAAGATTTTGAGATGTCATCAGAGTTCGCCATACCTCGAGTTTGGTGAATTGACGCCACTGGCGGCCAAACCTTTGTATTGTGGGGTGAAGTGTTTCATAGCATAGCGTGACTTAGCATGACATACGTAGTAACAAAGCTTGACATAACATGATGCAGCGTGACATCAAGCAAGTTCAAAGTGAATGTGGCAACGCCAACATGCTGGTAGGGTACTCTGGCAATAGGAACTTCACTGCGCACAAAAATAAGTTAGCATGCTAGTTCAGTGCTTCATTTGTAGCGGCGTCCGAATTCAGAGGCTGCATCCTTTGAAGGCCAAATGCGTGTCAATGGTGCGACAAAGGCTGTCCCAATAAAAAATTTATTTCAAATGCGGCCTACAAATGCTTTCTTAGTTTTCCCAGGCCACGAAGGATAGAACGAGTGGATCTTTCACAGCCCAGCCTATCCCAAAATTCACTGCATGCAAGTGACGACAGGATTTTTTGAGAGAAAATGTTGAATTACACTGTTAGTTTGTAAGTATTGGGTTCAAACTTACTTGAATATCTATATTTTTTTTTAAAGTGGTTCAAATGTTGACATATCTTACCAAGATGTGATTTTACCAATAGATAATAGTCTTTATTGTGTACATAAATGGACCATCGTGAACATATTTAAACAAGGCTGTGAATAGAACTTTCCAAAAAGTCCAGTACAAACGTTAAAGCCGCTCGTCTTTTTGCAGCTGCCACAGTTGCTAGGCGACAAGAGCAATCCTCTGTAGGCTAGACCGTCCCATTTAACGATGTTAGTTCCGAACTTCGAAGGATGCAGCCTCTGAAATGGGATACAGCTTGTGTGTTTTGAAGCTCACATTGAGCCACCTTGAGGTGACTGCAAGGAAGAGTGCCATGTCAATGCTTAGTCCACTACTGTAATTAGAGTTCGTTTTTTTTTTTGCTTGTTTGTTTGTTTGTTTTTAACACCATGACAAATTTTGTTGCTATTTTCATGGCGAGAAAAATGTATGGTAAAACTATATCATGTTACAATTGATTTTTTCCATTAAGTAGAGAATTTGAGTAATTCCAAGGGGCCAAGTGGTGTCAAATGTGTCTCGTTACAGTCACAGCTGGTATGGGATGATAAATCCTACACGTTGTTCATGTTGTTCTGCAGTGAGTTTACCTCCTCTGCATTGTCTTCTGTGGCGGCCTTGTCGTTTTCGAGTTTTGGCGTGAGTGAGTTCTGGTTGTTCAAAGACTCGTCCTCTTTAGGGGGAGATTTGCATGGCTCTTCTTTGCAAGTGTCATCCTGTGGAGCAACACACACAAGATTACTACAAGAAAAAGAAAGTAACAAAATGCGACACCCTATACCCTTTTACACCTAGCATTAACATCTCAAATGTTTTTTCAGTGACCACTTTCACCACTTCGATACTTCTGTGGTGCTTTTTTGGAGCTTGGTAGCTCCTAATGACAGTGTATGGGAAAAAAACTGGGTGAACACACAAAATGAGATTTGGAATGGCTGGCATGAAGTAAATTATACATTTATTCTCCCTGGCATTTAACCCTCCCCAATGTTATTTTGGGTCTCTCTTGTACATTGTCAATCGTCTATTGCTTGTTTATTATATTATTTATTATTATTTATTATTTATTTTATTTCTCTAATCCAATATTCAGCAATAATATTGATCGGACTAAACTGAGCTGGACGATGAAATCATTTTTTGCAGAACTGCTTTGTAGATGAAATGAACTAATTTAATAATTGATGATCTTTTTCAACAGAACTGAATCAACACTGACTTCAGCTGAACAACAGCTGAAATGCATACTTTTTCCTGTTATCATATCACTGTATCACTGCTTTAAAACAGTCTGTATTGTATAGCGCTATTTAAATAAACGTGACTTGGCTTGACTCCATCTTGTTCCCTTTTAATTCATTGTGATTTTTTTATTCATTGTACAGCACTTTGGTCAGCTTCGGTTTGTTTAAATGTGCTCTATAAATAAACATTGATTGATTGAAAATTAGGTATGGGTGAACTATTCCTTAAATTTATTCCTAGCTGGTTTAAACCCGCAGTTTTAGTGCAATTATGTGTTATGCAAGTCTGTGGCTGCATCCAAAATCACATACTTCCCTACTATGCAGTAGGCGAAAAACGGTATGTGAAAAGAGTAGCATGTCAGAATTTACAGTACTCATAAAAGAGTAGGCAAACAGTACCTGGACTTACTATTTGAGGCAAGATTTGAGGCAATCAATGGACACTTATCGGTCACATGAGGCCACGAGGGAGGATATTTGAATGACAGTGAAGCGAAGCAACTGATGCTGGTAGGTCACATGATTATGACAACATGGCAATATATCCAAATTTCATTAAAACTACACACATTCATTCTATACAGAACATTTTCTGTACATTTTTAGCGATTGCCAAGTAATTACTTATTCAAAATAAGTACCTACTCAAGAGAATATGCAATTTCGGACGCAGCCTGTGACTCTTTCAATTGTCCAAGCAAGCAGAAAAAAAAAAAAAAAAACAATTATGACGTAAAAAGTATGACAATAACGACAACTAATAACTTACATTTTTATTATTTCATAGTAATAAATATGAGATAAATAAATGAACGTGCCCCTATTATGGTTTTTCGAATATTCCCTTTCATGCAGTGTAATAGCTGTTTGTGGATGTAAACGCTCTGCAAAGTAGTTAAGTTGAAAGTGACCAATAAATAAAGTTGTTTCCAAAAAGATAGAATCGATTCTGAACCGCCTTAATGAGTCGTCGCCCCCCCCCCCCCCCCCCCCCACCCCCATTGTTTTCTTCTTTCTTGTGTGGTGGAAACTTCCATATGTCTGGGATGCTACACATTTGCAGATGTTCATCCTAAGAATGCACTGTGGTCTGATCACTCAAACTGACTTTTCAGATCACCGGATGTTAATACTAGCTGTAAACAAGGCCCTGGAGAACCATAACATAAACAAAACTGTCTGGAGTTTATGAGGTGAGCGCATGGATCTGGATTCAGTTTTTACTCCACAGCTCAGAGGAGGAAATGCTAAATTTCAGAGCATAAACTGATCCACAACCAGGAATTTCAAGGGATATCTGCAGTTTTCCCCCATTTACCAAGAGACATTATCAACACAATATAAGGATAGTGGTTACATTAACTGGATAATATGCCACGAACAGTAAACCTTGCTCATTCATAAGGCATTGTTATAATTGTTAAGCGATACTTGTTAAAATGGTGTTTTTAAAGCAACATTTACTGCTGTGAGTGTGAGACTGTCGGATTAACTAATGCTAGGCATTCAAACACAAGTCGATTAAAAGCAAAGCTTTTTTGAATACTTTTTATATCTTGCTACCTGTGATATCCCTTGTGAAACCACAAAGAAAATAAAAGACTTTATTCAAGCTGCTGAAATCAGAAGTGTAAATACTCATTCTCAAGAGAGAGAAGATAAAAAATGTCAAATAAATTCTCCCAGGGGGTGGAAAGACAAGTAAACAACTCACAAGTAAACAAAGTCACCTATTTTCTCATGGCTCTTTCGTCAACAGTCTGTCATCAATCATCCCTCATTTCTTGCCTCATCTCAGTTTTGCTCTATTTCTCCTCCCCGTTGCACAGTGAAGCTGTCAACTCTCTTTTAATCATAAAAGAGTCTTTTCCAGTATTGAATCATTGGGGGACTGGGCCGACAGAAGTTGACTGAGGTTAAAAATTGCATTTGTGAAGGCAATAAAAAAATAAAAAAAAATAAAAAAAAATGGGCAGAAACTAGACTAGGTTTTATTTTCAATTCAGAATAATTAAATGGGCTAAATCAAAGTACAGGAGAACAGGGTCTGAAAAGTTTAAGGTTCACCAGGTAATAGGCTGGGTTATAGGTCCCTGAGTGGGTGAATATAGAAGTAAGACAACAATTTGATCCTCCTTTAAAGATCAAATGTTACACGCTAGTCTGTGCTACATTTATTCATGGCAGTCTACTCTGAAAGGTTACCAAAAGATGGGAGCACAGAGCTTGTACTCTTGTACCCAAAACAGAAAGTTTAAATAGGGCAGGGTTCTCCAACCCTGCTCCTGGAGAGCTACCGTCCTGCAGATTTCAGCTCCAACACCAATCAAACACACATGAACCAGCTAATCAAGGTGTTTAAGGTTACATGATAATTACAGGAAAGTGTGTTGGAGCAGGGTTGGAACTGAAGTCTGCAGGATGGTAGCTCAAGGAGCAGGGTTGGGGAATCACTGAAATAGGGCGTTTTACACTGCGCTTACAGTATAACACTGGGTTATTGTCGTTCTTATAATCCCGGGTAGAGAAACGTTTCACACTTGTAATTAAGATGTGGGGTTAGCACCGATTTTTACCCAGGGTTATGAAACCTCACTCCAGAGCAGGGTTAGCACTGCTTTTGCGATGTTAATGTGAAGCAAGATAACCCAGGATTCTGTTTACCTGGGGTTTAGATTGACCCAGGGTTAACCATTTTTAAGTGTGAAAGCCCTAATGTTTCTCTCTCAAATTTTTCTTATGTGGCGGAAATGGGCTTACATATGTCTGGGATGCTACAAATGAGAAGATACACAACATTATAATGTACAGTATATAAAAAAATATTTTCAATTAGAGATTTTCTAACGATTATATTTAACAGTTCACAAGGTTCCTACATATTTTTCATTTCAAAATTCTATTCTCAAATTTCCAAACCACTTTGTAGATTCTTCAGACCATATTTAACATACATGGTTCATACAGCATTATTATCAGCATTATATTTGGCATAGTGTACAGCCATCTCATCTGTAAATATTTTCATTTTCTCCGTTTTTTCATTAGTTTTCTCAAAGTGATAACATAAGTCATATGACGAGAAGAAACCTAAAATGCTTTATAACCTGCATATGCACACCATTTTGAAACAGTAAATGTGGTTTGATTTTGCAAGATGACCAAACAGCAAAGTACAGTCTGATTTACACTCTGCTCCTTTATCTGTTGCTGGTTTGAGTGAACATTCGATTAGTGAAGTTCAAAAGAGACGCTCACAAATGGTAATAGTTTAGCATAATGAAAATGTGCGCCTTGAATTCGTGTTTGACTAAATACTTGTTATGCCTGTAATGCGTTGGCCTAACCTTTTGCTATGAAAACACTGCTTGTATGATAAATGTATTTTTTGAAATCCTTAATTTTACTTCCATACTTCATTAAGCTGCATATAGAAACCCACATTTCAAGTCATAAAATTATTTGTTTTCTTTAAAGGATTAACTGGACATTACATGACGACAAATGTAATCTACATGTAATAGAGGAAATTAGCATGCACAATTCAATATTCAATATTTAATTAAATATTTCAGATGATACAAACAAAATGTATGTGGTATAGATATTACTCTGCACAAATCTTGTAGTCAACACAAATTTTAACAAGGTCACTGTGTTGTTAGTGCTTTTGATGATGCACAAAGTTTAACAGCTGACAGTGACACTATGCTGGCTAGCAAGATGTTAAGTTACAGAAATCAGGTTCTCACACTAAAAAGTCAAAATAGCAACTACGGTGAGGAAATGTCTCTATTTTTATCCACTAAATCTATTCTTGCTTTTCTATATCATTTCTCATAAAGGGGAAAAAGTGTTTTAACAACTATAACCTTTAGAGGTGAGTAATAATGAAGCTACGGGATTAAAGTGTAGAAGCAGGGTCTCAAAGCAGATTGGGAGGTCAGTTCGAGTCATCTTACCTCACAGCAGGGATCCTCTTTGGGTTTATATTCCCACGTGTATCTGCTCATGGTTTTCTAAGGAGTGGGGTGGCGAGAGAGGATTACTCTACTGACACACTTCTAATACTTTGTTATCATGACCTCTTAATTAAATCGGCATCCGCCTCAGCAGATACTCCATTATATTCACTGTATCCTGTATATAAAAAAAGTTAGGACTAAAACTCTGATTTAGGTTTAACCATTTGACAATCATTGCATTGATTGCCCAACCACACAACACAACCGCTAATATGATCAGTAAGTTTGGAAAAATATTCCAGTTTCCACGATGATTCATGCAGCCTGTAGTACTTCACATGGCCTCAGGGGCCACAAGTGAATCAATGACAAAGAGATAGCGAGAAAGAAGAAGGTATCTCTATTTATCATTATCTTAATGATAAAGTGAAGAGTGGAAAAGAAAGATCTCCCACACAAATAAAGAGTAAGACAATAAGAGAGAAGGCAGAGACAGAGTGAGCATTTTCTCATGCACAGTGGAAAACAGAGGGAGAGACAGGAGAGGAAGTTACCTGACACATAACGTTATCATAGTAAGCCAAAGCACGGGGATGGGGGAGGTTAGTCGGGGTGTCACACAGTTTCCTTACATTTGCCTGAGAGCCCTCTGCGACGGTGGACAGCGAGAAGTTATCGATGTGCTGCTCCGACTTTGGGCGGCATTTACTGAAAGACAAAGAGAGAGAACAAGAGAGGGTAAAATAGATAGATCAAATAAATGGGAGCTTAATTCTGGGAGATATTACTATTAATGATCCGATTAAATGCTTTTGATAAGCACCGTATTTCTTTCCTATGGAAGCTTGTTTCCGCCACGGAGTAAAACAATTAAAAAAGATAATTGCGACCTTTTTATCTCCCTACTGCAAGTTCACATCTCATTTATTTTCTCAGAATTGCGAGACATAAACTCCAAATTGTGAGTTATAAAGTGAGAATTGTGAGACAAACTCGCAATTGCGAGTTATAAAGTCTAATTCTATACAACTTTTTTTCTCAGAATTGCAAGTTTATATCTCACAATTCTGAGAAAAGTCAGAATTGCGTAATATAAGAATTGCAACAATTGTGAAATTGCGAGATTATATCACACAATTCTGACTTTATATCATGCAATTCTTACTTTATAACTCACAATTGCGACTTTATATCACGCAATTCTGATGTAAACTCGCAAATCGAGAAAAGTCAGAACTGTGAGATAAAAAGTCGCAATTACCTTTTTGTTTTTTATTCTGTGGCGGAAACAAGCTTCAATACTTCCCTGTGTTGATATACACTACCGTTAAAAAGTTTGGGTTTGGTAAGATTTTAACTTTTTTTTTAAAGTATTTTATGCTGACCAAAACTGCATTTATTTGATCAAAAATACAGTGAAGTTAGTCATACTGTGAAACATTACTATTTAAACGACTTTTTTTCCCCCGCTGATCAGCAGCCAGTACTCCAGTCTTCAGTATCAAATCAATGACCATTCAAAATCATTCTAATACGCTGATTTGGTGCTTATTATCACTGTTGAAAACAGTTGTGCTAATATTTTTATGCAAATGGTAAATAGAAAGTTCTAAAGAACATTTGTAATAGAAATCAGCTGTAACATTTTAATTGTCATAATAAAATGTCTTTATGGTCACTTGTGATCAATGTAATGCATCCTTGATGAATTAAAAAAAATACTGAACCCACACTTTTGAACTATTGTTTCCTATTGAAACAGTAAATTGTGGTGGGACAAATAAATAAGCTTATTCTTTTTTTTTATTTTTAGCTTTTATAAAATAGACTTTAGTTTGGAAAAACTGTAACAAACTACTTGGCAGCACTGAAGAGAGCTTAAAAACAATTTAATTTAATTTTTTACAAAATCCCCCCAAAAAACATGATATGACTCTCGCTAGTTCTAGTCAGAAGCAGGTGATATTCTCACTCTACAGAGGATTTTATTAGACAAAAGTTTGTACATGCCCATGTGTATGTACCAAGTGGGTAAAAGTTTGGCTTGTTAGCATCTTTCTCCATTGATGGCCATATGTAGCTGTGACAAATTTTCTCAAGCAAACTCAGATGGCCTCAAAGCAAACAAACATGAGCTTTGATTTTAATTTCATAGGGTCTTTAACTTGCTATTCTACTGCAGTGACTTGGACATTTTTGCTATATTTAATGCACTGGATTAAAAGCTCATGTTGTTTCTGCAAGCACACAGATGTTACCTGCAGCAGATTAGACCTCAGACTTACACAGAATTTTCACTGTTGTCATTTTGTCTTCATCACTACGCTCCCTTCCCTTTCTCTCCTCTCCTTTTCTCTTCTCTTCCACTCCTCTGTTCTCTATCCACCCCTCTCTAGGACTGTTAAAATGCCTTTGGCAGCACAGTATATAGGTCACTATCTCACTCACACATACACACACTCACTCAGATTGGCCTACTTTTAGGAAAGAACGGTGATGTCATTGTGTTTGTTGAGAAGTTTTGTGTCCCTTAATCCACAAGGTGCAAAGCATGTGCCACACCCCCTTAGCCTGTTAATTTTCATATTAACTCTAGCTCCACCCACCTGATTTCTTAGCCAATCAGGACTCCATATCTGGCTTTATTAACTGCACCTGTGCCCACAGCATGTTACTTCTGTTTGTAGCACATGGATGTACTGTGCAGAGGACAGAGTTTTTCCTCCTTTCTTTGTTTTTCCTGTGTGTGTGTGTGTGTGTGTGTGTGTGTGTGTGTGTGTGTGTGTGTGTGTGTGTGTGTGTGTAATTGACCATGTAAGTGCCTTTTGTTTGATACTTAGTACCGTTCTGTATTTCTTAAATTTGTCTTTAAAGGTGTTTTATTTTTATGCTTGCTATATTTCCTGTTTAGGCATTGTCTTCAGTTATTTAGATGTATATTTGATGAACTTTATAGTATGAGTAGATGTCTCATATATTGTTTATTGTGGAATCTGGAATGCTGATTGTAACCTTCAATGCTGTATTCCTATGTTCCTTTGTAGAAACCACACGCACACAAAAAGAAATAAAGAATTTGATACCAGAGTGACTAGACTGGACCTGTTCTTACCGACAGCCCCATTGGCTTCAAGCTAGCTACCTTACTATCCCCTTGGCTTACTCCTTTTCAGTGTTCAATTCCCATGTTAACACTGTACATTTTATTGTACTACTCTATGTATGCGCCAATATGTATTCAGCTCAATCTATTGATAATTAAATCTGAAACTAAGACTCTAGGAAGCGTCCTTAGGAGTGCAAGTTTACGTGTAAGTTTTACCTGTGCTTGCGAAGTCGTCGGTTTTCAGTCTTAAGCATGTGCAGCCTCTTGGAGAAAAAGACTATAATCATGAAGAGGAGGAGCAACATGATGGTGGCCCCGCCCACTGCTATACACATCACTTGAAAGTCTGAAATAACAGACTCACACCTGGAGCCCTTGTTCCATATATACTCCTGAATGTTACACCTGCAAAACAAGAGAGATATTAGGGGGTAAATGCAACATATACACACATGAGATTGTCACACATGTGAATTGTTATATATTCAGGTTTATGAGCAGAATTTGGGACAATGCAGTCTATGTGAACACAGAAGCAAATCTGGTCAAGAGTTTTGGAAAAAGCAAAGAACTTATTAAATGCAATAGGAACTGAAATGCGATAGAATAGAAACTAGACTGAGAATTATTTACTGAAATAAGTATTTAATTTATTATTCAATTAGATAATTGTATAGCTCAGGAGAACATGTTTATTCATTAGGAAAAAAAAAATGGCTATACTGTTTTGTGATGAGTTCATATTCAAAATCTTTGGTTTTCGATGAGAAATTTTGAAATCATGGCCAATCTGAGAATAGTTTGTAACATTGAGATCTCAAGATAAAGATTTTATTACCTATGGGAATATATTGGCAACAGAAACAATGAATGTAGAGAAAAAAAGGTCCAAGGGGGAGTTTGTGTGTTTATATAAAGGACAAGTTGTCATGTAACTCAAACAAATTGGCCACGACAAACACATCTGTGCATAGATAAAAGAAAAAAAAGGGAGATAAACACTATAGATGTAAGTATCCTGTGAGTGTGTTATGTGGCCTGTTGACCCATTTATCATGATTCTTCTGCAAGGTTAGTCTACAGAGCTTCCAGCTGCACGACTGGACAGATGGCCCTGTCAAGGATGTGCATGTTCTGGTCCCACAGAGACTAAAGCATCTGAGCTTTGCACAATTCACATCTTCCAAAAAAGATTTCCAAATTCTCTTATTTACCATATTACAAAAGTGTTATCATAGTTCTAGTGACTGAGGTGTTCAATATCGTATTGCATAATAATAATAATATCTTATCTATTATTTGCATATTACGTTTGTCCATTGAGATGGAATCCAGCAGGTAAATCGCAGCCATGTTAATACTCAAGAAGTAGTGTGATTGCGAGTGTGATATTGCTTTCATACGACAGTAATAATAAACAAGAGGTCACTATTGAGTAAATTACATTATTAGACATGACATTGCATGTAGGGATGCAACGATACCGCTTTTTCAAAACCGATCCGATCCGATACCATAAATTCTGAGTATCGGCCGATACCGATACCAATCCGATACCAGTGCAGTTTTTTTTTTTAAATCAAGTAGAATTTCTATAATACTCTGTGTATTGAACTGATAATCACTCTTTTGTGTGTTAAACACTATCAACTTAATACAGACAACTTCATTTTAAAGAAAAACAACAAATCCAAAAAATATATGATCATAATCTGTGACAAAACTGCTATTATAAACTAGTGGATAATTCAGCAGTAAAATTTTGTCTAGAAAATTCACGAGTGCACAATTATTGTATAAAATCTGAACATTTAGTGAAAAAAATTTAGGGGAACAAATAAGAGACAATAAGTGTAACACTAAATCTGGTTAAACGTTACACATTGCTCTTTGTATTGTTGTAAAATACATTCATGAAAAACAAGAAAAACAAAAATCAAAAAGATAAATTGTTATATATAGCCTATATAGGCTACTATAAAATGTATAGCACAGCTGTTTAATGAGGCAGCAACATAGGACAGAACAAGAAAGGCTATTAATAATATTTCATTGCGCAAAAGTAGTATGATATGAAAGACTCCAATACAGTACGGCACACAGCGCTTATGCGCATCCCGAGCGCAGAATGATGTGCTTGAAGCAACACGGAGTCACAGCGCGTCGAGTCCGCATGAAAAGTTCAAAGCACAAAGGAAAGACGTATAGATGCGTAGTCGTGTATTATACACAGTATCTATCTATGCAATAGTTTATTGAGCCTTTTCTTTTAACAGTTTAAAATTTTAGTTACTGTGCGCTTGAAGAACAATTAGTGCTCTGACTCTACTCTAGTGTTGCGATCTAACAGACGCCCGGTAGAAAGTAACATGATTTAGTTAAAGCAATAAAGTCCAGCAATATAAAGTTGTTTCATGTGAAACCTTTATCTACAGATCAAGTATAATAATAGTAACATTGAATCATATTGGAGAGTTTCATCGTGTTGGCTGTCGTAACCGAACACGACGCGCTGTTTAAATGCTGAATGGAGAATGACTGACAGCTGCAGCGGAGGAAAAAAGTTTACGTGATCTTGAATTTAATGACTTAAATATTAATTTCTATCTCACATTATACTATATAATGGCTTCAGAACACTTATAAGAGAGTGCAGGAAAACTTTATGGTGCTTTATAATGTTGTTGTGCCTTTTGTGGGGCTTAACACAGAATATAGGCTATACGCACAATATCGGATTTGGATCGGCCTGGTCTGACCGATACCCGATCCGGCAAAAATGGCCGTATCGGAGCCAATACCGATACTGAGTATCGGATCGATGCATCCCTAATTGCATGTTTTTGCTTGAAAATGAAGCCAAATCAAATAAATAAATGTCATCAGACTAACGGGCATACAACAAGCACAAACCACAAATATACACTTACACTCAGTAGTACACTCGGTATGGGTACATTTTGTAATGAGTGAAAGGCCCATCAATACTGCAGAGGAAATCATGCTCAGTGTGCATTTAGGCCATGTTTACTCTTTAGCCTAAAGATATCAATTTGAAACTCTTTTTATGGTCTATTACTAACTACCCCTCTATTTAGTGCCATTGGCCTGGTTAAACAGAAACATTTACTATTTCAGCAAATGCACACATATCAGCAAATAATTAAACCCGCACCACCCTCTGGATCCCCCCAAATAGAATGTTAATCTAATAGGCCATTCTTTACATGCCCTGTAGATGGAAACCTGGACTTTTCTAATACTGACCCCATTAGTGCTGCACCCTGTCACTCTTTCTCCCAGCGATCGACAAGATAGCCCCGCGGCATATGTGTCACACACCGAAGTCTGAGTGAAAGTTGCCCTGAATGGGGGTTTGCTTAAATATATAAATGAATAAAGTAAAAGAGATCAATTAAAATAAACATGACCTTGTTATTTTTTGTCCATATAGCGCGAGGTTACAAGAGCTGTTGCATGTGTGCTCTCAATATGGAACAGACTTTGATATAACATACAACTCAAAGAAAAGCACTATCATGATAGCCCGGAGCAGAGAGGACTCCACACTGACATTTCCTGATTTGTTTTGTTGTCAGGCAATAGACTTAAGGTCACTAATGAATGTAAATACTTGGGGCACTATGTGACTGCAGACTTGTCCGATGACAGAGACATCTATAGACAGCGTGGCATGGTCTATGGACAGGCTAACATGCTGATTCGCAGATTTGGAATGTGCTCAATACCTGTCAAAATCAGACTCTTTAAGGCGTACTGCACTACCATGTATACTGCACACCTGTGGAGGCGCTACAAAAAGAGTAGTATGAAAAAGCTAACTGTGGCGTATAATGATGCCTTGCGGATGCTACTGAGGGTCCCACGATGGAGTAGTGCGAGCCAAATGTTTGTAAATGTGGGTTTGCCAAACTGCCCTGCTGTACTGCGAAATCTTATGTACAGGTGCATGTGCAGGCTTTCGAGCTCGGTGAACAGTATCATCACTGCATTGACCAACCATGGACTAAGCTCGGCCCGATATTCTTCTAGTATCTGGTCTCACTATGAGCCTATACAGGTGATAAATGTATTGCTTATATGTGTGTCTCTTTTTGTCTGTAATATGGACCATTATTTACGTGTCTGAAATAAAATAAAATAAATAAACAGATCTGAAAATACACATATAAAATAAAATTAAGTAAAATAGATCAGTAAAAGAAAATCTAAGTAAAATAAAAATAAAGTAAAATTGATTAGAATGAAAATTAAAAGTAAAAGATCAGCAAAAAGAATTCTAATATTTCTAATATTTTTTTCTAATTATATATTTAATCTAATCATTTTATTTTCACTTATTATTATTTCTTTTAAATAACTAAACAAAATGGATAATTATTTATCTAAAGATTTCTATTTTACTTTCTTTTACCCATTTTATTATTATAAATAAATTAATGAAATAGAAAAAAAAAATTTTTGTTACTTGTTTACTGACCTTGATTTTTCATTTATTTTACTTATTAATATTATTGTTATGAACATACATATATAAAACAAAGAAAAATGTTTGGTTGTTTTAAAGTAAAGATCACAAAGCCAAGCTATTCTTTTGGAATAATGTGCACAGATCCATTACAATAAGACAAGGAAGAAAGGGATTTTCATGGGTATGGGCAGTATCCCCACGCAGAGCAAGTGGTCTAAAAATGGTCTAATACACAGCAGCTTAACACATCACATCATCTAGCCTTGAGGCTTCACTACACACAAATAAGATTCCCTAAACCCCACTTTTATGGCTCAGACCACCAGCTTGAGGCAGGGTC
The DNA here is from genome assembly GCA_030578255.1 of Tiaroga cobitis. Lineage (NCBI taxonomy): Eukaryota > Metazoa > Chordata > Actinopteri > Cypriniformes > Leuciscidae > Tiaroga > Tiaroga cobitis. Next base: position 31,395,628 of record CM060609.1, read on the forward strand.
TTTAGCTCTGAGTTTAGGGTTGTGGCAGTAGTGGAGGCTGGTTTAATATAGAGTGACATGCCGCCAAGCCACCATGAGAATTCTTGGAGAATTGTGGAACTGAAATTATAGCAGTTGAGTGTGAATGAGATAAATGCTAAACATTCTTAACATGTACACAGGAATTCAACACAAATTATCACAAGAATGACGTATAAATATATCAGTATTAAGCATTTTCATATCAGCATTTTACCAATCCCTATTTTTGCGTCAAACTAATTAAAAAACTAAAAAAACATAATGGAGATTGAAAAGCAATGTTCAGTTGGTTATTACACTATTGAAATTATTAGTGTTAATAGCATTAATGTAATTTTTGGTGTTTCATAAAAGTATTTGTATTTAATAATGGTAGATAGACTTTTGAAGGCACTGGGAATGTATTACTGAAGGTCACTGATGAAAAACTAGATTGTTCTGTTCTACCCAAACACACAACACATACTGGATCAAGTATGTTTAAGGCAACAGCTAATAATCGCTGATATTTCTAGCAGATGGAGGGAAAATAATAAATTACATAAGTCAGCTGTTGCCGTAGTTTTTCCTCAACCAGCAATAGAGACACCTTCATGTTCATGCAGCAGCAACTTGGAGAACTCAAAGTCCCCCTGTGTTGAAAATCAAGCTTTTAATATTGTTTATATGTATATGTGATGTTTTTAATGCAAACCATGTGGAAATTCATAAGTCAACACTATTGCTGAGTATTTTCTCCTTAAAACTCCAGTGAACCAAAGACAGTCTCAAAAACACGTTTTGAAATCGCTGGTGTTTCTGACGTCACAAACTACCTTGTAACCAATCACGTCAACGTGTGATTGTCAACGAGAGGATCTCTGAACTGGTTTGAGCGAGTGGAGGTGGGGCTAATTTGCATATTCATAGAACCGTGTAGACTAAATGAGGCAATGGTGTAGTTACATTCAAGCTATTTTAAGGCATGACGAAAATGTTTTCAAGGAAAAAACATTTGAATATGTCATTTTGGTGATCAAATGTAAGTTAAAGGATAAAATGATTGACTACAGGGGGACTTTAAACAATGATGTAGCCTGTCTGACCTTTTCCTTTACCATATTCAAAACCGATAAGTTATACATACACAATAACAAAAATGTCAGAGCGGTGTTGTTACATTATGGTTTAAAACATTGTGTAATTGAGCTTTTAGATAAAGGCCTAAAGCTTTCCTATAAACCCTATAGCAACTGACGCATAGTGTAAAAATGCTTACATAACCTGGTTAGCCCAGACCCGCATGTTTGCATGAGCTTGGCCCAGTTTCAAGATCATTTAGGATAGGCCGTTTTACTACTGTTCCCAAGAGATGCCTTCAACTGAGACTCAATCCCAACATTTGACTTTAGGACATTTGAGAGACCAGCACTAAGCTTCTCTTGAAAATATAAAACAAACATAATCCCGCACCCTGAACAGATGCATGAACACAACCAAAGGATTGAGTTACTTCTTCAAACTCATCAGTATTTAATCAGATGCTGTAGATTCTAGCAGAATAAGTTCATTGCACATATTTTTGGAGTGCATTATAATGACTTTAATGAGATAACTGTAACTGTTAAAAGCCCGTTCACACCAAGGACAAAAACTATAACTATAAACTTTTAATAATCATTCAAATTCTATGAGAATGAGCAAGTCCACACCGCAGCTATAACAATAACAACACAGGGGAAAGATAATCACTTTCAAAACCAACTTTTCCAGCCAATGTATGATAACATTGACAGAATCCAATCGACTTTAAAGAGCTTGAGCATTTGCAGTGGCAGATGACAACTGCAGCACAGCTTATGAAAAACAGAATGTCACTAGTTGTTGTTATATTTATTGCTCTTGCTGTGAAGGGGCCTTTACGCACATGCATACGTCTTACCGGCAAAAGGCGCCAATACCGTCAACCAAATAACACTGTCCCCCATTGAAGCAGTAACTGGTGAAGATGTCGCACGGTGAGACACATGTGCTATTGATACGCACAAATCCAAGAAGACAACCAGAGTTGTCAAGCATGTCCGATACTCCAGGTGAAGTTTCTCCAGATCCACCATCATCAGGGTTCAAAACTCTCGTGTTGGAGGGAACCGCACTGGCAACGAGAGGAACGTTTTCATCATCCATGTCAGGTGGTGTTGGTTGGCTCTCCTCTTGGTAAACTTCGGTGGGCGAATAGTCAGGTGACAGATAATCATAAAAATCAGAAAGTTTCCAGGAGGTTGGATCTCCACCCTGGAGCTCCTGAACCCAAGAAGGAGGATCATGGACAATGTGCTGTTGGTGAGAAGGGTTGTAAAAATTCACTGTGATAATTTCTTCTAATTGGGAATGGGTAAACTCAGGAGGAGGAATCGTGACTTCATCAAACAACGTCCCATCTGCTTGTAGTCTCGCACTCTTCCAGTGAGGGCCACTATACTCGATTCCCTCTTCGCTAAAGTCTAGCTGGGACAAGCCACGTGCCCGGGGTTCAGCCAGAGTGTGCAGCCGGGTAGCTATGTCATCTATCGGCAGGTCAATGAGGTGTTCCCTTTCGGCTGAATCAACACTGATGTCCTTCGCAGCTCTGGTTGAGGTTTCTCCACCGCTGCTGGACTTTTCCCCAGCTCGTGGTTTCCGAGAGTGAATGTGGGCCTGGGCAATAGGCGTGACCTCATCAGGAAGTGCAGGCTTAAGCCCAACCCCATTCAAGTCTGAGGAGTTAGTGCCAGTAGAATTGGAGATAAATGAACTGCCTGAAAAAAAAAAGAAAAGAAAAAAAAAGAAGTTATTGACAACCTTATACCACAATTTATTTTGCTGATTGTTCAATTTAATTTATTTACCAATACTGGGAATTAATTTCTCCATTTCTATTTTTTAAAATAAATTAATACTTTTATTCAGCAAGGATGCAATAGATTGATCAAATGTGGCATTAAAGACATTTATTATGTTGCAACATATTTCTATTTCAAATAAATGCTGTATATGTTATTTAATAAAAAATATATACTTTGAACTTTCTATTCAAAGAATCCTGGAATAAAAGTATCATAGTTTCCACAAAAATATTAAGCAAACTCTTTCAACATTCATAATAATAATAATAATTAATACTTCTTGAGCATATTAGAATGATTTCTAAAGGATCGTGACACTGAAGACTGGAGTAATTGTGCTATATATATATATATATATATATATATATATATATATATATATATATATATATATATATACACAGTATACACATAGCACAATTATATATATATTCAGCACCATTACTACAGTCTTTATATATATATGTATATTTTTTTATTAAGCATAATATATCATTCACTCTTCCATTACATAGCTAAGCATCCTAAAATCCTAGTGTGTGGTTAGTGCTGTGAGAAATCAGTAAGATTTTAGTTTGTGAGAAATACAAGTGGCATAAGAACACCTTCACAAGCAATTACTTATTACCATACTGCAACTCCACAGTCATGCAGAGAGAGAACAAAAGACAAAAAACACATACTAAATACCACACACACACATGGACAAATCTGCTTAATTATACACTGCTGTGCGCGAGGCCCCAGATTTCTTTCCAAAGCGGTTTGTGGTAGCTTTAGGATTAGGAGCTCTGATTTACTAATGTACCCTCCTGAGCTTTGGGCAAGGATTGGGATTGAGATTAGGATTAAGGTCTGTAGGTTGAGACTTGCATTGGTCAGTCTGGAGAGAGAGATGGGTAAGCTTTAATGCACAAAGATAAACACACAATGGGGAATTCCCCTTACACTGGAAAAATCTCACTGACCTAATTGATTGTCTTTTGGAAGCGTTTACTCTTGATGCTGTAATCCAATCTAATGCAATGCACCTCATATGTGTCAGCGTTTGGGGTTGAGGAGATGAGGTGAGGCGAGGCGAGGCAAGGACTCAAGTGCAGGAAACCAGGGGTTCTTTATTAATAAAATAAAGCATAACAGAAAACGAAAACTACCCCAAGGGGGAAAACAAGACAGACTAGACTAGACTAGACTAGACTAGACTAGACTAGACTAGACTAGACTAGACTAGACTAGACTAGACTAGACAACAGACAGGAAGAACCTACAAGGTAGAATTACGACGACGAACCAGCAAAGGACTGAAAACACAAGGAGAATAAATAGGGAGAGCAAACAAAGCAGGTAATGAGGGAGGACAGGTGGGGCAAATGAATCAATAATCAGGTAACAAGATGGGCGGGGCAAGACAAATTGACAGGAGAGCACATGGCAAAAGGAAACACATGACAAGCCATGTGCTCACACAAAACGAATAAAGAAGTGTGAAGTCCGCACACTGAAAATTACTGCTCCAAAGGAATTTATTAAAAGGCAACGTTTCGACCCTCAGGTCTTCATCAGGCACAATATCAATGTAGAGTGAAGTCAACTTTAAATAGACACAGGTGATCACCTTAATTGGGCACACACAAAAAAATCATATGACAAATACAAGTAACGTGACAAAACGAGACATGAACACGCCAATGAGAACACTCATAAGCCACGTGTTCACACAAAACATGACAACATGAAAACACACAGCTAGTGTAAGCACAAGTTGGTGCTACACAGCACAAGACAAAACACGACATGAAAGCACATGAAACAAGGCACACAGACAAGACAAAACAGGAGTGTCAGGGCTCTGTCACAAAACCAAGAAATAGACTAGACAGAAGTGACAGAACCCCAACAATATGAACACACATTGAAATTTCAATTCATGATTGTCTAATATATTATATTACGAAATAAATATTCTACCGTCCAAAAGTTTGGGCTCAGTGAGATTTTTTTTAATGTCTTTGAAATAAGTCTCTTGTGCTCACCAATACTTCATTTATTTAATCAAAATGCAGTAATTGTGTAAAATGTGTGAAATATTATTACCAAATACTGTAACTTATTTGAATACATGTTAAAATGTCATTTATTCCTGAGATGCAAAGCTGAATCTCATTACTCCAGCATTCAGTGTCACATGATCCTTCAGAAATCATTCTGTTAATCTGGTGCTCAAGAAACATTTGATATCAATGTTGAAAACAGTTGTGCTGCTTTATATTTTTGTGGAAATGGTAAAAACTTTCATAAGTCTTTGATAAAACCTGTTGTTTTGAACTTTCTATTCATATAAAATAATAATCTTGACAACACTTTAGTTTAGGGTCCAATTCTCACTATTAACTAGTTGCTTATCAGCATGTGCATGACTAGGATATTGGCTGTTTATTAAAACTTATAAAGCAAGCACAATATAATACCTTATTCTGCATGACCAAATTCTACATTCCTACACCCTGCCCAATAGCTAAACTTAACAACTACATTACTAACTATTAATTAACAGTAATTATGAGTTTGCAGCAATAGTCATATAGTTAATAGTGAGAATTGGACTTGGACCCTAATCAAAGTGTGCCCGTAATCATTTGTAGTATTATAAAATGTCGTTACTGTCACTTTTAATCAATTCAGTGCTTCCTTGCTGAATATAAGTATTATTTTTTTTAAATTTCTAACTGACCCCAAACTTTTGAAACTTAAATAAATTAGCCTATTAAAGAAATACAATAAAATAATAAATTCATACAAAATATGATATCAAAGCATGCAAACATGAGCATTTAAATATCCTTGTTTTTGTGCACACTTGCCAAATAAATTCTGATAATTTAAATTCAAACAGTCTCAAAAAGCAGAATTAAGGAATATTTTGTCAAATTTTATTGAATGACTTTTAACAATATACTTTTTACATTTTTGACTGACACTGTGAAATTCCGTTTCCATGGTTTAATTCCTCTTCATTGTAAATTAAATGCGAGTCACACATCAACCCCTAACAGACACTCACACACAAAGTTGCCAAGAAGCAATGTAAAGAGGCTGCCATTTTGGAACATCTCAAAAGCCATGTAAAACAGAGACTCCTCTGTCCTATCCACTTGAATCACTTCCTCTCTTTCTCCCATTCATTTATTCACACAGTCCCCCATGAGAGGGAAACGGAGATGACCGTGTATGCATGAATCATTTCTTACGTACCTCACGTGAGGTTAAAGTACTCGATTAAATTCTCATCTAAGTTCCCACCAGCACAGAGTTTAATATCAATGCAATATTTGTATCCTTTTAAATCTATTTTGAAATATTTAAAGGCTAAATGATACAGAGTCACTGGATTGACGAATATAAAACGCTGTCACGGCACAAAGACAGAGCAAGAGAGAGGCTACAAGAGGAAAACAGTTGTTTTGATTTTCAAAGGGGTCAGCTGATAGAAAAGAGAGGTTGGGGAAAGAGAGACGCTGAAAGAAAAATAACACAAAAAACACAAGCTATAATGGAGTGAAGATGAGAAAATGTAACAGCGACAGTGCGTTTCTCTTGCCACCCAGTGCCAGAGCCTTTGAGAGGGGTTTCAGTCGCCTGTTTAGTAAGCATGTCAAGATCGCAAGAGAGAGGGGAATAGTGAGAAGGAAAAAAAAGCGGGTAAGGTGATTGAGAGTGAGAAAGGAACTATTTTCTCATGACCTCACCAGTGAGATATTTAAATTTGTAAGAGTGTGTGAAAGTATGCAGTCTTCATTATCTCACAGTGCTCGTTGCCAGTAATTACAATCAATATCACACATAATCAGGAAACTAATTGAATAATATCAATGTAAACATCAAGCTTTAGTGCTATAGTACTGTAAAAGCAGCACTGTACGGTTGTAATCCATCTCAATGTTCTCTCTTCATCTTCGTTAAAAAACAGCACACAATCTTCCTCTCTCAGTCTCTAGTTGACATTTTTTGCTTATGTAACACTCTTGAGTGGGGAAAAAACTTATTGCAGAGCATAGAAAATTGCAAATGTCAACTTGTCTTCCTCTCATCCCTCCCACCAGCTTTCTCTCTCTGGGGGTCCGTTTACACAACACCGTTTTCAACTAAAAACTGAAAACTTTTTATGCATTTTGGCAGTTCATTTACACGACAATGGTGTATTGGGGGCCTGAAAATGCAAACTTTTGAAAACGGGTTTTAAAGTCGGTTTAAACTACAAAAACGTGAATTTGTGAAAACAGTGACATCATTTGCATATTACGCGTTCAGTCTATCCACAAGTTTCCTACGTCCCATGAGGCCTTGCGTCAAAAGTGGGTGCGTCTTCCGGTTCGGAGTAAACAAGCGAAACGTGACACTCATTCATTCATTCGACTATCGATTAATCATTCATATTTATACTAAAATGTATTATTTAATTTGTTTAACTTTTTATCAATTACAAATGCAATGAAAATACAAAAATACAGCGTGTTTTTCCACGATGAGTTCTTTATTACAAGATCAACTTGTGGCAGTTAAACTGGACATTCGGTTATGGCTAAACTTGAAGATATGCGCTGCGGTGCTCTGGACTGCCGGTGCGAGTCGGCGTTTTTTAAACAGAGACCCTTGTTTGTTCCTAAATAGTAATAAAAAAGAATCATGTTAAATAAAACCGAAATCGCGATACTCAGATCCACGGACCTGTGTCGCGGTCAGGGAAGGCAGAATCACGATACGCCCTTCCCACTCCCAGAGATATCCTTCCCGTCCAGATCCAATATAGCTACCATATCTTTACTATTTGTATTATTTGAAGTTAACATTATAAAATTTGCAGACCTACACCACAAAACTAGTTGAGGATAAATTATTTAAAATTGGGCGATTCCAGCATTATGGACGTGACATTTGCAGTCAAAATATAAATTCTCCGAAAATGCATTTAGGCTATTGAAACCTCGGTTTATATACATATATCATATCATATCAATAAAGGAGTCCAGACATTAGAAATATATAGCTCATGCATTTTGTATTTAATATGAGGGGAATACATGAGGGTGACACAAAAAAAAACTTTAACTTTTTGAAAGCACTGAGCCTTTATTTAAAGTTAATTTCGTTTTGTATTAATTGTATCTTAATTTCAATCAATGTTTCATCAACAATTTACCTGGATTTAATAAATAATAAGTAGCGGTAAATATAGCAGACAATAATCAAGACACGGAGGCGCTGGCGCCTGAACTGCAGCTCGTCTCATAAATGAACCGAAACTCAGCGTCTACTTGCCTTACAGACCTGAGAAATATATATATAGCCTATATTAGATATACTATGAAATGTTTACTGTGTGTCATTCATGTTCTGAATATGTTGCTTCACAGTAGCCTTCACTTAAAATCTTTAGTCCAAGATTGTTGGATAATACAATTTGCCACTGAATTAGTTTAGTCCGGTTATAGGCCTATGTACAACCGCGAACAGCACATGTTGTCCCTGAGCTCCGTAACGACATCTCTCATAAAGGTTTGCGACTTATTTTAAATAGTAAAATATTATCTGAAAAACACCTAGCCTCTTCGCTAAATAGCACACAAACTACCATTGGTATGCTACTTCCGCCGCCTGACCGGAAGTTGCACCCACTTTATTTTTTACAGTAGCGCCCCCCGGAAACAGGTGGATAGGCACGTAGTGTTTCTCGACCTCGCCAACTACTGGCCCGGCATACATAATACAGCGTTTTTAATCGTTTTCACTGATCCCTATGAACTGTCATGATTCCAGCATTAAGAAACAAAATTTATGAGACAGTTGTTGTCAGATTTCATTGGTGATTTCAAATATGAAATTTAAACGTAAGCTTGGCGAACAGTTTTGGAGAATTTGATGTTTCCCCATTCAAAGAAATAGGAGCTGCACTTGCATGCCTGAGAGGCGTTTCAAAGATGGCCGGCGAGGGAAATTACTTTTTTTCACTATTTTGTCGCTATTTACATCTCATATCATCTGCAAACTCTCATGTTCCCAAGGCAAACTACCATGTTCCCAAGGCAATGACTAAAAAACTTGTATTACATTCCAAAGAGCTCCTTATCAGCCCCAAAGTAGAAAATGAAACCACGGTTTGGAATGGTTAAGCAAATAGAACAGTTTGGCCCGACAGCAGAAAAGCATCAAAAGCTTCTGATGGCCCGAACAGACCTGCAATCTGGGGAAATATTTGAAGGAACATGTCAAGATGCTCCAATGAAAGGTTCCATGTACACAGATAATGCATTAACACTGGAATTACAAATTATTATTATGTGAATATAGAACATAAAAAGAAACATAAAAGAATTGTCTATATGAATTTCAATGGAGTTCAAAAGAACACTGGACCCCACTGACATATTTTTCAGAATATCTTCTTTTGTGTTCCACAGAAGATTATTGGTAAACTATCCTTTTAAAAATGCAAAAAAAAAAGTTATATAGAAATGACTAGTATATTCTCTGTGGTAGCTGAAACAATTATATTAGCCAACATATTTAAAGTTGGCATGAAAAGACAATTCACCTATTTTAAAAATGCATGTTTTTGATCTTATTGTGAAAAATTTATCCATGATGCCGTCCAACAATTCATCCATGACCTCGTATTTTTTAATCAATGTCTTAATTTGATCTATAGGCTGTATGTATGCTTGGCTGTTGGAGAAAATAAAAAAAAATTACACAAACAAAAATGATAATACAATAAACTATAACATTCAGCTTAAGGTAGCTACAAGTATTATGCAGTTAAATGTCAAAATAACTTCAATATCATACACTAGAGTTGTGTAGAGTGAGGGTAAATTAAGCCCGATCTACTGTGATGCCACAATTGTTGCGTTGTGGTCTATGGATCTGCCTGTAGTGTACATATTGAGTAAACTCACTCCCTCTGTCAAAATCGAGGGGTCGAGGGTTTGTCTAAATACACTACCCTCGTCCACTTGACGAAGTTGAACATACTTCAAAATGACGGCATGGATTCCTCAAGGGGGAGTGCATAGGGAAGTTTGCGAGCGTATGTCTAAATGTGGAGTTAAACGGAGCCTATATGTGAAGGATGCAGGCTTGAAGTTGATCATTATAGTTACTGCACGCTTGAGTACTTGATGGCTTCTGAGAGCGCAGACTAGTTGAAGTAGCTGACTAGCAGCTAACTAGTTTATGCAAGCAAGCCCTAGCTAGCGTTCAGATCAGCCTCTTTCCAATAAAGTTTACAACCGATTGATACAACCAATTCCCTGTACTACATGTTATTCTTTATTAAAAAATCTGTTTCAGACATAATAATACAGGAAAAAAATATCTGCCGCAAATTTGGTTTCAACATCACTAAAATGCACAAGGGTTAGAGAACATGTTAAACTTTGTGAATGACCGGGCGGGCGCAGATTCCATGTAGGCCTGCCAATTAGTTCAACAATGCAGCCAATGATCTTTACGCGAGAGACTAAGCCAGCTCACCTTTATTTTAAATCTGATGATTTAACCTAAGGCAAGTGTCATTCTAAGCTCTGCTGAATAAAACACACACTGGCACTCATGTGTTTATTTATAAATAGTACTGTGATGCTGCTTGGCAGGGGAGCTGGCATGAATGTCTCTGGCATCGGGGACAGGGTGTAGGTTCACAGCAGTATCAGCGAGAAGCCGAACAGACATATAGAGATGCCAAACCTGTTGGATTAACAGTGCCAGCATTATGCGCCCCATCCACGAAACCTGCAAAACTGTTGTACAGTATGACCCACTAATAGTTATGCCACTTTAATCAAATATTTGGGCCAAAAACTGCACTCAGCGCATTGAGAAATTTTAGTTTTGGGACATGCATCAGCCAGTAATGAACATTAGAGCAGATAATTTGAAAATCTGATTATCAAAGCACAACCTTTTTTAAGCCTTAATATTCATTAATGTTTGCTTTTAATAATAATAATTAATATATAATGTTATTATTGTTGTTATTATTCACATTCATATAAATATAATATACTAATATAATTAGTTTTGTATCATTTTATTAAATTATAAAAGTATATTATAAAAGAATATTTCATATTATACAAATGTAGCACACATTCATAATTACTTTTGTTTGAACATGCAGATATTAAAATTACTATTCTGTGTTTGGAAATCAGCAGATATTCCAAATAACGCTTGCAGAGACAGAAAATTCTGATAAATATGGGAATATAAATCAATGAAAAAAAAGCTTCTAAAAAGCATTTTTTTAAAAAAAAAATCTTTTGAAATGGATGTAATGCATATTTTGGAGTCAGGGACAATGTGTTTCAAATGTTATTTAACACTTAAAACTTTAAATTCATTTTTGACGTTTTTAACTTCACCACCCAAAAGATGTCAGGTGGTACAACCAAATATTTGTAAATATATTCCTAATTTTATGTCTAAGTGAAATCTTAAAGTAACCCATAGAGTGTCTACAGTGCCTAACCCATTGTTATTTGATGGCTGTGTATTTTATACATATTTATTTATAATTACTGCATTTTAGTGGCCAGGTGTTTAGTATCTTTAGCATCCAATTTTACTTTTAAAGACAAACAATAATCATAAGTATACCGATAAATGTATTCAATACAATAACCACTGACAATGTAGTTTTCAGCCATTTGTTCGCTTTGACCTTTATTTTATTTGACCTATATAATAATAACTAATAAAGAAGATTCATCACATTCAGCAAGATATGTTTCTCTTGCAGCCACATGATTTTTAATACACTGTGTCGTGCTGAGTTTTTAGTCCCAATTTATATTAAGTGTCTTTAACTACTACTAACATTTAAATTAATCATTTGGTACAATGAACTTATCATGTACATACATGTTTTTACATTTTACTAATATTTAACAATAACTGCATATTACATCTGTAATTAATTTCTGTAATGACATCTATAATTACTGTTAACCTTTCCCTTACCCACCCATTCCAGCAAACCTGTCCCTAACCTTACCCGTATATCCCACCTCAATATCAGTACAAGTGTTTTAAAAACACTATGAACAAGAACATCATTGTAACGGATCACGATCTCATTCTTTTTTAGTTTCGTTTTCATTTATTGTCATGTTCCGTTTTGCCTGATTTCTCTGAGAATTTTAGTTTCCATGGTTATTCATTACTTTCTCTCCTGTTTGTAGTTCATTTGATTACTCTGTCTGTCTTAAACCCTTAGTTTCCTCTGGGCTCCGTTCTCCGTACGTGGATTACTCAATTAGCAGGATTTCATTGTTGACATGATGTTTGACATGATCAGGATTGTTAAATTCTTCAAAGCTCATCTGTAAACTCAAACCTGCTCTCGGGAGCAGACTTATTTCATGTAAACAAATTAAATTGCATTTTTTTAAGCCGGAGGTGATACTTACAGTCTGTTCCAGCCACCGCTACTTTCTTACGAGAGTACCCTAATGAACCAGGAACGATAATAATTTTAAATAATAATAATGATTTAAATTAATTAAAGATTAAACAAATAAACAGACATCACCCGAGCAAATTATTCCGTTACAGTATAGCTGTAATGATTTTATGAACTACTTCAATGAGAAAATAGAAAGCATCCGAAACACAATTGTAAATGTACAATCCTCTATGGTGTCTTATGATTCAGCCTCAATTATCGCCCCTCAAGAACAACTACACCGCTTTACAACTATAGGACAGGAAGAGCTAAATAAACTTATCATTGCATCTAAACCAACAACATGTTTATTAGATCCAATACCAACTAAATTTCTGAAAGAAGTGTTACCTGTAGTGGAAGAGCCTCTTCTTAATATTATTAACTCGTCTTTATCTTTAGGTCATGTTCCAAAAATATTCAAGCTGGCAGTAATAAAACCTCTCATTAAGAAACCGCAATTAGATCCAAATAACTTAGCAAATTACAGACCGATTTCAAATCTTCCATTTATGTCTAAAATACTAGAAAAGACTGTGTCCGCTCAATTGTGCTCTTTCATGCAAGAAAATGAGATATATGAAAAATTTCAGTCAGGATTCAGACCGCATCATAGCACAGAAACTGCGCTAGTTAAAATTACAAATGATTTACTTTTAGCTTCTGACCAAGGCTGTATCTCAATATTAGTTCTACTCGATCTTAGTGCTGCGTTTGACACTATAGATCATAAAATACTCTTGGATCGACTACAAAACTACACTGGTGTTCAGGGACAGGCATTAAGCTGGTTCAGATCGTATTTATCAGACCGTTACCATTTTGTTTGTTTAAATGGGGAAAAATCGAAGATAACGTCAGTAGACTATGGAGTGCCGCAAGGATCGGTGTTAGGCCCTCTGCTATTCTCAATATATATGCTGCCACTTGGTAATATTATAAGAAAACATGGAATTAATTTCCACTGTTATGCTGATGACACTCAATTATATATTTCATCACGACCAGATGAAAACACTAACTCATCAAAATTGACAGAGTGTCTTAAAGATATAAAATGCTGGATGACGCATAATTTCCTGCTACTAAATCCAGATAAAACGGAGGTATTACTTGTTGGTCCAAAAAAACTATCCACAAAACCACTTACAATACAACTTTAATATAGAAGGATGTCCTGTTACTTTATCCTCTACGGTAAAAGACCTGGGAGTTATACTAGACCACAACTTGTCTTTCGAAAATCATATTTCATATGTTACAAGAACAGCCTTTTTCCATCTTAGAAACATTGCTAAATTACGTAACATGCTATCTGTTTCTGATGCAGAAAAGTTAGTTCATGCATTCATGACCTCGAGACTAGATTACTGTAATGCTTTATTAGAGACTTCAAGAGATTTCCACGACGCATGCGCGAGAACTTAACTGCAGTAGTTGAAGGAGATCGCAATTCTCGCGCATGCGTCGTGGAAATCTCTTGAAGTCTCGTTTCAGGCCTACAAGGAAGAAAAGGAATAGTCGAATAAAGTCGTTATTTTTGTTTCTTTTTTCGCACAAAAAGTATTCTCGTCGCTTGATAAACTTATAGTTGAGCCACTGTTGCGACATGGAATATTTAAACATTTTCTTTAATGACTCTCTGGGCCGTCAGGATTCATTCCCTTAGGGAGCCTATGTAGCAGTCATAAACCTCTCAGATTTAATCATAAATATCTTCATTTGTGTTCCGAAGACGAACGAAGGTCTTACGGGGTTGGTACAGCATGGGGGTGAGTAATTAATGACTTAATTTTCATTTTTGGGTGAACTAACCCTTTAAATAATGTTTTTTAATTGATATAAGGACATTCATTGCAGTTGCACCACATGACTTCCTGCTTGCGCCACCTCACTTTTGCAACTAATAGAATAGGATTCTCCTTGGATGCCTGTATTAGCTTTTGCTTTCATTAGCAAGTTCACGCATATCATTTATAAATACAATAAAGAGGTTTATGATAAAATAAATGTTCCTAATTTTACACTGTTTTCACAGCATGACATGAAATGTGTTCCATACTTGAAAGTAGCCATTTTTATCAGTATTTGAGAGAGATTTAAAAACCTTTTCACTCTGCCACAAACATAAATTAAAATCATCTGGATGATGCATTTTCATGCTTATTGTTATTATCTTTTCACTTCAAAATAAAAGGCCTATATTTTCAATTGTGCCACCCTGACATTTGAGAACATAACATATTGCTGGACAAGAGCTTTTCAATTATCTCAAAAGCTTTAAAACAACTGATATTTATGAAATGTGCTTATAGGAAAGGCTTTTACAAGTAAAATGATGACATAGTATTTTATTTTGAATTTATTATTATCAAAACACCATTTTAAATAGTCTGTGACATTTTGGGGGTTTAAGATACCAAAACATAAAACAATACTTCTTATATGAACGTCATGTTACTGACCCACATAAGCTGTCGTATGTGGATTTCTAGATACCAGAATTTTGTCATAATCAGGTTAATGAGTTTGAATGACTGATTTATAATCAGAATGTCAAAATTCCAGTCAATGCAGGAATATTGTGCATGTAAACATGATCAATGTGTGTGCACTGCACGTCACCAGGCGTTCGGAAGAGATCGTCCCCTTGTCAGTTTAAACCTAGAAATGTTTAACAAGTACAAAATTGGATCAGTGACATGCTTAACTCGACTGTATTGACACAGACGCTGAAGATCAGCAAGTGTCCAACTGGTTATGTAGTTCCATAAGTTTCCAACAGTGTAGGCAGCTCTAGTGTCAGCGTCTGGCAGGATAAATAGCATTGGCCCTCACTGGGAGCTCCATATGGGTAGGCTAGGCGGGCGCTAACACTTGCTCGTTGATGCTAATGCTCATTGACAGTCTCTGCTGTTATGAGACCGCAGTGGCAGATGGCTCTCTTGTGCAGTGCATGGAAAGGATCTAAACAACTTTAGGGAGAAAGTGCCCTAAAGAAATTATCAGAGGTTGGTTTTAGAGCTTTTAAAATAAACATCCAGACAGACTAATGCTATTGCATGGTTCAAAGACTAAATCTGTGCACGTTTTTGTGACTGCTTCCTGCCTTTTTGTCTTTACTTCTCTCTCTCCTAAGGTTGAGGGTGTGAGTACCAGGTCTTGGCAAAAGCACAAAGCACAGTAACAGTCTTTTGGCACAGCATGTCCACTAATTTCAGCTAAGCACTAACCATGCATGTTTCAGCTATAGTAATGATTGTCCCTAGTTCAGTATAATAACAAAGAAGACAAGTCATGAACAGAAGAAGGTACAGTAGCTATCTGCACAACAGTCAACAATACACAATACATTTCAACTAAATTAATAACTTGGATAATAAAGATGTTTGAAGGAAATCTCCAAGTATAGCCTACTTCACGCACTCAGCATGACTGAGTGCATGAATTCAATATAAAATGGATTTTGCAACACATTTTACTTCTGTAATATGATTTATTTCTAAAGACATCTTTTTCTTTGGAATAATGTGCATCAATTAATCGTTCTTCACAATAAGGGAGAGCCACAAAAACAGTGTAGCAAAGTCCATTTTGATTTGGCGTTGACTTTAAAGTAGTGGTCGACCGATATCACTACTGTTTGGCGAAAACGTTTCGGATTTTGACTGGAGTGGGACTTTTATTTTGACAGTGCCCAGAAGTGCAGACGCGAGCATAATTTTTTAATTCTTGATTTCAAACTATGTTGCGCTATTTATCCAGTTTGCTGCAATCATGTCATGTCACCGTGTATTGTTTGTAAAATTAGCCTTACCTGGTCTTTATTTGAGAAAATAAGATTCCCAGTGCACACAAACTTACCAGATTACTCAGTGCACTGGTTATAGCATTTACATTTTTTATTCATGTTTTAACTATTTCTGTGTAAAATATACTATAATATGATCACAGAATCAAGAGGTTTCTAGGGTAAATCTGTTTATTTCATTTTAACTATTTTTTAAAATATCAATTATTTCTTATTTAGCAAATATGTAAAAATGTTTAAATTTAATTGCAGTAATTGTTATGCATATTATTCATGAAGTATAATATACATCAGACACTCTGCTCTCCAAGATATCGGTATCAACATGGCTATCAAAAACTGCATATTATACTGCTTTAAAGTCACCTTCTGCAGTCTAGCTAATCAATACTGTCAATCATAATTTACCAGGAAGTGTGTTAATCAATAATTCCAGCAACATATCAGAGGAACTGTGCCATTTACATGTTCCAATCCCCACATGCATACACCCCTCAGTTACAGTTCACTTCTAAAAAAGGAATTTCAATTAGAGGGAAAAGAGATCTGCATGGAATGACATACCAAACTAGTTACAAAAGCAAACTAAGCAAACTAAAAACAAGATCACTGAATTTGTTAAACAACCTAAAAGGTTTGAATTGTGTGCTTTTTATAAGGCCATTTTGAGTTCACCAAAGTGCTTCAGTTTTATCATCAGAGCCCGCATGCATAATAACCGTCTTATGTTGATGCAAGATCCAAGCAGTGATGCTATAATACATAGACTTTGGGAAGTCAGCCAAGAGGTCAGAGGTTCAGCTAAATGCAACTGTTTAAAGCTCCTTATGCAAATGATAAATTCCTTCTTTACACAGTCATTTGTTTGGCCAAGGCAACAGTAGTGTGATGCAGGTCAACCCCACCAATGTGAAAATTTGGTAGATATGCAGCAAAGCCAATTGACCTCATCTTCACGTGGCGTATAAAAGCAACAGTGTAAAAGAAAAAAAATGTAAGAACCAAAATACTGCTAATTTGTAAAACGTGTAAGTTATTTGGCTTAGTGGATGAACACAATATTGAAATGATATTTATAGAAACGCCAATAAGAAAAATGAACTGAAATGAAATGAACTGAATAAAAGAACTAGAATGAGGTTGTGCTTTAGGAAATGTTCTCTCATTTACGTGCATTTTAAAATATAAATAGTTCCTAAATTCCCAGACAACTCGAGCTGTCTCAAGTATTATGCAAAAAATATTTTACATAGCCAAAGGTAATTCATATATAAACACTGGTTTTGAGTGATATTTTTAGAGACTCAATCTGCCGAAAACAATATTAAAGAATATATTGTAAACTTTATTTTTAAATGTTTGAAAGTAGGCTACATTTTATTCTCCATTTGTCTTCGAAGGCTCTGATTCCAACAGGTCACAAACGATCCACAAAGAAGGTCTCTGTTAAACGCAGGAAAGACAAGCATTTAGAAATATTCTATAATAATAACTCAAACATGTACTCACCATTAGCAAACAAAGGAATGACGTGCAGAAGCAGGACGCTGGACAGCACCATCGACTCCCAAACATTGACCGTAAAAAACAACGTGCGCCTGGAATTCATCATGACACAAACGGTCTTCAAAACACTTTAACTGAACCAGCTGGATCTCGTATTTAAGATATAGTCATAAGGGAGATATTTGAGCAATAATCCAGGACATAAATTAAATCTCCTTAGAACGAATGCGTAACGAAGCGCACTACTTCATGCCAACTTCGGATGTTGTCTTCAGTTGTTATTCCTCTTTGGTTGAGATTCAGGCCACTTTATGCGTCGCTAGGGACCCGTCATCTCATCCAACTCCAACAAGACGCTAAGACATTTAAATGTGTCTCATTGGTAATGAGAGCCAGTTAAGGCATTCACTAAGGAAGCGGAGAGTTTCGGTAATATTTGCACGCTACAACTAACGGTAATTCCAGCGGACGCCTCGCGCGCACACACTTAAGTCGAACTGTTGATGTGTGAAGTCATCTGCGCATGCGTCTCATTACCAACACAGTGCCCTGATTACTGAACTAGGGGGCTGATTGAGACACACAATTGTATCATGTCTAATAGAATCACTGCAAAAGTCAATCAACTCAGGAGTAAATATCGTTCATTTACTGTCATCAAATGCAGAGATTCACTTTTAAAATATAAATATGATCATACATACAGAAATCAGCTGCTTGGATTGAGATACAAAAAAAATGCAAGCGGGTACCACGAACAAAGCATCTGAAATTGGGTCACCCAGAGACGCCAGTCCACACATAAGCAGTTTGTTTATTTGTGCTGAAAAGAGGGACACTTAACAGTATCTTGGTCGAATATGAAATGGATCAAAATTACTTTCTTACCAGTGTAATTTTAGAATTATTTATATAGAAATATGGTATGTATTAAGATTTTTAACTTGTATTTCATTTTTCCATTACATTTTTTCTATTTTTTTTATTTCAGTTTTAGGACTTCAGCTTTTCAATATCAAAAACAATTTGTAGAAAAAAAAAAAAGAAAAAAAAATCCTCACCCTTATGTTGTTCCAAGCATGTAATTATTTCTTCTGTGAAACAGAAAAAAAATACATAAATGGAAATAAAGCAGCTATTTTCCATAATGAGTAATTTTATTCTCTGAAAATCTCCACTTGCATCCCATTAATGAGCTCCACAGCTCCCATCCCCTTCACTCTCATATTTATGGAAAAGAGCTTTTAGAGATTTATCCAAAAACCTTGTGCACTAGAGTGATCTGATTTTCTTTTAAAAATTTAAAGAAGTTAAAAATACATCTGAAACAGATCAAGAAATGGTGCAGCTGTTTTCTTCATAGTTAAGAACAGTTCATTGCCGCAAAATTTGCGAGATACTTTTATCACAAATGAAATGTTTTAAATGCAGCAGAGAATAAGCCGAATTTAATAAGCCAAATTTAAAATATAAAAGTATCAGAAAACCTTCTGAAGTAAACTCTTCAATAGATGAACTCACAAAAAATTATAACTTCATATAAAAGATTTATTCAGCCACAAATGTTTTAGTGCTTGGTGGCAATACAAAAACAGATCTACAAACATTAAGTACAGACAGATATGATGATGAAAACCCTCAAATCATATCCTTAAATGCCAGAATCAATGCTTAAAAAATATTAAATATACACAGAATAAGTGCTATTATAGAGGTGAATGTTGGTAACTTGTACATGATGTGACCGTGTCCTTGTGATCTTGTGAGTTTGGGTTTCAAGGCGGTGAAGATCTTGAAGATGTTAGTGGACATTACATGGGTGCGGCCCCATCAGCCTGTGAGGACGGTGGAGTTTGGTCTGGGTTGGAAAGAAAATGAAACTTTTCAAACACTGTGCCAGTGTTGATTAGAATTTGAGTTGTGGCATGTGTTACTCACACATGCCATTGGGAGCTCCAGGCTGACGAGCACCCATCATCTGTCCAGCACCAGCACTGCCCACCGGACGTCCTGAGAGGGGTGCAAAAAACACAATATTATTAAGGTTGACAAGAAACGGACTTTGCGATTGTCTTTTGTGACGCATGTCCGAGTGAAACAGCTTTTCGACTTGATTGGATCCAGTGGTTTTCCCAAGTAACAAGCCACTCAACATTTACACTGGCCACAATTTTGCTGTTGGTAAATAAAGTTTTATATGATTAAAGTTGCTCAAATTTAGATTTACAACCCTTTTAAATGTAATTGATCACTGTACACACCCAAATCAAGACTACATGAAATGTATAACACTACAGGTCATTGTCAAATATTTAGCTCTGATGAGGTTGTGTAAAGGGTGCAAACTACGGGGGAGCTAGGGGGAGCTCGGCTCCCCTTAAGACATGGGCCTCCCCTGAAAACGTGATTCGTGAAATTTTGGGGGGTCTCAAAAAATATTGACAATCTTTTAATTTGACGTGCAATTTCAGTTTTGTGTAATGCGATCATCGTGGATTATTATGTGTAAAATAGCAAAATATCATTCATTCATGCATGACGGCGATTTAAACCTAATTCACTTCAATAAAGATAACTATGCTATTCGTGTCATGACAGGGTATATGCAGGAATCATAGAGATGAATTTACTACCTTTTACTACCTTTTTTACTACCTCCACAATATTTTTTTACTACCAACACAACATGTATTCTATGTAACGTTACAATGTTCTCAATATAATTCATAATCCCACGTTTATACTGAACAACGCGTTATGGTTATTGTGTTATTAAAAACTGTGTACGCAGAGGGGCGGGGTGACCAAAGCTCATTATCATTTAAAGGCATGTGCACTGAAACGGCGTGCTGAAAACAGAGCTATTTTTGAGCTGGTAAAATGAGTGTTTTCTTAAAATACTAATGAGAATTTTTAATAAAAGTATATTACAAAGTTTTCATTTAGACCCTAAAGATTCATATTAACTTGTACAAAAATGGCATTATATGACCCCTTTAACCCTAGCCCTTGAGTTATCCTAACCATTACGTTAACCCTTAGCCCTAATAAGGTGAATAATAACCATGGCACTTAAAAACAAATTACACTTAACAGCCATAAACATTAATATAGATTAATAATAAAGTGTGTCACATCACACACACTTACCCACAAACACACATTCTCACACACGCAGACTTAAGCAGTGAAATTACTATCCCAAAACAGCAATTTATTTCATCACATCTCTAAATGTGCTTCAAATATGGCACTGGTTTGCTCCTCCCTCACGCGAACCCGTTAAATATTTTCAATTAGGGATGCACCATACCACTTTATGCAGAACGAGACCGATACCAATACTTTCATTTTTGGTACTCTCCGATATCGATACTGTAACCGATCAATGAATTTTCACTGCATTTGTAATTTTTAAATGTATTAGTAGATAAACCAAAAGAATATAAATCATATCAGTTGGCTTAATTTGTTCATCAAATATATATTTCCTTCAGATATTTTCATGCTTAATTAATCCTGCTAAAAAGCATGCTTCTGTTTCTGTCACTGTTCATTCTATTGCTCTATCATATTTTATCTTTCATTTAATACAGGGAAAATATAGAAATTCTTAAAATGAATTTAATACCTTTTAATACCTTCACAATATTTTTTAATACCATTACGACTTCAAGATGCAACTGTAGTGGCGTATAGAGAAAAGTAAAGTAATGAAATATCTTCGAAAACTTGCATTTCCCCATAATGTCCAGGGTTTTTTCCTTGGTCAAAATTGGTCTTCGGTGGTGGCCGACAGACACTTATCCTTTCTTGCCCTTTTTTTATTTATTTTTTTAGCTTTGATTTTACCACTTGATTTCATAGCTTTCTAACATAAAATACTTCTTTGCTGGACCTGATAATTGTTTTGGTATAATCATATCAATATCAAAAAGTAGAATAAAAACGAAGCATTAAAAAGTTTATTTTAAAAGTTTATTTAAGTCTAATTTTCTACCATATACTGTAAAATTTAATAGAATTAGCTGCCAGATACATTTTTTTTAATTAAATAAAAAAAATGCTGCTAGATAACAACTTGCTTTGCACTTTTTTTTCTGGTTTCACCTCACTCCAGTCTAAACTAAATTATTATTTTATTTTTTTTTTGGCAATGTTTCTACACATTATAATATAAATAACCTGAAAATACTACGTAGTATACAACATACATGAATTGTTTGTTCATGTTACTTCACAGTGCATTAACTAATGTTAACAAATGCAACTTTTGATTTCAATAATGTAGGCTATATGGTGAAATTGACATTAAGAAAGATTCATTAATGATGTAGACGTGCAGTTTATTAATAGTTCATGTTAACTAATGTAGTTAACTAGATTTTAATAAATGGAACCATATTGTGTTACTGATTCAGAAGTCCCGTGAGGACAGATCAGTTTTTTTAACCATTCATATCATTAGCGGACGTGTACGCATTGTGTGGTTATTCCATTAGTTAGGACATCGCACAAAATTTGTGTCAACAAATAGGTTTTTTTAGGATAGATTTTTCCGTTTATTGAAAGTGTGGTTATGTCAGCTTTTCAGAGAAGATAAGGCAACGTTTTTTTAGCACAATTCACACACAGCGGGAAATAAATTTCCAATTGCACCACGTGAAACTTCGGTCTTCCGACCTTTTACCATCGTGTCAATTGATTTTGATTAATATGGGCGAGGGAGAGAGAGCAAGAGTGAATTGAGTGCGCGCGCGCAGCCGGGGCTCTCTCGTTCCTTCTTTCAGTTAACATGCACCCTGTCACAAGCGCAGCAGTCAGTCGTCTACATTAGGCTACTCACCGATCAAATATGGCTTTGGCGGCCGACTGATGACTGAAATAGAAGCGAACTCGCGAACAGGTTGGGCAGCAAGCCAGACCAGCCGGGTACCCAGTTTGTTTCAGCGCGCGCGAACGAACAAACACCACGTCACATGATATCGCTCAGGTCCTACTCGCAACATAAATAAATCCACGTGAATTTTAGGAATTTTAGAACAAAGTCCTGCACTTAACACAAATTGAAACTCATAGGCCTAGTTGGATGGGGGTTCGAAAATTTACTACCTTGTCAGTTGACGTTTACTACTTTTTACTACTTTTTACTGGCCTTAATTTGGCATAATTTAATTTACTACCTTTTACTACCTTTTACAACCCCGCAGAAACCCTGCATGAGCATCAAGGCGTGGTGGCGCTGTGGTGCAAATTCGAATCATGTTTAGTACGTTAACTCAAAGATTCGTGGAAACAATATAAACGTTGGAGGCCATTCATCTGCGCGCAAAGTCCTTGAAATCCATTCTGTGTTAAGGTAAGGCCTGTTATTCCCATTTATGTGTTGTGGCTTGGTTGTTATAGGTCTGCGTGAGTCTCGATGTCTTAGGCCTAATTGAACGGAGGAATTATGGTATTTTTCAGTAGCCTGGCGAGTAATTTAACCCTTGTTTAAGTGAACTGAACGACAGCCTATTTATAGACTATTTGTGGGTGGCTGTTTGACTTATCAATTTGTGTCGATAAAGTATAATAGGGTAAATCCTGTATAAAGTGCTTGCATAGTGCATACACTTGTAGCTGTTATGTATCTTTGGAAGTTCTTGAAATGAATAGCGCTGCGCTGCGCATTCCGCGTCCTGTCTGCGAACACCCCAACCAAACCCCACTCACTCAAAATTAGATATTTGATATTTATGTAGTATTTCTTGTGCTTGAAGTTTTTCAGGTAGGTCCATTTCATTTGTCTTTGTTATATTGTAGTTTGTTTTCTTTGCTCTTTCTTTAATTATCAGTTTACTTGTCTTCAGGAAGCTTAAGAGTTTTTTAGGCTAGTATATTAGTTTTTTTAAATATTGAAAATGGTGAAAAGATTTATGAAATTTCAATGATCATTTTTTTTTTATATCATTACCTTATTTAAAGCAAAAATAACTATATCGTGATGTATATCAATATCGTGAAATAAAATGACTCATATCGTGATATAAGATTTTGGTCATATCACCCACCCCTAGTAGCTTCTTTGTGGAACAACTGATTAGTCCAAAACAAATTCAATGCGCGGTTACACAAAAACGGGTGACACGTATACTATTTTGGTGACGAAATTTGCGTCCCGCGCACTGTATGCAGACCCTCGCATACGCGTAAAAGCCAAAGTACACTTTGGGCCTAAGGGTGTACCTTGTTGAAGAGGGTTGTAGGCAGTACTGCTGTTCTGTGTGGCTCCCGCTTGCTGCTGAGGTTCCACGGTCTGTCGTGCCTTCAGCTCGGCATATTTCACCTGCTCCAGGTGGAAGTTCTGCCTCTCTGACAACAACTGTTGTCTCTGCTGCTCCAGCTACAACATACAGATATCACATTAAGTTTAAACATCCTGAAATCTCTACCTTAAAAAAGCTGTTGGCAGTCAACAAGATCTTTGGAAGGTTTGGAACAACATGAGGGTGATTTTCTCTTTTAGGTGAACTATCCCTTTAGGAGATTAATGAAAATGATGGATCGAGAAAATGGATAGATCCAAATAACTTCCAAAAATAAATTAATGGCATTCAAGACGCAGGTCGTAAAACAGTGCATTAAGAGAGAAACTAGTGTCCTCTCAAATGTTTCTTGAAGACTTAAAGAAATGCCAGATCTTGCTTCAATGAGGCACACTGACTCACAGCCTCTTTTTCTCGATCCATAATGGTCTCTAGCTCTTCAAAGTGTCTCAGTTTGATCTCCAACTTCTTCATCTGAGTCTCAACCAGCAGAGCCACCAGAGATTTGATCTTCCTCTCTTCTACTGCAGCCAAGTGCTAGAGGGACCGAAGAGGAAAAAAAAAGAGTGAGTTCAGATGAATCACTTTTTTTGGTTTCTGTTAATGATCGTGGTTCTTTAGGGGTCACATGAAATGAGGTTTGACATTCACCTTTGCTTTGGAAGCTGCAGAGGCCAGTGCTGAAGCAGCAGCTGTTGCGATATTGACCTCCACCAGCTCAAGCTCCACCCTCCTCTTCATCTCCTCCCCATCCCCTTGGGTGAGGCACATGTCAAAACTCTCCTCTGGAAAGACATACAAAGGGTATGAAATATAAAAAAATCCAGAAATCAACACTGCCAACAGTAGGGATTGCATGACGACTCGATTTTTTTCACTAGATGTCTAAAAAGTAATAAACGATCAAAGATGACACGGGTAAGGAACAAAAGCATGCATATACACTACTGTTCAAAAGTTTGGGGTTAATTAGATTTGTTTATTTTTTAAGAAATTAATACTTTTATTTAGCAAGTAAATAGCAAGTTCGACAGTGAATGCAATAACATTGTTAAAACAAAGATTTCTACTTCAAATAAATGCATTTTTTTTACTTTGTATCACTGTTTCCACAAATATATTAATAAAACATTGTTCTCAACATTAATAATAATAAAAAATGTTTCTTGAGCACCAAATCAGCATATTAGAATGATTTTTGAATTATCATGTGACATGTGAAAACTGGAGTAATGGCTGCAAAAAATTCCGCTTTGCCATCACAGGAATACATTTCATTTTAAACTTTATTAAAATTGAAAAAAAAGTCTTAAATTGTAATATTTCACAAAACTTTCAAAAACATTAAAAAATCTTATTGACCCCACAAAGCACTTCTAACATGCTTTGTGAAAATTAAGAGCTACAGGTTTCCTTTGTTTTCACTTTGTTTTTAATTCCAAATATAATTGGCATATAGATTGTTATACAAATCTAGGGGGGAATGTTAGGGAGAAATGTTAGATAGCATCACATAAAGACAGAAAATTTGCATACTATGCATACTGAATTCCATTTAGCATCAGTTATGC
Source organism: Tiaroga cobitis (assembly GCA_030578255.1). Lineage (NCBI taxonomy): Eukaryota > Metazoa > Chordata > Actinopteri > Cypriniformes > Leuciscidae > Tiaroga > Tiaroga cobitis. The sequence continues at coordinate 31,421,211 of CM060609.1, forward strand.
TCTGACCTGCTGTGCTCTCCTCTCCTCTCTCTCCTTCACTCTCTTCCTTCTCCTCGTTCTTCACATGCGCTCCCTCTCCCAAGATGCTGTCACCCTCAAGCTACAACAGACAATACATGCTCAGTGACAATCACATTTCCCTTATTAAGATTTGTAAAGCAAGACTATAAAACAGCAGAATGGATGGTTATTTGTATCTGAAGAAGCTTCTCATACCTTTTCATGCTGATCATATTCAGTGTTCATTGTTTCTATACCACTCCCATCTAAACAAAAGAAAAAGAGAACCATATTTTAGACATATTCCTAATGTAAATCATAAACTGTATTATATAATATTTGGTGTATAGAGGTCATATAAGGTGATTGTTAAAATGACATTAAACATTATGAAAATTCTTCTTTCATTTACTGCCCTCCCCTGGATATTTCAAGTACGACCATTCAAAGGACTCTAAAATGGCTCTTGTTTTAACATACACAATCTTTTAAAAGTTTGGAGTCAGTAAGATTTTTTTTCATGTTTTTGAATATTCTAATATATTTCAAAAAGCAATTTTGCCAAATTTTCAGTACCCATTACCTAGTCTTCAGTGTCACATGATCCTTCAGAAATCATTCTAAATTGCCGATTTGGTGCTCAAGAAACATTTCTTATTTTTATCAATGTTGAACACTGCTTATTATTTTTGTGGAAAATCGTTTTTTTCAGGATTCTTGGACGAGTTCAAAAGAAGAGTGTTTACTTGAAACATCTTTTGTAACATTATAAAATGCCTTTACTATCACTTTAATGCATTCTTGACAAATGATTTCTTTAAAAATCTTATAGATACAAACTTCTGGAAGTTAATGTACATCTCAGGTAATTTGATACTTACAGCTGGTTTTAACATGCATTTCAAATGTGAATTTGGGGGAAGAGTTTTGATGTTGTCACTACATAGATCACTTTAAAAAACATCACACACACAAACAAGTGAGATAAGTACCAGTCTTTTCTGAATTGTCATCAAGTCCTGCAATCCCGCCTGTTTGGAGCATAAAGGCCGGATCTAAATTATGCCCAACTCTCTGTGCTTTGTGAAAGCTAGCAGTGAATAACTCTGGTGGGGCCTCTTCTCTTGCTCTGGAGAACTCCTCTGAAAGACAGTCAAATCATTACATACGTATTTTATCTCACCAAACATATCTTCAAATCAGTACACACACTAACAAACAAACTCTTACCTAAAGCTGCCTTGGCAGCTGCGGAGGCCACTCGAGGGTCCACCACAGATGCAAGGAAAGCAACAGTGCTCATTACAGGGTTCCCTGACTGGCTGAAGGGAACAGGCTGATAGGCCAGAGGACCCATTGAGGCTTCAGAGTTCTCTAGGTACGGGTCCTCTATGGGCAACCGCAAGAAGTGAAGAATACAGTCATCCTGTGTGCGGCTGCCCACGTGCTCCGACACCTTATTCCAGTCATCTTTATACATCTCCAAAGCCTGAGAAGAGAGATATAGCATACAAAAATAATGACGACCTTTATCAGGACAGAGAGCAGATGAGTGTACAGAGAGCAAAGACTCCCATTACACGAAGTTTAAAACAGAGGCAGCATCCAAAATTGCATACTCTCTTGAGTAGGTACTTACTTTGAATAAGTACTTACTTTGCGAGCACAAAAAAAGTAAGTTCTATATAGTATGAATATATTACATTGCCCATGTTGTCCTTATGTGACCTACCAGCATCAGTTGCGTCTCCATTACAGATTTTTAAAAATGACGGCGTTTCCATTAACCGACGTTATGCGACTAAAACCTTTTTTTCCCTTTCGCGATAAGTCATTCCAAAAATCATGGCAACGGATGTTGGTAGGTTTACGTATACACAGACACCGCACTAGCCATTATTTTTAATCGAAGGAGACGTAGGCGTGTTATCAAGGCATTAATCAAGGCATTCTCCCTCCTATCTGCTTCAAGGTCTTGATAAATTGTGGCATTTCTTTGTTGTTTAGAATCCAGTATTCCCGTAATACTTTTGTCTTTTAAGAGTTTAATGAAGAACTCTGTCTCGTCTTCTGTCCAAACATACCACGTCATCTTTAAAGAATGATCGACTTTTACGTACACACATTGACACATTTCCATTGGCCGTATTTTCAATTTGCGCAATTTGAAGGGAAATGGAAACGCAGCTAATGTCATTCACAAATCCTCTCCCGTAGCCTCATGGGATAGTAAAGTGTCCATTGTATGCGCACTTTAGAATCTCACCGGTAGTAGTAGGTCATCCGAATACTTTTTGCCTACTCTTTTATGAGAACTGTAAATTCGGACATACTTCTTGTGTCACATACGATATAGTAGGGAAGTATGTGATTTCGGACGCAACATGGGTGTTGCATTTCAAACCCGACATATCATAACATATGTATAGAACCCATATTAATTTATTTAGATATTTTATTTTGTACCAAGTTTATTTTGCTAAGCAATAATATAATTATTTTTATTATTATTAATATTATTATTATCATATATTATGACAATTATTAAAGTAATAATAATAATAATATATTATTATTATTATTATTATACAATTACTATTAAATGTACAGATCCATATAGATTACATTATAATTTTACTTGATAAATGTGGAAGGGATAATAGAAATGCAGCTGGATTATAGATTCTTAAAAAAAATGTGTTGTGTTAGTGTAAATATTGGCAACCCCCTGCAGTAGAAGACTCCTGAATACAAATCTTTAATTGTTCAAAAATATCTTGTTGACTGTTTGAATGGCTTACCTCCAAAAGCAAGAGTGTTTCCTGTTCTGTCCATTCTCTCCCTGCATTTGCGCCTTTACTCTATAAGATGAACGAAAGAAAAAAACTAAGACAGAATGCAAGCACGCAGTATTGAGATGCTGAAGCTCAATGCAATCAATAGATTCCAGAAAGTTCCGGTAAAGCACTGCTAAACTGAAAATGAATGTTGCAAACACATTGTTTGCGTTTTTACCTTCGGATGTTTCTTAGTATAAATGTCAATCCGTAGACCAAAATTCTGCAGGTCAGACGGTTTCTCTCTCAATTTCTCTGGGAAATGCAACATATGCTGAGAGGCTGAAACCTTTCAACACACAACAAATAAACAATATATCAAATTTATTAAACATTTTGTAGAATGACCATTAAACTGTATAATTGTCCTAGGCAACTGATTGCTTTCAACTGAAATCCATATTTCATGTCACTTTATTAGATAGAGTAAGTAGATAAGTAATAATTGGAAAAATGTACAGTCAAACACTTTTGGGATTTATTTTTTGTGACAAGGACTGGCTGAATGCAAGAGGTGATGATTTAGGGTGCTTTCACACTGTCAGTCTAGTCTGAAACGGAGCACGGTTTGCATGAAAAATTGGTAATGTGAAAGCTGTCATACAGACCCGGGAGCCCAAAGGAGGTGGTCTGAATTTGGTTGCAATGGAACTGTGGCACGCGTTCTGTTTTCTATTATGCGCCGTGCACGTTGGTGATGACATAAGATGAAGGTAAATGCACCAGGGTTCGATAGAATCAAGTCAGTGTGAAACCAGACCAACGCTGCGGGGGGCACCCGGAACAATCGCACTCGGAATTGGACTGCAACAAATGTGCTCAGTGTGGAAACCCCCTTTAAGCACAAATTTCATGTTTGTCAATACCTGTAAGGGTCTGTGTTGTAGTGGGACAAGTCCAGACGGTGAGTCTGTAAGAACGTTAAAGTGTGGCGTTGGGGGTGGGCCCATGGGGAGGGGTCGACTTTCTGCATCTACCTGATAATTTATCAGCCCCCACTGCTCCAAAAACGAATGAACCCTAAAATGCACATCAGCAAGTTTATAAATGAATTGCAAATAATTCATGCACAGGTGTCAAAGATAAAAGTGAATACACACACCTTATAAGTGCACACACATCTCCTGTCAGGTTCCGTCTGCAGGAGGCCGAGGTCAGATACTCCTGAGGGTTCAGCCGGTATGTATCAATCATGAAGTTGCGGTATGCAAGATATCTACAAACAAAATATGAACATGTTTATTATGAGTTCAGTATAGTGAATCTGATGCAGATAGTATGCGCATATATGCATATACACACTGACTTACATTTCTGGTGTTTTGGACTTATTTTTCACATTGAAGAACTCGGGAAGAGCTCGTCTCTCTATATGATGAATACTAACACACACAAAACAAAATCATCCATTACTCTATGTAAAAATGTATAAGAATGGTAAATGCCCGAGTATGTGCAGAGCACTAGGCCTCAGCTCTGATCTCCACATAAAACTGAGAATTTGAGTTGGTGTAATCTGGACACGTTCAAGTCAAGTCATCTTCATTTATATAGCGCTTTTAACAATGGAGATTGTTTCAAAGCAGCTTTACAGAGATAAACATCCAATTTACGGTAACAGAGATTGTTTTGGTTATATAGCGATCAAGTTAAACCCTCACCAGTTGTAGTCGAACCATGAGGCATAGGTGGGCACAATGATGTGATGCGTTTGCTCTGTGGCACTCTCCTCCCCCTCCATCCCACGGCCAAACTCCCTCTGCTCTTCCTCATCCTACACACACACAATAGGTCAGAACTCACATATTTCAAGAATGTAGTTGATCTAGTTTGACTGTAACTGGGTTCTGGATGTAGATTGTGTGTTAGACTGGACAGAGAGCAACCATGACAAACTGACTTACTCTGACACCAGAGAGCAGGTCCTCTTCTTGGTCATCTGAGAGGAACACAGATATTCTAGGTTACTACTGAAATCACATGAATACAAACAGATTCACTGAACAGTGAATTCCACAAACAAACTTACCTAAATCAGCCATAATGCCTCCTTTAACTGGAGTGTTTTCACTGTCTTTTTTCAGGTTCACTGTAGCCAATGAGAAATAAATGCGTTACACTCCCGACATCAACATGAGCACTAAGCACAGAGTAGAAAAAAAAGAACCTTACCATTTTTAGGCAGAACAACCTCCTCCATGTTGGGGACTGGCGTGGGATCCTCCATGTCTTTAGTGAGATCCTCCTCTGGCTCTGCCTCTTCTGGTTGGCCACGCCTCTTATACACCCCTGAGCTATTGGGTTACACCAACATAAATAAGTTACTAAGAATCAAATGTAATCCTGAATCAAACTACAGGGGATTTGATTCACTCTTTCAAAGGAAAAAGCTACAGTGATTTAGCCACTAACGCTCCCTCACTTCCCGCATAGGTGACCGAAAAATGTGACAGCAGTGACTACAAAGTAAGAGATGTTCTTTAACCTTTTCTTTCCTCCCTTCTTCTTAGACTCAGAGGACGGTGGAGAGGGGGAGCGCCGCCGCTTCTTCACAGGTTTCTGTTCCTTGAGAAAGAGAAAACAAATAAAAGAGTCTAAAGGACAAACCTACAAACCAACTACAAACTCACTAAAATCAATTTTGCAAAACAACAAACGGAGTTAAACATACAATTAACATACCTCTGTGCTTTGGTAGATACGCCTGCGGAAACTCATACTAATCCCATTCTCGTCAATTTCATAGTCTTCCTCGTTCATCCACTCATTATATGTGTCAGTGTCAAGAATCCATCTGGCATGTACCTGAGGAAAAGGTTTTCAAGAAAATATTCACACATTTCCAAATAGTAATCTATTTGAATGACATAGAAGTTATGACATAATACTTCTTCAAATAATTGAGCAAGTGACAAATTGATATCGGAATTGGCCAATAGTTGTTTGTTAAAATCAGTATTGGCAAAAAAAATATATATTTATATCTGTGGATCCCTCATTTTAATCATTATTGGAACCCAACAACAAACAAAACATGCAAAGATTAGTGTGGGGGGATCATGGGAACTTAAAGGTATTAATATAATCATTTTTTCACCTTCAAGCACCTGTCTGGGTTGGGAGGTTCCTCCACTTCTCCATCTATATCATTTGCTGATTTAAGTGAGTCATAACTAATAAAATATGAAACATATATCAGCATTGGGAAACAGAGCAAATTGTAGCATTTTCGAATCTGCACATTTAGATTACTTGTGCGAATGTGTGATGTATTCTCTACCTGTCTGGACACATGCCCCAATGTACCATCACATGCCGATCCAATCGCATGACTGGTCGAAGCCACTCTTCTGGAAAAGGCCCAACAGTGAATGTTATACATTGGGAGATATGAACAGTTTTACAGATACACCAAGATGCAGCACACTTAACCAATAAATATACATCCATCCTTCCTGCACAGACAGAAAGATGAAATTATGTCAGGACCACTATCATCAAAGATTATTGACAAGTAGCATACAGTTTGGATTGGCACTAATGTTCTATTCTGGATTATGGTTTTTCAAATATTCCCTTTCATTCAGTGTGTAATAGAGCTGTTTGTGAATGTAAACATTCTGCAAAGTTAGATCTAAAGTGCACGATAAATAAAGTTATTGTCTCTCAAAAGAAAGAATCGATTTTGAACCGCCTATACGAGTCGTCTGTTATTTGAACCCCACTGTGTTACCGTTAAATGTCACTAGATAAAACATTTGTATAATGCCCGCCTATGTTGTACGTTGTCCGGCCGCGAACAACTTGACCCCCCAACCATCAAACACGTCCCTGCGTCTCAAATCTCAGAGTTCAACGTGGGATTCGCAGAACACTTGCTCTTGAAAGATGGGTCAGTACCCAGTCTATTTGGACCAGCTTGCTCCTCAGAATCACAACCTGCAAGTATGATTAATTATTGATGTATATATTTTCTGCCGGTTGTTCAAAATACGTAGTTCTGTATTTTATATTGTGTAGGTGTCTGGTTAACCGCTAACTCACGTTATTACGGTCTTACTGAAATATTTCTGCTAAGCATCTGTGGGCCACTATTACCTAAAATTGTGTCTATTAATGCAGATTGCAATGGAGGTTCGGGTTGAATGACTAGTTCTTCCAATGTTTCATCATCGGACTCGCGCTTGAATTGATATGGTAAAATCAACGTCATCGTTCGTTACTGTCTATGCAGTGTGTACAATCGCTGAGGACTGAGGAAGCCTCCAGAGCTGAAGTTCAGTTATGGTAATGGATGTTTGTTTCCGACAGGCACTGTAAGCGTTAGACCAACCACAACAGACTAGGCCATCTGATCAATCAGAACAGAGCAGGCTTGCAGAAAGGAGGGATTTAGAGAGACTGATTCATCCGACGAGTCGTTTGAGGATCATTGAAAAATGTGGCGGTGTAATGTTTATTATGAGAAAATTAAAGTGTTTTTTGACCTTTGATGCATGTAAACCTGTTGTAGAAGACCTCCAAAACAAATGAGGAACCTTTAAAATAGCATAATAGGGGCACTTTAATGTTCTTAATGACAATAATTTCATGTAACAACATAAATCAAGATAAATTAGTCTGACTCGAAGAGGAATATCAGAAAGTCAAGTTCTGACAGTGGACGCAAGGAGGAGCAGATGGAGGGTAATTAGCTCCTGAGCAAGACGATAAAGCTGATAATACGGAATGGACCTATATAGGGATGCCGTGATAGGTGTCGTATTCCTTGTATAGGTAGACGTGGATCAGCTGAGAGTCAGTTGATGTAAGCTTGACTGATGTGACCTGCCAGAACTAAAGCTATGCTTAAAAAAAATATACACACCTTCATCTGCTGTGGAGGATGATGGGTATACCTGGTGGGTGGCTTGTGACCTCTCCTCTGTCACTGTTCCCTGAAAAGGCCAGACAAATTGTGTATACAGTAATCAACAAGTGCATATTAGGAATATGCTCAATAAAGGCAACTAGTTGAGTATATGGCATACATGTTACACATTATTATAAAAATTAAACGTTTTTTTGTGTGTTAAGAAGAATACTAGACTACAAAATTACTCTGTAGTATCAAGTGTGTTAATGATTATATTTCTCCATTTCTTAGTTTCTCCACTGACCTGGTGTCGCACAACAATGTCTTTGAGTTTAAGTGCTTGCTTCTGTTCAAGATCAGGGGACAGGTACACCACAGGTCTGCTTAATAAGTTATTCTAGCACAAACAAAACACAGAGGTCAGATACTGTACCACACTTAGATTTGCTTATGATCTTCATCTTTGCAAAAAATCCAAGTACAAATACCTGTATGAGAGTTTTCTCCACACAGACGAACATCTCTACATTGCGTTCCACTCTGGATGGATTCTGAAGATCAAAGCGTCTCCTTTGATAAAAGAAAAATATATATCACACACAAGATGACAATCTTTATCGGACACTCAATTTTATTAGATAATGAATCACAGTTTACATTTAGCGGTGGGAGGTATGATGACCAAAATTATAAGTAAAACAATAATAATTATATCATCATTCGAGTACATTTAAAGTCATACATACACTACCATTCAAAAGTTTGGGGTAAGTACGTTTTTTTTGAAGATTGTATAGATTTTTTTATGATTGTAAAGAGCTTTGGGTGTACAGTAGTACATATGAAAGTGCTATATAAATGCCTCATTCATTCATTCATTCAGCAAGGATGCACTAAATTGCTCAAAAGTGACAGTAAAGACATTTGCATTATTTAAATAAATGCTGTTCTTTTGAACTTTCTAATCATCAAAGAATCCTGAAAAATGCATCACAATTTGCACAAACCATTAACCTATTAAACTATTTTCAACATTGATTATAAAAACAAATGTTTCTTGAGCACCAAATAAGCATATTAGAATGATTTCTGAAGGATCGTGTGACACCAACAACTGTAAAGGCTGCTGAAAATTAAGCTTTGCCATCACAGGATTAAATTACATTTTAAAATATATTAAAATAGAAAACAGTTACTTTAAAATGTAATCAAATTTCACAATATTACCATTTTATTTTTAAGCAAGTAAATGTGTTGGTGAGCACAAGAGACTTCTTTAAAATACCTTAAAAACACTTACTGACCACAATATTTTGAATGGTAAATTATACATAGACTTGATGGACCTAAACCTAAAGATTACACATTAAAGAAAAAATAATAAGTATAAATAAATGGTACATTAGAATCTCTACATACACATTTTCACCATTATACCATCCAGCACCATTCTGCATTAATACTAACCAGCCCTGTTCTGTTTTAAACTTGTAAACCGATCCCAAAATATGACAGAGAGCACTGCCAGGCCTCAGATCCTGAAAACACTTTGCCTGAAGACAAAGAAACAATGCTGAAACAAACTCACACGGATCACTGATAATTCTGCAAATCTAGGTGTCATGCTTTGACTGATCTGGGTGTGATCCTTGACTCAGTCAATCAAGTTACAGATGAAAACACACATACATAAATTTACAGGAATAAAGGTGCTTATGTATGGCTTGCCAGAGAAAGAAGTGGAAAAGCAGCAACTCACTGGGAGTTTTGTGAAGCTTGGGTTATTTGCTCGCCGGCCAAATGTTTCTTCCTGAAATTGCAGCAGTTGGATGACCAAACCAGACAGAGACTTGCTGGAGGGAGCATCAGTCTGCACATACTTGAGAGGGGGAAACAAAATACTATAAAGTTGTCTTACTTTTAAAATTGCACAACAAATGCAAAGAGGCCTACAACCTTAAGAGTGTTTAGGAGCTTTCTATACAATGGTCTTTGCTACTCACTGTTCTGGTTTATACATTTTACTAGTTTAAAACATCAGATCCATCATGGTACGTGTTACCTACGCAGTGGATATTGGGCAAGGATGGCATGGAACTGAGAGGGGGGTGTGTCAGTCAACTCAGGTAAACAAACACCTTTTGAACACAAACCTGTACCCACAAACTTCAAGCTGCTAGCATGTTGCTAACATCAACATTTACTTACATCGCGTCATATTGAAACTACAAATCAGTTTTTTTAAAATACTAAATAAAAGGATGGAGTTGTGGAGCTGGATATAACCATAACTGTGTTGCTAACATGTACAGAGGCTGATAGTTGTGACTTCTTTCCTGTCAATTACGTATTCTGTCGAGTTAGCTTTTCATTTCTGTTCTATTATAGTAACGTTAACTATATAAGACAAACAGACAAAATACCGCCACATAAGAGTATTTTAAGAGTCAGTTTTAAGACGTTAATTAGACACAGAAAGCGACAAAAAGAGCAAGACAATCATAGATGTCTGTAAAAACAAAAAACAATTAAATCAAAGAAAGCTTCGGGTATGGGGTCCTCTGGCTATCTAACGTTAGCTCGCTAACCTTTTTATAATGCTTTCCAATCCAACTGCGAACTGTTTCCATCTGGGAGACTATTTCCGGGCTCTCCCAGAATTTATAGCACGGTCCACCGTCCATTCTTCTGCTCATTGAAGAGCTGCAACTGGCTTGACTTGTCGTAGGTCCCGCAGCAGCCATTGTTACATGCTAATTAGCCTCCGTTACCAAGAATCACTGAAAACTCGACAGCGCCTCTGACGGTTAAACCAAAAAAAGGCGCCAACGACACCTACTGCATACTACGCAGTAGCCTACATACTGCATAATGGCCATTAAGACCAGTACTCAAATAATTAATATGGCCATAGACATTTTTGGACAGTTTTTCATTTTTGTCCTCATTGTTAAGATGTCAAAATATCCTTGAGCATTACTTTTTCAAAACAGCCTCACGCGTGAGATTGCGTCCTCTTTTTTTGAAGACAAGTTTAATAGATTAAACCGTGTACATTTTAAAATATATAATTATTTTAAATACTGCACACAATAAAGATCAGCCCATAGCGTGTGAAAAAAACAAAGAGAGTGCAGGGAACTATAGTTTTTGAAATACCCCTAATTCTTCTTTACTGAAGGTTGGGCCAGTGAATGGCGCATGCTCAGTGAGAGCAGGGAGTGTTGGAGACAGCCAACAGTGCAGGGAAAGGCAAGACGGGTGAAAAGAGAAGCCCGTCTTCCTTTCGAAAACGAAAAACTACGTAAACGGAGCTTCGTTGTATGTCGTCGCATCACACCCGGCCATGACAACGACACAGCGATGTATTATTACTGCAATCGGAATAAAATGAGCGCTAGTGCTGCCGGGCCTGGAGTGGAGAATTGCGGGGCCGGGTGTCCGCATAGCGCCAGCCGCTGCTGCGGGGGAGGAGGCTGTGGTGAGCCCGTAAGCGTTGACGGAAGCTCGGCCGCTGCGGCTACAGCCACCAGCGCTGCCCCAGTGCGGAGCTCAGACAGGGAGAGCAGCGTAGCAGAGGCCCAGGCGTTCCGCGAATGGCACGATGCCACCTCAGTTGTTACGGATCCGGCCCAGATAATGAACAAGGACGGATTTTTTACGAACGGCGCTGCTGATATCACACGGGAGGGAGACGAATGCGCGGAATCGGGGGAATACGGTGGAGGACGCGGGCGTTTTTGTAGACAAAGCGCTGGAGCGGGCGAGGATAACAGCATTAATATTGATCACGAAGGAGCTGGTTTGCGATGTTTCATGAGCGCTACCATACGGAGGGACGAGCGCAGACCGAGCGTGAGACTGCCGCCGGTGCGCACCGCGAGAGCACGACGAGGACACACGGCGCACGCCGAGACCGAACGCGCGATGATGACGGCCGCTGCAAGGTGTGGTCACGGGAATTCCGACCCCGCGGTCATTAAGCGCCGGGGATGCAGTTTCACCCGAGTTTCCAAGAGAGTGTGTTTCTCGGGCACGAACTGCGGCAGCTCGGTCGCCGCGGCCCCCGTTGGTTCCAATGGTGTGGCTCACGTGAAGAGCTCCGCGAGCACTGCCGAGACTTTTAAGCGCACATCCTTACGTCGCATCCAGTGCGAGAACACTACCGGGGCACAAAAAATGAATTTTGCAGCGTGCCCGTCTGATGAAAATGCCCAGCTACCCACATCCAGGACGGCGAAGGGGCGCGTCAGACTGTACAGGGTGCGCTCCTTTCTTGCCAGCTCTGCCAACCATAACAACGGGGTCAGCGGAAACGGTGCCCCTCACAATAGCCTCCCACCGCAACCCTCCCCCCAAGCCCCCGAGCCTGAGTCTGACCTACGTGACTGCGTAAAAAAGCCCATGTGTATCAGCTCTATCAGTTCTTCTCAGGCTGGTAGTGGGCCTCCTAACGGGACAGAGCCAGGGCCACAGAAGAGTGACGGTACAGGTGTGGGCATTGATGCTGAGGGGACTGAGGGCCCCATCACAGAGCAGATCGAGGCAGTGAGGGGCGAAGCCGAACGCAGGCAGGCTGAGCTGGAGGGTCGTACCGAACACCTCTGGAGGCGCCTGCAGGCCGTGCAGGTGAAGCAGGTGGAGAGGCATGTCACACAGCAACTGTGTGGCCTATACAGGAGCACGGGGTTGATCTGCCCCAGGAGGCCCAGTGCCGTGTCCAGAAACTCGACTGAGCTGAGCAGGCTGGCACGGAGCTGCAGCGAGATCCTCCGGACTGCTGAGAGTGCTCTGGACTCGGACCACACGGCCAGCAGCTCTGGAGGTGACAGTGACAGTGAGGAAGATGATGGATTGGAGAGCGGAGGTCGCCGCTTTAGACCCCTGTCGATCAAATCAATGTAAGCCTTCCACATTATGCTTAGCCCCAGGTTAATATCTCTTAACCCTGAGCTAAGGAATGTTTTAATTTTGAAAGGAGCCAGCAGTGCTTCATTATGATATGCCCAAAAGAAAAACAAAAGCCCAGGGTGATGGAACAAAATAGCCAGGGTTAAAGGGATTGTCCGTCCACCCAAAAATTAAAATTAAAATTTACTCACCCTCATGTGTATTCTAAACCTGTAACAGTTTCAGTTCCCATTGACTTCTAGTGTATTTTTCAGTGGAGGTCAATATGAACCAGAAATTTGGTTATCGACATTCATCAAAGTATCCTTTTTTGTGCTCAGAAGAAGAAATAAAGTCATACAGGTTTGGAATGACTTGTGGGCGAGTAAATGATGGAAATGTGATTTTTTTGGGGGGAGGGGTATCAGACTATCCCTGTAAAAATGACCCTTTTCTATCCATTTCAAACACTCTGCCTTCTTGTATATACATGCATGTACACCTACAGTATGTACAAAAAGCTTCAAGATGAGTCATTGCATGTTGCTGTTGCTTTTGAATCACCACTGTACTGTACAATATAAATGCTGTACGGGCAGTTGATTCATGGCCGCCACATTAAAAGGCTACAAAGACCTTTCTCTCTGGGCTGTCGAGAATAAAATGGGTCAGAAGATGGTTCATCGTCAATTCGCAAGAGCTTTTTTGCATTCCTAGCTCAAACAGTAGAGCATGCCGCTTGAAACGCCAAGGTCATGGCTTCGATCACATGAACTGATAAAACGAATACCTTCACTGTTAAATAAAGGTTGTTTAATGGCATTAATGGTTCCATGAAGTACCTTAACCATGGAACCTTACCATTGCACAGAGTTTTTTTTAGATAAAAAAAAGGTTCTTCTGATTATTAAATGTTCTTCACAATAAGGAGAAAAATAGTTGGTGTTGAATGCAGTGTAAGTCGTTTTGGATAAAAGCATCTGCCAAATAAGTAAATGTAATATGAACATGTTTTATACACATTACGTCGTATATTATGCATATACTCTATTTATTTTCTCCTCTTTCAGTGTCACTGGCAAAGAATGGCAGTGGGCGGAGAGGAGGGCGTGGCTTGGCAGCAGGTGGGTGTGGCTTCAGACTCAAGTATCAGAGCTGGAATATCGGATCCGTGCGCTGACGGAGCTTTACACGCATCTTCGACAGGGAAAGGTATTCATGTGTGTTTTGGGGTTATTGTGTTTTGTTTGATTCACTCAAAAAAATAAGCTGTTGAGTGAACTTAATTCAATTAAGGAAAACTTTTCCATGAAATTAAATGACATTTTTCCAACAAAATCTAATTATTTTGAAATGATTTGTTGTAATCTTGTTGTATGAAATCATTTAGTCAAGGCTATTAAAAAAAAATAATTTCCTAAAGTTTTGCCATTCTTAATAGAGAAATTGTTTTCCTGCCTAGATAAAATTGCCAACTTGACTCTACAGTTATTTCCAATGAAAGTGAAAAATACTTGTTCAATTAAATTAAACAACTTTTTACATAGTAAAAATAAATATTACTTATGTAGGAATACGTGTGAGGTTTTAATGCATATTGTATACTGAGTGCCCACAACACAGTCACCACTCTTCTGCATAATGGTAACCACAAAATTCAAAAACATTACAGAAAGTCCTCTTAAGTTTCGAATATAACTGAACACAAACATTAACATTAACTAACAACATCTTTCCATTTACTGAAATCATAAAATAACACTTTAATCCCTAAATTTACCCTCCTAATGCAGTCCCTTGCAAAGCATGCTGGGAACTACAGATCCACTGCCCAGCTAGTTGTCAACAGAAATGATTCATGTAGTTTTCACACTAAAGAATCAAGTAAACTTCAGTTTTAAATATATTAGGTTGACTGAACACGATTAAATTAAGTTGTAACAAAAAGTAAAATCGTGTTACTTTAGCTTATTTTAATTAATTAAATTGAGGCAAAAATCCATTTTTGAGTGTTCATCTGTACTTTTTATGTTTCATCCAGGTGCGGTCCACTTACTCTTTCCCTGACACACCACTCAGAGCATCAAATTCCTCCCCCACATCACACAACAACTGCAAGTCAGTAGACCTTTTAACTTACATAAAACACACACTGATAGATTTTTTTATTTGACATTTAATGTACCATTGTGCAACCCCCAAGGTTGTCCTCTGCTGGTGATTCTAACAGGAAGTGGCAGTCAGAAGAATCCACCTCCCCGCAAACCGTGCCCTGTCCACCTTCTTCTGCTGCACGGGTTCGACCGTTACTCAGGCAACGGCGACACAGACTCATTCGCCTAGAAGATTGCGCAGCGTTGGGGTCAAAGGTGAAGACAGTCTCAGAGTTGCCCTTGCTACTAACTTTCTGTTATGCAAAGTAACTCATATTATCGGCTGCTCTCCATTTTATATTATGCGTTGAGGCTAATATAACCGAATTGTTGCGTTTGTGTGTCCCTCTCAGGCGGTTTCGTTACAGTGCTGGTGTGAACCCCAAACTGTGTGTGTGTTATGTGGTGGTGCTCCTCCTCGCTCCCCATCAGACAAGGAGAAGGGTCTGTGGATGCGTCAGACTTTGCTCGATATGTCCGTTCACCCTGTCCTCTCAATGCCATCAGGTGAGATCCGTATATTATCTCTTTTATCTTTTATCTCTTTATTATTATTATTTTATAAGCACAGAACTCAATTTGCAAATAATTTATCTAATTTATGCTATCTATATTTAGCTTGTACTTCAACAGTACACACTGTACAATATTTTAAATGTCAATTTGATGTCCTTGAAAGTAATCCTCAGATGTGGCTTTCACATTACAGTGACCCTTAAAACAAATGAGAGTTTTATCACTTAATATATATATATCTTAATATGGTAACACTTTACAATAAGGTTTCATTCGTTTACATTAGTTAACTATTTTAGTTAACATAAACTGAGAATTAACTATTCTTCTACAGCATTTATTAATCTTAGTTAATGTTAATTTCAACATTTACTAATACTTAATACTTATTATTAAAATCAAATGTTGTATTTGTTAACATTAGTTAGCACTGTGAAGTAACATGAACAAACAATGAACAGCTGGATTTGTTTTAAACAACATTAACAAAGATTAATAAATACTGTAACAAATATATGGCTCATTGTTAGTTAATGTTAATAAATAAGAGCTTATTGTTAAGATTATTTGCATTATACTTATTCATTATTTTATATTATTTTATTTATTAAGTAGACAAAAAATGATCCAATCAAGTAGATTCTGCAAATAAGTGATGCTAGGAATTTTCTCACTACTAATGTTACTTTTCTGTAACATTATTCTGCCTTTTTGGAAATACTTTTACCAATCAACGTGTATTTTAGTGGTTAAGAATAACTGACTTCATAAATTATTCGCACATGTCTGGTGTGGTTCCATCAAGACAATAATTAAACGTGTTCCAGTAGCGTTTGACAACCAAGAAGTGTCTTAATTTTGAACAGCATACCTATTATTTTATTCAAAAGCGGTGAATTTTGGTTTGTTCGATTTTTTTGTAATCAAATGCAATGAAATGCATATATTTGTAAGTGTGCATTAAGCGTACTTATACTTTTTGGGGCCACTGTGGATAAAATGGCTTCATGCTTTGAATTTCCTCCATTGCAGATTCACCCCTCGCATTGCATTGTGGGATACGCCCGCTGGCCGGGCACCATTCTCATAATTCACTGCAGTGGACAGACATGTCATCAGCGTCCTCTTGGCTGGGGAGGCGGGGCCAAGGACGAGTTGGGAGAGTGAGGCGGCGACTAGTTTGTCCCCGTCCGCCTAATGCACTGCCTCCTTTATTTAACACACCTGGTAGGTGAAATATATATTTACACTTATAGCAATAAACACACACATACATGTGTGTGTGTGTGTGTATATATATATATATATATATATATTAGGGCTGGGTAAAAAATATCGATTTCTCGATATTAATCGATTCTCATTTTTACGAACCGATATCGATTCTTAAATCTCAAGAATCGATTAGTCATCCTGTTTTCATTTGATGATCGCGTAGAACATTGTATCGTGCATCCCATCCAATAAATCGAAATAATCTTTGTGCTTTGTGACTATTATTATGAAATAGTCTCAAATTTCGAATTACGTCCATTTTCTTACGAAATTCAAAAACATAAATACCGTTTTGACGCTGTGGCGTGAGATCGCTCTGGCTCAGCTCAAGAGAAGCAGCAGCACGGAGCGCACATGATCTCATTCTCCTCTTCCGCCTTAATAATACCAGTTACTCCGCCTTAATAATACCAGTTACAGCGCCAAATAAACATCAATGAGCATCTGAAAGTGTGTTAAAAGATAGAGTACAACTTCGAAATCCGTATCATGTAATGTGGTATCGCTCAATCAGTGTTTCATCCGTGGAAAGACGTCAGTTAAACAGCAAGTAAACAATGGCATGTAACGTCATATTTACCTCAGAAAAAACATTAAACTTATTAACTTAGTCAGTTAGTCAGCTAGAAAAAATAACTCTAGAGAGGATAATTTTGCTAAATATATGCACCATATTACATATTCATTATAATTTTTAATGTTCTTCAATATTTAATGCATGTTTGAATAAATCTGGCAAGTTTTTATGACAGCCACCATTTAAATGTTTATATTTCATATAACTTTCTAATTATAAAAATAAATAAGTGTAATTTAAGTGTTTGTATAGCTTCAAATCAGTTAATTTTTACCTTCAAAATTATGCTAATGAAGCCTAGTAGGCTACAACTGACTCCCATAGTTTACAGCATTAGTTAAGAGATTTGTTTTCCTTGAAAAAATTTGCCATGTATTGTACCTGATATCCAAAATAATCAATATTGAATCGAATCGAATCGGAATCGAAATCGAATCGAATTGCAAGCTTGTGAATCGAAATCGAATCGTGAAATTTGTGTCAATTCCCAGCCCTAATATATATATATATATATATATATATATATATATATATATATATATATATATATATATATATATATATATATATATATTGAAAGATATTATTACTTAAATTCAGCAAGGATCTATTAAATCAAATAAAATTTTTGATCAAAAGTGACAGCAAAGACTTAATGTTTTTTTATTTTTTTTTATTTCAAATTACTGCTGTTTTTTTAAAGGTGCAGTGTGTATTTTTTAGCGGCATCTAGCGGTTCGGTTGCGAGTTGCACTAAGGGCTCAGCCCACTGCTCACCCCTGCCTTTCGAAGAAGCTACGGTGGCTAAAACGGGACAAACATATCGTCGTCTGAGACAGCAGAGAATAGCCAGAGTAAGCCAAGAGTGTGTAACATTGTCACTGTTTCTGTACCACAGTCTATTATAAACCACATCATGGATAAAGTTTACAAAGCCATAGTCAGGTGAGGATCAAGGGTCTTAATATATAATATAATAATAGTAATCAGCTGATTGTCTCAAAAACGTAACCAGCACATTTCTCCCCACATAGCAAACCCATAATACAGCGAGGGAGAAGAACCACATGAAACTATGCAACTATATATTTTTTCTAACAGGGTAGTAAAAGTTTAGCTGGCTCAATATGAGCTGTTACTGTGGCTGAGCTGGTTAAAGCGTAAAGCCTTGTTTAAACTTGACGCGTCCGCATGAGCCCAAAGGTGCGCGCGGCAAAAATGACATGATTGTAACAGCGCGCTCGCCTCCGCATCCCCTAGACACCATTTACTACACACAATAGGCTTTTTTCTCTGATTTTGAAAACTCTTCGCGATCGACTTAAAATGCTTCCAAGATAGACGGGTTGGTGATTCCTGTAACATACTGTTTTACGGTCAATGACAAGAGTACTAATCAGCTGTCTCACGAACGTAACCGGCACATTTATCCCCACATAGCAAAGCCATAACACAGCGAGGGAGAAGAACTAAGTTACATGAAACAATCCAATTACATATTTTACACCACTGACAAGGGAAAAGTCACTACTCATGGTGTTTTTACAGCACCGTTTTTATAGCATCAAATAACTAACTAAAAAAAAAACTTATTTTAAAAACAAACTCTTGAAATTACATCAACGTGATAGAAACTACAGTAAATAATAGAAACTATCTTTGGAAAAAGGATATGTGAAGTGTAATTTAATTGTTTAGTTGGTCTCACGTCCCGTTGAATAACATGGGGAGGCGGGGTTTATGACCTATACTAGGACCGGTCACTGGGGGGCGATCGAGACGTTTTGGCTTCCCTTTTGAGGGCTTGTGCGGCACGCTTGGTCACAATATGTCGACCTTCATAGAAGGGGGTACTCCGCGGTCATGTAGATATAAATGTCTCATTCTAAGGTAATAAAAACATTACGGTTTATTAAGTAAGTTCTTTATTCACCACTGAAAACATAGTTATGGATGTCATATTGCATTTCTGTTAATAGATACTCAAAATTTTTACACATTGCACCTTTAAACTTTGTTCATCAAAGAATTCTGAAAAACATTTCCACAAAAATATTTAGGACAACTGTTTTCAACATTAATTTGATTATAATAAAAATTGTTTCTTGAGCAACAAATCAGCATATTAGAATGATTTCTGAAGGATCATGTGACACTAAAGACACTTTTGATGGCTTTGCCATCACAGGAATAAATTATATTTTAAAATATTTTATGATAGAAATCAATTGGTTTAAATTGTAATAATATTTCACAAGATCAGTGCATTTCCTGTATTATTTGGTCTAATAAATGCAGCCTTGGTGATGATAAGAGACTTCTTCAAAAAAAAAAAAAATCTTTCTGTTTTCAAGGTTTAAGTTAACAAAATTGCTTTTTTAGGTGGTTCAGGGTGCAGAAGCCAGAGAGGTGTTATTATTTCAAATTATCTTCATCCACGAGCTCCAGATTTGCCAATCTTGTCGGCAACACCCCCAGCGACAGACACACCTGTTCAGGTAAATCAGGCTAAGAAGGTCAATTGTCAATAGCTTACTCTTCTCTTTGTTAGCTTCTTAAATCTCTCTTGTTCCTCAGCCTTTGCGAAGGAGGAGAGCGGAAAGCTCGTTTGACATCGACAACCTGGTAATGCCTTTGGGCCTGGCTGGACTAGGAGCACGAGTACAGAAATTGCAATACAAGGAAATTATCACCCCAAGGTACAGATAATGCAACCAGACCTCCAAAATCAGCACAGAGAATATGTACTTGCTCGAAAATATTACAACAGGAAGAAGTGATTACATCATTTAGCTTTGAGTTGTGGTCCTTCTGTCAGATAGCCATTGTGCAAAGTAGCTTTGGTTTCAAGTAATTTCCCATCAATTATTCACACTGTGCCTAGTATCCACTGTTTCCTTGTGTCCCATCTTTCATAAAGTAGGAAAGGTACATTCCAAACTAGATCCAGGAAGCTTAAAGATAAATAACTTGCTAGTCTAGCATACTGATATGGGTTTTCAGTGGCTGATACTGATAACATGAGAGGAGAGCAGAATTGCTAATATACAGTATATATATATATATATATATATATATAGCACTACTTATACATATATATACATATATAGCACTACTTATACATATATATACATATATATATATATATATATATATATATATATATATATACTGTATATTAGCAATCCTGCTCTCCTCTCATGTTATCAGTATCAGCCACTGAAAACCCATATCAGTATGCTAGACTAGCAAGTTATTTATCTTTAAGCTAGCAAGAAAAGGTACTTGAAAATTGCTTGAATTGTTGAAGGACAATATATGTAAGATTAGTGTTTAATTGTATTGATAAAACAATCTTTTCACACAAAATTAATGCTGCAGCCTATCTAATATAGAGCCGTTTTGCATGGTTATGAGCGTGATATTATTGCTCATATAAATATCCACGTATATGATAAAGCTCTCATTCCTTAGGTCAATCATATATTCATGGAAATAAATCAGTTTGAATAAGGAAAGCGATATCTTTGTCATAGTATTTTTTCAATGATTAAAGTTTCCACTGTAATTGCATGTGCTGCACTTTATTATTTGTACCATTTTGTTTTATTAGGTTTTTTTTGTTGTTTTTTTTTGTTTGTTTTTTAAGATAATAAAGATAATGTTTGATAAGTGAGATCTCAGTCCTTGAAAACCAAACATTTCATTTTACAGTATCTGTACGAACCCTGTAAGTTGAAGAAACCCAAGCCAGCAGATTTTTATGGCTGATGTTGATCATCTTAATGTTGGCTGATATATTAGTATAGCACTATTGTTAAGTATTTTGGTTTCTGATGAAAAATGTGTAACTATGTCTTGTGTTTAGCTGGAGAGAGCTGGACTCTCTCTCAGGGGTCACTAAATACCAGGAGGGGCCACATGCCCTGTTGTTGAATTACAATAACATACAGCATCAGCCCAATGTGGAAGGACTGGACAATGAGGAGGAGGAAGAGGAAGAGGTGTGTATACTTTTCCAGGTTTTTATTTTTTTTTATTTTACATTTACATTTATTCATTTATTCATTTAGCAGACACTTTTATCCAAAGCGACTTACAAATGAGAACAATATAAAAAAAGCAGGTAAACTAACAGTAGGACAACAATATGCAAGTGCTATGACCCCTCTCAGTTTAATCTAACGCAGTACATGTAAATAAATAAGAAATTTAAATAAAAAAATAGAATAGAATAGAAAGTGTTAGTGTTACTGGATCAGGTGCTTCCGAAAAAGATGCGTCTTCAGCCTTTTCTTGAAAGTGGCTACGGACTCAGCAGCTCTGGTTGAGTTAGGTAGGTCATTCCACCAGCAGGAAACAGTCAAGGTAAAGGTCAGAGAAAGTGATTTTGTGCCTCTTTGAGATGGCACTACAAGATGACGTTCACTTGCAGAGCGCATGTTTCTGGATAGCACACAAGTCTGAAGTAATGAGTTTAGGTAAAAGGGAGCAGAGCCAGTGGTTGTTCTGTAGGCAAACGTCAGTCACTTGAATTTAATGTGGTCCTTCATCCAGCCAGAAATGTCTGTCAGGCAGGCTGAGATACGAGCAGCTACCGTTGGATTGTCAGGCTGGAATGAGAGGTTGGGTTGTGTGTCATCGGCGTAGCAGTGATAGGAAAAGCCATGTTTCTGAATCACAGATCCTAGTGATTGTCATGTAGATGGAAAAGAGAAGTAGTCCAAGCAAAGAGCCTTGAGGCACCCCAGTAGCTAGATGTTGGGTCTTAGACACCACACCCCTCCACGACACCCTAAAGGACCTACCTGAGAGGCAAGACTTGAACCATTGGAGTGCGGTTCCCGAGATGCCCTTCTTCTTTAGGATTGACAGGAGGATCTGGTGGTTAACTGTGTCAAAGGCAGCAGACAGATCCAGCAAGATTTGGAAGCTGCTCTTGCCTGTCTCAGAGCTTCAATTACTGAGAGCAGGGCAGTCTCAGTTGAGTGTCCGCTTTTGAAACCAGACTGATTGTTGTCCAAGAGGTTGTTCTGTGTAAGAAAGGAAGAGATCTGGTTGAAAACAACTCTTTCAAGTGTTTTCGCGATGAATGGAAGAAGGGATACCGGTCTGAAATTTTCCAGATGTGCTAGATTTAGAGTGGGTTTCTTAAGCAGTGGGATTACCCGAGCCTGCTTAAAGGGACACTCCACCATTTGCATTAAGCTTTCCATTGTTAGAAACCTAGTCATACTATTGAATGGTCGTGCAACACTCTCTAATTTTCCCCTGAGACGAGAGAAATCCTCTATTTACCCTTTTCACTTCCTCCTACAATGACGCAAAAATCGTCATTTTACGTCATTGTAGGAGGAAGTGTAAGAAGGGGGGATTTCTCTAAAGACTACAAGCACTAGATCCCACCCGCCCATAGGCTGGACCTAATGCGCTAACAGAGCTATCACAGATCAGTGGGTGGGACTTCACTTGTAGATACTGAAATCAATATCAGCCATCTTGTTTATAAGCTAAGCTAACAAGCACTGTGGAGATAGGAAGTTATGACAATGACGGAAGAAACTAAACACGATATGGAAGAAACTAAACATGATATGGAAGAAGAGGATTTTAAAATTCTGCTGCTCGAATACGCTGTTCGTGGCTATCTTTACGAGCCGCAATATAGTGAAGAGCAGCTGAGGCTGCTGGAGGAACAGGAGGCGGCTGCCTGTCGCGGACGAGGAGCCCGGACGGGCTCGAGCTGGGCGGACTGCTGGTGCCTGTGCTCTCGCTGTGCGCTACGGACACAGATAGAGTCCGTCTGCTGCAGAGAATCTCAACGATAGCAATTTCTCCTGGATGAAATCTCTGAATCAGACGAAATCTCTGAATCAGACGAGCACACGGACGTTTGTGTTGTGATGTGAACCATCCTAGTGTCGCACCGCATATGTTCTGACTGAACATCCAGGTATATCATGCAATAATTCCCCATATAGAAAGAAATACAAACGAGGAGTAATTCGCTAATGAGTTTGCCAATGTAACGGGGTTTGTTGTTGTGGGAAGGAGGCGGGAACCGGCGAACATTTAAACATTTTAATAGTAAAATAAACAAATACAAAACAAAAGTATAAGCCAGCTGGCCACACACAACAGAAACAAAACATAAAATCAGGCCTGTTCCTTTTGTGCTTCCGCTCCTCCGTGAGAGATATGAGACCGCTGCGTCTCACAGGTGTCATTCATTATCACTCGCCCCGTCCTCTCACGTCCCTCGTCCTGCTCGCCACAGCCAACTAACTAGACATTTTGTGTGAAATGAATTTCAAACTCTTTTGGCAGCTAGCCTTGTAGACGGAAGAGTGATTTCTCTGATGTTTGCGCGCTGTTCTGGATTAGTGGGAGTGGCTTGCGGAGCTGTGCAATGTGGTGCATTGTGGGAGTTGTTGTCTTACATACAAATGCGCCCTAAAGTTATTTTAAAAGAATAGTCTTTTCTCGGTCAAGAGGGCACCAAATTCAAAATTTCTTTTACATTTCGACTACATATATAACCCACTTTCAATAAAGGTTAATGTTGAAATGGGTGGAGTGACCCTTTAAAAGCTGTGGGAAAGGTACCAGTGTGAAGAGAGGTGTTTATGATGTGCGTGAGTGCGTGTACAACTGAGGAAGAAATGGCTTGAGGTAAATTAGTGGGAATAGGATCAAGCAGACAGGTGCTAGGGTGATTGGAAAGGAGGAGTTTGGAGACTTTTGCCTCTCAAAGTAGAGAGAAGGAGGGTAGAATTGTGTGCGTTAGCTGGTAAAATGTGTGTCTGTTTGTGAATTGGTAAATTGGCCGCTGATGGTGGTTTTTTTATCTATGAAGAATGTGGCAAAATCGTCAGCTGTTAGGGTTGATGAAGGAGGAGGAGGAGGGTTGAGAAGAGAGGAAGAGGTTTTAAAAGCGTGCAAGAGTCAGAAGAATTGTTAATTTTGTTGCGATAGTAAGTCGTTTTAGCAGTAGAGATATTAGCAGAGAAGGAAGAGAGGAGGGATTGATAATGACCAAGGTCAGTAGGATCTTTCGATTTGCGCCACTTCCTCTCTGCACCCCTGAGTTTAGAACGATGTTCGCGGAGAACATCAGATAACCACGGGGCAGAGGGTGTGGCCCGGGCTGGCCTGGAGGAAAGGGGGCAGAAGTTGTCCAAGCAGGATGTTAAAGTGGAGAAAAGAGTATCAGTTGCACTGTTAGTATCTAGAGTTGAGAGCTGATCAGGTGGAGGAAGTGTGGATGAGACCAAAGAGGATAGGCGAGAGGGTGAAAGTGAGCGCAGGTTCCGCCGAAAGGTGACCTGTGGAGGAGTGCGTGTTGTGTTCTGAGGCAGGGTGAGAGTGAGGAGGAAGTGATCTGAGGTGTGCAGCGGAGTGACCAGTGTATGGTCAGTGGAGCAGTAGCGCGTGTAAATAAGGTCCAATTGGTTACTTGATTTGTGAGTAGCCGCAGTAGATACTCGTTTGAGGTCGAATGAGGCAAGCAGAGTGTGGAAATCAGCAGTCTGAGGTTTTTCTAGGTGGAAAAAGGTGGGATTTTCTTTACAATCTTTCTAATGAAGACACTTGGTTTTTTGTGTCTTGGTTTTCTCGACCATTCAAAGTGATCACTGCATACTTGTTTACAATGTAACTATAGGTGGAGGATCTCTCTGAATCTCTGTTTCTGAGCCGCCATGCAGTGTGTGAGAGCCGAGAGAGGAGTCGCTGGGGGAGTTGGGCTCGCAGACGTCGCCGGGGCAGGTCAGAATAATTTGTGTGAAAGAAAAGCATATGTGATGGAGAATGTTTAAACTGGTGTCTCTGTCAGAATAATGTTTTTTTTTAAACAGGGATCTTTTGTAATGAAATCTTTCCAAATACTGTTTATAGTTAGAGCTGGTTTGTCAATTAGTTCACTTTCATTTTTTTTGTAGTTAGCAAATAACTTACACATGAACTTACACATGAACCTTTTCAACATCAAGGATGTAGGTTAAAAATTGACAAATGTATAAAAGATGGTTTGCTGCTGAAGCTTACACATAAGCCATGTACTCTCTCATTTAATATGTGGCCATAAAACTAGTTTTAAAACTGTTTTAGATTAAGTATAGCATGTGAAACTGCAGGACTCTGCGGTCACTGCTCGAAATTTCACTCTCTGCTTGACTTCCTCCCTCAGATCTTCTTCCTCCTACCATGGGGATGGGAAGAGCTCCAGGGGATATGAGCAGACACCTGGCTCTCCAGACTCCAGGCAGAGTCATTTTGCAGAAGAAGACATCTCGCCACGCAGCCCCTTCTGTACTGGAGCGGAGGATCCCTTCAGCCAGGCTGAGGAAGAACAGCAGGTGTGTGTGTGTGTGTGTGTGTGTGGAAGAGGACTTGATGTTCTAGTAAACTTCATTATTGCTGTAACAATGGCAATTATTTAGCTGGAAGAACATTCTTTAGTAAAAAAAAACTAAAGCTGGCTTGGGGGCTTGGGGGCTGTTTGTGATTCTTGAAAGATGTATGCGTTTAATATTCTTTACATTGTACTAGAATATGAATGCATATAATAAACCCAGGGTTTTGGAGTTGAAAACCTCAATGAATCATCATCCACTCTTGCGTTTGCAGGCTGTGCTGCCATGGGAACGCCGGTCGTTCCCCTTGCAGGAGTCAGAACTTCAATGGCTGCAGGAGGAGGAAGAGGCGGAGCCTGACGAGGACCCGTGCACCGCCAGCGGCCGCAGCCAAAGCACAGACTCAGGCATCTCTGTGGGCAGCCTGGAGCTCTCCCCGATGACCCCTCAGCCACCTCAGCAGCACTCAGGCACCGAGCGAACCACTCTTCACACGCTGTCCTGCAAACCAGCCACCCCGACGACAGTCTCTACAGCTCAGGATTCTCCCACACTTCCTCTTTCCTTATACTCGTCCTCTCCGTTATCATAGCGCATTATTTGTCCTGCCGTTTTTCCTGCTCTAAAATGAAAACAAAACCACGACCCTGTCTTCCCCATTTATCTAACCATGAGCACTGTGTGTCCTTACATCCCGTGCCCTTACCCTGAATCATCTGGAGCCTTACATGAAACCACAGAGCCTATTATTTATAATCTTTCCTCAAACCCTCACTCTTTTGCCCAATAACAGCCCAGTTTTCCTATTGAGCATCTCTGGTCCTTCCTCATCATCATTTCAAGTCTTCTTCACCAGCCTGCCCCCGGTTACAGATGCTGTTTGAGCTGACTGCTGTTATCCCCAAAAAGAACAGATGGTGTCTGTTTCTGTTGTTTATTCATTTTTTTGGACCTGCCTAAAGCTTTTGCTCCTGCTAACTATGTCAGTCTGTCATTTTGCGTTTTAGTTCAATCAGTACATTTCGAGCTCTAACCATTTTTTCCGATCAAGAGGTGACGAAAACGTAGGGCGAACCCCATTTGAAAGCTCTAAGTTATTGATCTCCTTTTAAAGGCACTACATATTACCCTCGTCGTGATCATTTTCTGTGACTTACTTACTTTATTCATATGTTGTGTTGTATGTATCTCGTGGAGATGTATGCATACTGCCGATGAATCATAGCATTTAAAATCTGTTACATGCTCTCTAGACATTACCTTTGTCTTTCCTCCTCCTTTGTGAGCTCAACACAAGAAGTATGCTTTTGATTTCCAAATGACATTCTGTGTGTGTGTGTGTGTGTGTGTGTGTGTGTGTGCGCGCGTGTGTTTGTGTGTATTATGTTAAAGAAAGAGTGATCAGAGAGTGTGTGTGTGATTGAGACAGGTCTGCTGCTGCATTAGGGGGTAGTGTTGGTGAATAAAAACATCATTTTGTAGGAGAATACAACAAAACACAAGAAGATTAAAGTAAATGGAAGTTCTATTCGAAACGGACATAATGTTCTCAGTGCAGACGTAATAAAAGGAATAAACACATAAATGAGAACTATGTCAGCTTGATGCTTATTTACTTCCTGCCACAAAAAAAGCATGCTTTGGTAAATCATATGTCATAGTCTTATGAGATGAAGCCAAATTATGAGATAAAATTGATGTATAATTGACTTTTTGTCATAATTGAAATGGAGTAATAATTATGGTTAAATTTTGAGTTGTCAGTTTCGACCATCTCAATTATGATTATGTTGAAATTTCTATTTTTTCTGAAATAATTTCGTTTTTAGATCATATCTATACTTAGTATCTCATAATTTTGCCTTTTTTTCATAATTATGACTTTTTATCTTATGATTTATCAAAGCATGTAATTTTCTGCCTTACTTGTCCTAAATATGTATACAGTATTGGTTCATCCGGAAAAAAATCATATGTATATATATCATAGTTTATTCACCCCATGCTGTGCCAACCACTGATCTGCAATGACTGGATTCGATGCATTCTAAATTGAAGTGTTTGCGAGGCCATATTTCTATTCCCTGCCGACAGAGGGCTCCACAAGCTCAAAGAGGACCCGCTGTGCAGCCTAAAGTAGGATGTGATTTTAGTAATTTATGTGCAAATTTGTTTTGTAGTGACCCCATCGGACGCTTTTAGATGGCCTGTCTACTATTTTAAATAGTAGGCTATTCATACAGTTGTTGTTGTTTTTTTTTGCCATATAACAAAAGTGAATGATAAATGAGAGGGGAAAAACACAACATCTCAGTTTGTTTGTAATGGGAATGAACCAATGATGTTTTCTAGCTGGTCTCATGACCAAAAGTCATGAGCCTTTTCAAAGTGAAAAAAAAAAACCCTTATATTTCAGTCCCACATCTGGGGGTGGATAATCCAGTAAAAAAAAAAACTTGCATCACAACAATTTATGTGTATGCTATAGCCTATTGTCAAAACATTTGGTAGCCTAACTAAACATAATTTTATTAAGTTTAGTGACAGCATGGTGCAATAATTGGTACTGATTTTATTATTGCTTGATACCAATTTTACAATTTCAATTTAATTTGTGGTTTTATTCCGATCTTGATTCGATAGCCTACATATTAGGTACAGTAGCCTGGATGTTAATTTTTCCTCAAGAAAGCAAATCTCACTTAATCTCACTCACCAACAACTTTACTATTTTAATGATAAGTAAAGAATAATAAATATGTACTATTGCACATATTTAGCAAATACTAATTTATACTTATATATATATTATAAAATACAAATTTTTCTAGCCAACTTACGTATAGCTATGGTCATTAAATGGCTTTTCCTGAGGTAAATGTAACGTTATGTGACGTAGCCTACTCCAGCTTGACCTCTTTCCGCGGTTGAAAAACACTGATTGGTCGATATTATGTATGAGGCATATCGGGTGGCGAATGATCAATGTTGAAAGATATACAGTACAACTACTACAACAACGACCAATCAGTGTTTTTTAACCCCGGAAAGAATTTCGACTAATTTGAACGGGCCTCTTTTGGAATCTGATTTGACGCAAAAGCCAATAGGCTATCCACTGCATGGAAATGACCAACACTTGTCCTTTTTCATTCTGTGGATGAAAGTCATTTATACAGGTTTTTTCTTTTTTTATAAAGTAAACTACCCTTTAGTGCTATGAAAGCTTTCTGTGTCAATTACTTACCCAAATGGCAGACATCAATTTGGCCTTTTGGCTGGAACTCTAAGAGAGAATTACCTCTTTGGCGTCGTTCACCTTAATTTAGACAGAGTGTAAGAGAAGTAGCCTAGCCTAATAGAGACCGAGAAAATAATTTCTAAAAACCAAAACCTTGTTTTTAAACATATCCACAGAAAGGCCCCTGGGAAACCAAGGACAGTGTCCTTCCAGTGAGGACACTTTTGACCCCACACGAAAGTCACCACAATCATGCTCCAAAAACCAATGAGCACATGCTAGCTACTGCTTTGGAAGACCCTCACTGAAAAATTGCTTAAAACAATCAGAAAATACCATAAAAATATCAGAAGCACACACACAAAAAAATCAGAATGACAGAGAATGGGGCATTTATGCTTGAAAACTGTCCTGATTTGCTCAAATCCTGAAGAGAAAGAAAGGTGCTCTTTCTTAATACAAACCAGCTCTTAAGTCTTTCGCACTCACAATTCTATTCAGCTAAGGCATAAAATGATGTCAGAGAGACCTTCGACTTAATGGGGTTGCCTTACCCATCCTCGATAAGGAGATGGTGCAGCAGCAACATAAAAGATTCTGGATTCAGTGAAGAGGAACTAGCTTCTCTCCAAACCAAAACATCTGCAGCAAAGGCCTAGGGACAGGAAACACTCTGTGCTCTAATAATGGGCGAAATGGCAATTGTGAAGCACATCGAGTAGATGGCAAAAGCTCAGCCATGTAGACATTGGCACAAAAATAGAAAGTGAAAGAATACCAATATGGCGACAAGTAGGTATTGATGGCTGTCTGCAATCACGACTACTGGAAAGCTCCAATGGCATATTTTTTTAACTCACTGAATGGCTGGGTCAGAGACGGCTACTCTTCTCAAGATCAATGTTGCCAACCCATTTTCTTAATTCTGTGAAACAAAGATCTTGGCATCTTCATACATTGAAAGAGGATTTTGGAGGACAGAAAAGTAACAAAACGTACACGTAAAAGTATACAGCAGGTCCAGTTGACAAATAATCTACACGTTCTAAAGACAATAGCTTTGAGTGCAGAGCAGACTGAAATTGACCGTTTTTTCACTGATAATTGCCTCTAAAAATAAAAATGAAATGTTATGGTTTTTTACTGTCATTTAATTCCTCCCATGACATATTAAATTATTTTACTAATTATTTTCTATTTTAAGGGTAAAATAATTACAAATAAAAGCTTTTTTCGATTTTTAATTTTAACTTTTCGAAGTATTTTTGATATTGCAGAGGGCTTAGATGGGTAAAACGCATGGTAAAACCATAGACAGTAAAAGAAGGTAAAACAGTGCCCTCTTTCTGTCAGCCATTGATAATATCCATTGCAATAGGTGGCGCTAATGCGCTGTCTCGCCCAACAACAACACAAAAAAAAAAACAAGAACAAAACGCGAAGCGAATCTAAAAGGAAGTAAACACGGCGTGATAAATTACAGCACACTGGTGAGTATGACCAGTATGACAAGTAAAAGATATTTGATTAAACACCAATACTGAAAAAAATAATACTCATGCGCTATTTAGATGTTGCTCTGGTGCTTGTTTTATAAAATAGACCGCACCATTGTTTGTTTATTTAAAACTTGTGCAGAAAGACAACATCTAAGACACGTCGCAGTCAAGTGAAAAATTTGCCCATTAACGTTACGCCTCTACACGCACTATTAATATTAATTTACAAGACTAAGAATGCTATGTGAACAAAAAAAAGCATATGGTTCTTGGTTTGAAGTATTAACATTCACAAGTTATTTACACTGAAGACATAAAATCAACTTAATAGATGAGGAAACTTAAAATGTCTGAATTACAGAATAAGTACAATAAATTGACTTGCAATGTAAATGCACATTTATTGACATCCAGGAGTTTATTGATCTACAAAAGGAATACTTTAGTAGATATCTGTATTTTTATGAAATTATGACTTGGCTATCAACCATGTTTACCTTACTTATATGACTTATTTGTGTTATATTGTTTTATAATAGGTGAAATTCAGGTAAATTAGGCAATGTAGGCGAAAGCACACATTACAAAGTCAGTAATGTTGTGACTGAAGTAGGTCACACATAATCAAGTGATTACCAGTGACGTTAGATTATGCCAACATCCTGCCAACTATGCCAAAAATGTTAGAATAAATCTCCACATCAGAAATATTAGATCCAGTTTTTTTACCACATATTTGTTTTGTCTGGTACCAAAAAGTAGTTCACAAAAGCCTAAAGGGGTTGAAAGAGGAAGCTGTGAAAAAGCATGAAGCAGGAGACAAAGTGATGATGATTGAAAAAAATTGAATATTCTTAGTGGCGTATGTTTCAATGCTCAGACTTTGTCTGATCTTCATCCCTACATAGTCTAGATTTCGTCTATCCAGCAACAATGTGATAAGTGTTATTATACCAAAGCAAAATCTGTGGAAATTTCCTGCTTCACAAAACCTTGAAATGGAGATAATCTTATCTATAACTCGTGAAGACAAATATCCTTTAAAACCACTCAATCATAAGATTAAACAGTATTAAAAACACTACTAGACCAAGGAAAATAAGTAAAATATTAAGTAATATAATACAAATTATTCTTTGATTATGATTAACAAGTATGAATAATAAATAAATAAAAAAAACAAGACAGATGTATGGTCACTGTTTTTAAGCTACATACACTGTTTAATATTAGGAATCCATAGATCTTTCAGTAATGAGGGAATTCATTAAAATTATATTGTGTAGTTTGTTTTAAAATGTGTCTCGACTAACAACCTTTTTCGTTTCGCATGCAGCATTTCTGTGACATCATGGGGGTTCATGGACTTACAAGCTTTGTGGAAGGAAATCGTCAATTCTTCACAGATATGAGACTGCGAGACTGTCGCCTTGTGATTGATGGGTGTAGCTTGTATTTTCGATTGTATTTCAACTCTGGATTGGATCAAGCACGGGGTGGAGACTACGACATGTTTGCGGAGTTGGTTCGACAGTTTTTTGCAGCACTTTTTGAATGCAGTGTGCAGCCGTTCGTCGTGATAGATGGCGGAATGGACCAGACAGACAAGAAGTTCAAAACGTTGCAGGAACGAACCCAAAGCAAGATTCGAGAGGCTCACTCTCTTTCCAGAGGATCTCGCGGTTGCGTTCTCCCTCTGCTTGTCTGTGAAGTCTTCAAACAGGTCCTTGGCGAGCTTGGCGTGCCCTTAGTGCAATGCATTTCCGAAGCTGATTTTGAGATAGCGTCTCTTGCCAAACACTGGGGATGTCCAGTCCTGACCAACGACAGTGACTTCTACATCTTCGACCTGATAGGTGGCTACCTACCATTTTCATTCTTCCAATGGAATAACGTTAGCGGTAAAGCCACAGAACGCTACATCCCTGCCCAGCGTTACACCGTGAACCGCTTCTGCTCGCATTTCAGCCACATGAACAAGCATCTCCTCCCTCTATTTGCTGTTGTCACTGGGAACGACTACACACCTGGCAAAATAACCGAGATTTTTTTCAGCCGCGTGGAGCTTGAAAGAGTACCATTTGGTCGGAAGACCGGACGTAGTTCCAGTCCTCGAATCGAGGGCTTTTTGCTCTGGCTGTCTCAGTTTACCAGCCCAGTAGATGCTCTGGAGGAAGTTCTGGAGATTCTGGGTGGACAACAGAAAGGAAACTTGCGTACGCAGCTCTCTGCGGGAATGCAGGACTACCAGCTCCCTCATAATAGCAGTTTGGCTCAATACTTCTCAAGTCCTCAACATGCACTTCCAGATGCCCAGGGGCTCCCAGCGGCATTGGTTTATCAGCCTGAGTGGCTTTTAAGGATGGTTGCTTCAGGTAAGCTGTCATCTTTTGTCTTGGATGTGCTTGTACTCCAGAAGGTTCTGCTGGTTGTGCAGGTGGAGAATAGTAACCTGCCTAGCAGTCATAAAACCTCACTGAGTATCCGAAAGACCATCTACAGCCTGCTGCTTGAAAAGCCAAGACAGGGCAGTCAAATGCCACAGGCAGTCACCCAGAGAGGAAGAGGAAGAGGAAGGGGAGACCTAAACAGACAATCTCAGGGTAAAGGAGGACAACAGTGTGACACCCCATGCGTTGATGAGTATGACAGACATGAACTGAATCTAAAGAAAAACTCAGTGGAGGTTGACCGACCCAACTCTGTGTCACAGCTGAATCTTACCACTATTGACAAGGTGAGAAACCTTTTCTGCATGTAAATGTACTTTAAAGTTTGTCTGCATAAACGGTCCTCCAAATGTCCAATCTCCAATTTGTTTTTTTTATTTTAGGCGTCTGCACAAGTGAAGCTGCAGGTGTTGTTGGGAACACTGGGTGTGATGGACCACATTTTACAGCCGTTACCCCCTCACCTCTGCCTTCCAGTGTGTGTGACGTATTTCTGGATGAATAACTGTAAACCAAAGCCCAGTCACCCTCTATTTCAGGCCATATTGCTGGGAATGGTGTATGGAGAACTCAGCTGGAGAAGGGCCCATCCTAATGGTGATCACTTTTTTACTCAACATCTGTCTCAGACTTTACTTGCTTAACAAGTTGAATGACAACTTTAGTTTTAAAGCTGTAATCACCTTGAGCCATATTGTTTTGCTCTCTATCTTGCAGACCCACTGTTTGGCAGCAAAGCTTCTGCTTCTGTATCTCAGCGATTATCTCAGCTGAGGGTCATTCCAGGACAAAGGAGGGGCCTAGATATGGGTGTGGCCCATTTGCTCAGCCAATGGCAGTCCTGCATGTGGGTGGCGATGGTCCTGAATCAGTTACTATGTTTCCCACTACCTGAACCTCAATGCTCCTGGTATGGTATGGCCATAAAAATGATCCCACTGAAACATTTTGTAGTTCTCATCCTTGCTGTTTTGATTAAATCATCATCTTCTTTATTCATCAGATTTACAGTAAAAAGAGTACAATATTGAGGTGAAAAAAAATACAGTTTTTTTTAATCATAATTGTATGTAACATAATTGTACATAATCACATATATACTGTAAATATATATATATATATATATATATATATATATACACACTGTGTTCCAAATTATTATTCAAGTGACATATCAGTAGGATTTCAGTACGATAAACATTCGGATTTTAGTTTTTTTAAAGAAAGTATTTGTTTGTCTTTATTTCTTGTATCTTTTTAGGTAACTGGTATCAATCTCAGACCGGTTTGTTAAATAGTTTGCTAGGTCTACTTAAAACCCTACTTGTTTTCCTGTAGCTCAAACAGTAGAGCGTTGGCGCTTGCAACGCCAAGGTCACGGGTTCGATTCCCAGGGAAAGCAAGAACTAATAAGATGTCAAATGTGTACCTTGAAATGCAATATAAGTCGCTTTGGATAAAAGCGTCTACCAAATGCATAAATGTAAATGTAAAGAGGTTGTTGCACATTATTAAGCAAGTCACAGTTCTCATGCAATATGGGGAGGAAGAAAGATATTTCTAAAGATGAAAAGCATGAAATTGTGCAATGTTATGCAAAAGGCATGAAAACAACTATGTTTGTGTGAAAACTGAATGGAGAATATCGAACTATCATAAGATTTGTGCATAATTTACAGCACAAGAGAACTCGGTCAGATAAAGGCTTATTAAGGAAAGTTCCTGTCAAAAAAATGTATTCTATTATAAGGACAGCTATAACAAAAGCCACTCTTGAACAGGTATTTGAAGCTGCTGGAGTCTCAAGAACCTCTCCATGCAGGCTGGCAGTTGTGCGTAAAGTTGCATTTCAGCCACCTCCAACCAAAGCTCACAAAGAGAAACGTTTTGTACTGAAATCCTACTGATATGTCACTTGCATAATAATTTGGAACACAGTATATACATATATATACACGCCGATGAGCCAACACATTATGACCACCTGCCTAATATGGTTGCCAAAACAGCGCTGACCCAACGACTCGTGGACTCTACAAGATCTCTGAAAGATGTCGTGGCGTTCGACACCACAAAGTTAGCAGCAGATCCTACAAGTCCTGTAGGTTGCGAGGTTGAGCCGATGAAACGTTTTGGTCTTGCACAACCTACAGATTGGATTGAGATCTGGTAAATTTGTAGGCCAGGGCAACACCTTGAACTCTTCATCATGTTCCTCAAACCATTCCTGAACAATGTGTGGCAGGGTGCGTTATCCTGCTAAAAGAGGCCACTTCCACCAGGGAACACCATTGTCTTGAAAGGGTGTACCTGGTCTGCATCAATGTTTCGGTAGGCGGCATGTGTCAAATTTACGCCCACATGAATGGCCAGACCCAGGGTTTCCCAGCAGAACATTTCCCAGAGCGTCACA
Organism: Tiaroga cobitis; assembly: GCA_030578255.1. Taxonomy (NCBI): domain Eukaryota; kingdom Metazoa; phylum Chordata; class Actinopteri; order Cypriniformes; family Leuciscidae; genus Tiaroga; species Tiaroga cobitis. The sequence continues at coordinate 31,456,271 of CM060609.1, forward strand.
CTCCCTCCACCGGCTTGTCATCGTCTAAGTGCATCCTGGTGCCATCACTTCCCCAGGTAAACGGAGCACACGTACACGGCCGTCCACGTGATGTAAAAGAAAATAGGACACATTATAATAGGTCGTCAGGAACAGACGACCTTTTCCACTGTTCCATGGTCCAGCTCCGACACTTGCGTGCCCATTGCAGGCGCTTTCGACGGTGGACGGGCCATCATAGGCACTCTGATTGGTCTGTGGCTACGCAGCCCCATACGCAGTAGAGTGTGATGCACTGTGTGTTGTGACACATTCCTCCCATAACCATCGTTAAAATCTTCTATGACTTGTGCCACAGTAGACCTTCTGTTGGCTCGGACCACACGAGATAGCCTTCATTGGCCTCGTACATCGATCACCCTTGGGCGCCCAACAGCCTGTCGCATGTTTGTGGTTTGTCGTTTCTCAGTCCACGGTTGGCATATTCTCACCACTGTTGACCAGGACCAACCCACAAGCCTGGCTGTTTCAAAGATACTCTGACCCAGTTGCCTTGCCATAACAATTTGGCCCTTATCAAAGTCGCTTAAATCTTTATTCCTGTCCATTTCTCCAGCATCCAACACATTGATTACAAGAACTGATTGTTTGCTTACCATCTAATCTACCCAAACCTTAATATGTGGCTTGTTAGGAGAAGATCAACACTGTTCTTCACTTAACCTGTGACTGGCCATAATGTTTTAGCTCATCAATGTGTGTGTGTATATATATATATATATATATAAAATCATATAAACTCATATAATATATATAATATAAAGTAATAATAATACAATTATAGTATTTACAATAACATTCCAATATTGCTTTTTTAGTAATGTTGGTAACACTTTACAATAAGCTTTCATTTGTTAACATTAGTTAACATGAACTAACAATAAAAAATAGCCTTCTAATCAATTTATTAATCTTAGTTCATGTTCATTTCAAAATTTAATTTACTAATAATTTTTTTTTTAAGTTGTATCAATTAACATTATTTAATGCACTGTTAAGTGTGAACTAACATGAAAATGAACACTTTGTTAATGTTAAATAATCTTAAGTTAATAAATGCTGTAAAATATATTGCTCACTGTTAGTTTGTTTGTTAACACATTAATTAATATTAATAAATGAGATCTTATTGAAAAGTGTTACTGTAACGTTACAATAGTGTGTAATATCTTAAAACAAATCACATTGATTATATCAGTACATTTACAGATGATCAGATTTACCCTAAAAATATATATTTGTATATTCTATGGTATTATATTGCTCTCTCTCTCTCTCTTTCTCAAAGGCTTTTCAGTGGTACTCTGCTGCATGGTCTTGAGGCTGCCATAAGAGGGGGTCACCAGTGTGAGTCTCTGCTTGCAGGGGACTCTGTTGCTTGGCAGCTCTATTCCATCCTGCTAGAGGCGTTGACAGGTCCTGCAGTATCAGCAGCGAGCAAGGGTAGAGGAGGGGGGCAAAGAGGGAGGAGCCATGGGGGGAGAGGACGGGGCAATGGAGGAGGAGGGAGGGGAAACAGAAGCAGAGGAAGCAGAGGAATGACTTCTTCTGACAGTGCTTTGGACAACAGGTTTGCACTGTTGACCTTTGATGGCTGTCAGCAGTGGTGGTCTTGAAATGGAAGAGGAAAATGATAGATTAGATTTGAGAGAAGCTAATTTGGGAGAGAAGAAAAAATTATTTCAGAGATTGTCTATAACTACGATCTTGTGCGGCCTTACACCTTATAAATTCATGATGTGGCTGAGGATGTACCTCTTTTCAGATGAAAGTAGGTTTTTACCAACACTTTTTTTTTGTCATTTGAAAATATTTTACTATGAGAGCTGTTTATGCACTAAGCTTACTTGCACTAAAACTATTTTGCAGCTATCGTAAAAATGATCTATTTAATCTAGCCTTTTATACTATTTAATTGAATTAACTTTTATGAAGAAAAAAAGAGTTGACTTTGAATATTATCAAATGCCTCTCTTACTATTGGGACCAATGTTTTTGGTGCGCTACTGCTCTGTTTATGAATAATTTTATGGTGCTTAGTGTAATTTGCTAATATCATTAATGTTTTTAATCAGAATATGGTTCCTCTCAATTATGTAATGCTTTACATATATAAAGGTTTACGCAGTTTTATTGGAAAGTGTAATTTTGTTCCAGTGGATGCCAATTCTTACAAGAGACTTGCCTTAAGTTTCACATCTCTTGGCAGAAGCAGACGTTTTAGCCGTTTTTCATAAAATTGTGTTTCATAAATAGGAGGCTTTGCCTTGAGGTAACAACATTACTGGGGTTTATAGTGAAAGTCATTTTTATTTCCAAGTACATGTTTTTGACATTTCTGATTGCACTTAACCAAGGTGTGTTGAACACTAGACAAGGCTATAACATAACTATCACATTAAAATAGCTATATTACTCTTTACAACCAAAAATAATCATGGAAATATCATTGCTTGCCCTATGATGTCAGATCTGGTCGATACATTTTTGTCTAGAGATGTGTTAAATGTAACTGACTTGTTTCCTTGTCCTGGCTTTTTTATTGAATATAATATTGTTGTATTCAAATAAAAACCCATATGAATAATTTAAAAGTAAGTATTGTGTTCAAATGTGTTTGTAGAACTTTAATACATTGAAAATCTCTTACATTTTGGGTTCATTCAATAACATTGGATTGATTGATTGATTGATTGATTGATTGATTGATTGATTGATTGATTGATTTGTGTTACATATTTAAGGGAGATCAGAGCTAGTTGTCACAAAGGCTATTAAAAGTTTTTTTTTATTGGTTCTTACCCCATGTAGTGTCAACCTATCCCAATAAATGGCCACAAAAAAAATTAAGCAAAAAGTGTGACCGCTAGCTCCGTGGATAATAAGTAATATTCCTTATCAGGAATGATTTCTACAGGTTCATGTGACACTGAAGACTAGAGTAATGGCAGATTTTCCATCACAGGAATAAATTACATTTTAGAATATTGAAAATAGAAAACAGTTATTTTAAACTGTAATGATATTTCACAATAATACCGTTTTTACTGTATTTTGATCAAATAAATGCAACCTTGGTGAGCATAAGAGACCTCCTTTAAAAAATCCCACCCAAACTTTAGAACTGCAATGCATGTAGACGAAAAAACACTACGAGTATAGCCTACTTCATTTTATAGACACTAAATTTACAAATCATGTGACCTGCTACTGCCTAATAAACCTTGCGAAAGTTTCCACAGTGGACAGCCATCACCTGGTGCGTTTTTAGGATGTGAATGACGTTGTGATGATCGACAGATGCAGTTCGTACAGTGATATGTTTCTTTTCTTAAACTGCGTTTTACAAATATATTTAAGAGAGCCGTTCATCTCATGCTTGCCCTGAATTATAGCTGGTCAGTTTGTTGGCGTGTGGTATGAAGTGTATAGTGGTAATACGGGGGTCTAATCTTGGCATGAGGGGCTGGAGAGGGTGGATCAGATGTCAGATCTCTGACTGTAACAGCAGTCGCGCCTGGAGATTCCCACAGACTCCGTGGGAAGCATTCTTACGACTTAATAACACAGCTACAATGACAGACGAGACCGAGACAGCAGAAAATAGGGTGTGAGAGAGAGAGAGCTGCTGGTATTTGAAACTGGATGGGAGAGGGATTGGGAGAGGGATTGAGCAGTAAGAGGGCGGGCACCGACTCAGATCTGTGTAGGTATTTTTGACACACTCATATAGGAACATGGCCATGAGCAGGATTGGGATACAGCTGCAGTTTCTGCTGTACTCTGTGTCAGCCTACCTTTCACCGTACAATCTGGATAATGTCCTCCCGATTCCTACAGGTATGAGAGAGATTGAGAGCGCGGATGCGCGTTCGTAAATGATTGTCAATTTGTAATATTGAGAACGTGCAGGTTTGTTTTATATTTGCGTACGTATGTACTTATCTACCGGTATGTATTTTCTATCATATTTTTTTGGAAAATAGATGTAAATACTGTGTATGTGTGTTACATCTATTTTCCAAAAATATGATATAGGCTACACATAGGCTATATTGTTGAACTGAACAATTTACATTCATTGCTTTAGGCTTTTTGTTATGTCCCAGTTTTTGCTTTATTCACAGCTGCATGAACGCCACAAGTTTGTGCAAAATATTTAAATGGGAGTTCACATGGTCAAACAGTGCAATTAAATAGTAAAAATGGAAAATATTTGTATTCATTAAACATCATTTAAATACCCTACTGTATATTTTCTACCTACATTTTATATGTAGCCTATATTACTGTATATTCACATTTCTTTTGCAGGCATGAATTGATTCCCATTACTGAAAATTATTATAAATAAAGCGATTGAAAGGCTTGTTATTCCTATATTTGCACTGTCTGCGCTGGCATGACCTTCATAAAATGTATGCTTACAATAATTAATACAGTATGTCAGTATGTGTATCATGTGATTGATTGTTATATTTCAACGTAAAGGTTTAGTCAGGCTTAATATTTCAGAAGTGAAATTAAGTCTTGTTTGAGTCTCATGTTTAAATCTATTGTCATTCATCCATAAATGCACATATCCATTATGCATCCGATCCATTCTCTGTTAAGTCATCGATCTGTGTGGTATGATGATTTTTCATATCGATGGTGCATCAAAGAGCACTTCACCTCACAGCGCTATTTCACCAGGTATGCTTGCCAATAAGATTATTGATTATCCTTTATTCTTCTCGGTCGTCTTTTTGGTTGTGTGGTTTATTCTTTAGCTCGGAATCAATATGATGTTTTGAAAAGATTTGACCCTTGTTGTCTGCTGGCCCCGCCTCCCCCTCCTTTGTTCCCGCCCCCTCCTGGTGTCTGGAAAAGAGAGCCTGTGAGTGACACAATATTATAATTCTAGCCGCAAGAAATCACAGTATGTCTGTTAATCTACCATTTACCTGTTTTTCAAGGCCTTGCCCAGTCCTGTGGAAAGGATAAGAGAGAGAGAGGAGGATGAGGAGCAGGTGAAGGAGCGTTGTGTGATGGGACCACCAGGACCTCCTGGACCCGTTGGACCACAGGTAAGGAACAGGAAGTCCCCTAGCCAGACAACTAAACCAGATGAAGAACAAAATACAACTTCTCATACATACATTCAAAGGTTTTTCTTTGTTTTAGGGTCGCAGTGGCATCCCAGGGATGGAGGGACCTAAAGGAGATAAGGTGAGACGGTTAAACATCTGGTTAAAGGTGCAGTAAGTGATTTCTGAGAATCATTGGTGAGCACTGCTGATATTTGAAATCAATCCAAACAAACACACCCCTCCCTTCATTGCTCCGCCCCCAAAATGCACAAACATGCAATGCAAGAGTGGATATCTCTTTCCCATAACAGAAGCGAAGCAAAATAAAGCAAGAGTTTGTTGTTAGTCTCCAGCAGCACAAACTCAAAAACAATGTTACTCACGTATGGAGCAGAAATAAAGCAATCTCGGCATCCGTTTTCAGGCCATCCCGCTTAGGTATCTCCAGCACTGGAAAGCTTTCCTAATATTAACGCGGATCGTAAAGCTCTTGCCTGATAACCCTTCTTTTTCCAGTGATATTCCTCTGAGCTTTTCTCTTTTGTAAAGTCTCTCAGCCATCTCTCTTTCAACAGTCTTTCTTCAAATCTCCCCCATCATGAGTGGACATGCCCCCTACTGCTGATTGGCTACAAGTTTGTTGTGGTGCTCTGTCCGATCCACTTTCAACAGCGTTTTTCCAAAATCGCTTTTCAAAAATCGTACTGCACCTTTAAGAGGATACAGTTTCTTCAGGGTCTGCTAGTTGTGAAATCTATTATGAAACTTAATGAATTTCTCTTTCTTTTCACTTTAGGGTGACATAGGACGACCAGGGTCAAAGGTCAGATTCTCATCTTTGATCTCCTGAAGTGCTATATTTGCGCCAGATGCATGGATACCACCAGTAATGATAAAAAGTAATGGATGTCTTCCAATCTTCATAGAGCACACATGGAGCCTTGGTTCACAGTTCCTCTCTTTCATATAAAATGTCTGTTTATGATGAGACAGGTTGCATTTTGCAGTCCTTTACGCTGTTTATGACATGCTCTCTTGGTGCATGTAATAGTTTTACAGGCTGCTGTTTGATTGGCCACAGTCCACTGCAGTTCTGCCCTGTAATATCACTTAGTGCTGAACTCAGACATTAATCTCAGTCCTGCACTGCTGCTCTCTGTCTAAACACACACAGTTATTTAATTGCACTGAACTCTCAAGCACCTCAAGCAAAAAGAGGGGAAGGAGTTTGGAACACGGGATGATTTATGAGAGATGGCAAAAATATTTTTAATCTTAATAAGTGTTTTTATTTTGATTTCCAATATAATTGAAAATTAATATAATGAATAATTAAAAGTAATTTACATAAGAAGCACAATTGCATAAGATTATAACACCTTTTTCCCCCAGAGAAAATATCTTTAAGAATATATGCTTATATATATAAGAATTCATTCATTTTAATTTCATTTTTGTTTATTGTTGGCTTTTTTTTTTTGTTAAGAAAATTTGTGAGAAAAATAATCTTTTACTGTTTAAAAAAAAAAGTGTCTTCTGCTCACCAAGACTGCATAAGCCTTGACAGTAAAAACAGTAATATTGCGACCTATTATTAGAATGTAAATTAACTGTTTTCTTTTTGCATATATTTTAAATGTTATTTATTCCTGTTAGGGCAAAGCTGAATTTTCAGCAGCAATTTCTCCAGTCATCCTGAAATAATTATAATACTGATTTGGTGCTCTAGAATAATTTATTATTATTAAAGGGGTCATATAATGGTACATGCACTTTTACAAGTTGATTGTACTGAAATGTGTGTTGGCAGTGCCTGTACACAATCATCATAAAATGATAAAAATCCATCCAGTGTTTTTTTTTTAATCTCCTTATATGTTTTCCCCTGCCTCAAATCAAGCCGTTCGACCGTGTGACGTCACACGGTCAGAAGCCCCTCCCACGATTGTTGATTGACAGCAGCGTTTCAACACAGACCCGCCCTCGCTCGTGAGCGAGCTGTCAATAGTCCGCCCGGACCGGCGCGGTCATTGTTGATATGCTGGAGCTGTCTATGAGCAGAATGGCGTCTAAGCGATTGTGGTGTTCTGTTCTTGGGTGTAATAACGAACACAGCAGTCATTCGAACCGCTTATGACCCAGTGGCTGAGTTTGTTTTCGAAGGGAATATTCCCCACGAGCAACGTCAATGCTCTCATGTTTGCGCGAATCATTTCACACACCAGACTGCTTTATAAACGAGGATCAGTATAAAGCTGGTTTTGCTAAGAAGCTGCTCATGAAAAAAGGATCGGTACCAGATATTCGTGTTCCTGCTGAACCTCCAGAAGAACTGAAGTGAGTGTAAGGTTTTATTAAACTTTATAATTATTAATCTGTGCAAATCGCTAGCTGCACGCTTCACAATGAATGCATCTAAGGTTTACACTGAGGGTACATTACGGCATATTTTCTATGTATGACGCTCTCAATATAATTAATAATCCCACGTTTATACTGAACAACGCGTTATGGTTATTGTGTTATTGTGTTACAAACGGTGTATGCGCAGAAGAGAGAGGTGGGGTGAGCAAAGCTCATTATCATTTAAAGTCATATGCACTGAAACGGCGTGCTGAAAACAGAGCTGTTTTTTACCAGGTAAAATAAGTGTTTTCTTACAATACTAATGAGAATTTTTTATTAAAGTATATTACAAACTTTTAATTTAGACCCTAAAGAATCATATTAGCTTGTACAAAAATGGCATTATATGACCCCTTTAATGTTGAAAACAGTTGTGCTTTTATATACAGTATATATATATATATATATATATATATATATATATATACATGTTTTTTTAACTAGAACTATAAAAATGAAAGCCTTGTACACTTCTGATCAATTTAATGCATCAGTGCATTACTTTATTATTTTACACAATTTTACTTCTCAAGTAAATTATTTTGTTTTAAGGATTCTTAGATGTTTTCGTTGGAAAACAAGACCAGAAATAAAGTCATTCTTTTTACAGTACAGAGGGGATAGAGATATCTAGTGTTAAAAGCAAGAGAAAGAGAGTGTTTGAGTAAAGAACCTGGAAGGCATTCAAAAGCAGAAAGATTAGATAGGCTGATGTTTTAAAGGATTTAAGAGGATGCTGAGTAGATGGTTTGTGTTCGATTAAAGCTGCTCTGTACACTCAGCACTTCAGCCACACTGCCAGATCTGGTTGGGTTGTGGTTGCGGTGGTTGTATAAAAGCAAAATAGCACACAACTATTTCTTCCCTTTGTCTTTGTAGGGCCGTACTGGGCGTCCAGGTCTGCCAGGGAAACCAGGCACTGCAGGGCTGCTCGGCCCAGAGGGACCTAAGGTGGGTGAGTTTTGCCTCCGCACTCCAAATGACCATTGTAATCGAGCGATACACTGCGCTAACCTTATTAATTTGACAAAATATCTGTTATCATCGTCTCCTTTGGAGTGTTTGCATTTCAACATTGCTAATGACTGTATCACAGTAACCGCTAGGTCTGAGATTAACTCTTTTACCTCCAGCGCTTTTTAAAAAGTTTCACAAAACTATCATGGCCCCCAGAGTATTTTGCTGTATGAATATCTGAACATGAAAATAAACAAGAAAGAACAGAGCTTTTCCACTTTTTCAACTTTAGTTAGTCTGTAATGTTGCTGTTTGAGCTAGAGGTCTTCTCGGGTCCTAAAAACTGTACCCGACCCAAATCGACCCGAATCACTACTTATCCGAACCCGACGTGCATAAATTATTTTTTTTTAAGAAAAACCCGACCCGAGACAGACCCGATAAAATTAGACCCGAGTCCGACCCGACCCGACGCCATTTCCTTTAGAACCCGACTGGATCCGAACGTAAACGTCATTTACATTGTGCACAGCCTGCAGCCCTGCGTTTCTCAAAAATGCACTTAACATAGACGCGCAAGTGTAAGCGTGCTGAAGTGCTAAAATGTCAATCACACATCACTGTAACCCATTACGTCCTATAAAATTTGGCATAATTTTATTTACCGGACCATACGATGATTAGAACCACCATTCGTTTTCCCTGACATTTTTCGCAATTTCTGTTATCGCCTCCATGCTTTTCTGACAGTGTCGCGTATTTTTAAAATTAATTGACAGGCCTGGCTTAACGACAATTCAAATACTTGCATTTAGTCAAACATCCATCCACATGATGGCGCACTAGTTCTTCTTGGCAAAGGAAGGGGTTGGTTTATGTGGAGCGAGCAACTGAGTAAATCACAAGGGGGTAATCCATTGACCGGAAGTTGAAGTCGGCCGGGTGCCGCCATCTTGTAGCAGAACTTCACTTGCGTTAGCATTTCCATTGACTCCCATTCATTTTGGCGTCACTTTGACAGCGAATAACTTTACATCTGAGGCGTTTAAAGACTCCATTTGTCCATTATTTATTTCTAAAGAAACACGACAATGTATAAAGGGCTCCATTACCTTCTATGTTACATTATGGCCCCGTAGAAACAGTTTTGGTAAAAATAGGCTAACGATTGCGTCATAACCACTCGACTCTCTGTCGCGCTGTACAGAAATTACCGTACAGACAGGAGGAGAAGCTCGCAGGCAATCGGGGGGACGTCCCGTCAAGGGAGAAGCCCATAGATAATGAGTCCATAAAAGCAACGGAATACTTACTCCTGCTCACTCACGCCAAAGAACTCTTTGCTCAAGTTCCCCGTCTCTGCAAGATTAACGTTGGCAATTTTCAACAGAATACACAAAAAAAGGGACGAGGCCTGGTTGAGCTGCATTAGAGAAGACAGTGTTGTCGCTATGTCAAAGAGACATTGTTTTTCTACAATGTTTCCAAAACTCATTTGTTTGACCTTCCTAAGGCTGATGAACTTAGAGTGGCTAAAATTGATTTTAAACACTGTTTTAAACCTGAACATTATAACTCCAACGCTTATCTGTGTGCAGCACATTTTATGGAGAACAGCTTGTTTTTTTTGTAAGCTCTTGCTTTTGTAAGACAGTTCACTCCTCCTTAGGAAAATGAACCATGGTTTTGTGATCGATTACTGTGTTTCTATTACTTTAGTTTTCTGACAAATATCACGTTTAAATGGTGGATAACATCGTATCTATAATGTATTAGAAAATAACAAAAAACATACCACTCTGACACGTCCTGTGAAATCCGTGCTAGCAAAGTCTGTGCATGAAATCCGTTCTGCACGATCCTCTTATTCGTTAACATTGTCAGGGTCTGAATCGGGCTCGAATTGGTTGAAATTGACGCCATCCTTATATATAATTACACTACAGAATAACTTGCAGTTATGGAGGGGCGGGACATTTCCGGAACACACGCTAAGTGGTGCCAATCACAACACACTAGGCCAGCTAACCAAACCCAGCACATTTCGGAAGGAGGGGCTTCATCGAAATCGGCATGTTTGAGCCAGACTGGGGAGAGAGGTGCTGTGATGTAAAATATGAAAAAAAAATGCGTTTTTTGAACAATCAAGCATAAAAAACAAAAAGATAAAGAACAAAACAAATCAAGGCTTCGTAAAAGGGCATAATAGGACCCCTTTAAGCAAAAATTAAACAAAAGTTAAGGCCCGTTCACACCAAGAACGATAACTATAAAGATAACTATATTAGCGTCCACACCAGCGGACAATATCATTCTGTTTAGTGTTTATTCTAAGCTCGTGCTTGTCTGCCGGTTTAAATGCTCAAGCTTGTTACAGCAGGATGGATTCTGATTGGCTGTCAATGTTTTTGTCGTTCTTTAGCTGAATAAAATCGTTCTGAAAGTGATTCCAACCATATCGTTTCTCTGTGCCATTATCAAAGCTGTGGTGTGAACTCAGCTATTCTTTAATACTGAGAACGATTTTGAGATTATCGTCCTTGGAGTGAACGGGCCTTTATTCTAGCGTCATGCATTCTTTTTTTTCCATCAACACTTGAATGTGGGTATTAAAGTTTCATAAAAAAAGCTAAGAAAATCACGTTTTTCAAAGACTACAACATGCATAAGCAATGCTTTTATCGCTTGTTTCTGCTCCTCTTTTGCCTGTGTTTTGATCCGGAGATTCTCTACATTTTCAGAAATTGCATAATAGCCCCCCCCTCTACTGTATAACAATTGAAAACATGGAAAGCTGGAAATTTCCAAGTGTGGTTATCTGCTGGTTGGAGCAATGGGCATGACGAAAGGTTGGGGCGTGGAGAAAGCTGTCTCTCAGGGTGTGGGGTAGGGTAAGGGGTTAGTAAATATCTCATTAGAGCCCCTGACTGTTTAAATGACCTTATTGGCAGGGAGAGAAAGGAGACCCAGGACTAATGGGAATGCCAGGAATGAGGGGACCAGCCGGACCTAAAGTAAGTCAAGTTCTTCAGGTGTAATTGGTGTACAGTAGAAGGAATGGCGTCTTGTTATTTTTGTGCTTTTTTGGTAATTACAGAAATACCTTTTCATCTCACTTATCAATGAGAAAAGTATCAGCAGGGAAATAATAATTGTCTTCTTTGTCCCATTAGGGCTTGTCAGGCCACAAGGGTGAGAAGGTACAGTATGTCTGTTAAACTCAAATAAAATATTACTTTACCTTTGTACAATATAGAACTAAACTCTAACAGACTCTACTTGCTTCTCTGAACTTATTCTTATGGTTTCAGGGAGCACGGGGGGATTTTGGACCTGCAGCTCCAAAAGGAGACAAGGTTAGAAATTAAGGATGCAATCAAAATTTGTTCTTATTAACTGTGTTTCCCCTAGCAACAAAATAGAAACACACTAAAATGTATAGAACATACTCAAAACCACCTAGCAACCACCAACAACCCCATAGCAACACACTAGCAACTACCCAGAACATCCTAGCAGTAAAACAGCAGCATGGTAAAATAGCAACATGCTATACCATCTACAAAACCATAGCAATGAAATAATAACACTCCTAAACACTTAAAACACAGTAGCAACCATCTAGGAACCAAACCAGGACACCCTAGCAACATGTTAGCAACCAACCAGAAGACCCTGGCAACCACATAGCAACACTTAAAAATGCTTACAACACACTTGAAACCACAGAACATCTTTGAAACCAAAGAGCATCACATTAAATAATTTTGAACATCAACCTCTAAAACACTTCGAATTCAAGAGGAACCACCCAGCAACCCATTAGCAACATATTAAAACACTTACAACATGCTAGCAATCACCCAGAACACCCTAGCAACCCCATAGCAACAAAATAGCAACATGCTATCATCTACAACATAACAACCATCTACAACACCATAGCAATGAAATAATAACACTGTTAAACACTTAGAACACACTAGCAACCATCTAGAAACCACACCAGGACACCTGAGCAACATGTTAGCAACCAACTAGAACACCCTGGCAACTACATAAATAGCAACACTTAAAAATCCTTACAACACGCTTGCAATCACCTAGAAATCACCCAGAATATCTTAGAAACCAAAGAGCAACACACAAAATCATTTTGAACATCAACCTCTAAAACACTTTGAATAAAAGAGGAACCACCCAGAAAACCCTAGCAACATGCTTACAGCATGCTAGGAACCACCTAGTGACCACCCAGAACACCCTAGCAATCACATAGCAACACATAGAAAATACTTACAACATGCTTTCAATCACCTTGCAATCTCTCAAAACGTCCTACCATCAAAAGAACCGATGAGAAACATGCAAAAATATTTTAAACAACCACCTAGCAACAATCTAGATCACACTAGCACAGCTCTTACTATCTTGCCTCCATTACACTCACTACCCTCGCTAAACCTCACTCCCATCCGGCTCATGGCACCAAATGTAATCCATCTCACACAACCCACTCCAAGCAAGATTCGAACCGGCTTCTCCGGCACCGACTAGCGCCTCTTGGGGCAGGGGAGTGAGGTTCACACGCACAGCTCTTCCTATCTTGTCTTCGTTACACTCACCCCCGCTAAACCTCACTCCCATCCGGGTCACGGCACTAAATGTAACCCGTCCCACTCAACCCACTCCAAGCAGGCGTCTCCGGCTAGCGCGCCTCTTGTGGCAGGGGAGTGAGGTTTACACGCACAGCTCTTACTGGCTTGCCTTTATTACACTTACACTCATATTCACGGGTGTATCTGGTCTGCTGTTTTTAGGGAGCAAATGGACTGCCTGGGATGCTGGGGCAGAAGGTATGATGTGACATTTTAACCATTAAAATCAATGTGATATATGTAACGCTAATATGTTTTGGATGTCACTGATCTGACTCTCTTGACTCTCTCTGAACCTCCCCCTCCTCGTCACTCCCCCAGGGTGAAATGGGACCCAAGGGTGAGCCTGGCGTCTCAGGGAAGCGCGGCCCTACAGGACGACCAGGCAAGAGAGGCAAACAGGTGAGGACCCACACAGCATTCGACACCGCATCAGATCTCCTCTAGTTTGTTTTGATATTGAGACCTTGAGTCTTTGAGTGATAATAAGGGAGTGGATTATTGGCGGAAGAAGCTTCAGACATGTAAAACCCACATGCGCACACAGTTAACCTGTCTGCCTCAGTCAGCAGGTCAGTCTGTGAGTGTGTGTGTCATTTCGTAAGTAACCTGAGAAGCTGAAAATCTCATCATGCTGGTAGCTGGATTTGGACCAACAGGGCCTCTGATGTTGAGTCCAGCCCTGCCGATCATGTTTCCGAGCTCTTGTATTACACTGTGGATAGGCACTTCCTGGGAATGTCTTTACTAACTACTGGGAAATACCTGAACTGTTACCGCAGGCCTTAGATTCCTACTATCAATCAGCCCAACGCTGTGACACATGCAGTTAATGTTCCTTAGATCACTGCACAGGCTTGAATGTCATTTCAACACCAGCAACTAGCTTGATGACTTTTTTTTGTATACTACCATTTAAAAGTTTGGGGTCAGAAATAGAAATATTTTGGGGTAGAAATATTTTCATTCAGCAAGAATGCATTAAATTGGTCAAAAGTGACAGGAAATACTTTTATATGGTTACAAAAGATTTCTATTTCAAATAAATAAATGAATAAAAACTTTCTATTAAAAGAATTCTACAAAATATTAAGCTGCTCAACTGTTTTCAGCATTGATAATAATAATAAATGTTTCTTGAACACTAAATCAGCACATTAGAATTATTTCTGAAGGATCATGTGACACTAAAGACTGGAGTAATGATGCTGAAAATTCAGCTTTGCCATCACAGGAATAAATTACATTTTAAAATTTGTACAAAATTTCACAATATTACTATTTAACTGTATGTCTATAACATAAAAGCAGATTTGGTGAAAAAACATTTTTTTTAAATCTTATTGACATAGGGGCCTGATGGAGAGAAAGGTTTTCCAGGGCCAGTGGGTCCCGTTGGTCCGCCTGGACCTCGGGGCCACCCGGGACCTCCTGGGGTACCTGCATCAGGTGACATAACATTCATGCTCGCATGCACTCACACACACGTGTATTCAGCTATCTAAACGAGGGCTTTGTTGTTTTTTATATAAAGCTAATTATAATTACTACAGACCATTATTCAGTTGTCCCTCAGCTTCTACCTTATGCATTTAATATACATATATATATATATATATATATATATATATATATATAGTGCCCTCCACAATTATTGGCACCCCGGTTTAAGATGTGGTCGAGGACTTCAAAAAATTCTCCTTTTTTTTAAAACAACATATAACCCAAATGCAAAAAAAGAGAAAAATCCAACCTTTTATTTAAGTACATTACTTTGGTGGTAAAAAAAAATCACACATTTAGAAAAAAAAAAAAACTTGAAATCATGTGTCCCACAATTATTGGCACCCCTGATGTTAATACTTTGTACAACCCCCTTTTGCCAACAAGACAGCACTTAATCTCCTCCTATAACATTTCACAAGATTGGAGAACACAGAGAGAGGGATCTTTGACCATTCTTCTTTGCACAATCTTTCTAGATCATCCAGTGTCCTGGGTCCTCTCTTATGCACTCTCCTCTTTAGCTCGCCCCACAGGTTTTCGATTGGGTTGAGGTCTGGGGACTGAGATGGCCATGGGAGGACCTTGAGTTTGTGACTGCTGAACCATTTTTGTGTAGATTTTGCCACATGTTTTGGATCATTATCCTGCTGAAAGACCCAATGACGACCCATCTTCAGCTTTCTGGCAGAGGCCATCAGGTTTTTATTTAAAATGTCCTGGTATTTCAAAGCGTTCATAATGCCATGCACCCTAACAAGGTTCCCAGGGCCTTTGGAAGAGAAACAGGCCCACAGCATCACAGATCCTCCACCATACTTCACGGTGGGCATGAGGTGCTTTTCGGCATACTCATCTTTTGTTTTACGCCAGACCCACTTAGAATGTTTGTTGCCAAAAAGCTCAATCTTAGTCTCATCTGACCAAAGCACACGATCCCAGTTGAAGTCCCAGTGCCGCTTAGCAAACTCCAGACGTTTACGTTTGTGAGTGTTAGTGAGAAAAGGCTTTTTCCTTGCATGCCTCCCAAACAGCTTGTTGGCATGCTGATGGTTGTTTTGGAGACTTTGTGACCCCAAGATGCCACTCTTTGATGCAATTCTGTGACAGTGAGCTTAGGACTTTTTTTTACTTCTCTTACCATCCTCCTCACTGTGCGTTGTGGCAAGATAAACTTGGGACCTCTTCCAGCCTTGTTTGTCACTGTTCCAGTTGTTTTAAACTTCTTAATGATTCCTCTGACTGTAGATACGGGCAAGTTAAGGCGAGTGGCTATTTTCTTGTAGCCATTGCCTGACTTATGAAGGTCGACACACATCTGCCTTACTTGAATGGTGTGTTCTCTTGTCTTTGCCATGTTGAAAAATGGGTAAGAGAATTAGGCCTCTGTGTCACGTCATATTTATACCCCAGGGAAACAGGAAGTCATGAATTACTAATTAAAAGTTCCTAGATACCCTGACCAACTTTAGCAACTACAGAAAAATATATTAAAAAAAAAATCAATTACATTTTTCAGCGTAATCGTTAGGGGTGCCAATAATTGTGGGACACATGATTTCAAGGTTTTTTTTTTTTCTAAATGTGTGATTTTTTTTTTACCACCAAAGTAATGTACTTAAATAAAAGGTTGGATTTTTCTCTTTTTTTGCATTTGGGTTATATGTTGTTTTAAAAAAAAGGAGAATTTTTAGAAGTCCTCGACCACATCTTAAACCGGGGTGCCAATAATTGTGGAGGGCACTGTATATATATATATATATATATATATATATATTATGAATCACCTTTGAGGATGTCTGCAGATCCAAAGTGAGGTTTTGTGAAATTTAGCTAACTTCTGAAGGCAGTTTTTCTACATACAGGTCTTTTCAGCAGAGATTTTAATAAGTAAATCAGTGCATTACTGCTCTAGATTAATATTCATGTCTGATCTATTTCCTTTTGTATGTTGGCATCTCATGATGTACAGGGCTGTTTGTAGTTGGAGAAAAAGGTGAGAAGGGATTTCCCGGTCCTCCTGGAGTCTGTGACTGCAGCTTGCCTTCTCTCAGTCCAGCCAGTGCCCCGTTACAACACCGTAACACATATGACAAAGTTCCAGCGGTAAGCCACACAAACCCGCAAATGATTTTTTTTTATGCTGAGGACTTTCCATTTACTTCTTAAGGTTAAAGATATTCAGTAAGAAACTCGATTTTATCCATTCGGAAGTGGTCGCTACATACAAGAAAGAAACCCGACTAAATGCAAGTTTGCTAAAAGGAATGTAATTTCATAGGATGAGCATGTTATTACATTTTAGTTAAACACGACGAAGACAAACCATTTTTTCTTTGGAAAAAAATGCATGGATGATTCGTTCACAATATGACCAGAAACATGTATGCAGAAGTAAACAGGGTTAATTTCATGTTGTCTTTAAGTGAATTACTAACCCGACTACACCTAGTCCTAAAGAAACCTTTTGGTATTTTTAGATTTTTATTAAGACAGTATTTAGTCCCTTAATTGAGCAGTTTTCATTGCGAGGAGCTCCAGATGATTTCGGGTTTTATTATCATTGTGGGTACATTTGCTCCTACACACACATTTTGCCTGTTTCTAACGGAATCAGTATGCCTGTTTGTTCACTCTTTACATCTGCTTCTTCATCAGTTTGTGTTTCCTGATCTTCCTGGTCAGATATTCGTTGTGAGCAGTGAGGAAGAGCTAAAAGGTCTCCACGAAGATAATGCACTCGCCTTCAGAAAGGATCAGAGGTCTCTTTACTTCAAAGATAAACATGGATGGGAGCCCATTCAGGTACAGGACTGGTTTGAATACAATGCCATGAAACATGCTGCCAGACTGGGAATTTTTTGTTTGTATTCCAGCTGATGCCACTGCAGGCGACAGAGCGGATGAGGGATGGGAATGGAGTCTGTGGTGATGGAGAGCTACAGGAACTCAACGGGGAGGAATGCGACGACGGAAACAAGGTTGTTACGGACGACTGCGTCGGTGAGTCACGTGATCCATCACATACTGTAGCTAATAATGAATATGCTTAAAGATAATTAGCCGTATTATATTCATCTGAAACATATACATATGTTTCTAAAGTGTGTAGATAACTTACATTTTACACAGAAAAGCAGCTCCCTCACTCCACTTCTGTTTATTTCCTGTTCTTTATCTCGGTCTCTGTGAGTAGGCTGTAAGAAGGCATACTGTGGTGATGGATATCGTAATGAGGGTGTGGAGGAGTGTGATGGGAAAGACTTTGGCTACCAGACCTGCAAATCATATTTGCCAGGGTATGTATACAACACATTCACAATTTCAGGTGCATATTGGGTAGACTTTTTGTAAATGACATTCTAATAATCTTTTACCTTTTCGCTTTTTAAATGGTCCAGGATGTGACTTTAATATTTTAAACGTACAAATTTCTATCCTTTCTATTAATTTTAGAGATGCAAAATACTTTTTTCAAAGTAGTTTTAAGAGGAGTACAGCATGTCACCCCTCAGGACATGCCAACTACCCAAAAGTATTTCATGTCAACACCCAATATAATTAACGTCTCTATCTTTTTGTACACAAAGCACCTTTGGGCAGCTCAGGTGCACCGACTCCTGTTTCATCGACTCAACCAGCTGTAAATACAGGACCTGAGGCCTACAAAAGTCTCACACAGACACACACACACAGATATGAGAGAGAGTCTGCTGAGATCAACAGTATTTAGCAATGATCTGAGAGGATTTGGCTGTTTCTGTCTCCCTTGCCTCCCTCACTCTCATCTACACACACACACACATACTACACTATAAGGTACAACTCAGCGGTACTGGACTATTTGCAGCACGTGTTCTTTGATTCTAGTATGTTTTAATGGCAGCTGAGCGGGGGCTAAATGTTTAAAGTTTGGAGCTGTGTAATGAAATGATATTTATTTAAATGAATGTATAATATGTTTATATGAAACTTATTTATTTGTTTGGTATTGCAAATGCATGATTAAGTTTGTGCATGTTTCCATACATGTAACATGTTCTTATTCTCATGGAACAACAGACTAAGCAGTATTTCATTGGTTCATGCCTTGTAAAGCATGTATTGTAAAAGCAGGTATTCATTGTATTTATTATTTTTTTTATTTATTGAACTGTGTCCAGACTTTTATGAAATGATACCTAATAAATCTCTGCTTGATCATTTTTCACAGAAAAAAAGTATGTCTTGTAATGTTTACTTGGGTTAAATAATTTATTCAGCAATTTATTCAGCATGTCCAGTGGGTGGCACTGTTTCCCAGTGTCTCGCATAAGTATCTTCCTCCTTCAGATTCAGAGCTTTAATACAATATTTCATACTGGCAAAGATTTCAAATACAGGTAGTATTTGAAAAATAATTGAAATATAGATTAAGAGTATTTTTTCTTTGGTGTTTCAGAAAGTCTTGATTTGACGAAGATTCAGTTACATAGGGCTCCAGCAGCCACAAGAAATAAAAACATGTTAGTTTTAGCAGATTAATTCCATTTACATACTATTCCATCTGTAGTTTCATCCATTTCAACCATTTATTCTGACCACCTTAGGCCTAAAACACACTGTTTCACTTTTACTGGTGAACTTTCTTCCCTTTTACAAAAACAGATGGCCTTTATTTGAAACCGTAAGTCAGTGAGATTTCTTAAATCTGTATGCACAGATTCAACACTTTTTTCCTTTTGCTTTATTTTGTTAAGCCATGATTCAACTTTTACTATTTTTTATTCTATTAGTAGTAATTAATTTGCCCTTTTACTCCATTCAGTGTATGTTGACAGCTGATGGGATAATTATTAAAATTAATAAAAGCAAAATAAATAGGAATTATTAGGATAACACATTTGTTCCAGATATATTAAATGTTAAAGCACTTATTTTTGGATGAAGAAGATTAATAAGACAGGTTAACAATTTTCAATAAGAATCAGGGGTTTTAACAGGGCTGCAGCTGTAATGGGGAAACTCATTCTTGAAATGTGGATGACTAGTTTTACATCAAGCTAAAATGTTTTTCACAGATAATGTGAGTTGATTTTACCTACAGATTTGGCTGCTGTTCTTCCTTTACCATGAAAATGATGCTTACAAAAGTGTCCTGATAAAGGTTACCACCAAGCTTCATATTTCATCTTAAATGAGTCCTCATAGCAGGACGTTGTGGGTTGACTGTGAAGACAAAACAGGAATAGTTCAATTTCAATAAGACAGGTCGTTAATGTATTTTAAATAAAAAAACAATCAACTGAGGAACTGAGAAAACAATTTTTGTATGCACAATTGTTTCAACTTTTGAATCTGATAATTGAATCTGATAATAACTGGTTCTGAAACAAGCAATTTGCATTAAAACAGAGGCTTACAATTTACACTATTATACTACAGCGGTTAATGTTTTAAATGTTCATGAAAGAAGTATCTTGTGCTCCCTGCATATAATTGATCAACATTTACATTATTATATTACATTAAAAACAGAAATATATAACTTAAATATTATTAACATTTTAAATAATTGTTTTCTTTTTAAATATATATTAAAAATGTATTTTTTTTTGTCTGTGATATTAAAAGCTGAATTTTCAGCATCATCACTCCAGTCCTCAGTGTCACATGATTCTTTCTAAAATGCAGATTTGATGCTCAAGAAACATTTCTTATAATTAATAATGTTGAAAACAGTTGTAAAGCTCAATATATTGGGGAAACCAATATTTTTTTTTTCAGGATACTTTGATAAATATAAAGTTTAAAAGAACAGCACTCATTTGAAATAGAAATATTTTGTAACATTATAAATGTCTTTACTCTCAATTAATGAATTTAAAGCGTCTTTTCTGAATATTATTTCTTTCTGTAAAATCTAACTGACCCCATCATTTTAAACATTACCTTTAGGTCAGTGTTCATCCACGAACTAACTGACATCGTTTTAATTGTATCACAAGCTATGTTTCCATCCAAAGTTGCGAATTTAACTTGTATGCAAAATTGGGATATCGCGTGAAACATTTGGGAATAAGGCACCATTTTTAACGCGATATCCCAAAATGTGCATAAAATAAGGTGGATGGAAACATAGCTATTGTGTTTTAATATGCAGATTTTGCTGTCCAATTCAAACACATTAATACTAAATATATTCTGGACTTTGTTATGAAAACATCCATCTTATATCACCTGTTTTTTCAATTGTATATATATATATATAAGATAATCTGCCTCAAGCCTAAATCAACAGAGGCAACATTGTGAGCACTGTCATTGAAGAGACTTCACCTTTCTTCACATACACTCT
The DNA here is from genome assembly GCA_030578255.1 of Tiaroga cobitis. NCBI lineage: Eukaryota > Metazoa > Chordata > Actinopteri > Cypriniformes > Leuciscidae > Tiaroga > Tiaroga cobitis. Next base: position 31,477,243 of record CM060609.1, read on the forward strand.
CACACACAAAGAGTTTGTTGTACCTCTGTTCTCCTTGCTGGGGTAAGTACGTGGGAAGGGCCTGAACTCTTCAGGAGGGGGGAAGTCCTCTATCGGATGGAAGTGAAACTTTGATTCAAAGTCATCTGAAAAGTAGACAAAGACACTTCTGTGAGTTGAAAAAAAAAACCCAGAAATGCCATGGTAAATCGAATTGCTTTGCAGGTGATCACAAACATACAATTAGCGAAGCATATTGACACTTGTTGCTGTTCATCAGAAGGTAATAGCCCATTTATGCCTTTAGCTTCCTCATTAATGCCGACCTGTAGTCTCACCTAAACTGTGCAGGTGTCCGTTGCGTACTGAGCTGGGCGGAGCCGACAGTGGGAGAGGAGGAGGGGGCGGAGTCCTAATAGAGAGTTCAGTGTTAGGAGAGCGAGCCGGGGGAGCAGGGGGTGGAGCCATCCGTGGAGCACCTGTCAATCCAAAAATCTTGACAAATGACTACCTATAATACCTATATTTTTTGTTTTTTTTACATGATATACATATTTAAGCCTATATATACATTATTTTCAAAAAGACGCCTGTTCAAAAGTATGGAGTAATTTCAAATTCAACTTTGCCATCAAAGGATTAATTACATTTTAAAATATATTAAAATAACAGTTACTTTCACAATATTATGGTATACATTTCACAATATAATATACTGTACTTTTGTCTTATTAAATACTGTACTTTTGTCTTATTTCTTACAAATTTTCCTAACAATCAAAAGCCAACAGTAAATAAAATTGAAATGTAAATTAATGTATTATTAGATATATATATATCCTTAAAATATATTTTCTCTGAAAACAAGTGTTAGAATCTTATGCAATTGCGCTTCTTAGCATAGATTTCTCTTGTTTTAAGAATGTTTATATTTTTACTAAAATTCCTAAAAAATCTTACCGACACCAAACTTTTGAAAAGGGATGTGGCGATGCGATACTCGGTATCGGTCCGATATGGAACGTTTTTGCTGGATCAAGTATCAGTCAGCACAGGAACGATCGAAATTCGATACTGTGCGTTACCTGTGGTTTTTACTGAAGGTTTAGTGCACTATATTTCAACTATTCTGAAGCCATAAAATTGTTTTATTTGAGGAACAGACAGTAGTATATTACATTGTTAAATTTAAGTTCACGTGGCCTTTATGACAATCAGCAACAGAAAAACTATTGAAATAAAATGTTCAATACACACAATATATCTTCTCTTTGTGCTCTGTTATGAACTTTTCATTGTGGAGCGAGGCTTGCCCATAACTCCAAGTTGCAAAGCACATCATCATGCATCTGGAGTTCACAAACATTGTGCCGCTCTGTATTAAAGCCTTTCATGTCGTGTGTGTGTGTGTGTGTGTATGTGTAGTTCAGGTATGCCCTACATTATGAAAACATGAAAAAGTGGTATCGAGCCATCCCTACTTTTGAATGGTAGTGTATATATACAATATTTGCAAATATATACAACAAAGGTCTTCTACCTGCAAATCGTGGCACAGCAGGGGGGCGCCTACTGGGTGCACCACAGGGGTAGGACGGTGGCAAAGGTGGTACGCTGGGCCTGTATGTAGGTGAAGGCATGGGAGATACTTTCTGAGGTAGCGGAGGAGGTGCTGAGGAGGGGTGACTGCACGCAAACGAAGCAGGAAGAGGAGGTGGTGGGGGAGGAGGTCCTAATGTACTGTCCTTAATTTCTAACTGCCCTGGCGAAGGGGGCGGAGGGAAGAAGACTCCAGATGAGCGGTTAGGGTGCGAGGATGGAGGTGGTGGAGGAGGCGGTGGGTAGAAGACACCAGATGACCTGTCAGGAAGTGAGAACAGAGGAACCGAGGGAGGCAGTGGAGGAGGCGGAGTTGTGGGCATGGGAATGGAGTGCGATTGGACAGGTAACCAAGTGGGTTTGGCCATTTGAGGAGGAGGGGGTGGGGGCGGGCCGGTGGGCAGAGAAGGTGGTCTATTATTGGGCCGCTCCTGAGGAGGAGGTGGAGGAGGGGCAGAGGAAGGAGGAGTAGTGGATAGTTTGAAAGTAGGATGTGCAGTTTGGCTGGGGGAGGGCGGAGCTGTGTATGAGGAAATAGGCCGAGCTCTAGACAGTGAGGAGGTTCTCTCCAAAGGCCTGTGGGAAGGGGAAAGATCAGGGGCGCTTCCCCTGAAACCATCTCCTTGTGATGGAGGGTTCCAGAGAGGCTGCTTCAGGCTGGCGGTAGAGCCGGAACGAGACACTGAAACACAAACAAGCCATATCCAAAAAAGTCATTCAAAAATTTCCAGCTCTGAAAAACCTTATTCAGCATGACAATAAATAGATCTGACTTCAATACCCGGGTTGTGAGGTGGCAGTTTCTCTCTTTGTCCGACTGGTTTGAGCACAGGAAATCCTCCGGCAAACAGTCCACCCAGAGTTGGACCCACTGCAGATGGAGTAGATCCTGCTGTGTTTGCAGAATTCCCAGCAGACACATTTCTTCCACCGTCATCCACGCTATTCACTTTAGGTTCTGCAAATACACACATTACCGTTATGTTTACAGCCATTGCACCAAGTAGAACATGTTCCTGGATCTATATTGTATATTGTACATTATACAATCACACTCAATATTGTGTAGGTTTTTTTTTTTTTTGGTGCAATTTAGGAGGGTTTGTCTTTAAAAGAAAGAGAGCGTTGTAACTTGTAACTTATTTGAAATGTACAGTAAGCGATTTTTGAAAAACACTGTTGATATTTGAAAATGACACCCAAACAAACACACCCCTACCCAAAGGAAACACCCCCCACCCCCAAAATAACGAACACACAATTGCAACACAGGAAACAGCAAACTGCTCGCGCAAGTATGGATAAATCAGCTTTGATTCAACAACAATAGCATATCTTGGTTCTGGAAACATACCGTAGCAAAACAAATGTTACTCACGTATCGAACATAAACAAAGCAATCCCAAATATATTTCTTAGACATTTTCCCCTTTGTTAATATCTCAACAATCTGTCTTTCTACAAATGTCCCGTTCACTCACTCACTCTCTCTCTCTCTCCTATTGCTATTTGGCTACAAGTGTTGTGGTGATCGGTCCAATCCACTTTGTTTTTCTCTTATTTACACTGCCAGGACTGTGTACAAACACTTTTTTTCAGGCTCACACACATAACAGAAATTAAATATTCACAAAATATTTTGTTTGAGTGTTGATTTCAATTTTCAACAGGGTTTCTCAGAAATCACTTACTGCACCTTTGTGCAGTTTCTAATGAGTTTCACTGTCCCTTTAGTTTTCTCTGCAAAACAGGAATTGCAGGCTGAAGTGAACCAATGACTTTTTAATGAGCATGGCATGTCCTGAGCATAAAGAATACTGCTGTCCTTTGTAATAAAGAGGAAGACGAGGAGCATTGTCACCCGCCAGTTTCTGTGTGATCCAGCTCTTCCTGAGGTCTTGGCCCTTTATCTACCACTGTGCATTTACATATACATAGAAAGCCTATGTGTCTTTGTGTGCACATGAGTGCTTTGAAGTGTGAGAACCCACTGACTATAGACCTTGAGCTCAAATATAGCTCTGCCACTGATAAGCTCTTACAACTTATCAGCCATTCAGACTTTCTCTGACGCCTGGTTTTCTCTTCATACTTACTCTTTCTGTCTCAAACTCCTTCAGTTTAATTTTCAGGAGAGAGTAATTTAATACAGGTTCTCATGCTGATACAGCGGTCTCATCCTAAATCAACAACTGTTGAAAATGAATATGCAATGCAGGTAGCTCTGGTTACACCAATAAACAACATTCCAGTGTTGCCATCACACAGCAGATATATGCCAAATCAGATCATCAGGAAATGAACCTTAAATAGTATCAGTTTAGTATTTATATTTCCCATGCTTGCAAACAGACAGATTGTTGCCAAGTGACTCATTTCACCTGATCGGTTCACTTATCAGTTGTTACATTATAGAATTCTAAATTGAAAATTAAGCTTCTGTGAATGAAATTGATTTTAACTCACTGTCAAAGACTGGTGCGCTTCTGTCTTTGACCTGTGTGACCTTTTTCAGCCTCGCCCCCTTCTGAATGTCAGACAGGAGTGCACCGCGACCTGCTCCCTCAGAACGCTGGACTTTAGGAGGGTCTGACTGTAAAAGAAAGAGGAAAAAGTCGCAACTTAATTCATTTTGTGCAATTCTAATGAGTTGCAATATGCCTTTAGTTTTCTCTGCTATGGTTTTTCACAGCATCCCATGATACACCAAAATAAAACTCAAACTGCATAGCAACAAATAGTATAATCTAATCATGTACTGAATTCTAGCATGCCTAAATTATATGTAAAACAGCATTACATGGGTATGACTTAGAAAGCTACAGGATTCAGAAAGCGTTGACAGTTTTGAACTCCATTGACTTTCACTGTATAGACATATTTTATAAAATGTCATCTTTGTTGTTCCAGAGAAAGAAAACAAAAAGTCATACAGGTTTGGAACAACATATGGGTGAGCAAATGAGTCACAATTTTTACTTTTAGGGGGAACTTTCCTATTGTATAGACATATACACTAGATGTCGCCTTGGTGACGGCAGTTCATTGGAATGAAACCTTAGCCAAGGCGACATCTAGTGTATATGTCTATACGCCAGTCTGCGTACACGTCACACTAGGAAGCGCCCGCGCTCTCAGATTACTTGGACGTGGCTGTGTACAAAAGGTAAAAACGATATAAATACTGTTTGTTTTCTCACACAAACCGCTTGTTTCGTGTCTTAGGCCATCAATGTGTACTTACATTTACAAGTCATTAAATCATGTTTAATTTGGACTTCTCTGTGCATGCTCTTTGAAGAGAACCCCATAGACCTGCATTATATGACTGACAGACAAGAACGGTTTGACCTAAAAATATCAAAATTGAAAATACTGTGGAAACAAAGACACCTACATCTTGGATGCCCTTGAGGTAAGCTAAAACATATAAAAATTTATTTCAAAGTGAACTATCCCTTTAATGTTGGTTTCAAATGTGCATTTTAAATTGTTCAAAAATGTCTAGTGTGAGCATGCATTAAACAAGAAAGTCGAATCTGAACATGTGACACCTGTGCTGTATATCCCTGAGTGTGTAATTTTATCTCTAATTAATAATGCAAATCTGGCCAGGTGGTTGCCAGGAGGGACTGGGTGACGGTTACAAAGAGAATGACAGACAGAGAGAAAAAAGCAGCACACAGATGGAGAAAAAAAGGAGTTATTATGTACATAATGTTTACGTAGAGTCTGATGAACTATTACATTAACAGGTATCTATGAGTGTGTGTGTGTGTGTGTGTGTGTGTGTGTGTGTGTGTGTGTGTGTGTGTGTGTGTGTGTGTGTGTGTGTGTGTGCTGATCTCACTTGTGCAGGAGCTGCAGCAGGTGGAGGTGGGGGTGGTGGTGCTGGGGGAGGTGGTGGAGGAGGGACAGGCATTGCTTAGGAACCTGAAACACAGTCATAACACATATTAAAGCACATACAGTTACAGTATCTGTGACCCTTACCTACCGGACCATACTATTTAACCTCTTTTAAAACAGATATTTAAATCAATATTATATCTAAAATATATATTTTTTTGTAATACAATGATTCAATTAATGCAATTTGAAAATGCTCATTTACAGGTAAAGCTCCAGCTAAACACAAGTGTTAAAGAATTTCATGGTGGTTTCGACATGACAAAGCGATCTCCCCCACATTCCCCTCTCTCTTCATGAGTCATCTACATGTTCCTCTTGGCAGGAAATGTGTCCATCACAAGATGCACCAACAGGAACCCTCCCTTCTCTTTTAGGAAAACCAATCTCCCGCTTCCACAATGGGCCGTAAGAGGTTCCAAAGATCATCTTTTGTAGGATCTGCATTTAACCCTGAACTAGGGCGATCTCTTACATATATAAAACACTGAACTTGTCCTTTAAAAGGAATAGGCATAAAAATGATCTCAGAACAGAGTGAAGTGGAACCTTATCAAGAGCTGGTAGGCTCCGGAGATAACAATGGAGTCTGTTGTTTGAGGAAAAAAAGCTGCCTAACTTCTGGCGAGCCAAACAGCCAATCAGAGCTATAGTGTGAGAAATAGAAACATGCTAAACACAGCTGAGAAATGTAGAAAGAATTTAGTTAATATGTTAATTTCCAGGAATGTTTATTCTTGCCAAAAAAGAGAAAAATTGTGTCACTGTTCTATTGCTCTATGGAAGCACAAAAGGACAAGTTGAAGCATTGGGGGAACTCTAATGTCAAATTAATGTTTAAAACATGTTTGTTGATCATTAATAGGTAAAATCCCAACATTGTTGGTCACATGAGGAATTCAGCTATTCATTATTTGGCCTCTTTCATGATATGATTGTCCAAGATATTGTGGTTTACATTTCATCCAGCTGCATAGCTCTTAACAACTCTCTCTCTCTCTCTCTCTCTCTCTCTAGAGTACCATTAACAGCTTATGATGTTGACACACAGCTGGTCCACCCATGTGGGAACAGAGACATGCTGTATAATATCTGGCCAGTGTTAATATAACTCTTGTGAATGATTTGTATTCTGTTTGTGATCATAATTCCTATATATACCGGTCAAAAGTTTGGAAACATCACTATTTTTAATATTTTTGAAAGAAGTCTCTTATGCTCATCAAGCCTTCATTTATTTGATCAGAAAAACAGGAAAAAAAACTGTAATATTGTGAAATATTATTACAATTTAAAATAATGGTTTTCTATTTTAATATACTTTAAAATATATTTTATTTATGTAATGCAATGCAACATTTTATCAGCCATCACTCCAGTTTTCAGTGTCACATGATCCTTCAGATATCATACTAATATGCTGATTTATTATCAATGTTGGAAACAGTTGTGCTGCTTATATTTTTTAATAACCTGTGATACTTTTTTCAGGATTCGTATATGAATAAAAAGTAAAAAAAAAAGAAAGAACAGTATTTTGTTTAAAATGGAAATATTTTGTAACAACGAAATTCTTCTTTTTAATATAAATTAATACTTTTATTCAGCAAGGATGTGTTAAATTGGTAGAAAGTGATAGTAGCCTACTACAGATTTATATTGTTAGAAAATATTTCTATGAAGTATCTTTTGAATAAATGCTGTTCTTTTTAACTTGTTATTCATCAATGAATCCTGAAAAAGTATCACATCCAAAAAAAAAAAAGATTGGAACACAACTGTTTCCAACATTGATAATAACTGAGTATCAAATCAGCATATTGGAATGATTTCTGAATCCAGATACTATACGAAACTCTGTCATTCGAAGAGGTGTGAAATATTACCAGGCTGTTTTAAGGCTATTGCTGTCCTGTCATTGACACTCACCAATAGTGTCCAGCTGCAACGCAAACCAATGAAGTAGTCTTAGCCAACTAAACGGTAGTGTTTCACTGTTAACTGTAATTTAGTTTTCAGAGGCTACTTTACCTTAGTTAGTGGTTTGGAAAGTTGAACTTTCGTGCGTTGTTCTGTTCCAGTGGACGCAGGGAAGTTGTCAGAGTCCAGTCGTGGCGCGAGGCTGGGTCCGCATAGCGCGCCGCTGACCCTCGAGATACAGTTACTGCTCGTGTTATAATTAGGAAGACGCCGAGGACGCAGTCTGTACGGTTTCACGACGACTATTTTTGTCAAATCTTCCGTTAAGTACTGTACGAACCGAACAAAAAGTATAAATTACTGGTGAAACAATATTTGAAGAAAACATTTGGATTAGGCTATATCCTCCACTTGGTAAAAAAAATCCACTGGAAATGTTTGATTTTTAAAACACTTCGTGAATCGTGACACTTTCCAAAAGCTGCCCTTCTTTTCTCGGCTAGGAATTTGTGTGAACTGAACTGCACGCGCACCCTGTAGTCCGCCTGTTGGGGTGCACGCGCAACGCGAGCGCGTGCAAAAAACAACATACAGTATATAGGCTGCGTGGTGGGAGGTTGTCTTGAACATGAGCCTGGCTGTTTCATATCTTTTATTATTTACAATTCTAAACCAGACAGCGTTCATTAAAATACATGTAGAGATAATATGTCAAGTTTATATAATTAAAATAGAATAAAAATAAAAGGTCAATGCTTAGTAGTTTAACAGCACAATAAATGTTTGGTACTTCAGATGGCTGTATGTAGGCTACTGAAAGCTGTGCGCGCCCAGATCGCTCTCTAGTGGTAGTTTCTGACAAGGTTGTGCTTTTGTGTGTGTAGTAGAGTAGAGGCATGGTTAATTAAAGATGACCTCCAAACCAGATTTAATCAGAAATGGGGTCAAAACAGTATTTGAATGTTTCATTGAGTGAAAATCAAATCAGCTATACTGATAAAAACTATTAAGTGTGTCACAACAACAACACTAAAATGTACAGTCACAACTTTAAAAAAAACTTAAATGAATAGGCCTAATTTCTGACAAGAAAGAATTTATACTCGTAAATTCATGCAAATTGGGCCTATCTAATATTTTCCGCCTGATTAGGGAAAGACAGAATAGACATTCTGGCTCCCTGTGAGGAACCTGTCCTTTAAGAGGGAGGAATGTTGTGACACAGGGTTGATGAGGTTAAAGATGACAGCCTCAGGCGAGGTGACGAACATTATTGCACACAGTTTCAAATACTCTAACTCTAATAATGACCAATTGCTCTCGGTTTACCCCACCCATAACAAACACTCACGTAGCCCTACACGTAACCACATTCAAAAGCAGTAACACTTCAGTACATGCAGAACAAATTAAATTGAAAATCATGTTTATTTAAAATCTGATGTAGTAACACTTCCCAAAGCTGAATTTGGCAAACTAACGCATAAGACCAAAGTATTGTAAACTTGCCTATTGCACTGAAACCTGGTCTAAATCTTCATTCATGCATTTTTTTTTTTTTGGGTTATGTTTTATGGACACAAATCTCACAAGCTCAATGAATCTGAACATTCGAATCTAACCCATTTGTCCTTACAGCTTTGCTCATAATTTAAGAGAACAAAGATCGCATATAGCTTGATCACAGATTTTTTTAACCCAAGTAATAAGGGTCAGGTTTGATTTAGAATTCAAGGCATATTTAATATACTCACTTTTTGCAAAACTAACAGCTTATCATTTTGTTACATTGCGTTTCTTGACTGCTCTGTTATATCTTTAGATATTTAACTAAACATATATTATAAGAATAGAGTCTTTGGTTTGTCTAGCACAACTACTTTCCAGTGGGAGAGCTAAATATAGTATCAAGGTGTCCTGGATTCAATAAAACAAACAACACAAGAAAATGCAGGGCTTGTTGCATCTGATGTCTTATGGATGACTATCATGGCATAAAAAGCCTTTGATTCTGGATGGATATATCACCACCCCAACCCCCTCAAACAAAAACAAAAAAAGTCTGCAGCAAGCATCCACAAACATTAAAACAGTTCCAAGTCATGCTAAAGCTGTGCACACTAAATACAATTAAAATAATTGCTTCTAGATCCTTCTAATGTAAATTCCTTCATAAAAGATTGCAGTAACACCACAAAACAGTGCAATTATATATATGACAAAGTTTTAAGAACTATGTTGTAGCCTATATCCTTCACAAAAAAATATAAACTATATCAAAGAGATATAACCCTGCTGAGGGGAAAACAGCTTATGGTTTTCTGGTCTTATAGCGGGTTTAGACTGGTCAAGTTAGTCTCCCAGAAAAATCCCTTTAAAACCTGCAAAATGATAAGCCTGACTATAGGCTAAGAGACTTTCAGCAGGAAAATTTAATTATTTCCAGCATTTGGAAAAAGCTTCCGTGATATGGATAATTTGGGCTATTCAAAGAGTCTATACCCTTAACTTCATATAAGTGCATTCATAATAAGTCAAAATGTTCAAAAGTGTCAGTCGGGAGGTAGTGCTGTATCGTGCTCTACCATCGGGTGTAAACCGAGGTTGCAGTCAGTGCGTTGACTGAACGTCGGTGGATTTGACAGCTGCAGGTTTCCCATCATCTTCGTTGCTCTGTGGAAGACTCGCGCGCGTCTTCCGTTTCTCTTTGAAGCGACCGGAGCGGGACACAAGGAGATTACGGCGATTGGAGAGCTCGTTGAAAGTTGGCTGAACAGCGGAGTCGTCATAAGTTCCGTCGTTATCCAAGCAGCTGCCTGCTTCTTTCGCTGGATGTGTGGGTGGTGAAGTGAGTTGTTGGTCCAGCTCTTGGATACGTAGGTCCTGTTCCAGTATCGCTGCCGATTCTCTGGCTGTTTTTCTCCTCTTGCCCACGAAAGACCTCCACCAGGGGGCTGTTTTCTCCGTCATTGTGAGAACTAACCATATAATATATCAATAAACAAGCACAATCAATTTACTACTTCAACATAAAAACTGAAACGACTATAGGCTACTAGCTAGGTGTAGCAAAATTTTAATTGTTATTAACCCACGCTTATGACGCTATAGCTATGACGTAAGAACAACAATAGACACAGCATGTCTATTCAAGAATAACAACAACGCAGTGTAATCCGAGATATCTTATCTGTAATAGATTTAATATGTTTTACTGAAATAGCCTAGGCCTACATCTCCACCCTTCACTGGAACCATTCATATTCAAAAATGGAAATTGCTTAGGGGTCAATGACAGATAATGTCCAAGATGGAGAAAACTTTTAAAAATGTAGTTTAAGTTCTTAGAAATAGACCCAGATTCATGTCGGTGTCATCTGAATGCGTATACCATTTTCTACCAAAACATAATTTAGAAATAGCCTATTATATAAGCCTATTAGGCCTATAGGCCCATGTCACAGAGTGTAAAAGCTATAATTCAAAAGCTTTTTCTTTCTGAAAAAAATATAGGCCAATATAAAATTATATATATATATATATTGCATATATGTGTGTGTATATATATATATTAACACTTGTGACCCAGTGTACTTGTTTCTATACAGGGGTATGGGGTACTCCCTATTTTAGGATTTTGTCACATGACAACAATATGGCTTCCTTCATGTGGATTACACCATTTTAAAAGTGCTTTACTGTTTTTGAAAGAAATAATAAATCATAATAAAACATTATTCCAAACTATTTATGCAAACGTTTGATTATGTTTATTTTTTTGTTTTTAATTTGTTTTTAAAATAGATTTATATAGAATTATAAGATGCTTGACATCTTATAGTTAATTTAAGCAAAAAAATCTAAATGACTTTTGATTTAGAAATTGAAAAAAATATCTGTATTCAAGTCATATATGACATTTTAAACATATTTTTGAATAACTTCATACAAAGATCAATACAAAACGAATGAGCGTCACGTCATACATGACAGACAAGGATAATTGTCCTGTGATGCAGAACAGGTTTAGAGCGCCATAACCTCAAGAGAGTATTTTACAGGTGATGATTCATGCCACAACAACGAACCTGATCATCAGCCTGAGCGACTCACCTGGACACAAAATGATGAGAACAAGATAAACGCTGCCCGAGGTTCCTCTAAATGTGTTGCTGAATCCTCAGAAGAAATCACAGTGCGTGAAAAACGCACTGTGCGTTTATGGCACAGTGTTATGGCAATCCCACGTATCCGAAGACTTCAGTCTCTGAGACGCAGTTTTACGCATAACTCGACTCAAAGGATATCGTTTTGTCTCTGAGAACGCGTAACATCATCCTTTGCCCAACATCACCTGGAGGAGGTTCTAAACACACCACGCACAATTTGAACTTACGTGAACGACTTTATAGTGCCGTCGCAGTTTACAAGAGCACCCGAGATTCCACCTCCGAAACTACAATGAGTGCACCTGTCCTCTCTTCTGATTGGTCGACCGGTCTGGGGATCGGTCACGTGAGGAGAATTCAGGTAATTCTACTATGGAGGTAGGTTGGACTTACGGTTGCCCTGGCAGCGAACAGCAAGTCGCTTTTTCTTCGGTGAAACTTTTTTTTCTATTTTTTTTTTTCAAGGTGGGGAGCATTCTTGTGTGACCTTAACAAACGAGCCAAACTCACAACTACTATGTCAATGTCTATTGATAGACAAAACCTCGAAATTAATCGACACAGTAGCTTAAACAATTTAATTTTGGACAAAGGCAATAGGCTATCAACTTCACATAGAAGAGTAGTGTTCCCACGAGTGAAATGATGCCACATGCCGGTCTTAAATGTTACAGAAATGACAATGGAAAGATTATTTGGCTGTCATTCTTATAGCCCCACATGAATATAGAATGCGGTGTGTAGGATAGAACAGTGACTTGTTTTATGTTTGACACCACTTTATTGTGAATAACCAACTAATAGGCCTAGTGTGACAACTGTGGTGGAAGTTTTATTTCACACTGGTCGACTGCATTAAAAAAAGGATTAAGACAAAGACATTTCAGAGCTGAACAATCCAAGACCGTATCAGTATAGATTTCATTTGTAGGCAGTCTCAGGGTCCTGTTTGAGGGAATCCCTTGAGGTCTTGCAACATTGCAACTCCCAGCTTGTCCTGAAGTAAGAGTTTAGTGTTAAATAGAAGTGTGGAATGATGTGATGTTTCTACTGTATAACAATGTTCCAGTCACTGCACACATGCTGGTACATAGTGAACCGTCAAGATTTAAAACACATTTTTATTAATTAAAGGTGCTCTAAGCGATGTCAAGCGTTTTTTAGGCCAAAACATTTTTTGTCACATCCTCGCTATCCACTAGCTGCCTGTCCCCTGAACACACTGTAAAAAAACACGGTCTCTGCAGACACCCCAGGCTCCACAAACGGCAACAAAAACAATCTCCGACAACCCGCTCCACGAAACATAACAAATTGTTCCAGCCAATAACCGACAAGAAGGACTTGGGGGTGGGGTTTGGGGGGTTAGTGCGCGGATGAGGAGGAGGGAGGGTCTAGCTAGCCTCCGTTTTGTTTGACAATACTTTAAAGGTTCTCTAAGCGATGTCGGGTAACGTCACTTCTTGTTGACGTTTAAAGTATTGTCAAACAAAACGGAGGCTAGCTAGACCCTCCCTTCTCCTCATCCGCGCACTAACCCCCCAAACCCCGCCCCCAAGTCCTTCTTGTCGGTGATTGGCTGGAACTGTTTGTCATGTTTTGTGGAGCGGGTTAGCCCAGTTTGTTTTAGTTGCTGTTTGTGGAGCCTGGGCTGTCTACAGAGATCGCGTTTCTTTACAGTGTGTTCAGGGGACAGGCAGCCATCGGTTAGTGATGAGATGTTTGCTGGATGTGACAAAAAATGTTTTGGCCTAAAAAACGCGTGACATCGCTTAGAGCACCTTTAAACGTCAACAAGAAGTGACGTCACCCGACATCGCTTAGAGCACCTGTAAGTATCTCTATCAGTCTCAATTTGTGTCTTCCTCTCTCTTCAACAAAGACAATCACAGATATATAATAAATATATATAAGATATATATGTCACATTTGCAAACGAAAGATAAACATAGATTTGAGCATTCAGTGTGTGCATTTCCATAGCAACATTTTCATTTCATTTTCAGTAATGCGGCTTTAACCCTTTAAGCCCTGAAGGCATAATAGGGTTAATACATCAGTATTGAAATATTTAATATCAAATTGGAATAATTTTATGTTCAATAGTATTGATGATAAGTGATTATAATGCATTTACTACTGAAAATCTGCTTATATATATATATATATATATATATATATATATATATATATATATATATATATATAGATAGATATATGACCTTCAGTTTTATATACAGTACAATGTAAAACTTTGATGGCTTATAATAAATAGTATTAAGCATGACATGCCTGCAATTAGATTTTTGTTGTCCTATTCTTTTAAAAAAGGTCTCTTGAAAAGGTAAAATATAGATAATGATTAGTAAAATGCTCATTTTATTTGAAGCACTTAAAGACAAAAATACAGTTTTGAAAGCTATGATATTTAATAATAATTAAATATCATAGCTTTCAGATATTTAATTTAATACTATAATTGCAACAATCTTTTAATATTGGATTTTTGCTCACTTTAACATCGATCCGAACTTTAAAATGCTGATTTAATTATTTAAATGTAAATTATATTTAAATCATTAAATCAGCATCGTTATGTGTTTGAAAACATTGAGCAGACTCTCTTTGCTGGGTGGCCTGCAGGGTCATGGGTTCATCTGAAAGGCAGATGGAAATCTCCTGGTTTCAGAAGAAGACGGAATGGGTCAGAGGTGGAATGGTCTGGAATGCCTCTTAGTTTCTCTACACCAACCAAGGAATGCCATCTGAAATAGTATGTGAGTACCGGGTACAGTGAGGAATGTCACTCATAACAATTTCTCAACTTTTCTGTGGAACAAAGAGAAAGAATGAGAGTGAGAATGAAAAAAAAGAGGAAATATCCAGGAATGTGGTTTCCACAGTATCATTCAACTATGTGAGCGAGAGGCTGTCCATGAAGAGTTTACAACATATTTTTATGTCACCAGCCCGGCTGCATACTTGAGGGACTCCTTTTCTTCCACAGGGATCGAAACCAGCCATATTGCACATTACAATTACAGTAATATGCACTGCACGTACAAATAAAGTTGAGCAAAACTAGTTATCACATGCATGTTTCGTATTGTATTGCCAAATATTGGTAAATTATATACATACATTTTTATATATATTATTCTATCTTAAATAGACATGCATAAACAGTGCACCCATTAACACCATCTAGTATTTGATTAGGAGTAAAACATTTACTTGAGTGTAAGAGAGACATATCTATCTATCTATCTATCTATCTATCTATCTATCTATCTATCTATCTATCTATCTATCTATCTATCTATCTATCTATCTATCTATCTATCTATCTATCTATATCTTTAAAAATAATGGAAAAAGTGTCTCAGAAAGGTAGTCCTGAGAAAATCTGTACCATAATTTTTTTTGCAGCTTTGATATTTTGCATATTCTGTAATAAATTAGGTACAAGTGTGCAAAAGTTTACAAATACTTTTTTCCAAATACTCTGTATATATATAACTCTAAATACTTTTCAAACATGTACCATCACTTGCCTGCAGATGTACTAATGCTTTGCTGAAGTAGTTACAGGTGCACCATTCAATGTTTGCCTCTTGGTGTTTTATTTCAAATGGACATCAAAACAAAAAGGTCCTGGCTGAAATATGTCATCTCTCTCTTTCTGTGTGACCACTCCCTCTGTCTGTCTTTTCTCTCTCTTTCTCTTTGAGCACGAGAGAGGAAGAGAAAATAGAGAAAAACAGCCTGTTGGACTGGTAGAGTGGGTCTCTTCATTCGGAAACAGCCATTTATCTCACTGTACAATGTGCTTACTGTGTGTGTGTGTGTGTGTGTGCGCGCGCGCGTGCTTGCGTGTGTGCGTGTGCTTGCGTGCGTGCGTGTGTGATCATCTGTATTTTTGCATGATCATGTGCTAGTGTGTAGTTGTTATACCATTGTGATTTTTAATTTAAATTAAATATGTAATATGAAATTAGGAAACGTTTATGATTCTGTCACAACTTTTTTTTATTTGATTAACTGATCATGTGAACTCTTTGTACAGACGATCAGATATTTGTGCATCCATTGAAGCACAAGCATTTGGGATCATCTCAAACCATGCTGGAGAACATGATCATCAGGTTTTAAACAAACTTGTAGAGTTGATGTAGCTTGAAGGCTGCTATTCAACTTTTCACTCAAATTTTGATGCTGGTTATATCATTTGTAATGGGGGAAAATCATCAAATTAGAGAAAATGTCAAATAAAAAGCATTTTACCTCACTGCATACACAGTCAGAGGGAGGGAGGTCTGCATACTTTCCATACATACTCATGCCATTTCTATGGGAAGACCTATGTCATTTAAATAGCTGTTTTTACAACAAAAATACAGCTGTTTTTCACAACAGTTGAGTCCAGAAGCACCATATAAGGTACAAACATCATCGGCAGCTTTTTATTAACATTTTTTTATCCTTACACAACCTCAAAGATGATTACCGGTATAATGTTGTTGTTTTTTGTCATAGTTCAGCCATGCTAAATGTGTCAAAACTATAAAAAATAAAATAAAATAAAACAACCAGCAGATGGCACTGCTCGCATTTACTCAGCAAATCACCCTGGCAAAAGGAACAACATCTTGAAGCTTATGTACTTTTTTGATTCTTATCAGCATTATTTAAAATATCAGATTTGTTTTAGTTCGTTTTTTGTGCGTATGTGTGTTATCTAAAAAGAGTAAAGAGATGAAAGGAATCATTTGGTAAAGCGCAATGATGTGGAACATCAAACTCAACAAGAGCTGCTTGCATTCCTCTCTCTCTCTCTCTCTCTCTCTCTCTCTCTCTCTCTCTCTCTCTCTCTCTCACTCAGTTTCTCTCTCCCCCTTCACATCTCTTGGTGTAAAGGTTTTAAGTTGTTCCAGATGTATCCCTTTTCACTGGTAACACTGTGGAGAACAACTGATACTTCTCTCCAAACCATCTGTGGCTGACTGTTACAGTGTTGTTGGTTTGTTTCTTTTTTAAGCCTTACCAAAGTTACAGTATTTGCATAAAACAAAAACAGCAGTATGTTTAATAGTCATGAAACCTAATATTAAATCACTGTGACAAGGAGGTGCTGCTGTGGTTATTGTTGTTTCACTGTTCACCAACCACTGTGGCTTGAGAAACTGAAGTGTGTGTTTTAACAGCCACAGTTC
Source organism: Tiaroga cobitis (assembly GCA_030578255.1). NCBI lineage: Eukaryota > Metazoa > Chordata > Actinopteri > Cypriniformes > Leuciscidae > Tiaroga > Tiaroga cobitis. The sequence continues at coordinate 31,494,032 of CM060609.1, forward strand.
ACAGACACTGTGACCAGAGAAAGAAATGTGTTTCTACTGCCTCTTCAACATACTGTTATCCGTTTTAGAGGTTTTTTGAGAGAATGCATAGTATGAATGTATACAGACAGGAGGTCATTTTTTTTTATTTTATTCTTATTTTTTTTGGCAGGTCAGCCAAAAATCTAGATAATTTTTATATTTTATAGTTATAATAATTTTATAGTTTTATTTAAATCAGAAAAATTATTTAATATACAGCAGATAAAGGCCGGATTACAATACAATTTTTATTACTTTTTCAAGTATGAAAAGATTTAAGACACAGGGCATCATACACTTCGGCAATTTACTTTTTAAATTTATAGAAAAAAAAAACAGGGCATCATACACTGAATGACTGAGGATAATACACTACAAGTCTTTCAAGTCATTGTTGAACACAACAAATGCTTCGCTTTGAGACGCACCACAAAAATCAGAGTCTTTGCTCATCATACGCGACTACGCGTGAAATCTGTCATGTCCGACTGCCCAAAACCTGAACACTGGCTTGGACTTTCTGCAAATATTTTTTAAAAATCATAGCAAAATGCTCTGTTTTCCAGCCGTGAAATTACAACTTGAGGATCAGATCAGGTAAATAGCTCTTTTTAAGTATAGATCTTGATAAAAAACGTAAACTCACCCTCATTTAGTTTCAAACTTTTTTTTTTAAGGTGTCATCGAATGCCCATTTTCCACAAGTTGGGAATATTCTTTAGAGTCTTCGTGTAAAGTTTGTAACATACTTTGGTTAAAATTCCTCAATGGTTGTGTAAAACAACACCCTTTTTACCTCTTCAAAAACAGCTCTGTTCACAGGGACCGTTTCGGTGCATGTCTCTTTAAATGATAATGAGCAACTGCTCACCCCACCCCTCTCCTCCGTGAAGGCAGAGGATGGGAATATGCTAATACTGGACAGTCCGTCAGTGGTCGTGGGCGGAGCATGAGCAATATGACATCAGATGCACTGTTAGACTTTTCAAGGTTTTTTTTACAGTAACTTACTGACAACACTGTTGCCAATAAGTTACTGTAATTAAGATTTACAGTACATAACCGTATATCAGTTTTACAGTAACTACATGGTACTGTATTTGTGTAATACAGTGTATTACTGTAAAAATCAAGCTAATCAATACACTACTGTTATTATTTTTATTTGTACTAAATATAAATTAGATTTCATGATTTTGATATAGAATAAATTTTTATCCTACATAAGTACCACTGACATTCAAATCAATTAGACAAAATTATTACAAAATACCATTTTTTATTTTTATTTAAAACATTTCATATACATCACAACATTACATTTTTACACATTAATGGGTGAGTTTAGGGTTTGGTGTCAATTTTAACAAAGTAAATATGTCAGAAAGGTTAGCTCAAAGATGTGTAAACATGTTAAATTTACACATTATGTGCTGTCCATCACTGCACACAGTTAAAAAAAAGTACATAAAATCCTAAACAAAATGTTAGCATTTAACAAAATGATTGTAGAGGCATTGGTTGTTTAGCTTATACAAATATTATAATGAAATAGCACCCATTACATTCATAAAACTGCAGAATATGAATACATTAAGCATTCAAAAAGGAAATGTCCAACAAAGGGGAAAACACAGTTCTTTTCACAATACATGACACATTACCCCACCTTCAAAATAATTATTTCCAAAGATTTGTTGGATTCATGTACACTGGTGGCCAAAAGAAATATTTAAGTATCCTAATGTTTTTGAAAGAAGTCTCTTTGATGCTCGAGAAAGATTTCTTATTATTATCAATGTCTGACTGACTACTCTATCTTTTCCACAGCATAGGATTAAAAGTCATCATCAAAATAATCTTTAAAAAGCCAACACGATGTTTTTGTCCACCTTTGTGAATAAACGAACGTATCCATAGATTGGTTCCTGTTCAGAACTTGACTGACAACATCAGAATGTTCCCTGGTCTGTATGCTGTCGTGGAAATTCTTTATCGACTTTAAATAACTTTAAATAATTATTGAAGGACAACTGGAGATCTCGAAAGTTATAAGTATAAGTATTTATTTCTTGCAAGAAAGGCAGTTCACACACAGACAGAGTCTGATATGAGAAGGGCGAAGAGGCTGGTCCTTTTCGCCAAGTTATATACCCTAAACACATCCTGTGTAGGCTGTTTCAGAAGATTGCCTTTGTTGCCTTTAAAGGAAACGTGTTTGTTCAAGATCTCTTGTTGGACATAAATTTGTCTAGACAGACCAATGACATCTTCGTTAAGGTTTCCTGTTTTTAGCTACTGCTCAAATTCACACCTTTTGCCTATCTCTTGTTTGATCAAAAGCTGCACACATACATTTCACACTTGAAGTACACAATAGGTCACTGGCTACTTGGTCTTCTGTAGCCCAGAAACATTTTGTTCCAGAAAGCTTATCTTAACTTATGCATTTCTAACAGCTTGGTTATATCTTTAATAATGTCCTTTAATACTATAAACATCTTCCTTTAAATATATATGAGTACATAAATCTTCAACGTTAATCAAAAGTTGCACACATCTAAAAGATAAAAGAACACATCTAAAAAGTAAAAACACATCTAAATGTAAAATTTCCATTACAATGCGTGTCCACAAACACAAATGTACTCAGTCCTTCAGAGGAGATCCCGGTTCCAACACTATATAAAACACAGAGAGAGAGAGAGAGAGAGAGAGAGAGAGAGAGAGAGAGAGAGAGAGAGAGAGAGAGAGAGCGGGGGAGGAAAATTCAATATTAGTTTTTTTAACATTTTTATTATTATTTACTAAAACTTATATATTTGTAAACAGCTTTTTGTCAATTGCATTTTCAAACATTTCAGACTAACTAAATTAAATTATGCCAGCTTAAATTTGAATACTTTCATATCCTAAATTCTATCCAAAAATGCTGAGATCCATAGAGAGAAAGACTGAAATCGATATTTTAGCCCATTTCAGCTTGTCTGCAGTGAAGTGGTTCCTGTTTGAGACAAATACACAGTAAGACACATGCAAGAAATCACTGAGTGATGATCGTCCTCCTTCCAGTAGTTAACCCACATGTGCGCGGATACTAGGACCTTCCTGGTCAGGTGGGACTGCAATGGTAGAGTCTTCTGCCTAATAAAATATCAAAATAATGTAAATATATATAAACTTGAGTTGTTAAAATGCTAGATTTGGTATGAATGAATTAGTGAGAGTTTTACTGCAATGCTTACCTGGATACATTTAATCTGGTGAGACTGAACATAGAAAATGGTCCATCTTCTGATTGGTTAATTTGCTGTGTAATAAATATAATGTTAGATATGATGCAAAGGTCACTTAGCCATTTGATATATAAAGTTAACCAATTTTATAGAGATTGTATAAGATATTGTAGGCCCTATGCTACATAGACAGGTGGCTCCAAAGCACTTATCACATAATCCTAATCATTTTAGCAAACTTATGTCAAAATATGATTTCAATTGCAGTTTAGGCTTACCTCAGGAACGGAATATAGACGTCACTGGCTCGAATTGGCGCTTTGTTGCCGTTGCCTTTTTAAACACATACAAAATTGCAGTAAATATCAAATTCCATTAATAAAATACATATATAAAGTTATAGTTTGCAAATTAATGCTAAAACTAGAAAGGTGGCCGCTGGCCATTAAACGTTTTAGCCAACATAACGTTACAAGGTTATTTTCTCAACAGTAGACCAACATTGGCTACCAAGACATTTCACATTAGTTAATTTAATGTAGCCTAAACTAAGCGTTGCCACCTTGGCGTATTTTAACAATTCAATAATCTAACAATTCAATTAAATAACAAAGTCTAACAAAGTCTGTCAAATGAAACGTTAGTGTCACAAGGTGACGAACCAGCAGCGGAACTATATACTCCACGGAGGAATGTTTCCACCCGGAGCGCTTTCAACGGAACACCCAGCCAGCCTTGTATGCATCGCTACCATAGCAACAGCAGCTGCTGATGACAGAGTGACAGCAGGTGCGGCGCATCAAGGGGCTGTTTGATGATTGGGACACACAGCGTTTTGACACAGATAAAAACCAAGCTTTGGGAGACCAAGTTGTTCAGTTCAGTGCAGTGTTCTGTGTTTCGGTGTTCGGGTACTGTGTCCTGACTTTGTTCCGTCGAGGAGGGCTGAGAGTTTCTGTGGGACAAATCGGCTGGTGAGATCGACCCGCGGAAGGGAATCCGCTACGAAGGAGTGGCTGGTGGGGAACAGAGAAGCAGAGGAGAAGTCGCCTTGGAAATATCAAGTCCCCTTCTTGGGTAGAGATAAGTGCAAACCTTTTACTGGCCGTACGGTATGTGATTTATACACAAAGACACTGTATATGAAGAGAAGCGATCTAGGAAAAGGAGTCTAGACACCGTAAACGAGAAGACAGCTGTTGTGATGCATGATTGAGGTTGCTATATATTCTTCCGTCTTACTGTCCCCGCTGTTCAGAACAAGGAGGTGGGCTGTGGCCTTATATTTCACAGAGTGGTTGAGAGTGACGTGTGTTGATGCTGTGCCCCACCGGGTGTGTTTGAAGTGAAGTTACTGCATGCTTACTATACCGAATTCTGTCACGTGCCCATCGGCCTTGCCCTGTGTTGCAGTTTGGAGTTGCTGAGGAAGAGATTAAGTGACGGTGGAATTTAAAGCTTGCTGTGTTTCGATGCATCATTGATGCTGTCCTGGAGAACGGAGGAAATCCAGTTATCTGCTGTTCTGAGTGTCCCCCGTCTAAGGCCGCTTGCATACTGTTCCATCATCACTGTTGTGGAGAGCGGAGAAAACCCAGGTATCTGTTGTTCTGAGTGTTGTACATTCCAAGCCTGCCGTGTTCTGATTCATCATTGATATTGTCCTGGAGAACAGAGGAAATCCAGTTACCTGCTGTTCTGGGTGTCTCCATCTAAGGCCGTTTGCATACTGTTCCATCATCACTGTTGTGGAGAGCGGAGAAAACCCAGGTGTCTGTTGTTCTGAGTGTTGTACATTCCAAGCCTGCCGTGTTCTGATTCATCATTGATGCTGTCCTGGAGAACGGAGGAAATCCAGTTACCTGCTGTTTTGAGTGTCCCCCATCTAAAGCCGCTTGCATACTGTTCCATCATCACTGTTGTGGAGAGCGGAGAAAACCCAGGTATCTGTTGTTCTGAGTGTTGTACATTCCAAGCCTGCCGTGTTCTGATTCATCATTGATGCTGTCCTGGAGAACGGAGGAAATCCAGTTACCTGCTGTTTTGAGTGTCCCCCATCTAAAGCCGCTTGCATACTGTTCCATCATCACTGTTGTGGAGAGCGGAGAAAACCCAGGTATCTGTTGTTCTGAGTGTTGTACATTCCAAGCCTGCCGTGTTCTGATTCATCATTGATGCTGTCCTGGAGAACGGAGGAAATCCAGTTACCTGCGGTTCTGAGTGTCCCCCATCTAAAGCCGCTTGCATACTGTTCCATCATCACTGTTGTGGAGAGCGGAGAAAACCCAGGTATCTGTTGTTCTGAGTGTTGTACCTTCCAAGCCTGCTGTGTTCTGATTCATCATCGATGCTGTTCTGGAGAACGGAGGAAATCCAGTTATCTGCTGTTCTGAGTGTCCCCCATCTAAGGCCGCTTGCATACTGTTCCATCATCACTGTTGTGGAGAGCGGAGAAAACCCAGGTATCTGTTGTTCAGAGTGTTGTACCTTCCAAGCCTGCCGTGTTCTGATTCATCATTGATGCTGTCCTGGAGAACGGAGGAAATCCAGTTATCTGCTGTTCTGAGTGTCCCCCATCTAAAGCCGTTGCATTTTGTGTTAAATTCGTTGCAATCTAGCGTTTGCTGTTCGGGGTGTTACCCCTAAGGCCTGCTGACCTACAGGAGCTGGTCGATTGTCCAGACTTGCCGATCTGACCACCCAGTCAGCCTTCTCGCCAGCCCTCCGAAACCTTTCCGTTACCCGTTGTATGGGGAAAAACCTACTGTACTTGGAGTGCCCACTTGCTGTCCGGTCGACGTCTGTCACCGTCGTGAGCTTCTGTATCCGCTATACGGGGAGGCACCTATTGTACTTGGAGTACCTACTGGCTGTCTAGTCGACGCCCCTTTCACGGCCGTAAGCTTTCTGCATCCCCTGTATAGGGAAGAACCAACCGTACTCGAAGTACTCACCTGCTGTCTAGTCGACGCCTTTCCACAGCTGTAAGCTCTCTGCATCCCCACCTGCTGTCTAGTCGACGCTTTTCCACAGCTGTAAGCTCTCTGCATCCCCTGTATAGGGAAGAACCAACCGTACTCGAAGTACTCACCTGCTGTCTAGTCGACGCCTTTCCACAGCTGTAAGCTCTCTGCATCCCCTGCACAGGGAAGAACCAACCGTACTCGAAGTACTCACCTGCTGTCTAGTCGACGCCTTTCCACAGCTGTAAGCTCTCTGCATCCCCTGCACAGGGAAGAACCAACTGTACTCGAAGTAACCACCTGCTGTCTAGTCGACGCCTTTCCACAGCTGTAAGCTCTCTGCATCCCCTGTATAGGGAAGAACCAACCGTACTCGAAGTACTCACCTGCTGTCTAGTCGACGCCTTTCCACAGCTGTAAGCTCTCCGCACCCACCGTCTAGGGAAGAACCAACCGTACCTGGAGTACCTACTTGCTGTCCAGTCGACGCCCCTCTTCACCGCTGTAAACTTCTGCACTTGAGAGATCGAGAAGAGTACAGTCTACTTAGAGCCCGAGAAGGATAAGCCGTGCTTGGAGTACTTACCTGCTGGTCAATCCGCGTCCCCTCCATAGCCGAGAGCCTTGGCATCCGGAAAGTCTGAGGGGTTGAGTGGACCGAGTCCCCGCCTGTTGTCCGGCCGACGTCCCGGCGGCCACTGGATGCTGGGGAGGAAGGAGGAGTTTTAATTAGGATCTACAGGTTCTTTTAAATCAATAAAGCTTGTTACATTTTACTTTCCTTGTCCGCCTGGTTTCTGGTTTGCTCCTCAGTGGTACATTCTAAAGGGAGGGGGTAGACCCAGTCGACCCTCCCGACCTGTGACAGATTATTGGCGTAGTCGGCAGGGTTTACCACTGAGTTGAGCCACCAGAAGCCGTTATGGCAGATGAAGAGGCACCGGGAGCACGAAGACAAGCCATGCCCATATTCATGGGAGCCCCGTGGGCCCAGAAGTACCAAGGGCCTGGATCGGAGATGAGTCTGTCGACGTGGAGGGCCCAGGTCGAATATCTAGTCGGGCTCCAAGGTTTGGACGCCCCTCAGGGAGTGCAGTTCATCTTAAATTCCTTGGAAGGAGAAGCACTGAGGGAAGTGCGAGCAGCGCCAGAAGCGAACCGTACCACGGCTCAAGCTATCTTTGACTTCCTTTCGGGGCAATACGGCGATACCACTCCTGTAGCCGTTCTGCGAACACAGTTCTTTAACTGCAAACAAGGGCCGCGACAGACCATCCGGGCATTCACGCTACAGCTAAGAGAGCAGTTCGCTAGGCTAAGAGGAAGGCAAGACCATGGTCTAGGGGGCGAAGAGAGTCTGCTGCGAGACCAATTCCTCCTGGGGCTAAGGGAAGGCCCCGTACGCCAAAGCCTGCGAATACAAGTCCGCCGGAACCCGGACTCGTCCTTTGACGAACTGAGGCAAGAGGCTTTGGCCTTGGAACGGGACCACACGGAGAGTGTAGGGTCCTCCACGTGCATGGCGGCGAGTGCACCCATCGACCTCCCACGCCCGGTTGAAGCTGAATGGAGACGTGTGTTGCGAGAGGAGCTGAAAAAGGACGTCCGGGAACAGCTGACCGAGCTATCCAATTCCTTTAGAGAAGAGCTCCGGCGTGAACGTTCCAGTCCATTGCTCCGGGAGCGGACCTATTCAGCTGGGAGCCGATTTCCAGAACGTCGCCCAGCTATGGGGCCACGGTTCAAGTGGGACGAACAGGGACGCCCCATCTGTCACGGCTGTGGAGAGCCGGGTCACTACCTCCGCCAGTGCCGCTCCCGCCGGGGATCACAGGAGGATTTTTAGAGCTGCCGGCCACTGTGGGTCAAGTGGCCGGGACTCCCATGGTAGACCCCCTATTGGTTACGAAGACCAGAGCATGTTTGGTGGGGCATTGCCCTATTGTAGTGGCCCAGGTCAACGGCTTGGAAGTACAGTGCCTGTTAGACACTGGGTCACAAGTTACGCTGTTCTCGGAGAGCCTGTCACAAGAGCTATTTAAGGGCCAGGACTGTCCCACCTCGGAAGCCCCCTGGTTGACGCTACGGGGAGCCAACGGTCTGGACATCCCATACGTGGGATACCTGGTGACTGACTTGAAGATCCATGGAGTTGTTGTCCCCCAGAAGGGGGTGGTGATCGTTCGTGACGCCTGCCTAGGAACCCATCGTGCATTGTTGGGCATGAACGTTATAGCAGAATGTTGGGAGGAACTGTTCCGAAGTGGACTAAAGCAGACGGCCTCGACCTCGGAAAGCCAAGAGTGGGACCGGATTAAGGCCGATTGTCGGCGGGTTCGCCTTGCCGAGACGCGAGGAGATCGAGAGGGCACTGGGAGGACGGCTTGCCGATACGCGTTGTCCATTCCCGCTCAGACTGAGGCTGTGGTTTGGGCCAGGCTCCCCTCGCAACTCTATGGCCCGGGAGAGTGGGTATTGGTGGAACCCCATCTGGACGGCCCAAACCTAGAGGTAGCTCGGGGGCTAGCCACAGCACGGCGGGGGAGGATTTCTGTGAAGGTACGGAACGTGAATGCATTCCCCGTCCTGTTGCATCGTCATCAGTGTCTGGCCCGAGTTACAGCGGTGTGCCCGCAACAAGTGAGAGAGCCGGGTGAAGTGCAGTTTAACCGGGTGAGCCCCTCCGTAGTGGAAGTCGCCCTGACCCGAACTGGACCGCCGGTGGGTAGTGAGGGAGAGGAATTGCCCACCCACCTCCAGGGAGGATCACTACACGGTGAAGGACTGGGAGAGGAACAGACTGGGCGGCTCCAGGATTTCCTGCTCAAATGGCAGCACTTGTTCTCGACTCATGACGAGGACTATGGCCGGACGGACATTGTAAAACATCAGATTCCGACCGGGGACGCCGCCCCGAGTAGAGAACGTTATCGACCAGTGCCACCGACCCTGTATTCTGAGGTCCGCACCCTCCTGCGAGGAATGTTGGACAAGGGAATTATCCGGGAAAGTAGTAGCCCTTGGGCAGCGCCTATCGTGCTGGTGCGCAAGAAGAATGGTTCCTGGAGATTCTGTGTGGATTACCGTAAGCTGAACCAGGTGACTAAGCGGGATGCTTTCCCCTTGCCCCGAGTAGAGGACTCACTCACCAGTCTTACACAGTCTGCCTGGTATTCTACTCTCGACTTGGCCAGTGGGTACTGGCAGGTGCAGGTGGACGAGCGGGACAGGGAGAAGACAGCCTTCACGACCCCTTTTGGACTATACGAGTGGGAACTGATGCCGTTCGGCCTTTGCAACGCCCCAGCCACGTTCCAGCGGCTTATGCAGCGGTGCCTGGGAGGGCAGTTGACGGAAACCACACTGGTCTACCTCGATGATGTCATCGTCTATTCGCCGGACTTTGAGTCTCACCTCCAACACCTGGAGCAAGCTTTCCGCGCCCTGGACAAATACGGGCTAAAACTGCAACCTGACAAGTGTCAGCTTTTCCGGAAAGAGGTGAAGTTTCTGGGCCATGTGGTGAGTGCAGCTGGGATCGCTGTGGACCCAGAGAAGGTGTCGGCTGTACAAGGGTGGGAGGCGCCGAAGACTGTGCGACAGGTCAGATCTTTCCTGGGCTTTGTCGGATATTACCGGCGGTTCATTCAGGACTTCTCTAAAATCGCCAAGCCCATTAACCAGCTGCTCGGGGGCACGGGACGTTCGAGGGGCCGGGGATCTCCCGCGGTTCAGTGGGACCAGGCATGTGAGGCGGCATTCCGGAGGCTCAAACAGGAACTACTGCAGGCCCCGATTCTGGCCTATGCAGACTTCTCCCAGCCTTTCATCTTGTACACTGACGCCAGCCATCTCGGCCTTGGTGCCGTGCTAGCCCAAAAACAGCAGGGGAAGGAGAGGGTGATTGCATACGCCAGCCGAAGCTTACACCCGACAGAGAGGAACGATGCTAACTATAGCTCCTTCAAACTAGAGTTGTTGGCCATGAAGTGGGCAATGAGCGAAAAGTTCAAGGACTACCTATGGGGGACCAAGGTTCTGGTAGTAACTGACAACAACCCTCTGGTACATCTTCAGACGGCAAGGCTGGGGGCTGTCGAACAGAGATGGGTGGCACAACTGGCGAATTTCGACTACCAGCTGAAGTATCGACCAGGGAAAGAGCATACGAACGCTGATGTACTGTCGAGGTTTCCGGTGGCAGGTCCAGTAGGTCAGGGGCCCAACTCTAGCTCCGAGGAGGAGGAAAGAGCAATGGTGGGGATTGTGGAAGCGCCTGGATCATCGCAGGAAGAGGCCCCCAATGGTTGGGGCTGGGACCCACAGTGTTGGAGGTCGAGACAAGCGGAGGATGAAGGGTTGCGGACGGTACGAGAGTGGGTCCGGACTGGGAAATGGCCAGAGGCCAGAGAACGCCGGGCTCAGACTCAGGCAGTCCGAGGGTTGCTAGGACAATGGGAGAGGTTGGCTTTGAGGGAGGGGGTGCTCTGTCGCTCCATCCAGGACCCTAACCTGGGCGAGAAGATCTGGCAAACAGTAGTTCCGGAGGGGCAACATCGGTCCCTGCTACAGACCTATCACACCCAGTTGGGCCATCAGGGCCTGGAGAAGACGATCTCGCTATTGCGACGCCAGTTCTATTGGCCTGGGATGGAGAGAATTACCAAGGCCTACCTTCAGGGATGCCCCCGGTGCACCCTGTTTAAGACCAGGAAGGAGACCCGAGCCCCATTGGTCCCGATTCAGGCAAAGGCTCCCATGCACATGGTCGCTATGGACTATCTGACGCTAGGAAGGCCAGTGGACCGGATTCAGAACATCTTGGTGGTGACAGACCTATTCACCAAATATGCCTGGGCCATTCCCACCTTGGACCAGACTGCTATTACCACCGCGAATGCCCTGTGGAGGGCTGTGATTCAGCCCTTCGGATGCCCTGAAATATTCCACTCAGACCAGGGGCCGAACTTCGAGTCCAGGGTGGTCCATGAGTTGTGCCAGCTGTACGGGGGTAGGAAGACCCACACGACACCGTACCATCCCCAAGGGAATGGAGGATGCGAGAGGTTTAACCAAACATTGTTGAGCCTGTTGGGAACGTTGGAGATGGATCAGCAGGGCCATTGGGCGGATACGCTTCCGGCGCTGATCCAAGCATATAACAACAGCGTGCATAGCACCACCGGGTATGCTCCAACATATCTAATGTTTGGAAGACACGTGCGGCTACCAGCCGACTTAGTAGCGGGGGCTGCTACCCAAGTGGAGGAAGGGAGCTTGTCAGACTGGGTGGCGAGGCACCACCAGCGACTCCACTGGGCGTATGGCCGGGTCTCGGACCGGATTAACCAGGCGGGGGCAAAGAGCAAGAGACTGTACGACCGAACGGCTCGGGAAGCCCCACTGCTCCCAGGAGAGAGAGTCTTGGTGAGGGATAATCGTCGCCAAGGGAAGGGTAAGCTGAGCGATCGGTGGGAGCCTCGGCCCTATGTGGTCTTACGACAACCACGTCCTGATCAACCCGTGTATGCTATCCGGCCCGAGGGGAGAGCGGGCCCAGAGCGGGTGCTCCACCGGAATCTGATTCACCCTTGCCCGAACTACCCAAATCCCAGAGAGGAAGCACCCCAGGTTACGGCAGCACCAGGACCGTTCCTGGTAGGATGGGGAGTGGTCCCCAGGGGCTTGGGCCCAGCACCGGGACTGGTGAGACCCGAGTCTCCGCCGAGGCGGTCCCAGAGGGAGAACCGAGGTCAACCCCCGGCGAGGTACGGAGATTAGGTGAGCTGAGCCCGTTCTCGGGACTAGAACGGATTGGCGGGGGAGTATGTCACAAGGTGACGAACCAGCAGCGGAACTATATACTCCACGGAGGAATGTTTCCACCCGGAGCGCTTTCAACGGAACACCCAGCCAGCCTTGTATGCATCACTACCATAGCAACAGCAGCTGCTGATGACAGAGTGACAGCAGGTGCGGCGCATCAAGGGGCTGTTTGATGATTGGGACACACAGCGTTTTGACACAGATAAAAACCAAGCTTTGGGAGACCAAGTTGTTCAGTTCAGTGCAGTGTTCTGTGTTTCGGTGTTCGGGTACTGTGTCCTGACTTTGTTCCGTCGAGGAGGGCTGAGAGTTTCTGTGGGACAAATCGGCTGGTGAGATCGACCCGCGGAAGGGAATCCGCTACGAAGGAGTGGCTGGTGGGGAACAGAGAAGCAGAGGAGAAGTCGCCTTGGAAATATCAAGTCCCCTTCTTGGGTAGAGATAAGTGCAAACCTTTTATTGGCCGTACGGTATGTGATTTATACACAAAGACACTGTATATGAAGAGAAGCGATCTAGGAAAAGGAGTCTAGACACCGTAAACGAGAAGACAGCTGTTGTGATGCATGATTGAGGTTGCTATATATTCTTCCGTCTTACTGTCCCCGCTGTTCAGAACAAGGAGGTGGGCTGTGGCCTTATATTTCACAGAGTGGTTGAGAGTGACGTGTGTTGATGCTGTGCCCCACCGGGTGTGTTTGAAGTGAAGTTACTGCATGCTTACTATACCGAATTCTGTCACGTGCCCATCGGCCTTGCCCTGTGTTGCAGTTTGGAGTTGCTGAGGAAGAGATTAAGTGACGGTGGAATTTAAAGCTTGCTGTGTTTCGATGCATCATTGATGCTGTCCTGGAGAACGGAGGAAATCCAGTTATCTGCTGTTCTGAGTGTCCCCCGTCTAAGGCCGCTTGCATACTGTTCCATCATCACTGTTGTGGAGAGCGGAGAAAACCCAGGTATCTGTTGTTCTGAGTGTTGTACATTCCAAGCCTGCCGTGTTCTGATTCATCATTGATGCTGTCCTGGAGAACGGAGGAAATCCAGTTACCTGCGGTTCTGAGTGTCCCCCATCTAAAGCCGCTTGCATACTGTTCCATCATCGCTGTTGTGGAGAGCGGAGAAAACCCAGGTATCTGTTGTTCTGAGTGTTGTACCTTCCAAGCCTGCTGTTTTCTGATTCATCATCGATGCTGTTCTGGAGAACGGAGGAAATCCAGTTATCTGCTGTTCTGAGTGTCCCCCATCTAAAGCCGTTGCATTTTGTGTTAAATTCGTTGCAATCTAGCGTTTGCTGTTCGGGGTGTTACCCCTAAGGCCTGCTGACCTACAGGAGCTGGTCGATTGTCCGGACTTGCCGATCTGACCACCCAGTCAGCCTTCTCGCCAGCCCTCCGAAACCTTTCCGTTACCCGTTGTATGGGGAAAAACCTACTGTACTTGGAGTGCCCACTTGCTGTCCGGTCGACGTCTGTCACCGTCGTGAGCTTCTGTATCCGCTATACGGGGAGGAACCAATTGTACTTGGAGTACCTACTGGCTGTCTAGTTGACGCCCCTTTCACGGCCGTAAGCTTTCTGCATCCCCTGTATAGGGAAGAACCAACCGTACTCGAAGTACTCACCTGCTGTCTAGTCGACGCCTTTCCACAGCTGTAAGCTCTCTGCATCCCCACCTGCTGTCTAGTCGACGCTTTTCCACAGCTGTAAGCTCTCTGCATCCCCTGTATAGGGAAGAACCAACCGTACTCGAAGTACTCACCTGCTGTCTAGTCGACGCCTTTCCACAGCTGTAAGCTCTCTGCATCCCCTGCACAGGGAAGAACCAACCGTACTCGAAGTACTCACCTGCTGTCTAGTCGACGCCTTTCCACAGCTGTAAGCTCTCTGCATCCCCTGCACAGGGAAGAACCAACCGTACTCGAAGTACTCACCTGCTGTCTAGTCGACGCCTTTCCACAGCTGTAAGCTCTCCGCACCCACCGTCTAGGGAAGAACCAACCGTACCTGGAGTACCTACTTGCTGTCCAGTCGACGCCCCTCTTCACCGCTGTAAACTTCTGCACTTGAGAGATCGAGAAGAGTACAGTCTACTCAGAGCCCGAGAAGGATAAGCCGTGCTTGGAGTACTTACCTGCTGGTCAATCCGCGTCCCCTCCATAGCCGAGAGCCTTGGCATCCGGAAAGTCTGAGGGGTTGAGTGGACCGAGTCCCCGCCTGTTGTCCGGCCGACGTCCCGGCGGCCACTGGATGCTGGGGAGGAAGGAGGAGTTTTAATTAGGATCTACAGATTCTTTTAAATCAATAAAGCTTGTTACATTTTACTTTCCTTGTCCGCCTGGTTTCTGGTTTGCTCCTCAGTGGTACATTCTAAAGGGAGGGGGTAGACCCAGTCGACCCTCCCGACCTGTGACATTAGCGCAGTTTAACGTGGTAAAGTTCGTTACTGCCATGACGAGTAGGCCTATAATGTTAAACTAGGGTGCACAAACCTGTCAACACACACAGAATGTTTTTTATCTTGCTTTCTGGTCTCTCTGTCGGTGAATTCCGTCTCTTCCCCGGCCCAGACACGAACGGCGGGGTCCAACAAAAGACAGTCAGAAGTGATATAATGGCTACACTGGATGCTCCGGCGCGACCAGGGCGCGACACGACAAATCCCAGACAGTGTGTAGTGATGCGCTCGCTGTTATTTTTCTGACGTAGACACGGTACTCCGAGACGAGTCCAAGCGCTCGCGCTATTTCTGACAAAGGACAACCCGGTTTGCATTTTGCTCTAGTAATTAATGGTCCGGTCGCTTCAATGTGTCCAATATAGAAAGCCTCTGACTGTTATAACGTAGACACGCGGTGTAAGGCAAAAAATGAGGAAATAAACAGCACGATGGAATGGTGCCAGTCAGAGAGACCGTTACGTTAAATACAGTAGCAAACGGCAAATTAAAAAAATACAGTAAGTCTCTGTATGTGGTGTTTGAAGTCACGGAAATTTCCCATGATGCAATGGGAATCACAGTTATTTACTGTAAAGAGAAATAGCAGTATAATACTGGTTGATTTAAAGTAAATAACTGTAGAAATTACAGAAAAGTCTTACAGTGTGGCCTGATTATTGAGGGTGTTTAGGCTTTTTGAGGATTAAAAAAAAGAGTAGGCTACATGGATTTTTTTCATTGTATGGTGGTTGTGTCCACACACTGCAAAGACACATTTATATGCAAACACCATAAAAGTGAATTTTGCGTTCGATGATGATCCCTTTAAAAGATATTTTGTAAAAAAAGTAGGGGTTTTTGACCGCATAATGACCCAATTTACTCAGTTCAAATATTCTTCAAAATATCTTCTTTTGTCATTCTTTTAGTCATGAAACGACATAAAGTTAAGTAAATGATTTAAATTTTAAAATTTAGGTTTTTTGGATGAACTGTCACCTCAAGGATTTTGCATGATGCCAAAAGTCGAAAATGCATGCATTATAGTGCCATTAAGTCCATTATCACCTGTTTTACTGTGTCAGAAGTTATTAATACATACAGTCATTGTTTTGTGCATTAAATCCACAGATAATAAACCACACTCACTCATACTGTGTAAAGGGCAGTACAGAGTTAAAGTCTAGAGCAGATCTAGGTTAAAGAACTTAATGACCCAACCAGCTGCTGCTCATGTCAACCCCTCAAATCTCTTTTCCTCTTCTCCCCCTTTTTCTCTTGTTCTCATGAATACCGATACAGAGATATACACAGTTGCAAGCGCTAAAAATCCTGCAGACAGACAGGAATGTCAAACAATTCACACTTTCACTCATCATAAGAGAAAGAGTACCACAAACGCATTCACACACAGGCATAAATATGCCATTTTTTTATAGTCAGGGTTTGGGAGTTTATCATCTTGCACTTGGATTGTTTGGGTGAATGAATGACTCTAAATGAGTGATGTGTTTTTATGGAAATCTATTGTTCATCCATTTCCCATGCATGTGTTTCCAATAGACAACCCTCCTGCTTTCTTAGAGAGGGTGAGTGTTACTAAGAGACATGCCCCCATGAGAGAGACTGAGAAAGAGATGTGTTTACGTGTGTATGCATGAATATATGTGTTTGTTAGCTGTAGCGACACTATGCAAATAAACATACTGTACAGAGATGCGACAATGATGATGTCAGAACAAAAGTTGTGTCCAAGCTAACAATTTTGGTTTCAGGAAGGTTAGTTTATGGTAATAAAAAATAAATAAATAACCATTTGACAACGTTCTGTAGTTTCTTGTCACACAAAAAGCTCCCTGCAACCTTTGAAGAATGTGAGAAGATGGTTAAAAACCTAAAAAGAACATTTATAGAACATTAAGATAAAAAAGGAAATAACCAACATTTTTTTTCTGTGGTTTAGATATCATAATATGTTGAGTTTATGTTGATTTAAACCAATGTCCTTCATTGTATATTAACTCAAATTTGTTATTTAAATGAACTTAAAATTTTAAGGCATCCAGGTTACTTTTTTTTAAGTTAAACAAGTGTGCTGTATGACTTTGTCCATATATTGATTATTTTACAGTAAGCATAGAGATGCTAAACACTCTGATTAGCTCTTTTTAATTCACAGACTTGGTTCATGAAAACCATCTGCATCAATCTCTGGCAACAGGACTTTATTATACATCCTGCCATTTCTCATTCTCTATCTGTCTCTTTCTTTTTTCTCCTAGCCTATTTCCCCTTGGCCCCTTTTACTTTTTTCTCCTCCTTCTCTCACTCCTTTCCATATCTATTATGTTCTTTCCATTTCCCATGCTATCTGTTTTGCACTTTTCAAGGATAATGCCACATGGCTTCTTTCTCTTTCTCCCCTCATTTACCTCCTTCATCTGTTGTCTTTCCAGTGTAACTTGAAATAAGCCAGTTGTGTGTGGTCTGTGTATCCTATTATTTTGTCCCACAAACACATTTGGTATACGCACAACAGTTTTCTTCATCATGGCTTAGCGTGTGCAGTCGACAAATTCAAGTGAGGACAGTACAGGAAATGACCCCCGGGTGTAGGAGTTCCTGGAAACACACACATGCAAACACATTTCAAAGTGCAGAGATGTTTGTCCATGCATTTTTCTGCATCTTTCTACTTTCAAGACATTGAAATGTTTGGCATTTTGGCAAATAAAACTCATAACACCAAATGCGCCAATCAGATCCTTGCTAATCTATTATTTCTTTGACATATAAATAGTTTTTTTTTTTTTTTTGAAGATCCAATCGGCAGTCAAAATAATTATCAACACTGCTCGTGGCAGCCCTCCTCCATGCTGAATGTTTGAGTTAAAAGGAAATATGAAACATCTGGACCTTTCGCTTAAATGAGTGGACGTTATTTATTATGTTCTTGTTGGATTTTGAAAAGTAATGAAATATTGAATTATTCCACGATAACTTTACTTTGACAAGCTATTTCTACTTTAAATTTATAAATTCAAGTTTTTTTGTAATTCGTAAGTGAAGTCTGCCCACGCACCCAAGAGAGCGCGCTTTTCAATCCTTCCCATGACCTGGCACGCGGCCTGAGACAGAAATTTGGTCTGAAATTCCCTTTCTTTACTTTTCCATTTTCTCCCTGGCAGAGATTGAGTCTCACGGGACCTTCGTGGGAAGAATGTTCGTTTGCTTGGTCTATACACACATGCAGGGTTGGGGACCAACTTGTTGTTATTCAGAACAGAATGGTTCCATAAAAAAATAAAAAACCACACACACACACACACATATAAAACGCAACTAAGTCATTTTCATGATGTTCAGTTCTGTTAAAGTCGGCATGAAAGGGAAGTTGCTAAATTCTTTTCTTCCCTATATTGTGACGTATTCCGAGAGAAACAGCTTCTCGAACAAAAGAAGTAGAGCGGAACTTGATTTTGTCCATTGGGATTTGATTGGATCGTTGTCATTTGCTATTGTTGTGTTCTCATGCGAGTGACAGATTGACCCGCCCTCACGCCAGTAAACACGTTATCAGAAAAGAGACGTCATTACAAAAGGGAGGGGACGTTAGTTACATGAATTGAGAAAAAATAATGATGTGAATGGATAAATCATTTATGAATACAGCAATATTCCATTGAGGTTTGATTTCATGGTGACTTTAAACATTCTGGAATGTGCATTTTTAGTACAGAGCACTGCATTAAAAATACTCTGACCATGTTTCCTGCAACACTGCTAGCAGGGACGTCACTAGAGATTCATGGATGTTTTTTGGCAGGTCTGGGCATATTTCCCCAGGGGTTGTATTTTAGTAACAACGGGTGTAAAAATGTATTGAAATAATGTTATTTTTGGTCAAGGTTGACTAAAAGCATACCTGTCTAATAGTTTGTCTCTAGACACTGGTCTTTAATATGACTTACTTTATTTTTATCCCAATAAAGAATGTAAAGTCCCCATCCACCCAACACCAACAAAAGGAACAAAAAAGACTGTACTAAAAATGGCTACAAGTAGCCAAAACACTTCTTGGAGTCTCTGGATGTAATGGGTGGTGTTTGAACTAATTAATAACAGCGATATAGAGTATAGAGTGGTGCAGGTATGACGTCACTTTGTAGGCCAATCAGCAGTTAGCATCACAATGGTCACCTTGACAAAAAACCAATAGGATTTTCCTATGCTTTTGGATTATCATAAAAAAAACAAGCTCTGTGATCAACAAAAGTTTATGATACTTGCACGTTTTGTCCATCAAGATACTTATCACAGATGAACACAACTTTTATGAAATGTCAAGCCTAAATGCAGTCGCCAGAAGTAAAAGGCTAAAGGTATAGCTATAAACTAACTACACCACGGTCCCACGACTTCAATATCACCATCACTAAGCTTTCGCCAACTCTTTCAGTTTTTATATAAAAACATTTTACCACAAAGCTTGAATTAGAATAATTTATGAGAGCACTATTATAAGCATAATCAGGCTGTAATCATAATCAAGCATAATCGGACTGAGTTCACCCGTTCAGCGTGATGACGTTTAATGTTCCTGACTGCCTCTGTAGCATAGCCACTTGTTAGCAACCGCTTTTTTCAAAACACATTACAGCTTCAAAAAATCATGAGTCTGGTAATACTGATGTATTTTCTGTCGTAGAATAAAACGTAAAAGTGTCTTGAGCTTGTGTTCACCGCAGACCTTATTTCAGCCATTTAACCAAAATCCCATTCAGAAAACCCATTGACTTCAGGGTGAAGGAACCCAGAAGTGCTAAAATGCTAACTAGTTTCCACGTTTCGGCCTTAAAAGTGATGTCATACCTGCACCACTCTATTAGGTTTAGGGATAGGGTTAGGGTGTGGCTGGACCTTCAAGCTCCACTCATTACATCCAGAGAGGGGGTGCTGGACATCAAGCTCCACCCTTAGTGAGCACCCTTAGTAATGTGCTTAGTGAGCATATCTTTTTTAATCTCACTGAATTTCCAGAATTGTTATGCCCTTTAAAAAAATCTCATAGAAAAATGTAAAGTTAGACCAGTGCAGTACAATTCTCGAAAGAATGACTCCAGCGAGCTGGTTGTTTTTTAGTGAATAAAAAACCTACACATGACCAGTGAGGTCTGATTACTAAATGAATGACTCTTATAGGAGCCATTTTTTGTGAATAAAAAACACTTATGAATCTGTCTAACCAGTTACCGACCCACTGATTCGCAAGTCATTTAGTCACTTTATCAGGTCCGTCCGTCCATCTAAAAATATTTGAACCATTAATTAATTTTATGAAAATATTTCATAAAATTAATGAATTAAATGTTTCGATTTTTTTTCGTTTTAGTATTTTTAGGGCCGCAGTTATTTGAATTGGATCCATACTGCCTCTAAAAGTTTGCAAAAGTCATTCTAAAGTCTGTGTGTAAACAAACCCTTGCAAGAATTGTTTTCCTGATTTATTGTGTATGGGGCCTAATATGTTGAATCGTTTGGAAACGACTGATAAAGAGCAGTAAATGCAATAGGAATTGCATTTCTTCCCCTCATTTTTAAAGTACTAAAAGAATCCTTAACGCAACCTAAGGAATCGTTCAGATGAATCTGAACCAGGACCTCTTGATCCGTGTGTGTAGTATGTCGTGTGACTGTGTAATGTCGACATCTGGAGGGGATGGGGCGGGGTGATCCGTGCCTGAACTCGGAGATGACTATAGTGTGTGTGTGTGTGTGTGTGTGTGTGTGTGCGTGTGTGTGTGTGTGTGTGTGTAATCTGCAACAGATGACTTCTTGGGGGATGAGAGAGTCTGACGGAGGCAAATGTTTCCTTGGTTGGAGCCAGATCAGTTTGCAACGGTTGTGCATCGATATCTCAATACAGCTTCAAATCGCTATGCCATCGTGCTACACCTAAACATAATCTAAATGTCTGTACTCGGGAGGCACTGCATCCACAAAGCTTTACTTCCCGGCGAGGAAGAATTTGGCGAACCTGGACTGAAACAAAGGAATGTATTGAGAGTGTTGTTGTTTGCGTGTCACTGGATGGAATGGCATATTTGCTCTACAGCTTTCTTTTGTTGGGCAGTGGAGCGCTTTTATTCTTCGCGCCTGTTTACGCCATTTGCCCTGAAACATGCGACTGCCAGCACGCGCAGCATATCCTGTGCGCTAATAGCGGTCTGCGCGCGGTGCCCAAAGCGCCACAGGTGGAGCGCGCAGTGGACGTGCGGGTTCTCGGTCTTGCGGGGAACTTCATTCACAACCTCAGCGCCTTCGACTTCATGCGCTATGGCAACCTAATGAGACTTAATCTCCAGTTTAACCAAATAAGGAATATACACCCTAAAGCATTCGAGAAACTTTCCAAGCTGGAGGAACTATATCTGGGCAACAACTTAATCTCGGCAATACAACCTGGGACGCTACAGTCGCTGAAAAAACTCACAATATTATATAGCAATAACAACGAAATAAAGGACATTGTTTCCGAATCCTTTAGTCACTTAAATGGTTTAGTCAAACTGAGACTTGATGGAAATTCTATTGAGTTTTTAAAAGAATCCGTTTTCAAAGGTCTGCCAAATTTAATGTTTCTGCACTTAGAATCGAACCAGCTTCGCCATATTGACCGCAACGCGTTTTCGCGGCTCAGCAAACTGCAGTTTTTAAACCTATCAGACAATAAACAAACAGAATTGCGAGATAGTTTTATGTTTTCCCATCTTAAGTCACTTACAGCTCTTCTAATAACAGGCAACCAAATAAGGCACGTTGGAAATAACGTCTTTCAGAATTTGAAAAAGCTAACAAAACTTTCGCTGAGCCACAACAAGATATTAAAACTGGACAACGACGCGCTCAAAGGGCTCGCGCGCGTTAAAGAATTCGAGATTGACAAGAACGAGCTAACAGAGATCCTGGCCGGTCTGCTGGACCCGCTCGAGCGCATCGAACACCTCGACTTCAGCGACAATCACATATCTCGCGTGGACCCCCGTGCTTTCGGCCACCTTTCACATCTAAAAACCTTAACATTGAAAAACAACCGTCTTATGAATCTCTCCGGTGGAATTTTCGCCACAAACGGCGTTTTGTTTCACGTAGAACTGAATGGAAATAACTGGACGTGCGACTGCCGGATGGAGAAGCTTAAAAGCTGGATGACGCATGCGCATTCTCAGGGAAAGCTGTTGACCGTGTTTGTGCGCTGCCATCACCCCCCAGCGCTGGCGGGAAAATACTTGGACTATGTCAGCAACTCGCAGCTGAGAAATATGAGTGGCTATTGCGAGTCAGAACCAATGTCTCAGCCAATGGAGAGCCATGGAGCAGTAGCAGAGACATCTATTCTCAAGGAGGAAAGAGAGAAGCGAGAAGGAGAAATACATGAACAAGTAGGGGTCCAAGGGGATGAGGGGGAGCAAGGGCTTGTGACAACATTTGAAAGAAAGAAGAAGAGGAAACTGGTCAGCTCAAGACCAAGACCCACAGCTGGGAAAAATGTCTCTTTAACTGATTTTTCCACAACAATGTCCACGTTCCTGACAGGCCACGCCCACAATCACAGCAACTTTTCTTTGGCCAAACAGGAGCAGTTCAACCTGCCCTTACAGGACAGTGCCAAGCATCATAACTCAAGAATCACAATGATCACGGATGCATGTCAATTCAACCATCACTCCATCCTGAATGTTAGCGTGGAAGACGTCACTTCCAGTACAGCCACAGTCCATTGGAGCACAACTCCCGATGTTGGACTAGTTCATGGGAAAGAACTTCTCTTCCGAGTTTTATTTGACCGTTTCGGCCATTCTTTCCGTTTCCCACGCTATGTTTACACAGATGGATCTGACCGGGTGGTGACCCTACAAGAGCTTCGCCCAGACTCCACCTACATCACCTGTGTGGAGAGCGTAGTGGACGGGGCTGTGTGCCAGGTTGCCCCCAGAGATCACTGCACTGGATTTGTCACATCTTTGCCCTCGGTAACAAGTGAGGTCAACCTACAGCTGGTCACAGTAGCAGCCCTTACAGCTAATGCTCTGCTTCTGCTTCTGGTGGGCGTATTCTGGTTGGGGCGTGTGTTGAAGAGGCGGATCAGAAGCAGGAAGTCGTCCGCTCACGGACATGTACGTCACATGTACTCAACCAGACATCCGTTTCGCTCGACTGTGGCTACTACATGTGTCTCTTCTGAATTCAGCGGTTACCAGAGTGGCAGACAACTGGCTGAAGAAGGTGACCTCATCCAGTTCCCCGGCGAACGTTTCTTTGACAACAGCCCCGCACGAAGAGATGATGATGTCATAATGGTCAGATACTCTGACTGAAGTGTCTTGTGTGTCTGAAAATAGACAATTTTGGCAAAATCATTTAGGCCACAAATGTTTTTTTTTTACAGATTACAGATCTCTTTTCTTTTTTTGGTTGATTGTCTAAGCCTCAGCTGCTGGTTGGCAGAATTGCTTGGTTTTGGAATGAATGTATTTCTGTCCTTGTTGAAATTTTGTTTTGTTGTATTACTTATTTACCCTGTATAGATATACTGTATATCAATTGAAGTACAGCACAAAATTCTTTTGTTACAGTTTTTTTTTCAACTGCTTACAAACAAAATCCTTACTTGTCCCACGATTTCTAAAACCTGACACTCAAACACCAGAACCACACACAAAATACAAAACCAAAAACTAATTATCGGCCTTCAACTCAGTTATCAATTTCATAAAACACTTTTTGCAAACCACAACACACAATTCTACAAAAATCTAACAGGAAGTATCTTGATTTCCTTTTTCAAACACAACCTATTAAAATGCCACACTAATTCATCAGTGCCTCTCACTAACTCCTCACATGTGCGAACACACATTGCTTTACTTAACACCAACCAATCATGGCTTTAGAATAGGCCTATAAATAGGCCAAAGGTCAAGTTATAGGTTTTTCGGACTGTGTAATACTGTATTCACAACCACAAATGCTTACAGTAAAAAAAAAAATATATATATAAAGTTTGGTTTCAATCTTGCTTTCGTGTTTACCGTGAATTTTTCAACATCTCTCTGCCAATTACTTTCAATATTGTAAAGAAATGTACATAGGAGATCATGAAAGAAGAGCTTTAGGTTTTGAATAACTGTATATGATATATCCAAAAATATAATATTATGGCAAAGGTGTTTGCAACGTAAGACAAATGTTTGCTTTTGAGATGTGTTTGTGACATTTTGAATGCAGTGCTTCATTTTGCAAGAGATGTGAGGCATTTTGCATTTTGTGTGTGCAATTCTTGAAAAAAAGAGGCAAAGTTTTGAAAACCTGTGTAAGCAGTTGAAAAAAAAACCCTGTACATCTTATACATTTCACCTTTATCATAGCTTTTTCCCCCAATAAATATTTAGGTGTTAATATTGATTGTTAATGCTAGTTTGTGTGTAATAGTTTCATTGTTTTTCCCTTTATAATTAATCCAACTCTGATTTTGTATACCCTACCCTCCAATGCCAAACTGGATACTGCCTAGCTTTTCTGCAAAACTCCACCATAAGATGGCGCAATAAACAATAAAAAGTTTTCACAAGACTTCAACTCCAACCCTGTCTAACCACAATTTAGCAATCATTTATTTAAACTAGCACCCATGCATTCAAACCCTCAGAATAATTCAGCAATAATTCAGGTGGTTGGAGAAATGTTAATTTCTAATCATAATGTCTTGACCGCACTTTTTTACTTTTTTTCAAAGTATGTAAAAAGCTGGGCACTCTAATACACTAGTTGTATCACATCATCATTATGAAAATTATTACGATGAACCGTGAAAAAAGAGATCAGAACATATGGATACAGATATTAAGTGCTTTAATTAAACAGGGCCACAAATGTGTACAAAAATAGATAAATATTTAAAAAAAAAACTGTACATGCATAAAAGTTTAAACCTGCAGTGTTTACAAACATTCTTTTTTTTTCCAGATTCATAATTCCATATTCCACAGAATGTATAGCCATATAAATGCACACATGCTTGCATGTCATTTCCAGGAAATGTCTGACATTTTGATTGTCTCTGAACCAGTTAGTGTGAAATGATGTAGCTATGCCATATTGAGAATACTGTAAGACATTCCTAGTGCCATGAATGCGATTAGTAATACACGAGTCCTTTACCATCATTCCTATACATGATTCTGAATTTGGCTATATAAAATGCATGTTGCATGTTCTGTCAATCTAAAATTCACATGTGACACACTCAGTATTAGGTAATGTGATACCTGATCATTTGCCAAGGGGCCACTGACAACATTTACAGCGAAGACAAACATGTAACAAAAGCTTTAGCTGCATCATCATTCATTTATAAAACTAGAGATTCCTATTTACAATTACAGATTTACAACTGCCCTGATTCAATGGATTTCACACAGCCTTGCCATTAGTTTCAGGATTTAGCACACACAGCTGTCACTGAAGCTAGCAAAGCATTTACACTGAAAATGGCCAAAAAACAACACGCACACACACAAATATGCACACGTACTCCAGGAGTAAACTAGATGAGTGTCCCTGAGAAAGATCAGCTGTAAAAAAGCACGAGGAGGAGTGTGAGAAGACAGATAGAGGTACAAAGAGGGTGAGAGACAGGTTTGATAATAAGAAAACTAGATTCAGTGAGTGTAAATGGACAGGTTGTTTTCCAGCACTGTTAAATCACAGTGAGGTAAAATAAAACCACTAGAAACATCCATCTGACCCTCGGCTAATTTCCTGAGATGACAAGGGCCATATATATAAACAAACTTCTGATGAATTATTCTATTCTTTAAAGAGTGATGCATACATTCCCTTTTAGTCATGAATCCAAGTTTAAAACTCTGGATTAAACATTTTGCTGTTCAGTTTTGCTTTTGCACTGAAGGTACCCTAGGTTATAGGGGCCCTGACCAAATGGCTCTGAAGATGAATTGTATTTTGTGTTCTCATCATTCTGTGTCTATGTAGAAGCATGTTATAGTTGCGTGTTGTTAGTTATGGTGGGAGTGTGTGGTGAGGTGAGTGTGTGATAGAGTCGAACTTGAGGTTGAGATGCTGTTGTGTTGAATGGCATGTTGCTGGACGGGACTTCCTGTTGGGCTATTTACTCCACCTAAACGTGAATATGAAAGGAGTTCATTAAAATGATAGATTTTCAAAATATATAAAATAATATACACATTATATGGTATAAAACACAATATAAATACAGTACCATTCAAAGGTTTGGGGCCGGTAAGATTCTAAAAATGTTTTTGAAAATCTTCTACTCTCACCAAGGCTGCATTTGAATCAAAATACAGTAAAGTAGTAATATTGTGAAATATTATAAACACTTTAAAAAACTGTTTTCTATTTTAATATAATTTAATATATTTCAAAATCCTGTAATTTATTTATGTCATGCCATTACTCCAGTCGTCAGTGTCACCTGATCCTTCAGAAACATTTATCTTCTATCATTGTCGAAAACTGCTTAATATTTTTGTGGAAACTGTGTAACTGTTTTTTTTTTTTTTTTTTAAACAAAATACTTTACTGTCGCTTTTGATCAATTTAATGCATCCTTGATGAATAAAATGATTAATTCCTTAAAAAAAATCTTAAAGTAGTGAAAGAATATCGAATTAAATAAATATTTTATTCAGAATTATTTAAAGGATGTTTGACATTATTTTTATGGTGTGTCACAATGTGTCTGGACTTTCTTTCTTTCTTTTAATTAAAATTATAATTAAAGAAAATTTGTCTCTTATTTACTTATTGTTATTCTTAATTCTATAAATGTTCTCATTATTGTGATATGGTTTTTATTTCTTTATTTTTACATATTTTTATACATTTTTTATATGGCATTTTAAATGACTAGTTCAATGATTATTTTTATTTTCAATTTACTTTTTTCCTTTGCATTCAATTTACTTTTTTCTTCGCAAAAAAAAACATAGTTGTCCTAAAATAAGATTTTTTTATAAGATAACATTTTTTAGGCAATATATAATTTATTATTATTATTATTTTGGTGTGAAATATGAGATGCAGACATGTTCTCCACAGGTTTTAATGTGTTTCAACCAAAGAGAAGATAGGAGGAGAGAATGACAATATGATTCATACTCACTCTGCGTTTCTCTCTGTCTTACAGAGACAGGACAGTCTTTATGTGCGAGAAGAATTTGCTTCAGTTGAGTGACTTCTGTCCTGAGTGATGTCACCTCATTCTAAGAGAAGACAAAAAATAAATGAAAACAAAGCAGCAAACGCATGAGTCTATCATGAAATATCAATTGTATTTGATACTGCAAGGTAGATACATGTAAACCAATCGTGAATGCGTACCTGTAGCTGTAAGTTAGTGTGTGTAAGCTCCTCAGCCTTCCTCTCCAACGACGATACCCAGACTTTTCTCTTCTGTCTGCACCGCGTAGCAGCAGCTCTGTTTCTCTCCAGAAACTTCTGTCTGCGCTCATCCGGGTCGTCTCCTGCTGTCCGTCGCCGTCTGCTCGCGGTCGGCTGGGGAGGAGACTGCGGGCAGTGTGTCTGTTTTGGTGAGGAGGACATCTATACAACATAAACATTGGATTAAATAACACAATAGTTTAATACAAACTGTAAAAGTCAGAGTTTGGCGCAAAAATCTAGACCTGTGTAGGTATTGGCTGATGTGAAAGGGGAGGGGCAGTCTGGTGGGAGGAGCCAGGATGCAAGTGCGTGGGTGGAGAGTGGTGAGAATGGCTGTGATGTGATTGGTCTAGGCTTTGACGTTGATGTGCAAGTCTTTGCGGTGATTGGCTGTGGCAGTGCTGCTGGTATGCGTGATGATGAGATGAGGATTGTAAATGCGACAGTGGGTGCTGTTGTGACGACATCATCTCCATCATGTGGCAAAGAGGATTCTGACTGCCATTGGAAACTGCAGGCTGGCTGTGAGCTGGTATGACCTTTGACCTCTGAAGGATTAGAGACGGGGAAAGATGGGTCAGAAAGGCTCCTGGGGTCACTGTCAACATCAATGTCATGTAACACTGTGTATAATTGCTATTTAAAAAGGGAAAAGCCTAAAGCCAGATTTGTTTTACCAACTTTTGCAGGCAACCATGTGTTTTTAATTTCTACATCTAAGGTTTCCTGTGAGTAGTGATTGTTTGCGATGGTAAGATTGCTGGGCAATTTTAAGTTTTTCAGAACACAGAGAATCTACAAAGACGGCTTTGAAAAGTCAGATAATAACCAGGTCAACCTGAAGCCTTTGAAATGTAATCTCCTCCACGTTCTGAAGAGAATCAGCGCATTGAGACTCTCCTGCATGTGTTAGTGAGTGTGTGTGTGCATGCGTGAATGCAGCTTTTTAACAGGCAAGACCGCAACATTGCATGTGCCTGAATTAGATAACACAATCAAGATGTCTACATTAGTTACAAAGCACTGCAGCATTATAAGGCCTGTCTGACTTGTAATGTTTCTATAGAGACATCATAATCCTGTAACCATGGAGTCAAATCATTAGTATGGGGCTGTACCTGAAGGGAGGAGCATGAGCCAGAGTGGGCGGGGCCTGGTATGCCAATCATACTGGAGTTCATTGACAACTGTGCCTCCATCTGTTATTTTTAAAATATATGAATGCGCTGACGTGAAAATAAATAGAGCTATTACTTTCGATCATTATTTTACTGTGCAGGTGGCTTTGAAATGCTCTCAGATTTACTTACATTCATGGCTAATGTCCCAGGCATGGTGTTTGCCTGGGTGCTATGCAGACAGCTGGGTGCAGATCTGAAATAAGTGAGAGGGATTCAGATAAGTAATGTAAAAAAGACTAAAAGTACATTCAATCAATAATGTATTTACTCATGGGGTCAGTTTAAAGCAGTTTAGAAATTTTCAGAAAGTTAACACAGGGCTGCTATTTGTGGGGGAGATGATGTCCTACAACAAAATGTGAAAAGGTTAAGCATTAATTTGCAGTATTTCAACATCTTTACAAAGACAAGCTGGCAAATTCTAAAGATGCAATGCTACATTAAAAAAACAAAATATTCTGAGTCCCAAAAATGTTATTTACAATGCTGTGTTGCATTAAATGACTTACTTTTTGACTTACTTTCTACCATGAATATATTCTGTACCCCCAAAGTCTGTGTAAAAGCACACAAGGCGGCTTCAGTGTGTTGTGGAAAAGCAGAGGCTGACAATCTCACGATTGATAACGGGCAGAAATATTTGCCTGTTATCAAGGGGCGAATTATGGGTTTAAAATGTATCTTAATATGCATCTTCATATTTACTTGTAAAGCAGACTGCCTGCTTAACCAGAATGTTAACAACAACACTGAAGTAAGAGTACGTGGTTTATCTATGTCAAGTTTGTGTCTTGTTTTCATTCTGTTACCTGCCTGTCTGAGTTCACGTTAATCTCCTTATTGATTAGTCATTCTGTTCAGGTTGTCATTATTAGTTCCCTTTGTTTGCCTCTTGTATTTATACCCTAAGGGGCTGTTTACACGACAATGGTGTCGTGTGTACGTGGAAAACTCAAAGGAAAAACTTCTTAGTGTTAAGTATATCGTTGTCGTCTAAACGTACCATAAGTTTCTATCTGCTTCCTTTGTCCGTATTTGATGGAGAGACTGAGGCCACCACGATGCATGAGCCAGCGCTAAGAAAAGGGTATGAGCCAAACATTGTCCCGGAGCGTGAGCCTCCAGAGGCGCGAGCCGGCAACACCGTGTGACGTCTTGGGAGCATTGCTGGAGTTCGAGGGAATGGAGGAAGACCCCGCCAATACTCCCACCGCTGAGAGTGAGATGCTGCTGACTTCTGCAGTTAATTTTTATGATGAACTAGAAATGAAATTTTACCTTGATCTACCAAACCTGATAGTCATATTTAGTAAGAAATCTCCTGTGTTAAAGCTGGTTCCACTCAGTTCATAGTCTCCTGTCCTGCACCCCCACTGGTTCTGCCCAGCACAAATCCCCCCGCATCTCCAGAGTTCCCACTCAGCCTCCTTCTCGCACATCCTCTTCAAGCTTCAGCCAGTTGCTCCTCATCCCTCCGGTACCAAGGTTCCTCCTCGGACGGTCATCGCTGTGGCTCCGTCGCGGCCGCCAGGTCCAGCGGTGTCACAATGTCCCATCTGCGTCCAGGGCTCCACCACCATCGGATCTATCTCCTTTGCTTGTCCCTATGATGTTGGTGAGGGATTCTCGACCATGTTTCCTCCCTCCGTCGACGCTGCGGTGGGCTTCTTCCTGGCTGGACTCTGGGTTCCTACATTGCCACTCATGCTCCTGGTTCCCCTCTGGCTACTCCCTCCATCCACTTCCCCATGGACTGTGTTGTTTGCCCCTGACTGTGTTTGTTCCTGTTCTCTTCCACATCCTCCTCCAGAACCCTGCCCTCCCTCCTTAGTTGGACCTTGTACAGCACGAGGATGCTTTAGCTGGAAATAACATTATTCAAGAACCGCTATAATGCCAAAACAATCTGTTACCTTAAATTATATGTTTATCTCTGTAAAGCTGCTTTGAAACAATCCATTGTTAAAAGCGCTATATAAATGAAGATGAGGATGCGCCTTTCCAGAAGGGGGGTGTAATGTCACTTTTGTGTCCTGTTTTCAATCTTCCTGTCTCAAAGTTCTCGTTAATCTCCTTGGTTACTCATTGATTAGTTGTTCTGTTTCTCACTGTTTCCTTTGTCTGTTCTCGTCAATTTTAAGTGGTTGTGTTTGCTTTATTCTCCTGAGTTCTCCTGTACTTCTTGAGTGTTATATTAAAGACTGTTGTTGTAGTATTTCTATCATCATGCGTTTTATTCACCACAGTCACACGTGACAATCTATCAATAGATAATATTTATCTATTAACTATTGGTTTACTATAGCAACAGTAGGCTACTGTCACATTTATTTTCAGAACTGCCATTGGATGGTTTAAAAGTAAAAACTGTTTTATTTACAGTGAACATAAGATATCTACATGCAGAGCTGCAGAGTAGACAAAGTACCAATGTTTTAAAATATTTATATATCTAAATTCAAATAAATAAAAACCATTTGCCCATCCAGGATATCTGCCAGCTCACCGTTCTATAGTCAAGAACCGGTCCTGCCTTTAATGGGAAAAGAAGAGTATGGGGGTATTCTGGTAAATGCATGCTATACTCACTGTTTATTTGAAGTGGAGTATGTGGCAGTGCATTGAGACTGAGTCTGTGAGCTGTGTGTGTGGAGCTGGTTCTGGTTCTGGTTCAGATGGGCCAGAGCACACTGCTGCTGTTGCTGAGGCCGAAACTGATGATGTTGACCCTGCTGTGGTTGTGTCTCAGTGTGAGGCTGGTTCTGACCTGACACCTGAGCAGAAAAGTTCTATAAGCAAGAATATTTGTAGAATTTAGAAAACATTTATATGCTAAATATTCTATATATATATAATACTTTAAAAATATATTTATAAATACTCAATTTATATAATTTCTCCTTGCTCTGTCCCTCTATTGACCTCTCCATCTGTGTGTGTATGAGAACTGTTTGATATTTAATACTCTTAATATGATCATCTGATAATCTGATCTGATTGCTTGGTTTTGTTTTTCACGCTACCGTCCACATTACACATACACACAAGCAAGTGCGGAATTTACATTTTTGTTAAATGCTTGCTAACTTATTGTTTTACTATTTGACACTACTTCATACAGAATGGACTTTTATGCAAACATTTATTTACTCGCATATTTGTGTAAGCTTTTGAAACATGTATTTCCTCTCACCGGTTTTGTCTCCGCCTGTGACTGGTTAAGCTCCAGGTCAGTAAAGAGGCCCACTTCCTCACAGTCCCGTAAAAAACGGGTCGGAGTTGGAGTCTGATCTATAGATGAACAAAGAATACATGTTTATCATGTATTCTTATAAAATGCTACTGGCAATATAATAAAGGAAGTAACAACCCAGTTGAACAATGAGATGTACTAAACACATGTAAACTGAGGAGGCATTGAAGATTTCTCAAGGTCATAGAGTGAAAACTTTAGATAAGTAGATCAATATCAAGTAACCTTCAGGCTTTCTAAACAAATGTAAAGAAACTAGCCCTCTACTCAATGTCAAGAGCAGAACTTGTCTAAAGTAATCTTCTGGCATGCTGGGAAAATGTTAAAAATTAACCCTATGTCATAAACATGAGCCTGATTTTGCTCGTGTTGTTTTGGTAATTTAGAGGTAGTCTAAACGAAACTGCTTTTTCTAGACTACTATGAAAGGGGTCAGAAGGTAAAGTTCTTCTTTTGTTTTTTATGTAAATGTTTCTGTCGCTGCAATGATGGCTCACAGACCCCGGAGGTCAAGGGTCGGGCTGATGTTTATATATCAGACATTGGGTTTCCAGGGTAACAGACACTGTCTAAATCCTAAATTAAAGGAGATGGAGAGCATGACCTATCACGACACTCACACACACATTCACTTTTCACAGGCTATTATATTACTGACCTCGATCTGTAGATTGATACTGGTTGCATAGAAAATATTAATACTTGTTGATGATAAAACGTGTGTTTTTGTGTGAATAATTGCATACCAACCCTTACCTGAAAGCATATTGTCACACTTAATAGAAGGGAATTTAAGGGTCATCTCATGTTTGTGTCTGTGAATTATTAGGTGATCTTCTCTTTGAAAGCGCTATGAGAACAAGAAACATGGTAGGCCGTGACCATACTGAAAAAGCACAGCCGCTGTTTTACATGAAAGATATTACATAAAAGATACACATGTGTTTTCTGATATGAATTGCAATTCTTCAATTTACTGCACTCCAAGTGATGGCTAAAATGTATGACAGCATACATAAAACACATTGTTGGTGTGGCTCTTGTCTAGATGTCATATCGTCTAGAGTCTAGACGACATGACAACCACCAGCAAACTGGACATTCGTCACTTACCTGCGAGCATCCAGGAGCAGTGCACACATATGGCCTGTCCTGATCAATATT
Source organism: Tiaroga cobitis (assembly GCA_030578255.1). Taxonomy (NCBI): domain Eukaryota; kingdom Metazoa; phylum Chordata; class Actinopteri; order Cypriniformes; family Leuciscidae; genus Tiaroga; species Tiaroga cobitis. The sequence continues at coordinate 31,526,601 of CM060609.1, forward strand.
CATCACTGTGATCTAAAAAAAACCTAAACGTACATATACACACACATGCACACAGACATACAAACACATGCACACATGGGAGATGACATTATAAAATGCTCATGACAAATAAACAGACAAACAGGCAAATAAAAACGACACTAGATAAATATAGATCATTTGTCTTGTCTGTCTGTCTATCTATCTATCTATCTATCAACATACTTTCATGCAAATAAACGACACACAGATCATAGATATACATAAAGATGACACCTAATTAGTGAAATATAGTTTTTCAAACGCATGAGCTATTTACATTTTTCTCAGTTCTCTATATTTTCTCTTCTCCATGAGTTCTTCGTATATAGCTAATACGTCCTACATCATAGTCGCGCCTTATATATATATATATATATATATATATATATATATATATATATATATATATATATATATATATATATATATATATAAACACCCGCTACTTGCCCAGTCACTCATAAGGTGAGCATTCCTCCAGTCATGACATCATCATTTAGTTCAGCCGGGCCAGAGTTTAAATTGGCAAGACGGGTACGGTGCTAAAGCGTAACCGGCCTGCAGAATGACGTAATGTCGAAACCGGAGGACTCACGCGGTGTCACGAATTTTACAAACCCAAACAACTGAGAGCAGACATTCTAACCAGTGGCAATATTGTGACATTTTAGCGGTGAAAACATCGTGAAGTTGTCTGAATCACTTTGGAGTAGGCAATAGGCTACGTGTCGGCAGGTGTCATTTGGGGGAAAATAGCTAATAATTATAATAGCCAAATAATAATTTGATTAACCCAAAGTAAATGCTAATGCTTACTCCCTCAAAACATGCGCACGTGTCCGATCAAACATTTAAATATATATGTAAAATTCAAACAGACTTTGAACAGTTAACTGTCAAACAGCCATTCCCCTAAAACGTAGGTAATTTGTTGACAAGTTTGTTGACAATATTTAGACTACTAAAGATATACAAAGACACCCTTTTCAGATAGTCAAAACCTTTTTATTCTAATACTCTTTTTTAATCTGTTTTTGGTGGTGTCACACCCCCTCAAATAGACAAAACAGTTTACGAACATTTCAATGAAACCGGCGCTTTGACAGACACTAACTTGATCGTAAAACAAGAACAACAACAGTAACAAAACAAAATCCCAACAGCACTGTACAAGAAACACGCTCCATTTGTGTTCGGAACTGTGGAATCACATTCACAAGCGAGTGTAAAGCAGTACTAACTTACCTAAACGCACGCAGACTGAGACTAGCAACGCTCCTCGCGCTCAGACGAAGCACGCTGAAGTGAAACGCGATTACAATATGATCTATTTACAGAAGCATTACATCACCTCACGATGACGTCACGTGGGATTCCTGAACTTCTAAATCATTGCGGTCCGCTTTTTAAAAAGAGGAGGGGTTTTCAGACAACGCGCACCCGCCCACCGTAGGATGCAGCGGGCGTCCGATGCGGACATTGGCGCGTTGAGAGAAAAAAGGGAAATGGGAGGCGCTTCGCTCGGTGCGTGCTGCGCCAACAGCTGTCTGGAGCTGTGCGCGGGACGGTCCCGATGAGCGAATGGTGTGTGATGATAGAGAGAAGAGAGAGAAAGGGCATGTATGAGCGTGTTAGCTCTTGGCTTGACTCTTTTAATTTCAATTTATTTCCAGACAGTTGTTGTTTGGGTTTTGGATTTTCAATTAAATAAACTGCTTGCCTTTTTTTTAATCGGTGGAAAACTATAGTCATAGTCCCAAAAAAAAAAAAAAATAGTCAAAAAGACCCAACAGAAAGTTGCGAATCATAAAATAACATTATTTTTTTCTTTTATATCAGTAGCCTAACATTGGTTAGCCTAAAAATTTTTTTTTTTTTTTTGTTGCCTGTTAGGCTAATATAGCAATTAGATTTGAGATGTTGTTGTGGATTAATCGTTATTAATTCAAAATTGGGCTCTTATAGTTATAAATTAATAACAGCTAAAGCCTATACAAAATATGGTTGTATCTGTATCAAGACATGCTTTATAGAACTTTGACACTGACATCAACTTTTAGAGGGGTCAACTAAAATTAAACAGCTCTCATCATGTGACAGTTTATTGCCATTTGTCATTTAAGACAGACTAAACTTTTATTGATCGCTGACAGCTTTAAGTAAAATGCATATTTTTTGGACTGTTCAAATGAAAAGTAAATTTGGTCAGTGAGACGTTAGCTTTCTGTGTATTTCGAGTTCACTTTGCAGAATCAAGGCCCATTGTGTTTTTTTAAAGGGAATAATTTAAGACAAACTTATGCTATGGAAGAACTTAAGGCTTCATAAACAAAAAATGTAAAGCCACATGTAAAGTGTGACCCCATCTGTCAGAGATGCTTTATATGATGACATTACCCTGATAATGAAAACAGTTGTTACATTTAATAAAGTAGCTTGAAAGGTTTTCAGTTTAACAGTGTCTAACCACGTTGTGTTAAACTACAGATGTCATGTTTTCATTCGAAAGAATGTGGATTCATTCAGATTATCGGATGAGGGGTGTGTCTAATGTTTCAGAACAGCGTGGTTACCGCTAGGGAAAGAGTGCAAGGAAAAGGCAGAACAAGTGGGAGGGCGAGAAGAAGAGAGCGTGATTCATTAGCCTGCTGTAACTCAGAATGCTAGTAGCTGTTTCCTCAGCAACTCCACAAAACAGGAAGTGGTAATGATGTCACATCAAGCCTCAGCCTTAGCTGACTCCTACATCTTTGAGTATGAATCATTCACACACAGAGACAATGTAGCGGAGGGCATGCGCCCACAAGTCTCATATGACATCATCCCTGTTTCTCCCATGATATAATTCACTGTAAAAAGGAACTGTGTCAAGTTCACCTTTTGTTTCAGAATACAAATTGCTGATTTTTTGGCTAATTAACAAAACTATTATTAAAATAATAACTTTTTTTTTTAGCAGATGCCTTCCAACGTGACTTACAACAGAGAAACAAAAACAGAGATCAATAATAAACAAAAATAAAAATTTAACTCTGATATGAGATGTTTATTTTTTTAATGTCTTCTTCAACCATGGTTGGTGTATGAGTGTGCGCGTGTGTGTGTGTGTGTGTGTGTGTAGCAGGTCATATGTCTGTTTGTAATTTTTCCACATGATCCTTTGTAAGGTCTCAAGGTATCTTCAAAGGTCTTAAGGATTTACTGCATATATGAGTGATATTGCACTGAATCAATTAAGAATTTGGAACTATATAAATCCTGAACTCTTTGATATTGTTCAATCATATTGTTTGACCTGGAATGTCCTTCTCACAGTTTAGCATCTGATATCGGCTGCTTATGTGTATCTTGTGTGAGGCAGATGGTTGAATTTAACATCTGACTGGCTTTGCAATATGACATGATATATAAGGTACATCCCAAACAGATGTGTGTACGTTTTTTTGAGCTTTTCAGGACCTAATCAAATTATGAAGCTGAAGAGAAAATACTGTATTTCATGAGTACATGTTTATGCAAGTCTGTTTGTTTGAAAACAGTGCCATGGAAAATAGTTGGTCATTTAGTCTCTCATGTATTTACATAGCCCAACGGCAGAGAACATTTATAACAGGGAGATTTAACGGATGATTAACAAGTGATGGTCAGCACACGCTCACTGGCTGATCAAAAGGACATTCCTCCTGCTCTTTGTGAACACAGCACCTTACATGGGTGTATGTGTCACACCTGACACATTCTCCGTCTTTTCAGGGTTTGAGGGAGGTCAACATTTTTCTTCAGTAAAGAAATGCCAATTAGAGGTCTAATACTTCACGATATAGAGGAGTCACATGATGGTATTGTGTTTGCAAAGTATTTGCTGTGATTGTGTTTTTGCACAGCTGAAAAAATGTACCAAAGTTACTGAAAAGATAAAAATGCTGGTCTACATTACACGTAGCAGACAGCATGAATCCAAAAATAATGTCACCACAGAGAGCTGCATTTGATAAGTGAATTTTCACATTTTAATGCATAAATGTATATGATTTTGTAAACAAAAATATAAAATTAATTTATATGGAATTATGAATATAGAAAAATCAAATGATGAATGCAATTATAAAATTATATTACACTAAGGCCTGGTTTCACAGAGAGGACTTAAGCCATTGGAATAGGCCCTTGTACATCAATTTAAAATGTTACTTTTTTAAGTAGAGGTAAAACATGTTGAACTCAAAAACTGCTAGAAAATCAAAGCCATATTCAATTCAGTTTATTTACCAGACTCATGTCCAAAAAGCCACGCAAGACATGACAGATAAAATGAATGAATGAATGAATGAAACCTTTATTGCCCCGAGGGGAATTTGTTTTACACTCATGGGAACCACAATAAACATAGCCACAACAAACATAGAATAAATTAAAAACAAATTAGAAACAACAACAAAGCACAGCAAATAATGACATAAAATTATCAATTCGACAACTTAAGGAATCAATAGATAGATATATAATCAATAATACGCATCTAAAATGTTCAACGGCTTAAAGGAATCAATAAATAAATATATATTCAATAATGCACATTTAAAATAAATCTATGTGCCCATAGATGATCCATTTAATAATTGAATGCTCCTTGGCACAAATGATGTAATATGTCGTTTAGTTTTTGTTCGGGGCATTCTAAATCTACATCCAGAGGGGAGGAGGGAAAATTCTGTGCGAAGTGGGTGCAATGGATCCTCCAGTATCCTCAGTGCCAAATTGATGGTATGCTGGTCAGTAAGATTTGTGATGCTTTTCACATCTGATCCAGTAATTTTCCTACCCATTTTTGTTACCTTGTCCAGCATGTTCCTGTTCTGGATAGAAAAAAAACGAACAAAAACAAACAAGCAAACAAAAAAAAAAAAACCCAAATACAAGAATTAAAATACATACAGACATTTCAGCCAATGCACTCTCAGTCTGGATGTGTACCTGGAGTAGCTCACTAAGGGATTTGAGAGTGGCACCATGATACTGTTGGTAGACTCATCCAGACGTTGCATAAACTTAAACATCAAATTTCTTAAAAGTGCTTTTAGTGTGATTACTCCTACAGACACAAACATCTGACTAGCACTCCCTCCTCTGGGAACCTTGAGTAAAATTCTCATTGCATCATTGTAGGCAACTTTTAACTTCTGCATGCTGGATTTTTTGTAAGAAGACCACAGATGGGCAGTATAGAGTGGTGTACAGTAAGCTTTGAACAGAGCCACTTGAACTTGAGTAGAGCAGTAACTAAACTTACGTGCTATGGTGTTTGCCTGTGCATATAACTTATAACACTGATATGTCATCATCATTATTCATATCATCTGTAATACAATGACCAAGGTATTTAATCTTTTTGCAGACCTCAAGACAATTATTGGCTAGCATGAGCACAGGAAAATTAAGCCATTTATCCTGTTTCGTTCTGCATATTAAAACAGCTCTTTTGCTGGAATTATATTTTATATCAAATTCCACCCCATAGTCTATATTAAGAAGCTCCTGCTGCCCAGCACTAAAAGTAACAAGGTCATCTGCATACATAAGATGATTCACCAGCATGCCACCAATCATACAGCCAGTGTTGCAACCATTAAGTCTCCTTGACGTTCATCCATATCTGTTTGTGATTCACTCGATCAAATGCTTTTGGAGGCATCAATAAAACACCATAAATCTAAACAAATTGTGTTCCAAATATGAGGTTGATATCGAGCTTTAGTACGATTTTGTTTGGATGCCAGCAAAGCTCTGCTGGTACACACAGTGGCTGGATTTGTGGTTTAGCAGTACAGTATACAGTACAGTACAGTTTTTCTCTCCCAACACAGGCACACAATTATAGCTGCATAATTTATCCAATTGGCTCTATAACAGAAAACAGGAATAAAGCGATATTTGCTTTATAGGCCAAACCTGAGAAAAATCTGGTAAAAAGATTGTACATTTTTGAATTTTGAAGCCTTAATGAAAGCAGTTTTAATGGGTTTCGACATTTTTGTGTACTTGTGTACTTTATAACTATTTTGTGTACCTATAGTGTAAAATAGATTTAGTAATAGAAATAGTAAAATTCCAATAAAAATACACAATTGTGCCAACAGTAAACATGATACAGATACAAATGATACAGAAAATAACAAAAATGACCATAACGACACATACGGGTTAGTTAAATTAGGACATTTACAGATTGATATGTCCGTGCAAGTTGCTTTAAAGGGGTCATGACATGGTTTTTTGTTTTGTTTTATTATGTTCCCTTATGTGCAATTATAGTATTACTATAGTTTTTTTTTTTTTTTAAAAAAGAAAAAAAGTAGTAATTAATGACCTTTTCCCACCCTGTTTCTCCCCCTCTGATTCAAACAGTCTGTTTTGGAGGTGTTTCCCCTTTAAGAGTTCAGTGTTAACGCCCATTGTTATGATTGGCTAAGGTCAGTGCTGCTTATGCATAAATTATTAACGTTAATCATTCGGTCTTCCGATCTTTTACCATCGTGTCAATTCTCAATTGATTTTGATTCAAATGCGAGAGAGAGAGAGAGAGCAAGACAGTTTGAAGGCGCGCGCGGCCGGGGCTCTCTCTCTCTATCTCTCTCTTGTCGTTCTTCCAGTAACATGCGCCCTGTCACACTCATCTACATCACTCACCGAACAAATAAGGCTTTGGCGGGCTTCATATGCTGCAAATAAACTGCATCCAGCTGCTTTCCCTGACGTCTGGATCGTTCGGCAGTATTCAAACATGTTGTTTGTCCACAGCCAGGAACAGCACATCTGCGTGGCATTGCAGTCATCTTGTAAACAGACCCACTCGCTGCACTTCAACGCATGTGATGATGTCAAATGAGGCGTAGTTGTCTTGCGCTGGAGGCGGTCATATGCAAACGACTGGTACGCCACTTCGTACCGTGACGTCACTAAATTCAAAGGATCTAGAACATGCTGTATTTAGAGCTTGATTAAATAAATGGTTCGTTTATAATGGGGAGGACGTCTTAAGCTATGAAACTTGCAGGAGGTTTTAATGGAACAAAGACCTCTTAAATACCAAAAGATCAAGGCAAATTTGGTTTCTCATGTCATGACCCCTTTAAGTTAAGACAGCTCAAACATGTAGCTTATTTTAGTCTGAGAATAGGGTTTAAGGGTCTGTGAAACGGACATCTTTTTTTTTTTAAAGATAGGCTACTGCCACCAAAAGGTGTGAAATTAATGACCACTGCATTACAATTCCAAATGAAAAGATATGCAGAAGTACTATGTATGTATGTACTATGAACATTTGGAAGAGTCACGCAGCCTGTGTAATACCTGTGTAATGATCATTTTAAGTTTATTAAATAAAAAGTTAATCGGGATTGTTTCTGCATTCGCGGGCAGTGGGACTAGTATTTAGCCTTACACATTTAAAGGCAGGGTAGCAATAGATGCACTGAAATAATCAATAATATAGTTGCTTATGTGGCCCTTCTCCGTAAAGCATTCCTCGTTTTTCTCCGCTCAGGTGAACTGAACAGCAGCATGTTTGTTTGGCCGGTTCCTCCTCCTCCTCCGTCATGCTGCTTTGCCCCCCATCCCCCTCCCATTGGCTGCCAGCCGTCTAAACAGCTCCAGCTGCAATCCCCGCTGCCGCTGCTGCTGCAACGAGCTGCCGGCTATTAGATCACCACATCCCGCACACAGCCTCTGCCTCTGCCTCCGCCGGTCTGCAAGCTCACGGACCATTGCCAACACATCCATTATGACGGGCGTCGCGGCTGCCTCCTTCTTCTCCAACGTTTGCCGGTTTGGCGGATGCGGGCTGCACTTCGAGTCCCTGGCCGAGCTCATCGTTCATATCGAAGATAACCACATCGGTGAGTAGCGCTCCGCTTTCGGCCTGCTGTCCCGCTAACCAGTCGCTCTCAAGCGGCGAGAAGGCGCGTCTGTGCGCTGAGCATTTGGCTGGGTTGTATGCAGTGACGCGCTAATTCACTTGCATGAACTCGCTGCAAATTTAATAACATTAGCATTGACTCAGTTTAATTAAGTGTTGATAGATAGTCATAAGCAGGTTTCAGCGACGGGTGCACGGTTACTAGACGCTGCTCTGTTTAGATCTAGGCCTGTTTGTACGTGTGGCAAGCTGTATTAACATGTGTTGCTTGAAATAACTAGCAGTGTTAGTAATTTTAGGGTTTTTCAGTAGTCATAATTATGAATAACCATAATGATAATTTTGGTGTTACTAGTTTATAGATTAGCTGATTTATTCCAGAAGTGAATGTAGCCTATTCATCAATAGAACAGTTACTATCTGTGGCTAGTACTTTATTCCACAAGTGAATATGTAGCCTATTCATCACATAATAGAACAGTTACCATCTGTTCCAGTTTTTTAGTACTAATTAAATGGACACTAGTACCTATCAATCAAACTTTATTAAACTGTATTCCAGCTAAATAGTTGCTGGTATGTATTCCTAGAAATGGTATACATATGAATATTAAATATATAAATAAATGGAATTAATATTTAACCACAGATTCTAATAGAATTTAATAGCTAGCCTAAGTTTTGCAATTTATTGCCAATAACAATGGGATAGATACATGTGACTATTGGGGTAATGGTAGTAGCAACAGAAAAAAAAATTATCTAATACATGTAGTAATATATGTTGTAATGATCACTAATTGAATAGACAGTCACTATTGGAAAAATAAAAATGTATACATAAAGGTGACATGAAATATTGCCCGTTATGTTTACCTAAAAATTTATGTCCCCAACATTTTGCAGATGGCGCTGCCTCTGTCATCTTATCTGCTCTCCTTCAGAGGAGACATTGACAGGTGAAAAGAAGCCGTCATTCGAGGCGTTATAGTGTTTTCCTGACAACTTCAGACAGTTTGGAAGAATAAGTTCAAATGTACTTGGTTTCAAAGCTGCACTGTTCCGGTGTTAAAATAAACTTGACAGTGCTTAATGGTGCATGTTCACAGCTATCATTAAGGCCATTTCACACAGGACGCGGCAGTCTCAGGTGTCTTGTTCATTTTCACAGAGAATGCGTTTTTGCACTCCACTGCAATGTTTTTCTACGTAAAGATGCGCTAGACAGACATGTTTGACCATTTGGCTCGCGTCTTTGGCAGCATCTTGTGCAAGACGCAGGGTTATAAGCATGGGGTTAAAAAACTCAAGTTAAAATAAGTTCAACTTTTGAAAAACACGGCTCTAGAAGAATAGATTTAGCAGCAGAAATGGCCTGTTGAGGCATCTGTGCCTTTGTTCATATGGACATATGACTGCTAAGTAGGGTTTGTGTTTTTCAGCAATAATGTACACCCTTACTTTACTGAGAAAAGAAGGTCAGGGAAACATCTGAAGATGGAAAACCTTAATATAAGTGCCATTTGTGCATTTTGTGTTTGTTTTTTTCTACTTATAAAGTAAAGGTTTATTCAAGTTTTTTTATTTAGGATATTTAATTTTTTGACACTTCAATTAAAGTATCTAAATATTCTTAAGAAGTTAACTTTCGTTCTCATTTGAAGGTGTGTTGGCCTACTTGCATTATTATGCAGTTATATTATGATAGGATTATATAATCAGTGGCGTACAATGGTCTTAAAATGACAATAATATTGTTTATCACAGTTATTTCTGGGACAATATATCGCCCAACAAAAAGCAGTTATCGTGACAGGCCTATAAATGTATGCTAGTAACTAGTAAAAATACGTTCTTATTAATGGAATAAATGTAAAAATGGCTTGCCATGTCTATCGTAATTATTGCTTGCTGTGGAGATCCATTGTTTATGCTAATGTTGTGTATTCAAGCTGTCTGTCAACTTCCACAGGAATGATTCTCTGTTTAGATTTACATACAACATTTTTTTTATATATATATTAATCCCAAGTTAGCGATCACTATATGAAACAGAATTAACTTTAGGTTTAAGCGGTGTGCGCTGCAAAACTTGGTACACTAGAAAACTCAACCCACTAAAATTGAACAGTGTAATTAAAGTGATGCCAAAGTTACCATTTTGATTCTAATTATTGATGTAGAAATTCTAATTGAAACTCTGAAAGTACATGTAGTTGTTATAACATGATGATGAAAAAGTATTGTCTCCATATCAATGCAAGGAGTAATGTTAAATATATATTGTCTATGGTAATTATTGTTTTAGTATTCAGTGACCTTACTAATACCCCATACTAAGACCTTTCTTAAAAGAATATTTGTATGCATTGCTAATCTGTGATGGAAAATGTCATGCTTATATTTAACAGATTTGTAGTTTTTTTGTTGTTGTTGTTGCTGTGCTTCTCTTATTTTGATGGCTGTGCCGCACTTGTCTCCATAGTGACTGGCTGCAGACGTCACAATGGAAGGCCTCTGTCAGAATGAAACACACCTGCACCCAGTCTGTGTCTGTCACTGTAGCCTCATAAAAGATCAACTGGCCTGATTTCCCTCAGGGGTCACAGATCTGACATTTGGGGTTAGGGATTTGATCTCAGAGCTCTTGTTTTAATGAGCACAATAATAATCAATAATAATCCTATTGAGTGGAAACCCCATGCTGTGGCTTGGTTTGGCAGTTTGCCAGTCATAAAGAAGATTGTTAAAATTTTAATTAAAAATTGTATGTGATTGTCATGATAAAATTATAACTTTAAATCTTTAAGCAGCACCTCTATGCTTGAGTTAGTGCTAGTTTGTTCTTCACTATTAGTGTTGGGAGATTAACGTGAAAGCCTGACTGAGAAAACCTATATTTTAGACAGCTGACATATAAAGCAGGATACAGACTCTGTCTACAACTCCTGAATTACATCCCATGATTGTCTCCAAATCCTTTCTTTCATCGCTTCAGGAAACCGCACACACAAATGAAGTGTTAGTGATGGCAGGTCATTGCTTAAGTGGATTTACTTAATGTAAATTTAACGAAAGTTATCATGAGGATTGTAATGTTTAAAGCAGATGACTTAACAAATGTCAGTCAACCGGGAAGATTTTAAAACGAGCCGTTCATTCATAAATAGGCTACGCAAGATCGGAAAAAGAAAATACGTGTGAAAATACAGACCGGAAGACAAAAGACAACGATCGCAGCGCTGAAAAGGGGCGGGGCTACATATGTAATGATTCTGCCCTCTGTCCTTGATTTTGTCTAGTCTTGAGGCAGGATCATGACAGACCCATGTTTTGTGTGCAAGCACATGGCCTTTTGTTTGGACCATGTGCTTGTGTTGTCTCGTTTCTTAACCCCGTCCCCTTGTTCTCCTTGTTAGCCATTATTGTTTCATCTGTGTCACCTGTTGTCATCATCAGTTTCTCCCATTTAATCCCCTTGTGTTTGCTGTCCTGTGCCGGTTCATTATCTTACCTTTATCATTCCTTGTGAGTATCCTGTCAAGTGTGTTGTCTAGAGAAAGTTCTGAGTCCGTATTTGCTGTTTGTTTGTCGTCTAGTTATCTGTCAAGTTATAGTCTAGTTTAGTCACTCCTTGTCTTGTCCATGTTTTGCCCCCTCGTGGGTTTTGTTTTCCCTAGTTTTGTCCTTTAATAAACTGTGTGTCTGTCAAGCATCTTGTCTGCGCTTGGGTTCATCTCTAATTCATAACAATATAAGGTACCCAATAGTGGAAAAGTTTCAGTAATGTATTAATAAATAATAAAACAACCAGGACTTAGTTGGAACACTCTTTTCGTTGTTGTGTGTATCACGTGTTCACATCTACTGCACACCAGTATTGTCTTGACTATGTGCTATAGTTGTTAATGTGAATTCATATGGATAGTAAAAAATAGTCAAAGGTTGTGTCTGCGTGCAAACATTTACATTTTGAATAATTTTACACTAATATTCTTCAGGGAAGCTGTTTTATATGTATGATATCATCTCAGCATCCCAGATAGCTTAGAAGAACTCGATATTGCGACAGAAACTTTTAACTCACTTTTCCAGCACTTTAGACACAGCTGCTCCATTGGGCTTAAAGAAGATCAAAGAAAATAGTCCAACACCGTGGTACAACGAGCACACTGAGGGCCAGATGTACTAATGCTTTTGCGCCCACTTCAGGCATATTTGTTTTGTAAAGTGCACATAAAACCATGGCGAGGTATGTACGAACGGGACACAACGAGATGAAAGCGCAGACTGCCTGTTGCGGGAACTGAAAATGGCAAAATGCGCTTTTCGTGTCATGCATATGCATTCATGGGATGGTCAAGGGGAAAGTGGGAGTGTCACATAAAGAGATGGGAGGGGAAGCGTAAACTGCGCCTAATTATGTATTCCGCGTTATGTACAGAAAAAGCCGGTGAAAGCGCGCCTCTATTTTGCGCTAAAAAAATCTCCGCCTCTTAAAAGCAGGTGTAACTTAGGAAGCGGGTTTCCTGGCATATGCCCCCTGGTGAAATGGCAGCAGTAATCCGAGCGAGACGAGCTGAAAAGATTTTTGCCACAAGAATCACACTTTTTCAGTTGAGTGAAAACGATATCATTAAGCGTTACAGATTAAGTTGCTACGCAATATTACAGTTACTGGAAGAAATCAAAGATGACATTGAATCTCCGACTCAGCGTTCACATGCCATTCCAGCAGTTGTTAAACTCCTCGCTACATTACAATTATTGGCATCAGGATCATTTCAAACAGTCATAGCATCAGCAGTGAGAGGAGGAGGCCCATTCAATTTATGATATAGTGGGTGGGGACAGGTGCTGATTACCTGATGAACTGCAGGTTTAGTACATAAAACACACACTGCGGTTTCACATCAAGCGCTTTCTGCGTCCTGGTCGTAGCGCTATTAACGCTGCGTTCGCAAATGTTTTTACATCTGGCCCTCAGGCCCTTAAGAGAGCAGCCAGAAAAATGGAGCGAAACTGGAAGAAAACTAAACTAGAGGTATTTCGCATTTCATGGAAGGAGAGCTCGATTGCATACAGAGAGGCCTAAAAAGCTGCTAGATATGCTTATTTTTCAACCCTATTAGAAGAAATTAAACAAAACCCGAGGTATTTATTTGAAACAGTTGCTAAACTGACGAAAAATAAAGTTTCAAGCCCAGAAGTTTCCAAGCAGCACAACAGTAATGACTTTATGAACTTTTTTACTTATAAGATTGATAATATCAGGCAGAAAATTCAGGGAGTCTACTACAGCATCGAATCAGGGGGTGCATTGTAGTCTCCCTAAGGAAAAATTCGATTCATTCATTGCTATAGGAGAGGAAGAATTTTCTAAACTCGTTAAATCATCTAAATCGACAACATGTATGTTAGACCCTATACCGACTAAGCTATTGAAAGAGATGCTTCCAGAGGTCATAGATCCTCTTCTCAATATCATTTAATTCATCTTTGTCACTAGGATACGTACCAAAAACTTTTAAACTGGCTATGATTAAACCACTTGTTAAAAAAACGCAACTTGATCGTACAGAATTAGTCAATTACAGGCCGATCTCGAATCTACCTTTTCTGTCAAAGATATTAGAAAAGGCAGTATCCTCACAACTATGTTCCTTTTTAGAAAGAAATGATATCTGCGAGGATTTCCAGTCAGGATTTAAACCATACCATAGTACTGAGATAGCTCTCATTAGAGTCACAAATTATTTGCTCTTATCATCCGATCGTGGTTGTATCTCGCTATTGGTGTTACTCGATCTCAGTGCTGCATTTGATACTATTGACCACAACATTCTTTTAAATAGACTTGAACATTATGTTGGCATTAGTGGAATTGCATTAGCATGGTTTAAATCATATTTATCTGACCGTTATCAGTTTGTTGCAGGAAATGGAGAGATGTCTTATCGATCACAAGTTCAGTATGGCGTACCACAAGGCTCAGTACTAGGACCGTTGCTGTTCACTCTGTACATGCTACCCTTGGGAGATGGTAAATGGTAATGGTAAATGGGCTGCATTTATATAGCGCTTTCATAGACCCAATGGCCACCAAAGCGCTTTACACATTGCCTCACATTCACCCATTCACTCACTCATTCATACACCGACGGCGTCAGCCATGCAAGGCGCCATCCAGCTCGTCGGAAGCAGCTTGGGTTAGGTGTCTTGCTCATGGACACCTCGACACTTGGTCAGGTGAAACTGGGGATTGAACCACCAACCTTCTGGTTTGTAGACAATCTACATGAACCACTGAGCCACTGCCGAGATATCATTAGGAAGCATGGCATTAGTTTTCACTGTTATGCTGATGATACTCAGCTCTATATTTCTTCACGCCCTGACGCAACTTACCAATTTACAAAATGAACAGAATGCATAGCTGATATAAAAAAATTGGATGACTAGTGATTTCCTACTACTTAATTCTGAAAAAACAGAGATTCTAATTTTTGGACAAAAATCTGCCTCACGTAATAACCTAGAATACTGTCTAACACTTGATTGCTGCTCTGTCAAGTCTTCGTCGTTGGTTAGAAACCTGGGTGTGCTCTTTGATAGCAATCTTTCATTTGAAAGTCACGTGAATAGTATTTGTAAAACCGGATTTTTCCATCTTAAAAATATATCTAAATGACGTCATATGCTCTCATTGACAAATGCGGAACAATTAGTTCATGCGTTCATGACATCAAGGCTGGATTATTGTAATGCTCAACTGGGTGGTTGCCATGCACACTTAATAAACAAATTACAGCTGGTCCAAAACGCAGCAGCTCGAGTTCTTACCAGAACCAGGAAGTACCTGTATGACAATATTAGCCCTGTTCTGTCAACACTGCATTGGCTGCCTATTAAACATCGTATAAATTTTAAAATATTGCTGATTACTTACAAAGCACTAAATAGCTCCGCATTACTTGAGCGAGCTCTTAACGCATTTTAGTCCTTCAAGTCTATTGCGATCTCAAAATTCCGCCCAGTTGATAATACCCAGAATATCAAAATCGACTGCTGGCGGTAGATCCTTTCCCTATTTAGCACCAAAACTTTGGAACAGTCTTCCTAACATTGTCCGGGAAGCAGAAACACTGTCAGTTCAAAGCTAGACTAAAAACACATCTCTTTGGCCTAGCATACACATAAAACACTAAAGACTTCTATAATTCAATGTTAGGCTGCATAGATTAGGTCAGCCAGAACCGGGAACACTTCCCATAAATCCTGATGTACTCGTTACATCATAAGAAGAATGGCATCTCCGCTAAAATTAGTCTCTCTGTTGATCCCGAGGTTTACACCGCAGTCCAGGCCGTATCCAGATCTGATGAAAGACTTGCGTCTTGACACGACGACAACGCAGTCCTGAAGTGTCAACTAGTCCCTCCCCTGTGAAGGCCTCCTTCCCTTTACCTCTGTACAGATTATTGTTGTCGGGATAAATCTGGTTCACGCGGCTACGCCGAAGCGATAAAATTCTGTATTATAAATGTTAAGGCCAGACAGGTGGTTTGTTGAGGGTTGGTTTCTTAGGGAAGGACTACATGCCTGCGCACCAGTAACATGCGGTGAAGTCTTGTCATGGGTAGGCTGTGACATATCAATGTGGCATATTCACAGGGGCGTAATTTGCCGCTGCGATCGGTGGCGCGGTTACAGTGTATCTCGTGGCTTCACATGCACGCGCGCTTCAAGGTTGGATTATTGTAATCTGTTTCGGAGACTCTTTGTTCGTTCCGGTGAAATCACAAAACAAAAATGCACACAAACGTGTCCCTGCTTAATATAATACAACCACTGATGAACATATTCGGTTTTGATGAGAAAAAAAAAAACCTATACGATTGCGGATTAGAACCCAGAACCTCTGACATGCTCGGCAAAAGTTCCACCACAGGACCATTTAAGGACTCACATCAAGTCGTCGGATCTATATATTTATCCATGTGATTCATTCAGTTATACACACATACGCGCGAGCGAGCACACACACACACACACACACACACACACACACACACACCCCCCCCCCCCCCCCCCCCCCCCCACACACACACACACACACCCACCCACCTGTCCCACCCACTTTTTAAAACAAACTTAAGCCACTGTATTCATTCAGGTAATTTAGCAACCCAAGTTAATATCAGGCATCATCACATCGCTGCCTGGATACAGAGCAAAGTCAGAATCGCGGACTGAGTGAGAGCGAGTGGATCACGTGATATGAAGCAGTCTCGGTCTCTGCCTCAATGTTGATCATTCAAGACAGCATGAGAACTGACTGCGTATGCGCAAATCTCCGTAAACTACGTTCTATGGACCAAAGAGGCACTGCGAACCTCTGCCTCAATGGCCATGGCCTTGAATTTCCTGCATGAAACAATGGTTTTTAGGAGAAAACTATGGCAAAAGGAGTATTATATGAGTATTCCTGTTTTTTTTGTTACAAAAATTAATATTTGGAATAAAATAAATGCAATTAATAATGTGGTGAATTAATAAAGCTCTTGGAATTAATAAATGTAATGTCAACATTTCCTTTGGTGAGGCGCCTACCCTGCCTACCCTGACCGCACGTCCCTGCTGCGCACATATATTCAAACGCGCATACCTATAGAATGAACTCTTAATACGCATGTGCACGCCATCAGCGTTCTCACAGGTTCGCGTTTTTAAAGTTTGCTTAGAGAGAACTTAAGGGTTTTCTGTTAAAACGGTGTCGTGTTTGTTAAAGGGGTGTTAAAGTTATTAACTAATGATCGTTGCGACGGAAGTGAATCAATCAAAACTAACTTTAGCTGGAAAATAACTAATTATAGAGCTGTCATAAAGCCAAAACAATCTCTGTTACTTTAATTTCCTAGGATCACTGTAAAGCCGCTTTGAAACAATCTACATTGTTAAAAGCGCTATATAAATGAAGATGACTTGACTTGACTTGATATGTTTGATATGTAGATTATTATAATTTGTTTGTCCTCAATGTCATTTAAGTGATGTTAGGCAAACAGACTGGTTTACATAATTCTAGTTATACAATTACTTCCAGAATAAAGTGTTATTCCAGTGTTACAAGCAACATCATCTCAGATGTTAAAGGGGTGGTATAATGCCCTTTTTCACAAGATGTAAAATAAGTCTTTGATGTCCCCAGAGTGTGTATGTGAAGTTTTAGCTCAAAATACCCCACAGATATTTTTATATAGCATGTTAAAATTGTCACTTTTTGAGGATGAGCAAAAACGCACCGTTTTGTGTCTGTTCCTTTAGCTGCTGCTCCCGGCACAGAGGGCGGAGCTTCAAGAGCTCGTGTCCTTTTACCTCACACCGACATGCACTGAAAATTTTCAAAAACTTTTAGCCTTTTATGTGCAAACCAGAGTCAGACAATGATGGAGAGACTCAAGAAGAAGTGAAAACATGTAGAAGCAACAGGACATTTTTGTATGGTTAGTTGATGAATTTATGTAACTTATGTGTAGTTATCTTCTAGTCATTGATTAGCATTTTCTGTCTTGACAATCTATAAATCGTGTTCCAGGGGCAGGATTTATGCAAATTTTAGGGTTGGTGATGTCACTAACCTGGGAGTAATGTTGTGTAGTCCCTACCAGCCGTTTATTGTAGTCCTTAAAAAGCTATTTCTTTAAAAGCAAATATCTCCCTTTGCTTTGAACTTTGAGCATTGTAACTTTGCAGATGTTGTTTATGCTCAAATCATAACCAACCACCCCTTCATGTTGGTGTTTGACCAGTCTCTTTTCTTGTTACACTAAGTACTGCAATTTGATTTTGCAATGTTGTTTCTTGCTTGTCTTGTTTGACTTCCATATGATATTGTTTGTAATTGAATGTTTTTACAATCAAAGTGAATGCACTTGATCTGAATGTGAATGGTGTTTTAGTGCATTTTCATTCCTTTTGTTATCAAGTAGACTGTAAACATTATAAAATAATTAGATAGACTGCCTTGTCCTAGATGTTTTTCAGATTGACCAGATATCTGTGGGCTACAGTTTCATGCAGTCATTCTTTCTTGACGCTTCGAGGGAATACAAAGTTACATGAACTTATGTAATATTGCCTCCTTGTGGTAAAATTGTGGTGTTTTTACCACGACACGCAGGAGAGACGTTTGCAGACTGTCAGATCTGTGCACTTACATTAGGTAGCCTAATTAAATGGTACCACGAAAGAGCTGTCATGTTGCCCCAAATAGAAAACTAAATTATAAATTTGCTTTGACATATGGTTTGAATAAAATATATGGATAATTTGACATGAGTATCAAAGATTCCTCAAAACACATCTGTGGGTCTTGAGACTGGTCAGGGTGAGTTTGAGAAAGACATGCATGCATACACACACAAACACAGAAAGAAAAAAGTTCATTGGGTATATCTGTGTTAGTTGCCTAGGCCGAAAGGAATTTTGCATTATGTCATACCCTCCCCGTGTCAGCGAGATGGTCCTCCGGGTATTCAGACATGTATTTTGGTAAGTTGTTGTTTAGTGTTGTGACTGTGGAAAATTGTTCAGACATGCCCGTCTCATTTCCTCTCTATTGTATTTACATGTCGTAGGTAAACAGGTGACATAATTCTAAACAACTGAGAGCCGTACGGCCTGTATATGTTGTAATCTCTTAAAGGGGACGGGGACCTATTATGCCCCTTTTTCCAAGATGTAATATAAGTCTCAGTTGTCCCCAGAATGTGTCTGTGAAGTTTCAGGCACATTACCCACAGATCATTTATTATAGCATGTTGTAAATGCTCATTTTTAAGTGGAAAACATGCTGTTTTCGTGCATGTATCTTTAAATGCAAATGAGCCCAATATTATAAAGCAAATGCCCTTTACACTGACTATAATCTATAAGACTTCAAGAGATTTCCACGACGCGCACGCGCGAGAACTTAACTGAAGTAGTTGAAGGAGATCGCAATTCTCGCACATGCGTCGTAGAAATCTCATGAAGTCTCGTTTCAGGCCTACAAGGAAGAAAAGGAATAGTCGAATAAAGTCGTTATTTTTGTTTTATTTCCGCACAAAAAGTATTCTCGTCACTTGATAAACTTATAGTTGAGCCACTGTTGTGACATGGAATATTTAAACATTTTCTTCATTGACTTTCTGGGCCGTCAGGATTCATTCCCTTAGGGAGCCTATGGAGGAGTGATCCAGCTGTCACATTTAATCAAAAATATCTTCATTTGTGTTCTGAAGACGAACGAAGGTCTTACGGGGTTGGTACAGCATGGGGGTGAGTAATTAATGACTTAATTTTCATTTTTGGGTGAACTAACCCTTTAATATGAATCAAACAACAAAAGACATAACGAAAATCACACACTGCTTTTGATTGAATTAACTTTAGTAGCTTTAATAAGACTACATTTCTTACTTGAATGCTGCTGTTAAATGCTCTGGCGAGGAGAAAAACACGGCGGTCTCTGTACAGCTCATTCAGGCATTTGTGACGTCACAAAAGCAAGAATCTGCAAACGGCTTGTTCTGAGACTGCTTATAAATTTATGGGAATTAAAAAAAGAGAGGGTGGATTTTTTTCATTATATAGGGTGGTTGTGTACACACACTGCCGACACATTTATGTTCAAACACCATGTAAAAGTGAATTTTCCATAATAGGTCCCGTTTAATATTATCTGAGCATTGCGTCAATGCAGGTCAGCATTTTCTGCTGACAGCGCAGCCATGGCAACAATGTAACTAAATTAAACTTTGGTAAACGATGAAGGGTTTTAGTGAAACACTGGAAGAGATAAGTAACAAAACATCAGCCCGAGCAGTTTTTAATGGTCACAGCAAGCATAAACACAACTCTTTCACGAGTCACTAAAAAATGTAAAGCTAAACAATAAATAAGCGCTGTTTGGAACTGTTTAAAGAAATTGTGCTCTTGCTATCCTAGCATACTGCTTTAAATGCTGTTATTTTCTTAATATAAACCTAAATTTGGAGTAGACAGAGTGAATTTTGAAACTTGGGCGTGTTTCTTTCAGTGACCAGAAGATGTCAGGCTTGTTACACAATATTTGTTTGCCCTAGTAGCTCCAAAAAGTATGGAAAGGCTTGTAAATGTCCAAGTTTTATTCTTTTGAGGCCCGAAGAGTAGTATAACTAATAGCACAGTTCTCATATAGCTTTGAGGTTTGGTTGAGGTTGGTGATGAATAATCATGGCATATCCATATAAGGAAGTGTTGCATCTTTATTACTCAGTATTGTTTCTGTTTGTGTTTACTGAGTGATATTATGGTGAATATTCGGTCCATATGTTTTTCTTAATCATTTTCTGAAGTTATACAATGGATTTGGGGGCATCTGTCTGAAACAATAGTCGCAATAATTGCTGTAGGCTAATAGTTTTTGAAACTAATATCAAGAAATTACAACTATAATTATAGAAGTTTATTCTGTTCATATCTGTTTAAATCATTATGATATAATTGTGTGTGTGAGTAAGAGAAAGTGTTGCATTAAATGACTCCTCAGGCCTCTTTATGAGGCAATTAGTGAGATCCAGTGGAAAATCCATTATACCAGCTTTCCTAGTCCCACCCAAAACCCAGTGTGTGTTTGTCTGTATGTGCTGGTGTGCATGATTTTGTGTGTGAATGCTTATGTTTTTGTTTCCTTTCTCATATGTGTGCTCGTCCTTGAGCTTGCGTGTGTTTGCGTGTACATACGGAAGTGTTTGGAGCGTTGTATCCTGCTGAGCTCCGAGAAGTGTAATTACAGCCTCGTTTAGAGTTCTCTCCATCCCCTCCTTCCCGCCTGTCTTCCCCTCCTCCCCCCTTCCCTCCATCCGGAGACCTGCTGCTCTCCAGCGCATTAAAACACTCCCCTGCTTTTTAATTAGCCGTCTGGAAAACAAACCCGGCATTCCTGCAACGCCGCTCCATGCCAGGCTCCTTATGCACTATGTGACTTATGCACAGACTCACACTAACAGGGACACACATATTGCTCTCTGTTGGTTTTTGTGCTGTTCTCCACCACAGGGTGGCACATTTGCTCTTCTGGTGGTTTCAGCCCTCTTAAAAAGATTCCAGCTAATCCAAAATGTTCTTACAAGGATGCATTTTCGTTTAATTTAGATCCACCTGATCCCATATCAGTGTTCAGGACAGCAGTAAATAGCCCTGTGAGGTTTGAGAGGATTTAATGATATGGCTGTGAATAAAAGGCATGTTTATGGGAGAAAGTTCTTTAATGTCCTCACAGTGGGCCCTGTATTATTAGCCCTACATAAAGATTTCATAGGGATTTAATACTGGTCATGGCCCATTAAAATGTAATATTACTGCTACTGGTTGTGACGAGTGATGCTTTCAACTCAAGTTCCTGCTGCCTTAAGGATGGTTGTTGTTCGTACTGAATTATGACGGCCTCTATTGAAAGTTTATGATTTTGCTAAATGTGAAAATTAACTCCAGGGCGTTCAGTTTAAAAGGCACTGAATGTTAAGTGTGTGTGTGTGTGTTTCTTTCTGTATTTCCTTGCTACTTTTCCTGTGGAAAGACCTTGTGTGCCTCCATTTTCTAGGTGAAGGGAAATCATAAAATTGGAAAACATTAACTCTGCCCTCCCGTCACTGTTCTGCACCTGGCACCCATAATTACACTTCCCCCACGCATAATACCAGAATAAAGTTAGAAGATTTAAAGGAGCAGTTCAACCCACACAAAATAAAAATTCTGTCATAATTTTCTCACCCTCATGTTTTTGAAACCTGTATGACTGACTTCTTCCATGAAGCACAAAGGAGAAAATAATAGCAGAATGTCCAGCAAAAAACAGCTCTTTTTCATATAATGACAGTGAAAGTGAACCAAGGCTGCCAAGTACGATTTAAGTATGTTCCTTTAACAAATCTATCACACCACTTAAAAGACTTGTAATATAGTAAAAAATGAAACTGTCAACTTTTAGGATACTTTTACAATGCTTGTAATATATTAATCAGATCTTGACAACTCTGGGGTTCCATCCACTGTTTTTGTAATGAAAACGAGCAGCATACCGGTAAACATTCTTCAAAATGTCTATTTTTATGTTCCATGAGTCATATACTAATTTAGAATAACATGAGGGTGGGTAATTTCTTTTTATTGTAGCTCTATAAACTCTTAGTTAAACTTTTCAACAAACCCCAATATAAAATTGTGATGTTTTGCAAGGATGTCACTCTAGATAACTCCTTGAAGGTGAATTTGTGACTAGAATTTGTGTATCTTGTATGAAAAGTTTAAGGGAAAGTAGAATAGGGAAAAATGCTGATGTGTAGATTAAACTAAAGATTCATGGTTAAAACTATACTTTAATACCAGTAGAGTAACTTTTGATAGATAGCCCACAGATAAGTATTTACTATTTGTTGTATTTCATTTTAACCATTCATTTGAATTTTTCACTTGTTTTTCATTTCTTAATTGCTAAATGTGAAGTATGTTTAAGATTGAAAGGGCACACCACACCAGCAGGTAAAATGATTCGGAAACGCTAATAAACCCCTGATGAAGACCACCTCAGTGGACCACCTGAGATACCCAGATGTGTGTGTGTGTGTGTGTGTGCGTCCTCTTTATGAGGTGAGGAAGGCCTAATCCATGCACTGCCGACACCAAAAAGCACTCTGATTAGATTAAGGCAGAAGCAGACACAGGTTGACTGGTTTCCTTTAAAGACGTCAAAGAAACTTAGCTACTCTTCTATTTTTACCATTCATTTGTCTTTTGGGATTCAAGTCATGCTTATTACAAATTGTTTGAAATGTGACAGAGCGGAAAATATATTTATTCACATGCAAAATCTGGCACATTCTACAGAGCATTGAGTGTGCGTAGAAGTTGCTTCACGTTAAAAGAGAATAATGGTTAAGTGAACATGCTGGAATGCTTTTAATGGCTTTGAGTAATACCTCATTTAGACATGTGGGACCCATTATATACACTGCCTGTTATACACAAATATAATTGTGCACACACATGCAATGCAACCCATTTGAAAGTGAAAAACCCTGCTTTTCTTTTTCTTCTTTCTCCACATGGTCATTGAAACCTCTGTATAATAATCATACAGAATGTGCCAGCTTCACTCACACACACTCAGCAGTGTGTCTTTTTTCTCTTTGTGAGGTCTTCTGTGCACCATTTATGTTTTAATGAGCTCTAAGCAGCAATTAACATCCTACAATTCTCTCTCTCTCTCTTACACACACACACACACACACACACATACAGTGTATGGTAAACAATAGCTTTGTTAATTAACATTTTGTGCAAGTATGTGCACACATGTAGAAATAAGACACATACTGATCAGTCATCATAAGGGAGACTTTGCCACATGAGGGCAGTCTCAGGCCATGATACAGACTATAACCACACACACACACACTTGGCAGAAGAACGTTTGAAGCATTGCCTGGTGTGCCTCAGGCACTGGAAGCTGCCTGCTGTCACAAGCAGAGTGGAAAAAGTGTGGTGGTGGTTGTGTTGGGCCCGCAGGGCATTAGGGGTACTTGTTTGACTAAACTTACAGTAAGCACAACACAAAATAATGTTTCAGGATGTTTCAAGATGTGATCACCAATGTAATACTGCATACACAGTGTTTGCCTTGACCTATATGTGTACATCTTTAACTTCAGCTTTATCTGGTGTGTTTTACAGTGATATATATTGTTTGTGCTTTCTCTCTTCTTCTCTCAGATACAGATCCCAGAGTTCTGGAGAGGCAGGAGCTGCAGCAGCCCACATACGTTGCTCTGAGCTACATTAATAGGTGTGTATGTTGAAATATGTAGTACTAATTTGCTTAATAAAATATTGATAAAATTGTAATTATATAATAAAATTAAAACTATATTATATTAATATAACATTCAGAAGTTTGGGGTCAGTCATTTAGCCTCGGTGAGTATAAGCGACTTTCAAACACATTCAAAAATCTTGCCGACCCTAAACTTTTGAATGGCAGTGTATTGCTCGCATATATAAATTCAAAATAACATGTATATGCATCAAATATAAATAAATAAATAAATAAATGAAGCACTTGGGAGGTCAGTACAGAAGGAGGCCATAGTATTTGACACCTACAATTGTAGTTTTTCTGTTTTGTATTAAAGATTTAAATCACTGTAATTCCATGAACATAGTCCTCAGGTACACCAGTACCTGCACATTCAATCTCTTAATGTGGCTTATTGTTTGTTTGTTTTTTAAGATTCATGACTGAAGCAGCCCGCAGAGAGCAAGAAACTCAGAAGAAGAAGGTCCAACCCAAAATTGCTATATCAGTCACGGGAGGTGTATCTCGTAACAGTACAGCGACGCCTCCGCGGCATAGCAACGGCAGCCTAACTCCACCCGTCACCCCTCCCATCACACCCTCATCCTCCTTCCGCAGCAGCACACCTACAGGTTATTGGAGTTTGTGGGATTTTACATGATTATAAAGTTAGATTTATATATGAATATACACTAATATGAATTTGCACTGAATGTCAGTGTGCATGCCCTCAAAAGCTCCCATTGGTTTAAATCCAAGCTTTTGGTGACATCCACACTTCCTGCACCTCAGCTGCTCCATTTCCTGTTTGTTTTATGCTGTTTAAATAAGCCAGTCATTATATCAGTTGATGCCTGGTCAAGTCAAGTCATCTTCATTTATATAGCGCTTTTAACAATGGATTGTTCCAAAGCAGCTTTACAGAGATAAACATATAATTTAAGGTAACAGAGATTACTCAACACAAACGGCTGGTGTCAGAAACATGTCCTAAATAGTAGACTGTCATTTAATTTAATTGGGCTGAATCTATGATGCATAAAAAGTGGTTATTTTAGAAATATTAAAGGGGTCATGAACTGCATTATTTAAAAATTATGTTCTCTGAGGTCCACTTATAATGTAAGTAACATTTTATATAAAACAAATCATAAATCATAATTTAGAAGTAATATGCTATGTTCTATCCAGTTTTTGACCCTTTCTTTAAAACACTCTTAGAGGGGCCGCATTCAAGTCTTGGAAGTAAACACCCACTGCTATGATTGGGTAACAGTTTTGCATTTTTAAATAATTTTCAGCGTCCCCGCCATTACACGTTTCTGATGTTGAAAAATGGCAACTGGTGAAATTCAGCCTTACATTGTACACTGAGTTACAGTTATAGTTCACAAAGGATAACTTGCGGTGTTTCATGTAAACGAATTATGAATGAATGTATCATCGTTTTTCTCACTGTTATTCTTTCATCGTTTTTTTCAGTAAAGTGAAAATAAAGTGAGTACATATCAAACGATTTGTATCAGACAAATTAATAGTGACACATGGTAAAACATTGTTACTCACACACACTTGTGAGTTGCGACATAACTGTCGAATCCAAATAGGGTAGTCTATCTGAAAAGCCTGCGTCAAACTGTGTCTTGTTTAAAAACGAATCCACAGTAAAAATGAAGTGAACAAACGAACTGTCTGCAGAGGCAGTCTTTCGTTGCACTAGGATGTCATACTGAGACAAATCTGACAAGAGTCATGTTGACAGCTTGGTTTATATAAAAGCTGTTTTTGGACTAATGAGGAAGTTTTGAGTTCTGAAACTTACAGGATATTTTTAAGAGGTAATTTTTACTATGACCCCTAAAGGTCAAGGAATATTTGATTTCTCAATTCATGACCCATTTAAGTCTGAACTGAACTGTGGCAATAAAAACACATTAGAACCCTAATGAAGAAACATTGGATAATTGGAGCAAAGGGCACATTTACACTCTCAGTTCTCATTAGTTCTTTCATCAGCTAATATATGAAGCAAATAAATGACTAATTAAAGAGTTTAACTTTTTGGTGCGCCTCAGGCAGTGAGTGTGATGAGGAGGAAGTGGAGTATGAAGACTCTGACAGCGACGAGTCCTGGACTACAGAAAGTGCCATCAGCTCAGAGTCCATCCTCAGCTCCATGTGTATGAACGGAGGCGATGAGAAACCCTTCGCATGCCCAGTTCCAGGATGCAAGAAGAGATACAAGGTACTCCACTCACAACTATATACATACTGCATATAATACTATATAGACAAAAGAATTGGGACACACTTGAATTTTGGCTTTTCAATCAGACCCTTTGCCACAGGTTTATAAAATCAATTAGTGAAACAAACATTAGTGAAAAAATGAGTTGTTCTGAAGAGCTCAGTGAATTCAAGCATGGTACTATGACAGGATGCCACTCCAAGTCAGTCCATGAAATTTCATCCCTGCTAGATATTCGATGGTCAACTGCAAGTGGTATTATTGGAAAGTAGAAGCATTTAGGAACAGCAGCAACTTATCCACGAATTAGAAGACAACGTAAAGTCACAGAGCGAGGTTACTGAGTGCTGAGGCACATGGTGCGTAAAAGTTGCCAATGCTCTGCTGATTCCATGTCTGAAGTGTTCTAAACATCCATGGCATTAATATCAGCACAAAAACTGTGTGGCGGGAGCTTCATAGAATAGGTTTCAGGGGTTGGGCAAGGCTCCTTACTTCCGGTGAAGAGAAATCTTAAAATCCCCCTGTGGTGAAAATCAAGTACTTAATGTTGTTTATATGTTTGTGTGGTGTTTTTAATGTGCTTTAAGGCAAACCATGTGCAAATTCACAAGTCAACACCTTTGCTGAATATTTTCTCCTTAAAACTGCAGCGTAAAAAAGACGCGGTTTGAAATCACTGGTGTTTCTGACGTCACAAACTACCTTGTAACCAATCATGTGAACGTGCCGGCGGGCTTTAGCATATCATTAACAGCGAACTAGCAGGGGAGTCTCGAGAGATGTCAGGCTATCCCTGTATATTTTTTTGTTGATATGAAAAATCGGTTAGATTTAGCAATATACCGGGTGTATGATGTATATTACGAAGTTATGATGAACTATATGCCTTTCTCCACTGACGCTCTGAATTGTTCAAAGCGATTGTTTGAAGGCAGACTGAGATGGCCAACGGGAACATAGTTTGTGTAACATTAGCAACACATTATAAGCTGTTTGATAACATAGCCAAGCAAAAGGCTAATCTTATAAATTACCGTTATGTGTCCGACGTTGTAAAGAGCGACACCATTGTGCAGCGTTTACCTCAGTAAGTTGGCCGTGTGAATCTGTTAGCTGGCATGAGTGGAGACGTGGCTAATTAGCATATTCATGATTCCGCGTATATTAAATATTAAATGGACATTTAAATATTTCCTTTTGGTGATCAAAGATGAGTTATAAGGGATACAATTATTGACTACAGGGGGACTTTAATGCTTCAGCATAGCTAGTCATTTTGGACAAAGCTATGCTTCCAATTTTGTGGGAACAGTTTGGGGAAGGCCCTTATCTATTCCAGCATGACTGTGCCGCAGTGCACAAAGCAAGGTGCATAAAGACTTAGTTGGATGAGCTTGGTGTGGAAGAACATGACTGGCCAGCCTCAACCCCATCGAACACCTTTGGGATGAATTGGAACGTAGATTGCGAGCCAGACCTTCTCGTCCAACATCAGTGCCTGACCTCACAAATGCTCTGTCTACTGGATTAATGGGCAAACCTTCCCACAGAAACACTCCATGGCCAAGAGTTATGATCCAGTGTCCCAATAATTTAGTCCATATAGAGTGTGTGTGTATACCGTAGCCTATATATATATATATATATATATATATATATATATATATATATATATATATACAGTAGTCAACATTTGAAGTGGATCAAAAAAGTTAATCAAAGTTGTCCTAAGACAAGTACGGGTATTGTTCAAAATTCATGTATAACTTTGATGAAAGGTGACCACTTCAAATGTTGACTACTCTGTATATATATATATATATATATATTAGTATTACTGTGGTATGAGCTATTAAAATATTATTTTATACATTTATACATTTAAAAATAAAAAACTGTAGTTGGTCACATTAAATGCCATTTAGATGGTCTCTTCCTGTCTAAGTAAAGATGGGAAAGCTGCAGATGATTACACTAAATGATCTTTATTTCTGGAAAGTTCCTTAGGCTTGGTCTTATTCTCGCTTTTCCCTCTAACTTCTCTTTCTTCCAGAATGTGAATGGTATTAAGTACCATGCTAAAAACGGACACAGGACACAGATCCGTGTGAGAAAGCCCTTCAAGTGTCGCTGTGGGAAAAGCTATAAAACCTCTCAAGGCCTTAGACATCACACCATCAACTTCCACCCACCCCTGTGATACACACAGTCATTATCACGTTTACCTATTCATCATTTCATTTACATTTCTGGACCATGTTAACTGGGATCAAATGCTGATTTCGTAATTTTTTTCTCTTTCTTTTCTCTTTATGTGTGTGATTTTATATATGTATGTAGATATACTTGTACATTTGCACATTCCATGTATATCATTTCTTTTTTAAAGTATCCTTTATTTTTATTTAATTTTTAAGTGGCGCAGCCACTGATAAATGAAAATTACTCTGAAGATTAGGACAACAAACATTTGTTTCTGATAGTCAATTCAGAAAAAATGGATTTAAATCAGAAAAGAAGAGTTGAGAGATTCTAGGGAATTTCTTTTTGTTGTTCATCACACCTACTTCAAGTGAAAACTACAGTAGGTACGTTGAAAGGTGTACATATAAAATTATATAAAGACATTTATATATATTAGTAGCTAAGTTGTATTATCCAAATATTTTATTTTCCATTATATATTTTGCAGAACATTTATATTATGTTTTATACAAGAACATTATCTCCTTTTTATGGACCATTTCATATTTTTATTTGCTTTGTAGAGAACCGTCTTTTATTGTCTGAATTGGAAGGACATTGATCTCAGGTCACAATACAGCTGCCAACTTTCTGACAAACAAACCAGGAAACCGGAGAAACTCACTTCCACTCACTTTGTTCCAGAACATTCCACACACTATGAAAACGGCTGACATTACGCTGTGTTAAGTTACCTTTCCAGAGTTTGTTTTGCATGCGGCTAGAATGAAGACAGCACCTTCAGCGTGAAATTCAATTCTCTGCATGAGGCCTTTTCCAGACGACTGCAAGCAGTTATGTGACGTAGACATGGTTTCTGGCTCATGCATTAGTTGTATTTGAGTTCTGAGCAATATTTTATACCACGATCCCCGAATGAAATCACACTTTTGTCGAAGCCAACAATAATCGCATTGGAAATGTGGTGCAACGTCAGCCTGAAGAGAGACAAAGGGCAGATTTATTCTGCCCTGTTACCCTGCTGATATACCAGCAGTGCAGAAGTGCCAAGTTATTCTTCTCCAACTGAAAAAGAAACATGGATGATCTGTCAAACACAACGGGTCACATCTGGCTATCCGGTTGGTGCCTGTTAGTGGAGGAGCCTTAAAGAGGACCTAAACTTCTGTTTGTGTACTCAGCCTTGCAGTATTTTTGTCAGTTTTAGCTCGTAAGATCCTTATTTCGGTCGTTGCTGTTGATTCGCTTTTATTTTTGACACATTTGGGACTGTCCTTGTGGTTGTTTTTGTGTAAATGTATTTGTTAGCCCTCTGCTTGCCTTGTATTCTAGGCTTGCTTAGCATGACACGACTTCCGGCTTAGCTGCTCTGCTGTCTCTTGGCTTGTAGTCTTACTGTTACAATCTTTGTTGTCAAAAGTATTAAATCTTTACGTTATATTGTTACTGCTAGTATTACAGTTCGATAGTGCCAGATGCATAGCTACGCCTGAATATATTTTCTCAACTTTAATTCTTGAACGATTTTGCATCGGTCCTGTTGTCCGCCAAATAAAGCATACCACAGTTTACAGAAGTAAAATGTCTTTAACAACTTTTAAGAGCTTCAACTTTTGGTGCAGAGAAGGACCAAGTAAGCTTTCCTATCCACTAGTCTGTTTTTCTTGGTAAGGGTCGGTCAAATTAAACAACACGGACCAAAAATGGCACTGCCAAATCTCCAGATATGAAGCTTGGAAAAACAAGGTGCTGTTCATGGTACAGTGATGGTATCAGATTGTGTTACCATGGATCTTTGATATGTATACCTTGGTATTTATATGGTACTTTAAGGTATTATCAGGGTACATGTCCAAAAACATGGTAATTAGGGGTGTAACGATACCCTCATGTCACGATTCGATACATATCACGATACTGAACTCACGATACGATATTATTGCGATACTCCAAGACTATCCACGATACATATTGTCACTGTCCACGATACGGATTGTTGCATTTTTGTATTGCGATATATTGTGGCACGATATATTGTTACACCCCTAATGGTAATACATGGTACTTTTTTTTGTCAGAGGTGCTAAGACACAGAATTTAGAGTCGATATGGACAAAATGTTCCATGTTGTCCATATATTTGGTGTTAAATGGACCAGGATCTGTATTTAAACACAAAAATTGTGGACTATACCCATGATTCTTTTTTTTATGGGGGGGGGGGGGGGGGGGGGGGGGGGGGGGGGGGGGATAAAATTGAATGAATGGATAGTTTCTATAATTCAGATGCCAAAAACTGGAGCTAGGGAATGAAGACAGTATTGGATGCCTATTCGTGAGTGACTCATTGTTGGTGATTCACTGTCCTGTTATTTTCCAATTCATCCGGTGTCATGTCTGTTTGTATGCGTGTATTTTTGGACGCTGTACCAGTAACCACATTTGTACCTCTTTTTGGCTACAGAGTCATTGGGTCTCAGCTTTGACACACAAACTAGAACCTGTTAAACATGATTTTACTGGATAGGATCCGTGTGATTCCTCACACCTACAATGTAGTAATATGACTGAGATGCATTTATTTTGGAGGGAGTTTGATATACTATATAGTGAATGTATTGTATTGCAAGTCTTTTGTAAAGTGCTTTTGAAATTATATTTTCGTACTGTATGTTTTTGTGGAAAATGTTTTGTGGAACAGAGGCAATTTGTATGCGAGATGATGTATAATGTTTGCGTGTTTGTGCGAGCGAGTGAGCGAGAGACTACTTTGAGATGTCTTTATCCTTAAGCTGCAATGTAAACTTTAGGACAATGTTACAAAAATAAAGAAAAGCAAACAAGTATGGTGCCTGTTTCTGCGTTTTATTGTCCATACAGTGTCGATGTGATGATTGGTTTGCAAGGAGAAACGTTCAGTTTAATGAACTGGTGCTTGTAGCATTCTTTATTAATAAACATACACTTGATACACACAGACACAGAGCAACCCTAGGTTAAACGTCCTGACATACAGTATGAAGCATCAGCGGTGTTGGATAAATGGATTTTAAGCAGAAAATGTGCGATGGATAGAATGCTGAAAATGATAACTCCATCTAAATGTTTAAGTTGTTTAATGCAAGATGTTTGAACCAATGATGCACTGAGAAGTTGCTGCTGAATTCATAGCTATAGTTTTAACACAGGTTCTCTGGATTGAGGATATTTTTTTTTATTCTTTTTTAGCTGAGCTTCAAGGAAGAGTTCACCTAAAAACTAATATTTTGTCATCATTATCATGTAAAAATAGGACATTTTAAAGGTCACTGGATTATTGAAAAAATGTACCAGTAGAATAAATGGAGACTGGCGCTTTCAAGCTTCATAAATTAAATGAATTCCTTGAGCCACAAAACCGGTGTGAATGATTCATTCACAAATCTGACTGATTCAGTTCTTTGGCTCAACCTAAATATGTTTAGACCACTTTTATGAGATTTTTATGGTGTTTTTGTGCCCTTTTTGAAGTTTAAAAGCTCCAGTTCATGTGTGCGTGGTAAAAAGCACAACATTTTGTTTCACAGAAGAATTTCATATGGTTTTAGAACGACATGAGGATGATTAAATGACAATTTTCATTTGTAGGTGATCTGTACCTTTAAATTAGTGTATTAGTAAATGGTGTTTCACACGGAAAGGCTTCAATGCCTCTGAGGTAACAGTTTTAGAGTCATTTTTAGTGATTAGGTTTATTAATTATTGCCATCTCTTTTTTTTTTGGCCGAATAAACTTCATTACATCATTGGTCCTTTAAAATAAATACTTCATTTTCATAAACAATATCCTAAAGCTCTCTGCTCTCATTTTACAGTAGTACACAAAATTTACCCCCAAAAAAGTGCTTTTCATTTTTTTCACATCTATTACACCTGAAGACCATTAATGTAGTATTCTGTACCTTAGAAGTTTAAATATCTAAATTAATGCTTGTTTATGTGCAAATCAAATACTCTGATGGCGAGTCCTCCTGACATGAGTTGTTCAGCAGTTACAACAAAGTGACAACATCAGCGTGTTTCCAACAAAACACTGAAGCCCCTGAATCACCTGAGGCGTTTTATATTGAACTAAAAGCAAATATCAATTTTTTCATCTCTAATCCAAGTTGTCGAAGTTGAGAACATTGGCATCAAAGTGTGTGTGCACATGCTTTTCGTAAAGATGCTGTTGGCAGTCTAGAGGAAACTGCTCGCTGCAGACGGGACACACCCTCCAGTGAGACTCGACGTGTCGTTCGAAACTGCTTTGCTCAAAGTGTGGTGGGAAGATCACCTCACAAAGGGGACACCGCTTATGAACGTCAGGTCTGAGTGAGGATGACAGAGAGAAGGCGTTTTAAATAATACCTACTAATGTGAGAAGTGTTTGGAATAAACGATATCGCTTACTGCATACTACACCGTACTGTTTACTGCGTACTGCAAGTTTACAGTAGAAACTACGACAGAGTAAACATTTTCATCTAGAGCTGTCAAATTGATAAATCGCAATTAATCTTATCTAACATAAAATTTTGTAAATATATATATACACACGTGTGTACACACACATACACATTTACAAACTTTCATGTTTTATGTCGATTTGACAGCACTAGTTTAAACCGTAGTATGCTAAACTGTCACATCTCACTATGTTGACTGTTTATTCAGCAAGTGGTACTCAGTTATTATGTCAGAGGGGGAAAAAAGTATTTTATCCCCATTTTGTGTATAAAATGTTACAACTTTTAGCAGTCAGATTAAAAAAAAAAAAAATATATATATATATATATTTACTTATCAATTCCAGGGCTGTTTCGAGTGACAAACTAAGCTTATTGGTTAATGCACTACATGGGTTATTATTATTAACTAAAACTAAAATAATAAAAAACAAATTCATTACTTGAAATAAAATAAACATTAACTGAAATATAATTTTAAATACACTTCTTTTATTCAGCTACAGTGTAGTTGCCAAGGCAACATTTCTCATTTTCATTGATTTCCACAAAAACCGCTGCACACTACAAAGAATATACTGTAGTATCTACAATATAATATTTAAAGGAGTTTATAGAACAAACTATTCATCTGTAAAAATCGTATGCTTCATTGTCACATGACCTCAACCTGCATGTTTATTCAGCAAATGACCGTTCTCTGACAGTTTTCATCTTAGAAATAGGCATCTAACATTTTTAGATTTTGGGTAAAAATATTTTTTTTGCATGTTGTCCAAAACGTTTGGTCCGATCCAATAATGAGTCAAAAATAAAAATGTAAAAGATGTCAATAATAATAATACATCAACAAAACAACATCAACACATCATTAGTCCTTATAAAAATGCCTGTTTAAAAACAATTTTCATTACCTAAAGCAGGGGGTTTTCTTTCCTGCAGAGTTTAGCTCCAATACTAATCAAACACACCTGAACCAGCTAATTAAAGGGTTAGTTCACACAAAAAAAGAAAAGAAAAAAAAAAATCAGCAATTACTCTCCCTCATGTCATTCCAAACCTGTAAGACTTTCATTCATCTTCGAAACACAAATGAAGATACTTTAAAGGAAATCTTAAGACATTTGAGTCCCTTCATTGACAGTCTACGCAACTACCACTTTGAAGCTTCAAAAAGTTCATAAAGAGATCTTAAAACAAAAGCCTAAATTAAATCTGTTCATCATATAAAGCGATCGTGTCTCTTAAGAAAATTTGGACTAAACTGCTCAATTCATATGGATTAGTTTTACGATCTCTTTATAAACTTTTTGAAGCGTCAAAGTGCTAGTTGCGTTGAGTGTCAATAGAGGGACAGAAATCTCTGATTTCATTAAAAATATCTTCATTTGTGTTCCGAAGATGAACGAAAGTCGTATGGGTTTGGAAACTATCCCGATCTTCAGGATTACTAGAAAGCTACAGGCAGGTGAGTTTGATCAGGATGGGAGCTAAACTCTGCAGGAAAGCAGATCTCGAGGTCCAGAGTTGCCCAGCCCTG
Source organism: Tiaroga cobitis (assembly GCA_030578255.1). Taxonomy (NCBI): domain Eukaryota; kingdom Metazoa; phylum Chordata; class Actinopteri; order Cypriniformes; family Leuciscidae; genus Tiaroga; species Tiaroga cobitis. Next base: position 31,560,896 of record CM060609.1, read on the forward strand.
CCTGACCCAAAGCTTTCTGCTCTCATTTTAAAACACAATTTTAGTTTGATTTCAGTACACAAAATAAAATAAAATAAAAACTGATATTACTAGTAATTTGTCACTTTGGAAATGGAAAGTCAAGTCCATAGCATTAGATTGTGGGATACAGTAGTTCGTACAGTGTGCTTTGTTGTACACCACAGTACTTCCAAGGTATTCTATGCATACGAACACCATACAGTATAGATACTGCAAACATAGTATGAGTAGTATGGTAACATTCAATTCTAAACATTTACCTGGTGTCAAAGCAGAAGCTTGTGTGGCTCTCATTAGATTCCAGGCTCTGATGATCACAGACTGCAGGGGCCTCACCATCACCTCCCTAAGAAAGACATAAAACCAAAATGAAATCATTTCTTCTTGACAGACATAACAATACTATGTTCTTCAGCGGACACAATTAGCTAGCTGTCGCCTCTCTATTAAGACATAACAGCTATGATCTCTCACAGACACACACACACACACACACACACACACACACACACACACACACACACACACACACACACTTTCGACGAAAAGCCACGCCTGTCTGCACACAGCCGGCTTCCTGCAAAGGTTAATGGGCTTTTAACGCAGCAAACGAGAAAGGAGGAGAAAGGGGTCAGTGCCGATCTGCACCCTCAAATATCACAGGCCGGCACCCCCAGCCAATTAGCATAGCCCTCGTCAACATCTCTCTCTAACGAGCCTCTACCCTCTTCACTCTAATCCACTAACGAGCTCAAAAGAGAAAAGCCTTAATTGCCGTTTCATGCAAATTAACCAGCCCTGTTTTCACCTATGAACTGAGGTCTGAGGGTGCGGGGAACGCAGAGGGCAGTGAGGAAGAGAAGATGGAAAAAGAAAAAGAAAGGGAAAGAGTTGGAATCAAAGGACGACAAGGTGCAAGTCAAGAGGAAAGGTTGAAAACAGAAAGAAAGGAAGAAGTAGAAGAGGTTGCTGAAGAGCGGCAAAAAATAATTGCCACATATCAATTTAAAGACACCCAGTTATTATCTCTGAAGCTTACATAAAGCTTCAACGTCGATATGGATAGATACGTTAATTAAATGACTAATGATACAATGTATCGATGTTACAGTATAAAAATCGATATTTACTTTTACGATGCACCTTTATTTCTTTACATCTACAAACAATCTGTCAACTGTTTCAACACATTTCTTTCAAAGTGCGTGTTCCAACTTATTGTAAAATCTAATTGGCTGTGTAAAATAGGCACATAATATATATATATATATTATATAGAGTGGTGCAGGTATGACGTCAGAATCCGGAAGTCTAATTAAGCCGCTGGTTCCTTTTAGATTTTTCCTATGGGGTTTTATGAGTTTTTTTCAATTTATATGTAAAAATAAAGCCTGTGGTAAACATAACTTGACTTTACTTTGACGTTTTGTTACAACGTTTTGAAGCAGTTTCCAATAAGTAACTAGATAAGTCAGCTTGGGGTGTGAGTGTGTGCAGAGTACGTGCAAAATGACAAAGTTATGTTTATCACAGGCCTTATTTTACTCATAAATTGAAAAAACCCTATTATAAAACCCCATAGGAAAAATCTCAAAGGAACCAGCGGCGAATTAGACTTCCGGGTTCGACCGTCATACCTGCACCACTCTATATCGTATCGCTGTCTAAGAGAATTAATGTTGGATCTTACTGTGAAAAAAACGTCTGATTTAAACCCTTATTAATTAAATAAATAAAAAATCTAAATAGTTAAAAAAATTATAGTTTAAATTTAAAAAAAAATTTTTACTAACCTATAAAATCAAAATGAATTTAAAAACAAATCAAAATAACTACGTCATATGACCATTGACCAATGTCAGAAAACCATGAACATGCAAATGTATTGTTAAATTATTGAAATATTAATTTCAAGTAATTTATGTTAAATGGTAAAAACAACAGACAAAAAAGTTTGAGAATTCTTGCAGTACAATATTAGTAAAAAAAACCTGAGTGTTATCAATGGGGCTGTAACAAAAAAAGAAAGAAATCACTGATCTAAAGTTTTACCATCGCAAAAGCATCTGCTAAATGTTATTCTAACATCTGACAGGATGTGTTTTAACAACGTACTGCAGATAAGCAACAGCTTTAAAAATAATGCTGTCCAGATTAAAACACGCTCTACCCATCAAGCACTACTTATAGCAGTCTGAAGTTACATTAAATCAGATCATGTCTATTGTACATCTATGTAGCTGCCAAAATAATGTACACAATAGAAGCTGTTGTGGTGCTTTCTAAATATTTCCACTGTCCTTACACTAGGCCGCTCTTCATGGGGATTCTCCAGGCCGTCAGGGGGGCTGAGACTGCGTGATGGCTGACTGCAGACCACAGGACCGCCCCAAGGTGGTTGAGCCAAGGGAGGGGGGCGACAGGTTTCTTCTGGGGATAATGCCCCATCTGCTCCATCTGAGGAACAAGAATTCAGCAAGTTTTGAACAGGGTTGTCACATTACATAAGTAGTTAAGATGCTGAAACTTTCTCGATAATCTACTTCCAATACAAGGCAAAAAACAAATACACTACACTCTTTTATATAGACCACCGTTCAAACTATTGGGGTCAAAAAAATTTAAACGAATGCTTTTATTAAATTAAATTGATCAAAAATGACACCCACTGGTGCAATTTAGACACATCATCAGTGATAAACTTCTAATCAAATGTTTATTGAGCAGCAAATAAGCATATTAGAATGATTTCTGAAGGATCATGTGACACTGAACACTGGAATAATGGCTGCTGAAAATTCATCTCTGCCATCACAGTAATAAATGACAATCTAAAATATATTCAAATAGAAAAAAAAGTCACCATATTATTGTTTTACCTGTATTTACAGCCTTGTATTTCATCTCTGTACAATCCCAATATACATCTACACCACTTAAATGTACATACAGTACCTTCACACACATGAAAGTCTCCCATGCCGTTTGCACTGATGCACCTCATACCATGACAGATGTTTGCTTTTGCATCTGTCAATGGTGAAAGTCAATGGTGATAGACGTAAATTCTTTGCAATCTTGCATTGAGAAATGTGATTTTTGAATTGTTTGACAATTCTCACAAAGTGATGAGCCATGACCCATCTTTGCTTGCAAAGACTGAGAAGCTCTTCTACAGTCAATCACGATACCGTCACCTATTACCAATTCACCTGCTCATTGTGGACTGTTTTAAAAAGAGTTTAACTTGGATATTCTATAATATTTTCACTTTTACGTTGCCTCTGTCCCAACTTTTTTGTAGTGTGCTTCAGCCATCAAAATCGTTAAATTTGTTTATATTTAATAAATACAATTATGTTGACCAGTGAAAACATTGGAAAACTTTTCTTTGTACTTTTGCCAGTAAAAAAAAAAAAAAAAGTTTAAGAGAATTAACAAAATCACAGATTGTGGATTTTATTGCATTTTACAAAATGTCCGAACTTTTCTGGAAATGAGTGAAATAAATGAATAGAATAGCGGACTGAAGGCCACACCCACCCCGGGTCTCTTGCTCTGAATAGGGGTTCCCGTACTGCAGTTCAGCTGGCTGTTGGGGTACCAGTGGAAGAGGAGGCGGGTCTTGTGGATACGGCAGTGGGTAACGCAGCACCACTGGCTCTCTGACCTTTGAATTCCGACTCCCTGCTGTCTCTCCTCTGTTCATACACTGCCGCAACTCCTGTAAGAGAAACAAAGAGTCAACAAAATGATTTGTAGAATGCATCTCATATGATCACAAAGTGAGTTCTCAACATACCCGGCAGGAAACACTTAAACACAGTAAAACTCGCTAATACAAATTTGCAACCACTAAGAAATTACTGAAATTGCAAAAGGCTTGATGAGAATGGGCTTGATGTTCAAAAAACAAAACTGCAATAATCTCATTATGAATGTTACAAATAAGACACAGGCTATTTAAACACTACAATAACCTGAATAAAACTGCCTTTGGCCGATAAATTCCAACCGAGAAACTGAAATCTTGAGTACTAATGTAATACATATTCAATATTACTAGTCTTTAAATACTACTTAAACAGAATATAACTCAATTTCCCTTTTTACTCTTTTTCCTGTTCTTTCTTTCCCTCTCCTCTGACCCCATATCCGTAAGCCATGATTAGAAGAATTATTCGCACATTTAACATTTAACACAAGTGCTGATGGGTAATCAGGGAACCGAATGTGGCATTTAGCTGTGACTCTTGGGGCTCAAACATTCACACTCAGTCTGATATCAGTGTCTTACCTGCTGAGAATCAAATTAAGGTATTTAATATTTAAACATAGTCGTTAACATTTAGCCGATAGAGCTAATAATACCAGATTTGGAAAATATTACAGCTTTCCGGATTTTTGAATAGCAAATAAAGAACAAAAACACAAGTATAAAAAAAAAGAACAAGTATATAGCAACAAACTGTTCATTAGAACAAAAATGACAAGAAAAGGTTTATACAATAAATGCTTACCTTTTCCAGTCTCTCCTTCTCCCTGGTCACCACCACAAGACTTTCCCTCAGAGCGGACACCTCTCGGTCCTTCTCTGACACCAGAGTCTATGAAGGAATTCATATGATTTATTTTGTGTGGCATCTGGACATATATTTTATAGCTGCACCTGAAAGTGAAGTGTGGCCACCAATTAGAGTTGCAAAAATTCATACATCAATTACTCATCATTGTTTGAGCCTATGTTGTTATGGTCGACCTGGTTGGGCAGCTCAAACATACAGACTCCAATTGCTTTGCTGCCGCGAGTGTTACAGAACTTAACCAACACACCTTTACATTCCAGAATTTGTGTAAACATAGACGAGAAGTCGTTATAGAAGTTTAACCTTGATATTTTATGCATCTCAGAATTTGGATGTCAGGGCTCTAAATGTTACTAAATGCCTGGCATTTATGCCTCTGACATTTTCTGGGCAACAAATTTAGATAAATTTTCCATGTCGTTTGAAATGACTGGTTCAAGGTTTTTTAAAACAATTTTCTAGAGGTCACACTCAAAAGCTGGGGGATGGCAACCCCCTACGGACACACTTAAGCTCGAGTAGCCATTTCCTAGTAATCTTTTTTATCTTACTCGGCAGACTTTTTACATGAAATGCAAAAACAATGCAAATAAAAAAATTCTACATAAAAGTAATATTAAATATAAATATCAAATATACATTTAAAAAACTATTAAAGTAAACGGTATAATAAAATACGAACATAAAATCAAACTACGAGCAATAGCACAAATAAACAAAGTAAAAAAACTACCTTTTTTCAGGTAGATTTAACTGTAGTTAGATACATATTAGGTAGATTATGTAGAGATATTTAATGAAGTAATCAAATGTAAAAAAACAAACAAAAAAACACTGTCACTGCATAGTCTTCACTGTATAAATTAAATATAGATGAATCCTTGTTAAAGTTATTCTGTCAAGAGCACTGATTTTTTTGCAGTGAGTCTGTTGTTTGATTAACATTAAAAACACAGACAGCAGCAGGAATATTAGGCTGCTGTCACTTTAAGATATAGTGCAGGGATCCAATATACTGATATTACTGTACACATGCGTTTTATTTCTCGTCTGTTTACGTTCACTTAACACGCAACCGACTATGTTTACAATGATACTCACCAAGGCTGGCATTTTGACATCATTTTGTGCAAAATTGTCCGTTCAAGCACAAGAAGACGTGAAAGAGAGCTCAATTCAGCATTTGCGTGATGTCATACGCAGCTTTATGGGCACGTGCTCCAGATGTGCAGTTTGCGCACACAAAACTTCACACAGCGTGCACAAGTTATCTTTTGTGTCGTCTTACGCTTGAATGTTTAAATTGTCAAGACTTAAAAACGCATGCATTTGATAAACTTTCATGACGACACAGCACTGTTCCGATCGGGACAGTGACAGTTCAGTCAACATGCCCTGCATGTGCTTTCTCTCTCTCTCACGGTAGTGCGTGTGTGTGTGAGAGAAAGCGGCAGAGGGCGCTCTCAGCCAAGCGATGGTGCGTAAACCTCAGCAGGCAATGGAATTAAATCTGCGCTAAATTATTTTTTTTGCCTCTAACTCAATTACAGGCAACTGTGATTGTACAATTTACTAGACATTGGTTAATTAAATCAATTTTTTAGTAGCCTCTCATGAAATCTGGTCACATATGTGAGTTATTTACTCGCATTGTAGAGGGTTGGATGGTAAAGATATTTTTATGTTTTTGAAAGAAGTCTCTTATGCTCACCAAGGCAGCATTTGTTTGATCAAAAATACAGTGGAATCTGTTATTTTTAATATATTTTAAAATGTAATTTATCCCAGTAGTGTCATATGATCCTTCAGAAGTCATTCTAATATGCCTCTTAAAACATTTTTTTAATTATTATTAATGATGAAAACAATTGTGCTGGTTAATATATTTGTGGAATCCTTTTTTTAGGATTCTTGGATGAACAGAAACTTCAAATGAACAGCATTTAAAATATATTTTTTGGTTAGACTTTGTTTTAAGTTTAAATCCATTCCTACATAAGAGTGCAGGTTTAAGTTTATTAACTGAGACGTCAAGTTTGAGCTGAGACAAATTGATAAATGGGCTGCCTGCAACCTCCTTACTATGTCTTTGTAACTAGAGATCTATCATCTAACAGAAAGAAAGCAAACACTACTAGCTTGTTTTCTGCTGATCTCATTCTCTTTCTCTCTTTCTGAGTTATCATCTTGTAAATGCCTGTTTGGGTTTGAAGTTTAGTTGAAATGGCTTTACTAAGATCTTACCCTGCTCTGAAGTAAACAGTCATAAAGCATCCGGTGAGAAAGTGTGTACGCGTTTAAACACGCTGTAAATAAAAGACTTTCCTTTTGATGGTGTCTCCAGCTTTGTCTAAATACTCAGACAAGAAGAGACCTTTATGACCTCCTTTCCACTTGGCCAGCTCTGTCCTTTATGAGTTCCGTTGCACACACACACACACACTCGCGACTGACGGAAATGTGATACCTCAGTGATACGGACCTAAAAATAAAAAAAAACCCGTGGAAGTTTTTCTTGTGTGCGCGGACATCTTACGCAAATGAATGTATGTATCTTTGGCTGGCTCTTCTCTGTGGGATTAAAGGAACCTGAATCATGTATGTGCCTCTCTCTCTGTGTGTGTGTGTGTGTGTGTGTGTGTGTGTGTGTGTGTGTGTGTGTGTGTGTGTGTGTGTGTGTGTGTGTTTACATACTTGAAACTGCTTCTCCTCATTGGCTAGCAGAAGCTTCAGGTTTTCATTGACAGTGCACTGCTCTCTCCATTTCTCCTCCATGCTGGCAAGCTCAGCTTCTACTGACACGCTGCACTCCTCCTCCTCTTCATCATCATCTTCCTCCTCCTCATCTTCATCTTCCTTCTCCTCCTGTCCAGGTCTACCTTCATCATCCCTCTGTCTCTCGGCATCTCTTTGCACTGCAGGTTTGATCTCAGCAGGATGTTGATCTTTCAAATATAAGATGTTAATGCAATAACAATAACAGTCAATAACAAACAATTATGTACATTTTGAAGCCAATAACGGATATATTGGCCAATATTTGAAATGTACTTTACATTTTTTGAGACCAATTACAATAAAAATATCAATATGCTTCAGATGACACTACTATGAACAATTGGAATAAATATATATAATTAAAAAGTTGTTGTAAAATATTATTACAATTTAAAATGACTTTCTGTTTGAATATTTAAAAATGAAATTTATTCTTGTGTTGGCTGAGCTGAACTTTCAGCATCATTACTCTAGTCTTCAGTGTCACATGATCCATTAATCATTCTAATATGTGGATTTGCTGCTCAAGAAACATTTCTTATTGTTATCAACGTTGAAAATGGTGGTGCTGCTTAATATTTTTTGTTGAAACTGTGATTTTCACAGGATTTTCAGGGTTCCTTGATGAATATTTGTATTTATTTTATTTAACCAGGATAGTCCCATTGAGATAAAAATCTCTTCTTCCAGGGAGTCCTGGCCAAAATGGCAGCACAAAAAGTTTCACATATACAATATACACACATAAAACTCAAAATTTTACATCAAATTTTATAAAGTTTTATGTAAGATAAAAATATAAAGTTCAAAAGAACAGCATTTATTTGGATAGAAATCTTTTGTAACATTATAAAGTGTCTTTACTGTCACTTTTGATCAGTTTAATGCGCCCTTTGCTGAGTAAAATGATTTATTTCTTTATAAGAAAAAATCTTACTGACCTGAAATCTTTTATTACTGACTTTGAGTTCCTTGTAAATGAAATTCTAAGAGCGTTCGGTTATATAACGGAAATAGTTTGATGATGTGTGATGGAGATTCATTTCTGAGAATGTCAATACCTGTGGGAGGTGTCTCTGCATCTGGGGTGTGTAACTCCAGTGTGGTCTCTGTAGAGGCATCATTCCTGCTAGAGTCCTAAAACATGTGCAATATTTTTAGATTTCTCTCAGAACGTGATGTCAAGCTCTACAAGGTCATTCATCGTTCTAAGAGCATAAGATTAATTGTTGCGTTTTCGTGAACTTTACAACTGGGTGGAGCCACAATTGCAGTAGCTCACCCCCTGCTGCGTCTCCTGTTGCTGAGTTAGTTTGGTGACTTGTCTTCGCAACCGTTGGCACTCTCTGTATTTCTCTTTGTAATGCTCTGCAGCCATATTCAGACGCAGCTTTAGTTCCTCAACCTCCTTTTGTAACTCCGCCTCCAGCTCTGACACCACACCCACTCCAGCCCTGCCCTGAAATTAAAATAAAGCATAAGAGAGTTATCTCTCAGTTCACATCGTGTCTAAACAAACCACGAGTTCTTTATATTGTTATTAATAGATCTTCACAGTCAAATAAACATAAGGGAAGGTCAGTTGTGGTTACCACTTCCTGTGATGGCTGGCTTCTCATCCTGTCCAGCTGATTCTGAGCATGCCTGCATTCTTCCTGGGCTTCAGCTAAACGGGCTCGTAGGTCTTCAGCCTCCTGACGGGTACGGTACAGCTCAGCCATAGTGCGATCTCGCCCGCCGGAGGCGTCACGTAACTCAGAACCCAACATGGCTGCCTGTTGCCGCGTGGCCTGGAGCTGCTCCTCAGTTTGACGCAACCGCTCTTTGAGACCCTGGAGATGCACACAAATGCATTAGAAAGAGGACGCATTATTTACACTACCAGTCAAAAGTAGAAGTGGAATAATTAAGATGATAATTAATTGGAATAATTAAGATTTTCGATATATTTTTTCAGCTCACCAAAGCTGCATTTAATTAATTCAAAATACAGTAAAATAGTAATATTATGAAAAGACTGGAGTAATGACTTGAAAATTCAGCTATTTCATCGGAGGAATAAATTACATTATAAAACATATTACAATAGAAAACAGTTATTTTAAATTGTCATAATATTTCAACAATATTACTGTTTTTTCTGTGTATTTAAATAAATGCAGCCTCTGTGAGCAAAACGGACTTCTTTCAACAACATAAAAAAACGTAATTATTCCAAACTTTTCACCATTAGTGTATATGAATATATACACTGAACAAAATTATAAACGCAACACTTTTGTTTTTGCCCCCATTTTTCAAGAGCTGAACTCAAAGATCTAAGACTTTTTCTATGTACTCAAAAGGCCTATTTCTGTGGCATATCAAAATGCTGATTAGACAGCATGATTATTGCACAGGTGTGCCTTAGGTTAGCCACAATAAAAGGCTACTCTAAAAATGTGCAGTTTTATCACACAGCACAATGCCACAGATGTCGCAAGTTATGAGGGAACGTGCAATTGGCATGCTGAATGCAGGAATGTCCACCAGAGCTGTTGCCCGTGAATTGAATGTTAATTTCTCCACCATAAGCCATCTCCAAAGGCGTTTCAGAGAATTTGGCAGTACATCCAATCGGCCTCACAACCGCAGACCACATCGTCTGAGACCAGCCACCCGGACAGCTGCTGCAACAATCGGTTTGCATAACCAAAGAATTTTGGTTTTTGCACAAACTGTCAGAAACCGTCTCACGGAAGCTCATCTGAATGCTCGTCGTCCTCATCAGGGTCTCGACCTGACTTCAGTTCGTCATCGTAACCGACTTGAGAGGGCAAATGCTCACATTCGATGGCGTCTGACACTTTGGAGATGTGTTCTCTTCACGGATGAATCACGGTTTTCAATGTACAGGGCAGATGGCAGACAGCGTGTATGGCGTTGTGTGGGTGAGCGGTTTGCTGATGTTAATGTTGTGGATCGAGTGGCCCATGGTGGCGGTGGGGTTATGGTATGGACAGGTGTATATTATGGACAACGAACACATGTGCATTTTATTGATGGCATTTTGAATGCACAGAGATACCGTGACGAGATCCTGAGGCCCATTGTTGTGCCATTCATCCACGACCATCACCTCATGTTGTTGCAGCATGATAATGCACGGCCCCATATTGCAAGGATCTGTACACAATTCCTGGAAGCTGAAAACATCCTTGTTCTTGCATGGCCAGCATACTCACCGGACATGTCACCCATTGAGCATGTTTGGGATGCTCTGGATCGGCGTATACGGCAGCGTGTTCCAGGTCCTGCCAATATCCAGCAACTTCGCACAGCCATTGAAGAGGAGTGGACCAACATTCCACAGGCCACAATCAATAACCTGATCAACTCTATGCGAAGGAGATGTGTTGCACTGCGTGAGGCAAATGGTGGTCACACCAGATACTGACTGGTTTTCGGACTGGTTTGACTAACAACCTTTTCATTGCCATTAAAGTGAAATTACTGAACCTAAACATAGGAGCCTGATAAAATGGTCATTTAAAAGAAAAATGACAGATGGTTTTTGCACCTGAAGTCTTCATATATTCTTTAAACAGACGTCTCTTACGGCATCAGTGGGGTGTGTGTCTCTATCCGTGCGTAGTCTGTGCAGTTCCTCCTGGTACTGTGCGATGGTGACCTCTCTGTTCAGCTCCACTGCCTTCAGCATCTGCAGCTCTGCACTGAGTTTAGTGTTTTCCAGCTCGGCGCTGCGCACATGAGACTGCAAGTGTGCACACGCAATGTGGATCAATGCATGTCATACGATTCATTAATCACACTTTATAACCTGTAGATCCTACACACACTCACTTTGTTAAGATCCCTCTCGTCTCTCTCATTCTTCAGTTGAGCTTGAAGACCGTCCCTCTCAGAAATCACCTTCTGCAGCCTGTTTTTTAAACTGGACGATACAAAAAACCAAATGCAGCATATAAATACTCCCCTTTCCATATATAGTACATAGAGAATAAAAGTCTGGGATTCAAAATCAAATTCAAATCTGAAAATAATCCGAAACATTATGGAATAAAAGTAAGATTTTTTTTGTGTCACAAATCAAGTAATCAAATTTGTGAGTGACATTGATCAAGTGAACTCTTTTGTACAAATGATTAATGTTTTTGCCTCCACTCATCTTTGGATGATAATCTCAAATCATTCTGGAGAACATGATCATCAGGTTTATAAGTGCTGCTGTCATTAAAGCATAAAACCTTTGCTTCTTCAAATCAATTTTCACTCAAATTGTTATGCTGATAATAGAAAAAAATATTTTTATAGCACCTTTCACAATACATATTGTTTCAAAGCAGCTTTACAGAAAATGATCGTTTCAAATGTTACAATTTAGGCAGTATTCAATCAGAGATAAAAACAAAACTGACAATGCAGTCAGAGATAAATAAAATCGAAAAATAAAATAAAATAAAATAATAAAATACACAATAAAAGCATTTTAACTAGTTGTCTCAGACATATGGAACCCACTGTAAATATGTAAATAATATTAATTATATTAATGTCAGGTAATGTGTGTATGGGCCTTACCAGTCCAGTTCGGTCTCTTTAAGAACAGCTTTTTGTGTGATTTCTAGCAGGTCTTGCTCAAGCTGTCTTACTCTGGCTTGAGCCTCCTCCTTCTCCTCACACAGGCCTTTCTGCAGCTCCTGCTATTGGACAGCAAATGCTATCAATCATACCTTCCAGCCAATCAAAATCCTCAAAAAAGCTGCAACTGCTAATATAGATTCAAAAGTGTTCCAACCAATTATTTTAAACAATTATATATACATACAATACAATTATATATACATACACACACAATTTAAAAATGTTATTTTAGAAGATTTTACTCTCCCAAACATTTTCTTCTAACAAACAGCTTATAGGTTATAAGTCTAGTAACAAAGGGTCGTCTGTAGGGAATGACAGAATTCGTAGAAACTTTTAATAATGTGGTAGTTTACAGGACACTTAATTGGAAGAGAAGAAAACTATGATAAAAAAATTACAGTTATTAGCCTGATTCAGTCAATTTTTACAATAGTATTGATAGTATGAAAAGAAGGGGGCTTCGATTTCACTTTTGTTGCGGTGGCTCATATTTAACAGTCGTCATCAGTAAATCACAGTAACATCTGGTTCTGAAAGCACGCATACACGCCTTGTCCTCCGGCTAATCTGGTGACTAGTGGTGTTTTACGGCCGATGATGTTTCGGAATTTCAGCACAGGCAAATAAAATGTGCGGTCGTAAAATTAGCAGCCACAAAATATATACTTATGTTCTCACGATAAAGAGGAAGTCTATTTTCATATGTAAGTTCTGACAGTTTAACAGACACACGCACACTTATGGCATATGAAAGGGTTTGTGTGACTGGGGTGTGAGAGAGAATTATAAAAGTGTTAATGTTTTATTTGTGGTGTTCTTTGTCCTTTGTGACACTCATAATTCACACTTACACACTTCAAAAGGGTCTCCAGAAGAAACACTAGGGGGTGCTGAAAGACCAAAAAAACAACAAAATCATATCCTGGTGTTTTCTAGGCCCTTTTTGAGTTTAATGTGCTTGTTGTGCACTCAAACATCGGCACCACATCAGAACCAAATGGAATTACTTTTTTTTTTGCATATTCTTCGCTGATGTTGAGGAAAAAATCAAATTTTGTGGACAGGATTTAAACATGGTACAAAGTAGTAAATAGATTAAATTAGCCAAACATATTTAAAGGGACAGTTCACCCAAAAATGAAAATTCTGTCATGAATTACTTTACCTCATGTCGTTCCAAACCCGTAAGACTTTCAACTTCGGAAAACAAATGAAGATCTTTTTGATGAAATCTGACAGCTTTCTGCAGTCTCAATTGACTTTGACGCTTCAAAAAGTTCATAAAAAGATCGTAAAACTAATCGATATGAATTGAGCGGTTTAGTTCAAATTTTCTGAAGAGACACGATCGCTTTATATGATGAACAGATTGAGTTTAGGCTTTTATTCACATATAAACATTCATCAACTCACACATCAGTTGTGGTTAACGTAAGCTCAAACATGTTTGCTTGACATGCGAGAACCAATGAGGTTCATTCTCGTGTTACGCAACACGTTTGAGCTTCAGCAAAAACCAATGAGGTTCATTCTCCTGTTACGCAGCACGTTTGAGCTTCTGCAGGAACCAATGAGGTTCATTCTGCCGTTACGCAGCATGTTTGAGCTTCTGCAGGAACCAATGAGGTTCATTCTCGTGTTACTCAGCACGTTTGAGCTTCCGCAAAAGGTTTGTTTTCGCGTGACAAGCAGATTCGGTTGAGCTTCTGTTCCTGTCCACTGATCAATGTTTATATGTGAATAAAAGCCTAAATTCAATCTTTTCATCATATAAAGCGATCATGTTTCTTCAGAAATTTTTTACTAAACTGCTTGATTCATATGCATTAGTTTTATAATCTCTTTGAGAACTTTATGAAGCTGTCCCTTTAATAAAAAATGCAAGGTATGGGGAGCACCACAATATTTTTTGGTATTAATGGTACTTACATGGTTTTATTTATTTACTTGTTTTCTGCCATCAATAGACTGTTTTCTGCCATCAAACCCACTGATGTTACATGGACTACTTTGCTGATGTCTTTATTTCCTTTCTGGACAAGGACAGTATACCGTACATACATTTTCAATGGAGGGACAGAAAGCTATCGGACTAAATCTAAAATATCTTAAACTGTGTTCCGAAGATGAACGGAGGACTTACGGGCTTGAAACGACATGAGGGTGAGTCATTAATGAAATAATTTAAATTTTTGGGTGAACTAACCCTTTAACATATGATACCAGTACCATTATACCGTCACATTCCTGTCTTTTGTAAAGGACAGATAAGAATAATTTACATGTACAACAAAGAAATTGAGATTGAGAAAATGCAGATGAAAATTAATGTTTAGTTATTAATGGGAAAGAATAAATATAGCGCTATCAACATTAACCAACAAAATGAAAACTTTTTTTAAAAGACGTTAAAGCATTTAACTTGACATTATGACAAACACCCTCTCTTCAAAACCCTGCCTTCCAAAGGCACATCAGCCAATAGAATGCCTGCGAACCCAAAGATGCAAAATGATTGATAGTTAAAGATTGTTTCTGATAAACAATAATAAAAAGAAAAAACTGATGTGTTTGACCACTGTGTTCATGTCTTCTGTAGCGTCTCAAACATGACACAGCATTCTAAGAACGTGGAGCTAGACCTTACGTTTTTTTCTCTTCCACTACCTGACGTTTCTCTTTTTTAATAGCAAAAATGTGTTCTGTGTGAAAGGCCTCTAAGACATTTTTTTTACTTTTCACAAAGCACTAGGCTGTCCCAAAGACAGTTATGATTTCTCAGCACACCTTTCAGCAATGTCTATCAGGTAATACTATTGACATTTTATGTGTGGCATTCCAAAGAAGAAATCACTTACAGCACCTTTAAATATCATCAAACCAAGTATGAAAAACCGAAGATGAGAGAGACAGAGAGAGGAAGAGAGAAAATCGCGTGACTGGCTGCTGTTCTCCCACTGAATGGGCAGGCCTCCTTTCAGTTGAGTGGTTTTGGTGGACATTTACTCCTGGCTGTGTGTTCACGATTGACGTCACGTCTACCCTCTGTGGTCGACATGGCACCGCCATGATAACAGTTGCCCAAGTCAGATTTTCTCTGTCTCTCTCCGTTTCTCAAACTCCCAGTTCTCTTACTCTCAGTAAATCATCCACAGCACCGTCAGATTACATATGGATAAATCACATGACTTTATGGGGAAGGTCAGTAATGCACACAGAGACACACACAGCGATTATCTGATAAGATAAAGTGCTCTGTGGGAGTAAGTTCACCGTCAGTCAAACAGAAAGGCGTTTTACACTTGGAGACAGAAAGTCTTGAAGCACAAATGTGAACATACACACACAGGAGAGCGCTTTGATGTGCGGATAACTTGAACTTGTGATCTCTGGTGTGTTATATGCTGCTCAAACACTGTGTGTGTGTAAGCCATCTTTGCTGCTTCATTGGCTGGCCACCATTAAATGCGAGTGTGTGTTTAGTACCTGGTTCTGTTGTCTCTGCCGCTCCTGTAGCTGATCTCTCTCCTGCGTGAGGAGGCGTAGTGCTTTCTGAAGCTCTTTGCACTCCTGTTGAACTTCCTCCACACGCTGCTGCTCACAAACACAGATAGTAAGCCAAAAAATAAAACACACAAGATCTGTTCCAAAAACTAGTGAGCTGACTTGCAATCTACATAGGCAGCTGCCTTCTAAGACAGCATCTGAGTATAATGGAAGCTGATAGATGACTCGATTTGGACACACAAAGGCAGCAATTCTGCACACCGCAAAGATAGAACTCACAACTTATTTGGATAATGTTTAAAACTTCCTTTTTGCTAAGATAAAAGTTTGATACTGTAATAAACATTAAGAACACATAAATATTGGCTAAAATAATCCATGTTAATTACTCTGAACTACTTTTTAGGGTGTGTTCACACTTGGCATGTTTGGTTCAATTAAAACGAACCCTGGTTCGATTGCTCTGTTAGTGCAGTTCATTGCAATTCAAGCGGGCCGAGATGCGCTGAAAAGGGCCACTTCCAAACGAACTCGAATGAAATATGAACGCAACACGGACCAAAGACATGTAAACGAACCAAAAACAGGAAGATGAGACCCTAAAAAGGACAGAATGCTCAAGCATACCTGCTTTTTCTTGTCATAGTCGTGATGTTGCCATCACAGTTCGATACAGGCATCAGAACCGTGTCTCCTCGCAGCAGATGTTTGTTTGTGTGTGTGGCCGAGGTATTCCTGCCACTGTTTTGACTCCTTTACTGGTCAAAATACCATCATATGTAGGCTACACGCATACAACAAGCTCATTTATCCCAGCACACAGCATAGTTTGTTGTGGATGTTTGGTAACTTCCATCATGAAATATACATAATAAAAGCCGACCAATAAGGTTGTGAACATATCCCTATGCCATTAGGTTCGGTATCTTTAGGTTCGGTGTTAAAAGGCCAATGTGAACGCTAAGCGGACCAGGACTAAATGTTTTTTTGTGTGTGTGTTTTTTTGGCATGGATTAAATGAACCAAGCGAACTTAACTACAAGTGTGAACACACCGTTAATCAATGCTTTTTACTACTGAACTAAACAAATATTTATGAATGTATTCATTGTCGTCATGAATGTCATTTATTTTTATTCACTCTAATAAGTACCTCACTATGTATTGGAACAGGGCAAAGGTTTGCACTCTTGTGTGTGATTTGCATACCTCAAGTAGTCCACTCTTTGTTGTCACAACCAGTATGTCTGAGTTCCCCTCATCTTCCACTGTCAGTAGCTCCTCCCCTGTGGGCGTAGCTGGGCGGAACTGGAACGGCGTGCTCGCACCTCTGATCTCACCCGTATGTGTGACGTAGCAGAACTGATAAAACTCACCATCACTGCGGGGAACGTAATAACCTAGGAAACAGCATGCAGAATATTTGATTACACAGTTTGTCTACCTGAATGTAGTCTCTAACTAACAACAAAAAAGCCATTTGAAAACAAAGCAAAGCATAAACACTAAATGCCCCCAAAAAACAAAACATCAAAGATTAATTTAGCACCAACTGTCAAACAAAGGTGCAGTATGTAGTATTGACTGCTAGTGGTTGAAATGGGTCCTGCAGTCCAAATTCAAAATATTGGAGAGAGTTCACCCAAAAAGTACAATTCTGTCCTTTATTACTCTCTCATGTCGTTCCATCCAAACCCATAAGACTTCTGTTCATCTTCGGAACACAAATGAAGATCTTTTTGATGAAATCGGAGAGCTTTCTGTCCCTCCATAGACAGCTACGCAACTGAAACGTTGACGCTTCAAACGTTCATAAAGAGATCATAAAACGAATCCATTTGAACAAGAGCGGATTAGTCCAAATTTTCTGAATTGACTCGATCGCTTTATATGATGAACAGATTGAATTTAGAGAATGAACCTCATTGGTTCTTGCTGAAGCTCAAACGTGCTGCGAAACACACGAGAATGAACCTCATTGGTTCTCGCATGTCAAGCGAAAATGTTTGAGCTTACGTTAACCACAAGTGATGTGTGAGTTGATGAATGTTTATATGTGAATAAAAGCCTAAACTCAATCTGTTCATCATATAAAGCGATCGTGTCTCTTCAGAAAATTTGAACTAAACCGCTCAATTCATATCGCTTAGTTTTACGATCTTTTCATGAACTTTTTGAAGCGTCAAAGTCAAATGTCAGTTGCATAGCTGTCAATTGAGACTGCAGAAAGCTCTTAGATTTCATCAAAAAGATCTTCATTTGTGTTCCGAAGATGAACGAAAGTCTTACAGGTTTGGAACGACATGAGGGTGAGTAATTAATGACAGAATTTTTGGGTGAACTGTCCCTTTAACACATCGGCCTACTAACATATAACAGGAAAGCTACTTGCAAAACAACAAAACAGAAAACAAAAACAGCAAAGATTCCTTTTGGATGAACTGTTTCTTTATGAAAAGTTGACATCTTTTTACTTAAAATAACAACAACAATAATACAAATAATCAACTTGGTTTGTGCAAAAAGCAAAAAAACAAAACAAAACTAACAAACTCATTTTTAGTCATAATGTAACAACATTAATTATAACACCCATTTCCACAGTCCAAACAAATCATGATAGATAAAAGCAAGTTTGACCATCCAATCAATTCTCAACAAAAATATGGAAGTAAAATGTGTTGTATAAGGCATTACATATTGATTTTAGGTGTGTGTGTGAGTGCATACCCTGAAAGATGATGGTACGGTGAACAGTGGATCCCTCGGTGTAGTTTTCAGGCATGGGAGACCAGAGGAACGTATAGTAGTCTCGTGCACTGCTCCAGCCCACCTAACACACACACACACACACACACGCACGCACGCACGCACGCACACACACACGGGAAACATGAAGTGAGTCAGAACTAAAACTTCCGTGACCAGACCAATGAAGGCCTTTGAAAACAGTTACAGTAAAACATTTAAATCAAAGAGTAGTTAATCAGACTAGCTTGGCCATAACAATACATGTGAAACTACATAAACACAGAGACTATTTAAAAGTTTAAGGAACACCCAGTCAAAACAGAGATGGAAAGAGAGGGAGAAAAAAGACAGAAACATTACTTACTATCAAAACATTAAACACAGACAGTCTCAGCGAGAGATCTAAAGTCCTAATACTTTGTGTCATATCAATTTCATAGGTTTTATATATCAATAAGATCAGGGTGGAATGGAAACACTTAGCCTCCCTTCTGCACTTCTTAGCCAGCAGCGAAAGGGGGCACAGTGTGTGTGTTTGTGTGTGTGCAAGGTTGGAAAAGGAGGCGTAATGGAAAAAAAGACCGGGAAAAAGGTGAAAACTTTACACTTGCTTCAAAGGCGCCGAAAATTGTGTGGTTACTCTAAAATTGTGTGTGCATGTGGATTTCATCATTTCTGCCTTTGAAGCAAGTGTAAAATCTTCACCTCCAAAACCACCCATTGCGGGTGCGCAAATGAGTGATTATATGGTTTTATGCTTTTTTTAAATGAAATATGATGGAAATGAAGTACAGATTGTAATCCACCATCATAATCATGGCACATACAGTTACATCTTACAGTTACAAACAACACACACACACACACACACACACACACAGTCAGCAATTTGTCTTCATAATTTTTCACAACTCTACCTGACATTTACTTTGATTACAATTTATCACATCTGTAATGTCTTTTTTTACGGAAAGTATTCTGCTTTCATCTGGCACACAGTCATCTGTGAATAAATCAACTATTAATTACAGAGAAGAAAAGAGGAAAGAGAGAGAGAGAAGGCACCCGAGTGTGTTTCAAACAAGCCATGCTTGTACATACAGGACGATAAATGATAAATTAAATAATAAGAGGGCTGACTAACTATAAATCAAGTGCATAAGAACATGTTTGGCATGTGCGCGACAACTTAATTATATACCTGTTTGAGTGTGTGTGTCTGCGCACAAACCTATGTATGTGTATATGCATGATTACACAGCATTTTTGAGAATTGCTTAAAGGTATCCTATTTTTTTAACATGCCTCAACATCCTCCTTGATAAAGAATACTATGTCTGTTCAACCTGAAATATTAAAGAACAGAGTTTTGCTTTTTTTTTTTAAAACCACTGAACACTTTATACAACATGCACCGGGAAATAACAAGCACAAATTAAAAAGCTGCAGCTTTTTATAACTATACAAATAAAAATATCAAATACAATTATTTAGATATAATAATAACATACGGTATATTATAAAACATATTCCATTAAATAATATAAAACTGAAATTTTCCACTTTTTAATTGAAAAACGAGTTTATAAACGAAATTATATTTGAGCTAATTAAGAAAAAAACCAGCACACAGAAAATTGAAGTAATTTATAAACTGTTATGCAATTCACCGCTGTCTGTTCAGAGCAGTACCTTCTCGATACCACCAGAGGGAGCCTGTTGTTCACTAAGTACAAAGCACAGGTTAAGGTGTGTATTAATTGTGTGTGCGTGCCTGAGAATAATTCCTATTTTCCGTCATTGATTATTTGAATATGGTTCCATAGATAATGTCAGAATTTATCCATCCATTTATTATGGTCTATAATAAGTCTAACTACTATTATCTAAATATGATTTATACATGACAAGTAATACCTGTTATTTCACTATTGCAGACACAAATATGACAAAAGAAAATACTAAAGAAAAAGCATAAGGAAGGATTCAATTGTCAAACGGCAACAGCATCCAGCACAACACCATATGCACGCAAACAAACACACACACACACACACACACGCACACCGCAATCCTTTTCCCTCATAAACTAACCATCAAAAACGAGTGATATTGAGTGGATTAAACATCTTTTTTCCAATTCACATTTTCCCCAGCAGCATTACCCCTAAATGCTGTCTGGAAAGATCTGGTTAATTTTAAGTGCTTTTAATATGAGTCATAAACTGTCATTGTATCTTAACAAGATGTAAAGTTTCCGTGCACTCATTTCCTCCTGATTAAGTGCGAGATTAAATTTCAACATAAAAGGAAGAGCTAGAGAATAAATCGGATGGAAGGATATCGTTTTCTTACAAAAAGCATTTCTGTGTTATGAAAACCTAAATGTTGTAGGCCATGCACAGACCAGATATTTGTGGACTTGGATGAAATAATATATACTAACCTTAAATATGCCAACCCAGTCTTTGGGATGTGGGGTGATGAAAGAGGTGAGTGTGTAATGACATTCAAGCGCTGCCTGCGGGAGGAAGCTTTTCCCAACATTCTGGAAGATGACATGGGCGAAGTTGGAGGTCTCCATGACAACACTTCCTCCTCCACCTGCAGATACTCCCGTATTACAGGCTGACGACATCATAAGTGCTCAAGGAAAGCCTGTGATTGGTCTATCTGAAACAAGAAGGAATAAAAACTCACAAAGGAATAATGAAGATTGAGATTTTCTCTTTCATAATATAAGGGATAATGTTCGGTCATTATTGCGAAATAAACCCCAACTGGGACCTGTATCACCTTGAAGGAGTTTTCTTAAAATTATTATTCTGCATTATTACTCATCTATTTACCAAATAAATAAACAAAATTGATTTGAAATTAATTATTAGTGCTGTCAAATCGATTAATTGTGATTAATTGCATCTAACATAAAAGTTTGTGTATGCACAGTTTTGTGCAAAAGTTGGCATGTTAGTATTTTCATCAAAAAATGGGTTTAAGCCAGTTATTATATAAATAATTTACCTATGTCAGTAGGAAATAGCAGTTTACATTTCCAAATATTCCTTTTGCCATTAATTGTAATAATCCAGTGATAGTTTTGTATGCACAAGGAGTCTGGCAACATCCTTTATGCTCCACATGGAGATCTGGAGATCTCACCATCATCGAGTGTGGGATTACCGTACATGAAGAAACAGGAAAAAATGTGGCAACGTCGCTTGAAGAAACCGACCTATATGTAAATATATACGTGTATTTGTGTGTGTGTGTTTGTAACTGTATATGTGTATATATATACATATATATATATATATATATATATATATATATATACATATACATTTGATTTTTTTTAACAAACTTTTATGTCAGATGCGCTTAACTGATATTAATCGACTTGACAGCACTTGACATTATCTGATCTTACTTGTAGAGACCATGGAAAAACCCATAACACAGGCACAGCTATGTAAAAAAAAACATTTGTTTTAAAGAAATGAAAGGTTACAATGTTGCCCTGGAAGTTTTAGGAAACATTTGTTGTGATTAACCAATCAGAATCAAGTATTACATGAAGCTTACATAACATCTCTCCTGATTCATTTTAATTCCCGAGATGTTCACATAAGTTTATATTTAGTTCATGATGTTACAGTGAAAGTTTAATGATATTATAGGCTAGAGGAGTTGTTTTATTGAAAATTGCATGATGGTGTGTTTAAGCCTTACACAAATTGCAATAAACTATATATCATTCTACTGAATAAAAATGTTATAAGATGCTTAAGTATTTCCTAGCTGACATACATTTGGTTTAGGCCTAAGTGCAGCTGCATGAAGAAGACCTGCCCTGTTTCAGGCCGGATGGGGCGATGCCGAGAAGGCCTGTATAGATGCCAGTGCTGCTGATGCTGCTGTCATCACTGTCCAGGCCTTTCACCTCAATGACAGCTCGAATGAAGGAATATAGAAAATGACATACGCGCACTGAACTCATTATACGTAACACTCATTCTTGATCTTACTAAAACATGACATTCTTAAACCAAAAGCCACTTTCTAGACACATTTCACTTGCATCATGTTGCTAACTACCAAGTCACTGCGGGTTTTAATGATAGTTAGAAGTATACTAGGTTAGATGATATAGCATTTCTTCTATATATCATTCGACATAATCACTGCGGTGTCCTTAAAGGATGAGCTGATAAAATGAGTTTTAATCACTCCACTGCAATCCCACCCCTAAATACATCGAGATGGACCGCATGCAATTCCATCATATATTTCCAAGATTATCGCTATATATGTACACATTATAGCCGTCGCTCAATAAGTCCGTTATACCTGTAATCCATGTTTACTTGAAGATCTGTAACTCTTGTTGGTTAGATTGCAAGACAACGCAGATTAAGCGAGTCTCTGTCATGTAGCTGAACCGGGTGTCAACATGTTTTGGGAATCTAGAAACGTCATTGCTACTTCCGGTCGGTTGCGCACTGTGATTGGTTTATTTACTCTTGTCACAGAGATTCGCTGTTTACTATTGGTTAGTGAATAACCCCAACTAAATAGGGATGGGACTGGGAGGTCCGACTCTTTTCAGCAAATTTGTTTTTTCGGACTGGAACCGGTTAAAAAACTCGGTTCACTTCCAATGTTCTAACTTAGTTTACTGATTTCGTTCGATTCGTGAACGAATCCTTTCAGTACGACTCACCAAAACACACTGCTTCACCAAAACATAGCCTACGTGGAAAGTATGGGAAAATGCCAATCATTACCCAAGACGTTTTGGAATATAGAATGGTCATTGTATGCAACCTTTGATCATTTAATATATTTAGTGTGAAATTAGATTAGGAAGTTAAAACTTCCTTGATATGTACGGCTGTGTGTATCAAAAGTGCATGTTTAATATAGATAGTTTTTTGATTATACGTATAAAGAATATATGTGTATATAAAAAAGTGAGGGTGATGAGAAGCAAGGATATCACGAATCTAATGCACTAAAATGTGAGTAATGACATTTACAAAATCCATAAAAAACGAAGCACTATTGGGGGTCTTGGTTTTAAATAACAGTTCCCACGTCTTATATGAAGTTTCTAGTGAAGAGATATAGACATAATTACTAAAGAAATGTACACGTTTATAAAGGGAACCCTAAACTATTGGTGCAGTCAGTGTTCTAGGAAAATTTATTTTGTTTTATTTTATTTATTTATTGCACAATTTGTCATTTCAAATATGTACTTGTAATAGCACCTAGAAGACCGAAGAATTTAGCACAAACTGTCACTCGAGGATCGGGAAATGTGCAAGGACAACACGATCATAAGTTCACTTAGAAGCTTAAAAAGTCTAGCCATTCTTAATCTTTTAAGAAGTATCAACTCTATTCAAAGAAATCACAGCAGGATGAACTCGGGGAGAAAATGCATGATATCTCGCCGACAAATCCTTATCAGTGATTGGAGGAATGGTGCTGTCAATCATAGAGCCCGCCCCCTGAGTTCCTGACTCAATTCACTGTCAATGCTCTGAGAGGTCAAGAGAAATAAGCATGGCCGCTTTGTTTAGAGGGTGTCGGAATTTTTATAAAAGAAGCAATACACATGTGGAGCACACTTTGGGTATGTTATTTCTGCATTCATTCTTAATTGACAGTCTAAAGGGATTAAAGCACCGCTAATGTATTGCACAGAGCACTTTGGAAATGTACATTTGATTTGTTTGTCAGTCTGCAAACTATGTGAACAAATATACTTTAACTTTCATATCAAAATATGTGAACAGACATTGTGCACAATAACCAAGTCACTGTTTGCTCTTTATGCATCAGAAATGTAAGTTGTGAAATGCAGCTTGGTGTTTGAGAGCTCGACTGTAAACTAAACAATTAAGTTTGAAATAAAGACACTTGTCACCCTTCTCACCAACTTCAGATAATGGGCTTAAGCTTTTTTGTCACCTCATTTAGTCCGTTTAAGCATAATAAATATGTTTATTTTGAGTTTTCCTCCAAAACATCTGGATCTGTATGGTTTTGAATGTCTTTAAAAACTATTGATATTGATGGTTAAATTAATTTATGTTTATCTTGCGAAAACTTCTTAATGGTGCTCAATGTTGTATTATATATGAATTTGATTGATTAGACTCCTGTTATACTGACATTACATTGATTTTTACAGGATTGCTCTCACATGTTTACTGATTTATCCCTATGTTAAAAACATCTTCTGTTGTCGTTTTGGTGCACTATTTGACTATTATGACTTTTGGTTTAAATAGAGAAGATTGTATTTTACATTTTTTTTTGCTGTGTGTGGCTTTTCAGTATCCTGTAGTAGATCAATGGCCTCCAAGACCCCAGTGGGTTTTATTGGACTGGGTAACATGGGGACACCTATGGCTAGAAACTTACTGAAGCATGGATATCCTGTCATTGCTACTGATGTCTTCCCAGGGTCTTGCAAAGAGCTTCAGGATTCTGGAGCACAGGTATAAGTGTATGTTTCTCACAAAATGCTCTCAAAACAAAATAAATCACCATCATTCCCTTGTTTGCTTTATGTCTAGACTGTACAGATCTGTGAATGAGTCTATGGGAATAATTGCCCTGTTTTTCCTCTCAGATCTTGGATACCCCTGCTGATGTGGCCGATAAAGCTGACCGCATCATCACAATGCTACCATCCAGCCCCAATGTCATTGAGGTTTACACAGGTTCCAATGGCATCCTTAAGTATGTCCTCTAAGAATAAACTGTCAGCAGTGTTTACTTTTAAATCCATACTTGCTGATTTTTAACAGATTGGAGAAAGTGCTCAATTCCTACATTTATAGCAAAATTAGTTTAAATTGCATATATGAATCTGCACAGCTCTTGTCTAGATCATTTATAATGATTAACATTAGTCCAAGAATAAAGAGTTTCCTAGGCTTAAATCTGGGAAAATCTGGTCTGTGGTGTTTTACAGGAGAATATGAGCTTGGAGGGGAGGCATGTAAAATGTAGTTCTAAAGTAACATTATATGTTAAAGTATTGGAGTAATAGTTTACAGCACTTTACACTAGTAGTTGGCCGATATTTGCTTTTTAATGGCTGATGGCTAATATAATGCTGGTTTATACGCTACTGTTCAAAAGTTTGGGGTCAATACAGTTGTTGTTTTTTAAAGGATGTTATACTTTTATTTAGCTAGAACCTTAATTCTTTTCATCAAAGAATCCCAAAAATGTATTGCATATATCATTCCACTAAAATATTAAATTGTTTTTAACATTGATAATAATATATAATGTTCATTGAGCAACAAATCAGCATATTAGAATGATTTCTGAAGGATCATGTGACTGAAAACTGAAGTAATGGTGCTGAAAAGTAGAGTTGCCATCAAAGGAATAAATGACATTTTAAAATATATTAAAGTAAAAAAAAAAAAAACTACGGAGCCCCCCTAGTCCCACTTTGTCAAAATTTTTTATTATAACTATCTCTTAGAATAGAATAAAACTAATTTTATTAAGATACTATCTTGAGGCCACGAGATACTATCTTGAGGCCACGAGATACTATCTTGAGGCCACGAGATACTATCTTGAGGCCACGAGATACTATCTTGAGGCCACGAGATACTATCTTGAGGCCACGAGATACTTATCTTGAGGCCACGAGATAGTTATAATAATTTTTTTTTGACAAAGTGGGGCTAGGGGGGCTCCGTAAAAAAACAGTTATTTTAAATTGTAATAACATTTTACAATATTAGTGTTTTTACCATATTTTTTATCAAATAAATGCAGCCTTGATTAGCATACCAAATGATTTTACACTATTTATTTAAAATATTTGTTTATTATAAATATTGACAAGTAAATGTTTAGCTCTGACATTACTTGGAATGCCCAACTGTATTTCAAGTTAATATTTTTGGTAAGAGCGGTTCAGATGAAAAAAAAAATCCTAAAAAACATCCGTCCATCCATCCATCCATCATAAAATATAGGCCAACACTAAAATTTAGACACGCCAATTCATTGGCTGATGGCGTCCGCGCGATATGGCTCCGCCCCGACGCTCTTACGTCGCATCATTACATAGTCGCGCACGCGCCATCTGCTCCTCAGATTTCTCTGCCGAAAAGAAACTGTCAGCAGCGTGAGGAGCTTGGCCGCTAACGCAGCGTCTCGTTCCCTATTCAGAGAACATAGGTTACGCAAGTAACCAGAGACGTTCTCTTTCATAGGTTCACTCAACGCTGCGGAAAGCGCAGTGGGAACGGACTACCAAACTCGCCAAGCTAGAGCGCTTTTATAACTGGTAGATAAAAGAGACAACGACCGAAATGAGTTCAAACAGAAAGAACCTGGGAACCCGGGGTCATGTCAAGATCCAAGCTATAGAACCTTACAAAAGTGTGCGGAGAGGACCAGCCTGCCGCAACACAAATATCCTCCAAAAGTGCTCCTCTGAAAAGAGCTTGAGAAGATGCTACACTTCTGGTGGAATGTGCTCTAATGCTAAGAGGTGAAGGCAAGCCACGCACCCCGTAAGCCAACGAGATAGCCTCTGTGACCCAGTGAGAAATCCTCTGCTTTGATGCAGCAAGCCCACGGCGGCTAGCACCGAAGCAAACCAGAAGCTGGTTAGATTTCCTCCAACCGCCTGAGCGGTCTACATATATCTTAAGAGAACGAACTGGGCAGAGCAAGTTAAGCTTCCTATCTTCCTCAGACGAAAATGGAGGAGGGTGGAAAGCGTTAAGGTTAACTACCTGTGAGCGGAAAGTTGAGGAAAGAACCTTGGGGACATACCCTGGTCTCGGCCTCAAGGAAACTTTGACCAGGCCAGGGGCAAAGTCCAAGCAAGACTCGCTAACAGAAAGAGCTTGTAAGTCTCCCAACCGCTTTAATGAGGACAAAGCTAACAAAAGAGAAACCTTGAGAGTCAGAATCCTCTCCGGAACTGACTCCAAGGGCTCAAAGGGGGCTTTCGTCAAACCCTCTAGGACAACAGAAAGATCCCATGAGGGAACTCTAGGGGAGCGAGCTGGATTCAGGCGCTTCACCCCACGCATAAAGGCAGAAACTAACCTTAATTTGCCCAGGGGAATCTCATCCGATTCCCTATGCGCTGCAATAGCCGCGACATAAACTCTGAGAGTGGTAGTGGCTGCTCCAGCCGCAAACTTCTCCTGCAGGAATTCCAGTACTGAACCAGCAGGGCAGTTAACTGGGCTCCTATCATGTGCTAAGCACCAAGTCTCAAAAACCTTCCATTTGGAAGAATATAATCTCCTTGTAGAAGGGGCTCTAGCACTCGCAATGGTCTCCTGAACGTCAGTTGGGAGACCAGAGCTTAATGCTAACGGCCTCTGATCGGCCAAACATACAGCTTCCACATGTCTGGGCGAGGATGCCATATCCTGCCCTGTAGCTGGGACAGCAGATCTTCCCTATTATTCCAGTAGGGGAATTAGCTCCGAAAACCATGGCTGAGATGGCCAGAACGGAGCTACCAGGAGGAGGCGGACTCCGCTCTCTCTCACTCTGGCCAAGACCGCCTGGATCAATTTGATGGGCGGGAAGGCATAGAGTTTCTGCGTTGGCCAAGTGTGAGCGAACGCATCTATCCCCAATGGGGCCGGGGGACTCTGGGAGAACCAAAGCGGGCATTGGGACGACTCTTGAGATGCAAAGAGGTCCACCTCCGCCTCTCCAAAAACCTTCCAGATCAGGGCCATCGTCTGGCGGTTCAACATCCATTCCCCCGATCTGAGCTTCTGTCTCGACAGAAAATCTGCTGCGAGGTTCAGAACCCCTGGGACATGAACCGCTCTTAGAGATAGGAATCTGCTCTGAGACCACAGGAGAAGGTGACGTGCATGCCTGTCTAGGGTGCGCGACCGAGAACCTCCCTGCCGGTTCACATGAGACACCACTGCCATGTTGTCTGTTCTGACAATGACATGGTGACCCTCCAGAAGAGGGAGGAAATGAAGCAGAGCCAGAAAAACGGCTCTTAACTCCAGGCAGTTTATGTGCCAAGAGAGAGCCTCTCTGGTCCAGACCCCACACGCTGGTCTGCCCTCGAAAACCGCTCCCCAGCCGGTGAGAGAGGCATCCGTCGTAATCATCTGGCGACGAGATACCGCACCCATGCTGACCCCTTTCCGAAGAAAAAGAGGGTCCCGCCAAACTGACAGGGCTCGAAAGCAACTGCGCGATACCTTCAGTAGGCGAAGGGTTGACCCGGAGGGTCGAACCCCTGAGAGTTTCACCCACCACATGAAGGGTCTCATGTGGAGTAGACCCAGCGGTAGCACAGAGGAGGCCGCGGCCATAATGCCCAGCATCCTGCGGCAGGTGCCCACAGACACATGATGGCCTAGCGAAAAACGAGCCAAGCATGCCGTCAAGCTGGAAATCCGTGCAGGGGCCAAACGGGCCTGCATGAGAACGGAATCCATGTTCACCCCCAAGAAAACGGTGCTTTGAGCCGGAGCAAGAACACTCTTCTCCGAGTTCAACCTCAAACCGAGAGACTGGATATGACTCAGAACGATGTCTCTGTGGTGGGCCACTAGCTTCCTGGACTGGGCTAAAATGAGCCAATCGTCCAGGTAATTTAGAACACGGATGCCCTGGAGCCGCAATGGGGCCAGAGCTGCATCCATGCACTTTGTGAATGTCCTCGGGGCCAGAGATAGGCCGAAGGGAAGGACC
Source organism: Tiaroga cobitis (assembly GCA_030578255.1). Lineage (NCBI taxonomy): Eukaryota > Metazoa > Chordata > Actinopteri > Cypriniformes > Leuciscidae > Tiaroga > Tiaroga cobitis. The sequence continues at coordinate 31,589,926 of CM060609.1, forward strand.
CTGTACTGGAACGCCCTTTCTCCAACGGCGAACCTGAGGAACTGCCTGTGTCGCTGTACAACCTGGATGTAGGGCTGTCGCGATAACCGCAATATTGTAGTACCGCGCTTCTGACAAGTCAACCGCAGATGGATTGCACGTAACCGCAACAACCGCGATATTCACGTTTTTTATAAGGCTATACCCTTCTTGTTTTGAACTTCATGCCTGTGTATTGAATGTTGAACAAGTTCATAATGATAAAAAGACCGTTTATCTTGGTGATGTGTAGCCTACAGAGGCTTCCCACAGACAGTGAATGAGAGAGATCGGCAGAGCGCGTGCGATTACCTGCGTCTGTCTTTGAAGTCGTGAAAAGGTTGCCGTGTCAAAGGAAAGCGAAATATTTGTCGTATTGTCCTTTTAACGTTCACGTCACGGGTATTTCCCATAAATGCGCGTCAGCAGCAGCGCGAGGAGCCGCGGGGAAATAAAATCAGCAAGTCACGCAGTGAATCAATGCCATATTGGTCTCTAATTTAAGTGAAGCATCAGCTTCAGCGTTACCCATGCGACGCATTGCTGCTCAGCTGAGCCTTGAAAAGTGGAACTGAAAGTTAAAAATAATTTACACCTTGTTTCATTACATCTCTTTTAATGAATCATCTTTTTTGAATGTGTTCGTTGAATGAACGGTTTAATGACTCACCCTGTGACTCACTCAAAGTCCGTTGTCATAACAATATTGCGAGCTGAGTGAAAGCCTCTCAATGCGCATATAGACGCTGTTTAGTTTCGGTTACATTGGTTACTGAAAATGTCCTCGTTTTTGTCCACATCGTAAACTTAATTTATATAGCAACAAATACATATAAATGAAATAAATAAATGGCGGTAATACCGCATATCGCGCTATTGAGCCACTCAACATTACCGCAAGGGAAATTCCATAACCGCGACAGCCCTACCTGGATGTGAAAATAAGCATCCTTTAGGTCTATCGTCACGAACCAATGCCCTGGCCGAATCTGAGATATGATAGCTTTCAGCGTCAACATCTTGAATTTCCCTTTGTAAAGGGCGAAGTTCAGTCGGCGGAGGTCCAGTATGGGACGCAAACCGCCGCCCTTCTTCGGGACCAGGAAGTAACGGCTGTAAAAGCCCCGCTCGGTTTCCCCTGGAGTAATCTCCTCTATTGCTCCCTTGAGAAGGAGGGAAGAGATTTCTTGCTGAAGTACAGAAGCCTGAGTGGTGCTGTCTACTACAGTAGGAAACACCCTGTTGAAACGGGGGGGATTGCGGCAAAACTGAAGAGTGTAGCCGAACCGAATTGTGCGAAGAACCCAAGACGATACCCCTGGTAAGCGCTCCCACTCTGGAAGGAAATGTGATAGAGGAGGAAGGATGCTGTAATGCAGAGGACATACCTGAGTGAGGGTGCCGTGCTGACGCTCCTGGAGTGAAGAGGTTGACTGTGCACGTGATGGGAGGCATCGAGACTGGGGTCATGGTGACCAGGTCCGCCTGCTCCGGAGGAAAACGGAAAGTGCCTCCGAGGATGCGGCCGGCAGTTATAGAGAGTGCGGGGGGTGAGGGGAGAAAGCAGAAAGCGTCTCCTTCCTCCCGCACCGGACTGAGTAGAGGCGGTGAAATATGGCCTGCACTTCGAGACACTCTGAGTGGCGAAGGTGACAGGGCAAGGAAAGGAAAGCTGGTAGGTGGGCAGAAACGCTTGCGCGGTCTGACCCAACCTTGAGGAAGCAGAGGAGCTCTCCTTTTTCTGACCGGAGCAGTCGGTTTGTCGGACCGCTTCAACTGGAGGCGCTTGTGAGGCCGTTGACGGGGAAACGGGCGACCGCGGGCTCCCCAAACCGTGGTAGGTGGGGGATGCCCCGGTTCGCTTCTTCTGGAAGAGAACTCCGGTCTATGAGAGGGACGTTCTCTGGGTCGCAACGGGGGCAGAGCAGAAGGTTCCCTAGCCCTCCTGGGCATGAACTGTCTGAACGCGGCCGATTGGGATTTGGAGGAGCGGAATTTCTCAACCACTGTGTTGACCGCCTCACCAAACAACCCCGTTTGAGAAATGGGGGCGTCCAAGAGGAAAACCTTCTCTTTGTCACGGATTTCCGTGAGATTAAGCCACAAGTGGCGCTCCACCGCAACAGAACCAGCCATAGAGCGACCTATAGTACGTGCAGTATGCTTGGTGGCTCTTAAGGCTAAATCCGTAGCCTTACGAAGCTCCTTGACTGCTTCAGGGGTCAGGCCGTCGCCCTCGTCCATATCCTTCAGTACGTCCGCCTGGTAGGCCTGAAGAATGGCCATAGTGTGCAGGGTCATGCCTGCCTGCCCAGCCGCCATGTAGGATTTCCCAATGAGAGAGGAAGTAGTCCTACATGCTTTAGAAGGGAGGAGGGGGCGCGACTTCCAGGACGGCGCAGACGACGGAGCAAGATGGTCGGCTAAAGTTTCCTCAATCGCCGGAATGGCGGAATAGCCCTGTTCCACAGAGCCTACCAGGTTGGTGAAATCAGCAGCAGCCGCATTAGTGAGACGCGAAGAGAAAGGCTGCTTCCAGGATCTGGAGATCTCATGATGTAGATCACTGAAAAATGGCAGCTTCCTCCGTTGAGGCCTAGAATTAGGGCCACTGAGAAGCCTTTCGACGACTGAGACTCACGTGGCTCGTCGGGCCAATCAATAGTGAGCTTCTCCGTAGCGCGCGAAAGCACGTCAACGAGCTCCGCGTAGGCCGCAGTAGGCCGCGCTTCCTGGCCGCTCGGCGGGATAACCTCGTCGGCGAGAGTAGGCCCGAAATCCTCGGAGTCGGAAGCCTCGGTAAAAAGTATATCCTCCAGCCCGAAAGAAACCGCGTCGCGTGCTCCCGGGCTGGGGCGCAAATAATCGTGTGAAAACTCGACTGGCATGCCTCGCGTGTGCCGAGGGGAGGGAGGGAGGGAGGGAGGGAGAGAAAGAAAGAACGGGGCTCGTTTGCTCGAACTCCACATCCTCAAGCTCTACATCCGAACCCCAGGTCGCGGATCCTCGAGAGGCCTCGGGAGCGCGACAGGGGGAGACGAATGATTCCCTCTCAAAGACCGCGAGCCGCGATTTGAGGGTTTTGAGCAACAAATTTTCACAGAATTTGCATTTAGACGATCCTATAACTGCCTCACGCGCATGTGAAAAACCCAAACATTTAACGCACTTACTGTGTGGGTCATCGTTAGCGATGTAACGAGCACATGGCGGAGTACAGCGTCTGAAATCCATGGCAACTTCACCGTAAGGAGAACAGAGTTCCGCTTGAACAGTCGCAGAAGCGCCGAGAATAATCCTTAGATGTATTGTAGCTCAGAAAAATCACGAGCGAAGGGCAAACGTGATCGCTTCGTTCTGAAGGCAGAGAAATCTGAGGAGCAGATGGCGCGCGCGCGACTATGTAATGATGCGACGTAAGAGCGTCGGAGCCATATTGCGCGGACGCCATCAGCCAATGAATTGGCGTGATTCTATAAGGCTTCAGACAATCGGCACATTCAGAGAATATCCCACTGCGCTTTCCGCAGCGTTGAGTGAACCTATGAAAGAGAACACAATAGACCTGCTTGAATTTTCCTAAGCTTTTGACTTCTGTTTCTTGATTTTGTCCTCTTCTTCAGGAAGATAAAAAAAGGCACCCTTCTCATTGACTCCAGCACCATCGACCCATCAGTGTCCAAGGAGATGGCTATTGCTGCTGAGAAGATGGGTGCAGTGTTCATGGATGCTCCGGTGTCAGGAGGTATGACCAATCTGGAAACAACCTCTTATTACCACCAATGTAATATTCTTATGAGTTTGATTGACAAGATCACATTGTTTCGATTTCTTGGAAGTGCTCACTGTGGAGATGCAGTTACAGTGTCATGTGTCATTTAGGATGTATTGTGGTCAGTAGGTTCACAGATGTGCTACAGATATATGTACAGATCGCCTGTTCAATGACGTCATTTTGGATATTTTTGTTACTCATTTTGATTTCCTGTATAGAAAGCTATAGATGCTTGTTCCTATGGCTAATGCTCTATTTACAGATCAGTTAGATATAGCAACACTGAAGTTAACCTGTAAGCTCAGGCTCAGAAATTTTATTTTTTATTTTAAGAAAAAAAAATATTAATTTTAAAATGTCTTAACTAATTTTAGTCCCTTTTAATGCGCATTTATGTTTGAATTTATGTTTGTAATTGTTTACCTTAAAGGTAGGGTGGGCAATTTTGGAGAAGCTAGCAATAGCAAGCTAGCTTTGAAAGCATTAGATCCCTTTAGAGTGTCTCCAAAGCCTTGCCTCCTCCAAATCACACGAATGCACACAGCAGAGCCTGCAAAGCATCACGAGGAACTGTGTTAAATTACCTCATGTCTCAAAGCACATAACATTAGAATTAGTGCTGTCAAACGATTAAAATATTTAATCGCGATTAGTCGCATTAACGTCATAGTTAAAGGTACACCGTGGAACTTTTGGCCACTAGTGGCGCTCGACCTGTAATTTTCCCCTAGAGGCTACAAGCGCCGCAGCACTGTCGCAAAAGTCAACAAACAGTCAACCGGTCAGCCTCCAGTGTCTTTAGATTATGTGTGTGCAGACAGTAGTTGACTTGTTGGTTGAGGAAAGATAATCGATTCACTATTGAACAAAATAATGATATAAATATAAGATTAATAATATAAATTATATAAAGAAAATAAATTGAACAAAAGTAGACAGAAAACAATGTCTGATCAGGTAAGTCGCATAGACAAGGGTTGCCCAATCCTGCTCCTGCCGATCGCTCTGTCCTGCACAGTTCATCTCCAACCCTAATCAAACACACCTGAAGCAAACAATTAACGTCTTCAGGATCTCTTTAAAATTAAAGTCAGGTGTGTTTGATCAGGGTTGGAGATGAAATCGTGTAGTCGGGAAATTGTGTAACAAAACTGATACAACTCACAACATACTGCCGTTATTTGTAGGCTTCAGTTTGTTTGTCCTTTTACACGCATACAAATATGAGCTGATGGCAAAAAATAACGGCAGTATGTTGTGACTTATATCACTTATAGCATCCTACTAGCTACCAGATTGATAATTCGCTACTCTACTAGCATTCCTTGATACATGAAGTTAAATGGAGGACAAGATAGATTCCGTAACATGGCCAGACAGACAACAAATTCGAAAAAATAGAGATATTGTGCAAGCAATATATTTAACTTACTAAGTTAGTCCAAAAGCATGACGGCCAGGTCAGCATCGGTCGGGCACCCCTCCTCCTCCTCTAGCCAGCGAGCGAACGCTGGACCAATGTTGATCTTCGTCCTGGCTTTTAGTTTATCACTCTCCCCCTTTCTTTTTCTTTTTGTGTCCTCTGACAAAATCTTTGCCTTCTTCCGAGTAGCTGTTGGTTCAGCCATGACGACAACATACAGACAGCAATCAAAATGCGAGTTGAGCTCTCACGTTAGAATTTGGGGAAGTGACGTATGCCGCAAAGCGGTCGAATTTTGTAGTTCTTTTTGTGCTCGGGTTCCTACCCGAAACCCGAAGTTACATAGTGCTAGTAAAAGCGATACAGACACCTTTAGGCTACAGCAGACGTGTCATTCAACCTATTGTAAGTCGATGTACCATCTCAATGGGTTTTGGTAATATATTATAAAGGTTGAAAAGTTCCACAGTGTGCCTTTAACTCGCGATTAATCGCAATTTAATCGCACATTTTTATCTATTCTAAATGTCTCTTGATTTCTTTTTGTCCCATTATTTTTTCTCATTTTAATGCTGTTATCAACATGGAAAAGTGGATCGGCTTGCTTTGTGCAAATGTTTTTCATTGAAAACAACATTGGCATATACTGTGTTCAATTTCACACTAACATTCTCACTTGGAGTAAATAATCTCTCACACAATGTAACACTGTCCATCAATAAAAGGGTGAAAGAAATACTAACGAGGTCCTGATATTGACGAGGTGGCGCAGAATTCGCATCAGCTGTGTGTGTGTGTGTGTGTGTGTGTGTGTGTGTGTGTGCTTGGCCATCATCAAGTGGTATTTCAGACTGGTCGTGCTGCGATGATGATAGCTCAGTTCACAACGATTAAACACACAGATCACTTTGGTTTTGTCAATGGAACCATTTGGCAACTTTTTAAAGGTAAACTTTCCATTCAGAATCTTATTGGCATCAATTTCGGCGTCTCGCGCTCGTCATCCGCTCAAAACGTAACGTTAACCTACTATTTGGCCGGCTCGCAAGCCCAAACAAGTGTGTGCGGCGTGCCTGTTGTTTTGTTTCCGGTCTAGTTAGATCCGCTTGCGCTTTGGTCGACGAAGCCATGGACGAAGCAACAAAACGTTGAAATGAATGGGTTTCATAGCGCAGCACCGCGCATGCCGTGTCCTGTTGCAAAAGCATGTGAAATAGACTACAAAGGTTGCTAGGCCAAAAAGACTTAATCGCGCGATAAAAAAAGACGCCGTTAAAATGGGTTTGCGTTAACGCCGTTAATAACGCGTCTAACTGACAGCCCTAATTAGAATAATAATGAACGTAAACAATTTACAGAGCTCTTACTTGTACCAACTGACAGCTGCAGATTCATTTCTCCATTGATAGTGCTGACATAGAAACACAAAAAATTCAAGTCTGAGGACGCGAACATCTCTGGGTAGAACGTCACGGCTGCCATCTTGTAATTACGTTTATGACATGGCATGAACATAGCGTAAGCTCGTTTTTTTAGTTCAGGAGGAACTGTAGAAGGTGGCTGCTGTTTGTTTGCGCCTCTCAGTGACTGTGTGTCTATAACTCTGCATAGCCTTATGCAACGCGTGTGATGTCTGCGCGAGCAGGGTGCGTGGAAGTATGAATATACATATGTTGACAGGCAAGTAGGACATTGTATCATGCATTCGGACCAAATGCAATGATTGGACTTACATTATTTTTGGTCCTGAGACTTTCACAGAAGATATATGGACATTTTCTAAAATATTTAGACCACTTCTATTATTGATTGCTATCAGGATGTGAAGAGAGTTTCAACCAGTATAACAAAAAGTTCTTATAAAAAAAATTGCCTACCCTTCCTTTAACGCACCCACACACTAGAACAGGGATGGGCAATGTAGGCCCTGGAATGCCGCTGTCCTTCAGAGTAATAAATAAAAAATAATTAATTAATTAACTCATCTGCCCGTAGCCTTAGTAATCCCGAAGATATTGAGTTTGTTTAGGTGTGTTTGATTAGGGTTGGAGCTAAACTCTGCAGAACAGCGGCACTTTTCTGTGGTGTGATCTGTGTTAAGAGTGATTGAATCTGCTTGGAAGAATGTCTGATCTCAAATTGTGAATATCCAACATGTAGAATATTTACGATCAGAAATCCTGTTGTGCAGGGGGAACCCCAACGACAAATACGCACAAACTCTGTTGATTGTCACCTGGAACAAAACGATACCCAATCAGAAAGCCAGCTAACGGAAACCTTTTTCTTTTTTCCCCTGCGATATTTCTTTAAAACAGTCCAAATTTCTTCACCATGTTTGTTTACTATAAAGTCACATTTGACCACAAGATATTCTGCAAGATTTCCTGTGCTCACAGTTGGGACTCTGGTTGTTTGTGAATGAATCTGTTATGCGTGTGATGTACTGTCCTGGTCACATTGCAGCACTTAATATACTATAGGAACACAACTGTTAAATCTGTGATTTCTTTTTTGTTGGGTTTTGTTTGTTTATCGTCATGTTTGTGGTCTCTCACATTTTGAAAATCTGATGAGATTTTAAAAGTCTTTTAGAGTGAACCAGCCTCTAGTGTAAGTGCAGCTAAATCAATTTCTGTAGAGTTAATATAAAGAAACCTACAATTTTCCAGAAACACAAGCACACTGCAGTTATATTATGCAGATTCTCTGGGAAGGCTCTGTGACAGGGCCTTTAATGGCCTGAGCCGTTATGGAGGACAGCGCTGTCAGTAGATTTCACTTTGATGGAGCCATAATGTTGGCTCTCCCAGTGCCTGGGCCTTTCATGTAGATAAAAGGCCATAAAGAGCTGAGAAACTGCCCTGGACAAGCACATGTTTAAGATGCACAACTTGTGTGAGTGGGGAAACTCCTCAGGCATTAAAGCTTTGCTGGATGTATGTTTACTGATTGGCGTCTGTAGTGCAGACAAGATTTTAAAGAGCCTGTGTTTGGACTAGGCTATAAAAAAAGTGAATGGGTGTATGAACCATGCCCTTGGACTAGACTGTGATCTAATCCCTCCTTAACATCTTAGCTGTTACGATTTGCCATTTTCCCCATATGATATCCTTCTTTTCTTTTGGTTGGAAGCCAAATGGAGGGGTCAGAGACTTGTAACAAAACTTTTTTGCAAAATAAAGCAATTATCATGAAGCAAAAAAGTAGAATTTTAAAGACTATCCTGGTCACTCTTAATTATAAAAAGTGAATGAGGACAATCATGCTCAAAGATGACAAAAAGAGTTATAAAAGTAGTCCGTTCAACTCCTGCATCATAATTCCAAATCCTTGGAAGCCATTAAATAGCTTTACGCATAATATATTAAGAATAAATATTATGAATAAATTATGCATAATTACAAGTAACTAACCCTAAACCAAACCTTAACCATAACTCTATAGTAAGTAACATGTAGTTAATTAATATTACTCAGTACTTATTTGAGTAAGTACAATGTAACTACATCACCTTAAAATAAAGTGTTTGAATCAGTCCTATTGTAATTGCATAATTGCGTTGATACATAATTAAAAAAAATCTCTTTTTCTGTTCCACAGAAATTCAAACAAATGAACTGTCCCTTTTTTGCCCATTCATTTGACCAAAAAACAAAACAAAGTCATGTCAAATGCATTTTATAGAGCACATTAAAAGTGCTATCAGATCAAAAATACAACACTACAAATAGCATGAAGCAATCAGCATTCAATTAATCCAAACATAGTACAGAAACAATAGATTATGACCTGAACTTTAAGAGAGAATGAATACGTGTCAGTAGTGCGGGACAACAAATAGTTTTTTATGGCCTCCACAATTTTATCAGGTCTACGGGGAACATTTATCAGACCACATTAGAACACAGCTGCACTAGAACTTCTAAACAGAGTGTCCAGAAGGTGGCACTCCAGCCATCATGACGCCATTGTGCCGGTTCACAGCAATCTCCCATCGCCTGTCCTCTCACATCAGGTCTCTGTTGTGGAAAGGAGAATTTTCAAGTGTGTGTGAGAGCATGTTGTATTTTTTTAAAAGCTGATTTTCTTTTGATATAATTTTATACTCTTGGTTTTGTGTTCCTCTCTCTGTGCGTCACTAAGGTTTGGCCCGTCAGACTATGTTTCTCAAATAATACACTCGTAAAATGACGAAGGAACTCTGTCTCTCTTTCTTTTTCTCTCTCTTTGTCCTCTTTTGCGTAGATTTGTAATAAACTCAAAGGCACAAACCTCACTGTCTGCTGTTGCAGAATTGGACCCACAACAAACCCCCGGCTAACGTCACACTCTCTGAAACGTGGGGTGTGTGGCCATTGCCGCGTCTAACAAGTGCTCGGCTAGTTAACAGTAATTACCCACATTCCTCGTTTTTTTTCTGAGATTGTGGCCACTCTGTTGCTCACTCTCACTATGAAGCTCACGTGGGAAAACTTCGACCCTCTGTGCGAGAGAGCGTTTGTGTGACAGTTTTGTGTGTGGTGGGACTGGGTTAAATCTGGGTTTATTTAGCATTTTGTAGGGCAGTGTTTGTGCTTTGCACTCATGGTGTCTTAACCTCAAGTCAGTGTGGTATTTACTAACATACGTAACTCATAATGTATATTTATCTAACGTGGTCACTAACGGTGCCATATTCACGTTTAACAGTTAAATTACTCTTTGTTTTCCTTGTCTCAAATGTATGCCCTTACTGAATGTGTGAAATTGTCTTCTTTTCTTCTCTCCTCTCATTTATTATCACTGATCTAACAGCCTGCATGCATGAGCTGTCTCAATGGAACAGCCTTCACCCATCAGGCCAATATGTAGATCAGCGCTAATAAAGGAGAAAATAACAGTCTCAGGGTTTCAGATGGTCCTTTCAAAATGCATTACAAGTTTATGTGTTAATGTGTCAACTAAGTCCCTCATGTGACCAAACAGACATGAAGAGAATATTTACATATTTGTTTTATTAAATCAGTAATTTAGTCAGACCAGTTTTGACTATTAAATGTGGGGGATTTTTCATCATCAATTTTCTCATTTTCATACGTAGCAAAATGAGTAAATAAATAAAAATGAAAAGCAATATTAAATATGTTAATCAGACAGACTAATAATGATATTTATTTATTTACACAAATACATTTTTGACAGTCCCTACTCCCTAAATATCTGCCAAAAATATAATTGGTAATTATTCTTTAATGAATTAGCAAACCATTAAAAAACATTTAAAAAATAATGTCCAGTATTTTCAATGCTTTTTCTTGAAAGATAATTGTTATATATTTCTAAATTGTTTAACAAAATGGAACCTTAGAACCAATATTATACAAATATATTATTTATGCATGTGTTCCAGCATATTTAGCATATCATATCTCCTTTTTTTATTTCTGTCTTTAAATATGTGAATCTAACAAGAGTTTTCATGTTTCATAGCATTCAGTGTTAATGGTCTGTTAAGGTGTTAGCTGATAGTATTAACATAACTCGCTCATAACGGTAGCTTCGCTATCCTGATGGGACAGCAGATGCCCCTTCACAATAAAAAATCTGGTTTTTAGATTGACCAGAAACAAGATCACTCATGGAGAGGTGGGACCCCAGATACGTCCTAATGTAGATCAGCTTTCCCCGTGCCGTTTTTGGGCTCCGTGAGTGCACTCATTAATATCTCTGCCCTCTGTCGGCCGGAGCAGGAGGGGGAGGAAGAGGCTGGCTGATAGATAGGTGAGTGACAGAGGAATTAGCATAACAAGATCCTCGCTGGGAAGGCCAGGGACTGGGAGACGTGTGTGAAGGGGGTTGTCGGTGTCTGTCCTGAACTCCAGATGGAAACAGACCCATAGCAGCTGTCTAACTGGGACTTTTATAGCACTGTGTGTGTGTTTGTGTTATATTGTTGAGTCTGATTGAGCAGGAAAGAGTATTCAGATATTACGATATGAAACGATTTTAAACCTAAATCTCACAATGTCTGTATGTTCTGATGCATTATCTGTACATGATTGCTACTAAGAAGTGAATTAAAAGCTCTCCGTCATATTCTGGCGTCATCTGGTATGCACTTATGCCCCCTGTCGAGGAACTGTCATTCAACCCCCCCCAACACACACACACACACACACACTTTAAACAGTCACTGTGGATCAAAGAAGTGTGTGTGTAAGTGAAAGATGAGTGTTATTAAGCAGCTTTTAAGTCATCAATTATGGATATTTTTAAAATGCTGATGATGGTACTATTAGAGGAACATGTGCATGTGTGAAGGGCCGCTAATCAGCATCCAGGAGCCGATACACTGATGGCTTCTGGTTTGGGAGAGCATTGATTCCAGATCATTCTTCACTTGTTGTCCACACTCAAAGGGACCATGTGGTCGCGTGCAGTGGATGTGGGTTATGATGGTGGTGATTAAAGTCCTGCTTATCTGAACAATGACGATTATCCAATAGCTGCCTCTGTGTGTGCAAGACTCTCTTGTGACCGTGTGAAGGTTTACATTTTTGCGTGGTGGCTTGTAAACTCTTTTGCCTCTGTGATTCTGTCAGTACGCCACAAGGGCTGCTGGCATAGAAACTATAAATCCATGTGAAGTTCTCATGTGTGTTTGTTTTTATATACAAAAAGAAGTGTATTAAGTTTTCTTGGAGTTTTAATTTGTCTGAGAAAATATCTCCTTGGTTGCAATTTGCTTGTGTTTTAATTCGTCTGAGAAAATATCTCCTCTTGGTTGTAATTATAAGGTTTAGCCACATGAAGCTAGTAAATATGTTTGTTCCTGTTATGCTAGTAGGAGCATTCCCACTGCATCAAAAGCCAAAAAAATACAAAAAGGTTTCTTAAAGGGATAATTTACATAAATGAACTATGCCAAAAACAATCTTATGCCATAATTTACTCACGCTCATAACGTGTATGACTTACTTTCTTCTGTGAAATACAATCATGCCTTTTTAGTCACATTCAGCAGATAAGAGCTGGACAATAATATTAAAAAGCGAGCAGCAACCTATTGAGATATTCTATATGTATAGCCCTATGCAAGTAACTGTATGCGTGCTGAAAAATTATATAAAGATGTACAATTTATATATAGAGCTAGGCAATAATATAGTTACATTTTGCGACAAAACACATCAGGAAGATGAGATCTGCTATACAGTATATCGCTTTATGTTAGTGTACAATATGTATCCATATAAAGATATATATATATATATATATACATATATACATATATACACATATATACATATATACATATATATATACATATATACATATATACACATATATACACATATATACAGTGGGTAGAACAAGTATTTGATACCCTACCGATTTTGCAGTTTTTCCCACTTACAAAGCATGTAGAAGTCTGTAATTTTTATCATATTTCTTCAACTGTGAGTGATGGAATCTAAAAGAAAAATCCAGAAAATCACATTGTATGATTTTAAAGTAATTCAATTGCATGAAATAAGTATTTGATCATCTACCAACCAGTAAGAATTCCGGCTCTCACAGACCTGTTAGTTTCTCTTTAAGAAGCCCTCCTGTTCTCCACTCATTACCTGTATTAACTGCACCTGTTTGAACCCGTTACCTGTATAAAAGACACCTGTCCACACACTCAATCAAACAAACAGACTCCAACCTCTCCACAATGGCCAAGACCAGAGAGCTGTGTAAGGACATCAGATAAAATTGTAGACCTGCACAAGGGTGGGATGGGCTACAGGACAATAGGCAAGCAGCTTGGTGAGATAGCAACAACAGTTGGCGCAATCATTCGAAAATGGAAGAAGTTCAAGACGACCGTCAATCTCCCTTGGTCTGGGGCTCCATGCAAAACCTCACCTTGTGGGGCATCAATGATCATAAGGAAGATGAGGGATTAGCCCAGAACTACACGACAGGACCTGGTCAATGACCTGAAGAGAGCTGGGACCACAGTCTCAAAGAAAACCATTAGTAACACACCACGCCGTCAAGGATTAAAATCCTGCAGCGCACGCAAGGTCCCCCTGCTCAAGCCAGCACATGTCCAGGCCCCTCTGAAGTTTGCCAATGACCATCTGGATGATCCAGAGGAGGAATGGTAGAAGGTCATGTGGTCTGATGAGACAAAAATAGAGCTTTTTGGTCTAAACTCCACTCGCTGTGTTTGGAGGAAGAAGAAGGATGAGTACAACCCCAAGAACACCATTCCAACCGGCATGGTGGTGGATTAATCTTTTAATAATGAACTAAAATACTCAGGAGATCATACAAATGTGCAGAAGAACCGAAAACCACAGGTATTGTCAACAAGAACTGACAAGTGGCTGAACTAAACAAGGGGTATATATACACCGGACTAAACGAGTAAGTTAACAATGGGCAAGTGGACACAATAGATTACTATGGTAACAGATAGGCACACACACTAAAAAACTGGGTGACTGGGAAACCAGGGTGACACCGCTGGTCTGGAGGGCCAAGGCAGAGGTGACAGCTTGTGGGACTGAGGCGGAGGTGGGGACCCAGAAGGCCGCATTCGAGCCGGAGTGATACAGGACAACGGTGGTGCTGGAGGGAAGGTAGAGCCCGGGGAGCCGAAGGGATGGAGGACTGAGGTGTAGCCAGAGGCTTGGAATCCCGTGGGAAGGCTAGGGCGACCTCAGACCAAGGTGGAGCCAGAGGTACCAGGTAGCCCGGCGGAGCCAGTGGCATGGCGATCCACGGTGGAGATGAGGGAGCATGGAGCCAAGGTGGAGCCTGTTGGTTGGAGGGATGGGGCCAGAGATGGAGGGATTCTCACACCAAGGTGGAACTGGGGACTGGGAGGCCCAAAGGGGATCCAAACCATTGCATGGTGCCACTGAAGGAGGAGCTGGGCTGGACCACTGGAGATGCAGGAGACTTGGAGCTGGGCGGGACCAGCAGATGGTGAAGGACTTGAGTATAGGAGGGAACCAGGGAGTCCATTATATTACTTGAGCTTGTAGAGAGCAAATTTACCTCAGGGTTGGGGGCATGGGTGGGACCCAACTCCACGCAGTCTAACTCTCTGTGGAAGGTCCTTGCTGGGATTTGGCCTTATGGTGGGCGCGGACTGAAGCCCTGTTCACACTACAAGCGACAAAACGATAGCATTCATTTCAATGGGCAGCGGGCGATTTCCGCCGACACGTGCGACAGCGACCGTTGGTGACCGGTGGGGCGTGTCTGGCGACGCGACAAAGTTGAGATCTGTTTAACTTTATGCAAATGAAGAGCGACTTTCGGGAGCGACAACCAATAGGAGTGAAGTCAGTGGAGCGCGTCACTCTTCAGTGCTGAGTCTGACCGAGGCATGTTGAACGAGAAGCTCATTTTAGCAGTCAGAAACTGTCCTGTAATTTATGATATATCTCCGTGTACATACAGTGGTATTCACCGTACAGACTCTGTGCCTGAATGGTTTCGGGAACCCAGATAGACCGGTATTTGCCCGTTTGCTGCAGCTTAATAGCCGCGATGGCAAAGAGCACTCACTGTTTCTCATTCATCTTTAATATTATGCATTTTATGTACTGATTCCATTTATATTTAGACTTTTTCCTTCCAAAATGTTTGTTTGTTGCGGCAAGAATGACACATGACGGCAACAGTAGGACAGGAGTGGACTGGGAGGGCTGCGATTGAATGGCATTGTTGTCTTCTACTTTTACAACCATGAAGGGTGAGCCACTCAGCCATAGCGCGTAGTCGACGTACTGCGCCAGGATGCAAGATGCTTCTCACCCGGGCATCAGATGGAATAGATGGTTATCCAGATATGGTGAGTAAGAATCTCTCGGGGGAGCGGGCTGAATAATCCATTGAGCTCATAATGAAGGTCGGTTCTTCTGTAAAGATGTGGTTCAATCAATCGAAGGAGAATTTCAAATTCCAAGAATTAATCTTTTAATAATAAACCAAAATATTCAAGAGATCATACAAATATGCAGAAGAACAGAAAACCACAGGTAGTCAACAAGAATCAACAAGAGACTGAACTAAATAGGGGGGTATATACACAGGACTAAACGAGTAAGTTAACAATGGGCAGGTGGACACAATAGGTTACTATGCTAACAGAGAGGCATAGTAAGTCTCAATCGCAGAATCCTTTCAGGGCAGTGAAACGTTCGCTCCCTAAAAAGTCCCACAATGCACCGTAAAAAGCAGGGAGCATATATGGTCACTATGTTCCCTTAACAGAAGTTCTGAAGTGGGAAACTTAAATCACGAGCCAACTTACTGCAGGAGGGATGTAGAGATCGGTAAGCTGGGCTGAGTTGAGTGGGGGACGGAGGGGGGTGACTCTGGGACGGCAGAGTGATGTCGAGCCCTCTTGAGGTGTCGTGGGCTAGTCGACGAAACACTGATGTCCCCTACTTGGCTCAATCCAGACGGTTGTCGTGCTGGTCCACCAGGGAGACCACACTGTAGTTGCAGCCGTCGTGTGTGCTGACGCGCTAAGTACACTGCAGTCGTTAACGCCGGACAGAAGGGGAGTCACTCCACCATATGGAAAGAAGCATAAATGGATGGAGAAGCATAGTTTACTGTAAAGCTACGTCTTAGTGTTGCTTATCTTCAAATCAGCATGAAGTTTTAACATCTACTCTCGTGTAATGGAAATCACATAACTATACGTGATAGATGTTTTTAAAAATACAAACCTTTATTTCATTATATTTCAGCGTAAACATAAAAGGTAATGAACATAATCTAGCTAACATTTATAAATTATTTACGGTACTTAATGTAGCACTTATATGTAACAAACAAAATATTTATCATAATGTACTTCAAATAATATTACAAGTAATGTTAGAAAGATATTACCTCTGCTGTTGTCCATAAATACAGTGATGTTGTACAATGAGGATGTTGTCACGTCGCCGGAAATAGTCATCAGTGTCCCAATGTGTGGTGAGCCAGCCTTCTTTACTGTCCTTACCAGTGCCTGAATTCGTAAACACTATATATAGTGATTTATGAACTCGGGAGCTATAGGACGCTGATTGAGGCGAAGAAAATGAACACAGGAACTGGGGGCACAAAATTAAGTCAAAACAGAACATACTGTATAATTTTGTATAATAATGTATATCTGGACAATAATACAGTTTTAAAAAAATCTAAAATGTAAAGCCTAAATTTAATCTGTTCATCATATAAATTGTGTCTCCAGAAAATTTAGGCTGAACCGCTCAATTCATACGGATCACTTTTACAATCTCTTAATGAACTTTTTGAAGCGTCAACCCAGCTAACAATTTTACGTTCTGGGAACGTTAGTTTTTGGTTCCCAGAACGTTACCTATTGGTGATCCAGGAAAGTTTTCTTTACGTAAATAGAACGTTCCCTTGAGGTTAGGGGAACGTTCCTTTTAGGTTATAAAAATTAAACCTAAAAATAACCTACAGGGAACGTTCCCAGAACGTTCTTGTTTGGTTCCCAAAAAATAACCAAATGGGAACCATACGGGAACGTTAGAGGAACGTTCTGTGTTTGCTGGGAAAGTGCTAGTTGTGCTATAGACTGTCAATGGAGGGACAGAAATCTCTCAATTGACCCTTCGCTAAGCCCCGCCCTCCTTAGTTACTGTTGCTACGCCTGTCAAGCTTTCGCAACTGCCACGTCTATTACAGTGTGAATGCACCGGTGTCAGACATTCCCAAGGAGATAATTAGTCATTTTTGGCGAACAGGTGAAATATCTGAGAGAGCAAGACAAAAGGGACTGCAGTATGCATTCGAGGGATATATCCACAACATAATATGCAACCGATTAGAGAATAATTTCATCAGAATTGAAGCTAAAGCCTATAACGTTAGGTCCCAGCGCAAGCAGCAGCCGCCTCCTTAGCAGACCATTCACATCGGAAACGCACAAATGGAGGAACAGCTATGTTCATGCACAGCAGGGTAAGTGAAATGTGAAAATAATCTAATAATTACAAATCAAACAGCTTATCCATCAATCTAACACCGGGAGAGCCGCGATCGGATTGGGGTAAAGTTACTCAGGGGTAGGCCGTCGATTAACAAAATGCTGAAATATATTTTAAAGTATGTCAGTGAGCCTCGGTCTTGCCATTAATCGTCTTATTTTACGTTCAAATATATGCATTATGAACAAACAACCGCCATTATTTCCAAGCAATAGGGGTTTTTTTGTTGTTAATCCTGTCGACATTTAGTTGTGAATGGGTCTCCCACACTGCTTGATCCATGCCCGGCATTTCTCCCCTTTGGCTTTTAGGTTTCGGGAAGGGAAAAAATGCCACCCCACCGTCCAAACTTTTAGGATACCGGGTATCAGATTTGCACAAACCATACGCACAACGCGTCAGCATGTTTCCCTCGCTCTAAAGCTTGACAGACCTCCCGCGCCTAGTTACGGTTGCTAAGCCACGATTGGGCAGTGGCGGTTTTCGGGCGTGTCTTAGCGAAGGGTCAATTTCATTAAAAGTATCTTCATTTGTGTTCTGAAGATGAACGTAAGGATTTGGAAAGACATGAGTGGGAGTAAATGATGAGGGTGAACTTACCCTTTAAGTCACTTATAACATGCATTTAAGAATGCAACGTGCCAACCATCTTCCCAAACTTGTAATGAGAAGCACTTATAAACGGTCTATTGTCAACAATTTTTTTTTTATTTCATACTTATATTGATATATTCGATATAATTGTTATATTTATCTTTAAAATATATATTTATATTTATTATTATATTATATTTATAATAATTATATATAATCACAAAATTTTGCGGCAAATTGTGCAGCCTTACAAACAAGCACAGCAAACCTGGAGTTTTAGCGGGTTTTAAATCAGAATCCCAGTTTTTATTAGATATTTTTCCCAAATCCTGAAGCCCCAATAGGTCAGTGTTGTTGTTGTTTGTTTCTTCTTTTCTTTTTTTTCTTCATGCAGTATTGTTTTGGACCCCAATGGCCTTCATTATATGGACAAAAACAACTGAAACATTCTTCAAAATATCCTCTTTTGTTGTTCCACACAAGAAAGACAGTCATATAGTTGTGGAACATGAAGGAGAGGAAATTACAGATTTTTCATTGTAAAAAGTGCAGTATGAGGAAAAACTAAACTTTTGAAAACTCATTTTGATGAGTTTAAGTGGCATGAGGACTGTATGCATTTATAGGCCTGAATATCCAATGTGGACAAATATAGCTTTGATCGTAAAACTGAATGAATCATTGACATCCTCTGATATAGCGTCTATTTTATCGAGGTTTGCCTAATGTTTTTACAGCAGTGTTTCTGGTATTGGAAACACAATAAGAACAGTTCCTAGAATGTTCTCTCGAGATCTCTTTAATGCCCTGCCAGCGCAGTCGTTTAGAGAGACAATCACTTTCGAATCCCTTTTGTCTGTTTGCAATCAATGCTAGTCTTTTTACAGTCAAAAAGAAAAAGTTATTGATCAGCTCAGGAGGCTAGCTGATAGATCGCAAGTGTGTTTGTGTGTCTATGCTTCTGTTGGGGTGGGCTGGAAAAAGAAATGATTTAGTAATTTAGAGTCTTTATTACTCTCCGCAGTTTTAGAGGTTTGTTGAAAGATGACAAGAGGTTGCATTGGGGGTTTATTTACACACAATAAAAGATCAGAGATCTACACGCTCGTTGAGGGGGTTCAACGTCTCGCACTGCCTGGGAAAAGAGGCTCATATCCACAAATAATGTAACTGTGGGTCTAATTAAATGTTTTTGTTTTTTTAAAAAGTACTTAAAGCTTTAAGTGGCTTTTTTTAAATGTTTAAGATGCTGGAAAGAGTTTGGGGTAACTAACACCACAAACAACTGTGTACGTCTCTGTCAGCGTTCACGTTCATGTGGGTTTCTTCATTATGTATTTGCTGTTATAGACTTCGATTTGACTTTCTACTTGAGTACTTTGGCTGACTGGATTATGTTTTCAGCTACTAATAAGAGATGCTCAGTCAGTCAGTTGAACACATTTTACCATTTTAAATATTTATTTTGCGATGCTAAGTTAATTATACTTTTATCTCTCTTATTAAATGACTGGATAAATACACAAATGCAAAGAAAGGTCATCAAATTAAATATAGATTTGAATTTTGTGGCTTTAAGTCTCACTATGAAACTAGCATTGTCTGAGACAAATGCATAGTTTCAATAACATAGTTTAGAAGACATTATACATAATTGACAGCAGAATGCAGAAAGTATTTCAAAGAGCCACGTAATAAACTACGTTCCTCCTTTGGTGTGATATTTGTATTTTTGTATTCCTCTGTCTGCGTTTGCATTTTGTTTCTGCATTGACTTTACATGGATTATTATTAGCATTGTAAAAATGCTGATGTGATGTCTTCGTTTTATGTGATAAACCAGTTTATTTTCAATAATGTAAAACTGCATATTAATGCTTGTTTTTAGATAAACAAAGCACACAAATACGCACACATTTACTCAGCATAAGGGAAATGACAGACACGCTGAGCTAATGAGAGAATTATTGATGGCTGATAAGTACGGCAAAAATCAATACAGGGGAAGTCATAAACTCTCTCTTTTCCTTTCTCTCTCACTCTTTCTTTATCCCCATTTCACTCGATCTATCTTGCATCAGCTCTTTTCTCTTGGTCTTTAATAATTAACTTCAACATTATTAGCTTCTCAGTATAAACAGCCTATTCATTAGTGTTGACCCACAAACAGACCACTCATCTCAAAGCACTGCATGCTTTTTTCCCCAGATCACATTGTATCCAGTGTTTGATATAAATTAGGATGAATTGGATTGTTTTGTGTATGTTTGTTTATGTGGGTATTTAGGGTTTTAGTGCAGCAGATGAGGTTGTAATGTAAAAAAAAAAATTAGCCAATTTTATTGCTTTAATTGCATTCTAATCGGGCAAATCCCTGGACACACATATCTATGTCAGCAGCATTAAAAGCACCCCTCCCATGTAGAACATGGCACGCTTTAACGTGATTGGCCACGCTTGGTCTTCTTAAGGCGTGGCGCTTAATTGAACATGATAAAGTGTAAAGTTAATTACCCCTTAGAGCTGTCACTCATACCCCAGGGGGCGTGTTCACTTAGGGGGAGGAGTGTCGCTTTAGGCACAGCTGTCGTACGCAAGAGTATGTGTTTGTGGGGAGGAGGACAATGGGTCCTTGTCCTTAGAGAGTTGTGAAGGATGATTTGGACAATCGGCTTTTAAAGGCAAACACTCAAATGCTGTCCCGCTGGTGCCAGACAGCTTATTAATACCCTCCTCTGTCCCAAAACACACACACATTCAATGTTGACTGAATCCTGATCTGCTTTAGTTAAATTAGCAGGTTCCATTTGATTTTTTTTTATGCTTCTAAGTTATATAATAAGTGTACAAATTAAATGATGATTACATCATGAAAAAAATCTTCGGATCTTTGAACACGTAACATGTCTGTACTATTGTTTTTTGTTGATGTGTACCATGATTTTCTTAGAAGTACTTCGGAGTACCATGTAAATACTATGGTATGTGAATATATTTATTTATTTGTTCATTATTTTATTGTATTTATTTTGTTTTATTTTAATTTAGTGTCTTGACATAACCGTCTTGATGCCATCATTATAATGATTGCACCACAGCACTGAATTAAATGGCAAACATTGATTTTGAGCAAATTTTGTAATGATTTTCAAAAGCGTGACTGTTCTGTCCAGGTGTTGGTGCAGCTAGTCTGGCTAAACTCACCTTCATGGTGGGCGGCGTCGAGGAGGAATATAATGCTGCCCAGGAGCTGCTCACCTGTATGGGAGCAGAAGTAGTGTACTGTGGCCAAGTGGGAAGTGGACAGGTAAATACACGCAAACATGAATGTCCTTTAGACTGTAATTGATTAGATAATGTAGTACCGTGATGGTGACATCAACATTACTTCAAAGAATACCATGATCTATCTTCTAAAATGCCAAAGACAGTATACTTTCTGCTTAAAGACATTAAAGGTAGGGTAGGCAACTTCGGAGAGGCTAGCAAAAGCAAGTTAGCTGTGAAAGCATAACAGTCAAAGTCTCCAAAGCAATGCCTCCTCCAAAACACAATGAGCGTACATTGCCAGAGCAGAGTATGCAAAGCATTACAAGAGACTGTGTTAAATTACCTCACGTCTCAAAGCACATAACAGTACAATAATAATGAACATAAACAACTCTGACTTGTACCACCTGACTGCTGCAGATTAATTTCGCCGTTAATGGGGTAATTTTTATGTAATTTAAAAATATCTATCTATTTAGACCACGTCCATTATTGATTGCTATCAGGATGTGAAGAGAGTTTTAACCAGTATAACAAAAAGTGTTTATGAAAAACATTGCCTACCCTACCTTAAGAGACATTGTTGTTTATTAATGGGGTCATTTTCCCCCCAAGAGATTTAATTTTTTTATGCATTTAAAACATATTCCGTCATTGTTTTTGTACATTTTATTATCCTTTGCGACTAGATAATGTAACAATCAGTTAAGATCACTCTTAGATGGTCAGGAATCTTGTTAAAAATAAACTTCTGCTGCTTATTTCCAACTTTTCTCTAATTTTCCATTTTTATATTGTTAGTTTTTCTGCTGTTTAGAAATAAAAGCTTCTACTATATCCTGTGTTAAGTTTATGAACACCCATTAGCAGTGGTGGGGGTAACGCATGACAAGTAACAGGAGTTATGTAATCAGATTACTTTTTCATGTAACTAATTAAGTAACACCTTACTTTTAATTTTACAACAATCAAATAAGTAACGCTGTTTTGTTTTTCCCATTTATTGACTGACACATCTGTCCCCATTTTGAGAGAAGTTGAAAGTGAGGTGCAGAGGCGTTGTGTGCACTGTGTAAACATGATTCTTATTGTGGTTGTAGACTAAATATGAGCATAAATTTACTCCTCTCACTTGCACAAAACAGATTCACTATTCCTTAAAATGAAAAAATAGAGTGAAATGCAATAATTAAATGTTAAATACAAATCTACTTTTATGTATTTAATCTCACTTTATTAACCAATGTCTTTGCTGCTTACCTCCGATGATCCAATTCAACCATATTAATAAGCAAAAATGATTTTAGATAAACATCACATTTGTGTTTCAATTTTTATTGCTGAAGAGTATTGAACTTTCTTCTCCTGCGTCGTATTTTTCTGCAATCTAGAAAGGTGTGTTTGAGCTGCGCCCTCTACTGTACAACCATAATGTGCATTTCATTCAGCCTGAGGCTTATCCATTTCACTTTTCACTGCCAAAAATAGAATTTTTTGTTATTAAAAAGCAAACGAGCAAGCCCAGCCCAGGTGAAAAAAGTAACGCAAAAGTAACGTAATACATTACTTTTCATTATAAGTAACTAAGTAATGAGTAATGCAATATTGTAACGCATTACTTTTAAAAGTAACTTTCCCCAACACTGCCCATTAGGAATGTTTGATGTGAATGTTTGATGTTGATCTGTTTTATGTCAAAGTTGTTGCAGCTTTTTTTCTTTAAGTTCTGAAAGTTACAGTATGTATTCATAGTATCTTGATATGATATTATATAACTCATTTAATACAACAAAAAAAAACTATGTAGAGATGCATATTATTAGATGGCATTAGACTCCTCATGTGTTAATTGATGCATAACAAATTTCAAATGTAATGACAATAAAAGACCAAAGGTTACTACAAAGCCTTTAAATTAAATGACTTCTATGGCTGAACTGACGTTTTGCAATTTTCTCTTTCAGGCAGCAAAAATCTGCAACAACATGCTGTTAGCAATTGGCATGATTGGTACAGCAGAGACCATGAACCTCGGAATTAGGTGAAGATGTGTGTGTGCGCGCGTGTGTGTGTGAAAGAGAGAGAGAGTGAGGGTGCTCTCTAAAATGAGAAAAAGTTTTAAAAGTAGACCAAATGTTCTCTGCTCTAGATTCAAGCTGCTTTAAACTGCCACACGATAACTTTGTGTAAGAAACAGGCTGAAATTTAAGGGGTCATTTTACCGTGATGTTCACTTATAATATTGGTAACGTTTTTTGCACACACAAAAAATACATATTCGCAAAAAAATAATTATTTTCTTTTTTTTATAACCCTTTGTCTGAATCACTCCATTTTAGTGCTGTGGCTCCTTTGAGGCTTTCACTGAAAATCTTGCCATCCGCTCTTAAATCTCATTTGCGTTCATTTAAATTCGGTTCGCCACGTTTGACAACAGTGATGACAGACACCATTGTTTGTTGTAACAGATCGCCATGCGCCATGTGTTTTTAAGCTTAAAAGAGTTTGTTCTTACCGTAGTTTGTTGCATTTAAAAGACATCCTGTGACATTGTGTAGGCAATATCTTTTCTTATTACCACTGACAAATGCAGAACATGATTTTTAAAAATATATATTTTTAGAGTGAGAAGAGGGTAAAATGATAACAGAAGATATTGGTAGGCAGTTTTGCTTGCATATACAGCTTAATAAGGTTAGAATCAACAGATTCACTTGTATTTGAGATATGTTTTCATATTCACTTGAGTGCAGTCTTAAAATCTAGCACACACCAAGTGATGTTATCCCTCTTTTCAAGGATATCAGGAGGGTGTAGGCATCTGCACACTCATATACACTTATGCAGACTCATTTAGATGTCTTGGGTTCCTGGCTGTCATAAATCTCCCATGCTGCACTGCAGCATGTCTTCTCATGCAGCAAAATGCACATAGAGAATGTAAAGAGGATTAATGTTTGACTGAGATATTATGATTTTTTTCTTTTTCCACCGGAAAGCAAAGGTATGCACGGGAGGAATAATCAATCTCTCACTATGGACAATTATATTTAAAAAAATGTCCACCTTTCATGTAGTTTCTTTTGTTCTTTCTGGTTTTACCTGCATTGTTTTGTTTTTTTTTGTTTTTTTTTTTCAGTTTTGATGCCATGTTGCCAAAATGGAAGACGTCTACATTAAGTATTCATTTTAAATTAAATTAAAGTTATACAATTTAAATGCATACATTAAAGGGTTAGTTCGCCCAAAAATGAAAATTAAGTCATTAATTACTCACCCCCATGCTGTACCAACCCCGTAAGACCTTCGTTCGTCTTCGGAACACAAATGAAGATATTTATGATTAAATCTGAGAGGTTCATGACTGCTACATAGGCTCCCTAAGGGAATGAAACTTGACGGCTCAGAAAGTCATTAAAGAAAATGTTTAAATATTCCATGTCGCAACAGTGGCTCAACTATAAGTTTATCAAGCGACGAATATACTTTTTGTGTGAAAAAACAAACAAAAATAACGACTTTATTCGACTATTCCTTTTCTTCCTTGTAGGCCTGAAACGAGACTTCAAGAGATTTCCACGACGCATGCGCGAGAATTGCGATCTCCTTCAACTACTTCAGTTAAGTTCTCGCGCGTGCGCGTCGTGGAAATCTCTTGAAGTCTCGTTTCAGGCCTACAAGGAAGAAAAGATTTAATCATAAATATCTTCATTTGTGTTCCGAAGACGAACGAAGGTCTTACGGGGTTGGTACGGCATGGGGGTGAGTAATTAAAGACTTAATTTTCATTTTTGGGTGAACTAACCCTTTAAAATAATACATAAAATAGAAATGCTATGTAACAGGGTTGCAAACTTCCACAAAAATTCGAGAAACATATTTGTTTTGTTGTAAATATTTATTTTGCAATAACTTTGGTAACAAGGCTGAATGCAGTCAACGCTAAAATTTGTGTAAAAATAATAATCAGATTATTTACTTGTAAATACAATACAATAAAGTTCCATTAGTTAACATTAACTAACAATAATCAATACAATTGTTAACGTATTTATTAATCTTTGTCAACATTAGTTAATAGAAATTCAACTGTTCATTGTTAGTTCAAGTTAGCTCAGGTCCAATAAATAACATTTACAGATACAACTTTTGATTTTAATAATGCATTCGTAAATGTTTAAATTAATATTACTGAGATTAATAAATGCTTCAGAAGCATTTTTTATTGTTATTTAATGTTAACTTAGTGAACAACAGGGTTGCCAACTCTCACGCATCTGGCGTGACACTCACGCATTTAGCCTCAATCTCACGGTCTCACGCTCAGCAAAGAAATCTCACGCTAAATTAGACATTCTTCTGTGCTGTATTTTTTTTTCACTCATGTTCACTAATTTCCGAATTACTATAAGCAAGTTCATGTTCTTAACTACTGATTCGACCACTGCATTTTCTCACGCAGAGAAAAATCGCGGACAAAGAGGACACTGACACCGACAGACTTGACAGAGAAGGTTACTTTTGATATGGAACAAATTTTCAGCTGTCAGTTTCTGTCAATATTTCCAACGTTTTTGCGCTTTTAGATGTGACAGATCGCTGTAGCGCATCAGTTCAAACGCCACGTGATACAGTAGCCTACAACTCCCCCCCCCCCCCCAAACAAAATCTCAATTCTAAAGTTGCCAACTCTGGAACAACTAATTAATGTTAACTCATGGAACCTTTTGTAAAGTGTTACCCAATTTGGTCAATAATTGAAAAGTGTTTACTGTGATTCATTCAATATTGAATTTGTATTATGTCAGCATTTTGGCCTATATGACTTTAATCAAACCTCTCTCCCCCCAAAAAACATTTGATTTGCCTCTAACACTTTAAAAGAGTAATAGGACACTGTTCCCTCTTTGTAGAAAGACATTTCACTTAATTTTTTTTCCCAACGAGTGCTGGGTGTCTAGTCTTGCGTGATGTTTCGTTTGGAAAAGAAGTGTCGCCAAACGACCGTTATCTCCCCTCTCGTTCGCTCGCTCTCTCTCCATCTATCTTCACTTATGCATGCATATGCTGCTGTCTACACTTTACAAACAGTAGCTAAAACTGAGAACGAGCCCTATTTTTTTAATGATGCCACATGCACACTGAATTGAGAGGCTTTGAAAGTTCATCCACTACACAAACGCCCTCACACACACACACACACACACACAGCCTGTGTACAGATGTTTAAAAAGATAATTGACATTTGGTAATAAACTCGTTTGTTGCCTCTTAAAGACATTAATAAAATTGTGGCCTGTGTGTGTTTGCTTATAAGACTATGTGTTTATAATCTTGAGAGCTTCAGGGTTTGATGAAGATGAAATGAGAACAAGAGGCATAGTGTATAAACATAAGTCTTTAACAAAATGGGTCCCCCTTCTAATGCAGTGATCAAACATCAAACGCCTCTAGTTTATTTCCTCCTTTCCTTAATCTTAAACTGTAATTTACCCATCCTGTTTAACCAGACTCTCACATCTGTTTTCCTTTCCCTCACTGCCATGGTATTAACCTGCAAACACTTTACACTCAGTTTCATCTGCCAAATCTGCCCAAGTGTCTTTAGAAAGTGTCTCTTTCATGTAAATTTGATGTTTAAATAGTTTGGATAATATCCATAGGAGCAGAATGAGTGCTATACAAAGTGACGTTTAGCATTTTAACTGTGAAGGTGCTTCCTCTTCACTCACACACACACGCACTCCTTTCTCGTGCAGAGAGAGTGATTTGTGTTGTAGCAAAGAAGCCAGGTTGCAGTTAAGGCGGTAACCTTTTCAGTCACTGACCCAGAACGTGAGCGTGTGTGTATGAGTGTGAGCTGGGGGAAGGAGGGGGACAATGTTGAACATATGTCACCGGTTGTCCCCAAGAGACCGAGAGACACAGACATAAAGGGAGAGTGAGAGAGAACAGGAGATTGATACGAGGTCAGTCAGTGGGCTGTTTACAGACATTAAAACCCCCCAAAAACAACTGTCAAATGACAACATAGCTCACAAACACACACACACATTATTGAGATTAAATTTTCCAAAACAGTCTGTAGAAAACAGACAGAGTGAGACGGACGGATGGATGGAATAATAGAAAAGGGAAAGAACTAGACTTGTTATGCACAGCTGTGTGCCCTTGTATCTTAATTATTGCATAAAAGTCTTGGTGTATGTGAGTGTGTGTGTATGAAGGCGCGGCCCCCTGAATGAGAGACAGGTGGAGTTACTGTATAACTGCCCTTAAACACTCATCATAGTTTAATAGACATAAGAAAGCTAAAAAGTGCACTTTACTGTCTCACCACCGCTGCCGCTCCGGCGTGAGTGTGTGCACGCACACGCGTGTGTGTCGAGTTGCTCTTGATGTGGTTATATTTATGTTCTTGTTAAAGCAAGAGGCGGCAGTTCTTTGCCCAGTTACACATCATCCGCAGATTTCCCTCTTTTATCCCTCTTCTCTTCATCATCCTTTTCTTTCACAGTGGCTTTTTGTCAACTGACACCCTTTTTTGTCTCAGTAAACAGTCTGCTAGTTGACAGGGTTTTTTTATTAGTGGTGTTTTGGTCAATATTGTGATCCTCTTTTTCTCTAACTATTAATTTTTTTAAAAATACATAAAGTTAGTTTCTGTGATAAAGTTGAAAATGTCACAGTGAGACAACTGTCCTAATCTATCTTCATTGTCCCTATCATAATGACGAATATTTTGTCAAAATATTTGATTTCTTCAACGTTTTAATAGATTTTAAAATATTTAAAATATTTTTTTCTGTTATCAGATCATTTGACCTCTTTGTCACAATCCAAGGTCATTTCATGTTGAGTGAACATTCAAACAGTGAACATCCCTAATACATACACACACATATACATTATTTATATATATATATAATGTATTAATGTGTGTGTGTGTGTATTAGGAATGCACAGAAATGAAAGTTATGGGCTGAAATATAGGCACTTGGCCAAAAACCTAAACCAAAAATACCTTTTAGAAATTATTTATTTATTATATTAATTTACTTTTTTTGGTATAATGGTATTAATATTAGACTTTAATAATAATAAATATGAATGAAATTCAATAATATTAATGATACTGAATTTTTTAAATACAACCCAATATAAAAAACCTACTTTTATTGAAAGTAACACACTAAAATTGTGCAGAAAATATATTATTAAATATGAATATATTTTTCTTTAGTATATGCAACAGAATCAGATTTAACAGATTTATTTTTTGACCAATTATCTGAAAAATGTATAGTCCTACAAAGCTATTATTATCGGAGCATGTGAGCAGATAGCAGGGAGTGGATCAGTGAACGAGAGGGTGGCGTCATTTTACCAGCGTTGCCCAGCTCGGCTATACACACCATGTTACAGCACAGAAGGGCTACTGCAAACAGAAACAAGTCTAATACATAGAAGTTTCATGTCGGCACATTATTTGAGCGTAATTTGCTTTTCCGTTGAGCGGTTAATGAGTGGAGCGTTCGCATGGGCCGTGAGCAACTGAGCCGAGTGTGTGTGGGTGTATTTATGATTTATTATGTATAAAAATGAAATATTAAAAAAAGTGTTTCATAATATATTCATAATATTCAAAGTGTAAAGTAAATATGCTATTATTTTTCAATTGATGGCTTGAACACAATATATTTAGACTGATTAGATCCAAAACCAAAATGGATACAAAAAGTATATTTCTAAGAACTTCGCACATGTCATTTTATGTAATCTTAATGCTTTTTTCGTAATATCATAGAGACATGAGGGTGAACACTTTTGACAGTAAACAAGCATCTAACAATGCCCTAGCAACCACATACTAAGCCCTGGCAACCACACACTTATCATCATGACAACCGCTTTCTTTAGGAAATTTCTGTCTGTCAGTTTCTTTCTTTATTATTCTATGTTATTTAGGTGCACAATCATCTGTAAAGTAGCAAGGCCCATTTCACTCAGACCTACTTTAAATGCAGGACTGAAATCACCACGGTTACTCTTATAGGGGGACAGATTGGTGGGGGTGAGTTAATAAGACAGCTGCTTGTGTCAGAGTTTTATTACCCCTGCATTTGTGTGGGGGACAACAAGCGAGAGAGTGGAAAATGATGAACTGCAGCTCCTGTTAAATATCAATACTGTATTATCCAGGCCCACTTTCCACTTAGGGATGATCTAGTCCTGAGCCTAAAGGTCAGCAGTCTGTCTGACCTCTGTCCTTTGACCTTTTTCTCTGTCTCTCTTTCGATCAGACTGGGTTTGGATCCGAAGCTGCTGGCGAAGATTCTGAACATGAGCTCAGGGCGATGTTGGTCCAGCGACATGTATAACCCCGTCCCAGGTGTCATGGAAGGAGTGCCGTCCGCAAACAACTACCAGGGAGGCTTTGGCACATTGTTAATGGCTAAAGTAAGTTTTTTCTTCTTCTTTCTTTTAAGCATATGCCTGTGTGTGTGTGTGTGTACATATATATATATATATATATATATATATATATATATATATATATATATATATATATATATATATATATATATATATATATATATATATATATATATATATATATATATATATAGTTTAATAGTTTTTCCCTATTTTCCACCTCTTTTGCCTCTTCACCACTTAATTTTTTAACCTTTTGAATGCCTGAGCAGCAGTGTGCATTTTACTTTCGCTTCGAATTAGTGGCAATTCGATGGGTTCATTATTATTCTTAATGAAAAACACATCAATAAAACAGTACCAATAAAATTGTAGATCAGTCTGTACATGATGTGAGAACAGTTAGCTATTTAGGTTTGTACGTTAGCATGGACTCACTAACTTTAATTGTAACTTAATGAGAGTATAACAACCAAAAAATGAACGTTTTTGTCTTTATTGGGATTGGGGTTGAATCCATAGGGAACCAGGGTACTGCGCCCACATCACTAGATTAATACACAGCTTAATCCAAAGCAGACATTTTGCTCTGTCTTGGTTGGTTTTAGGAAATGGAATAAAATTAATTCCATTGCCATCCTCTTAGGATATCTGCATTTAGTGTTACATGTATCTCAGGCACATCGTTTTACCATTTTTGTAGCATAAAAACCATCAAACCGATGAGAGTTTAGGATTTTCCAATGTTTCTCTATGGCGCTGAAACCTAAAGATGTCCGAGTTCCGGTCCCCTTGCAACTGATACTCAACTGCCATTGGCTCATCTGCGTTCGAGGGGAGGGGCTTACAGTTAGGTCAATTGAGCAGTTCCACGGTTGGCAAGTGATGTAATCGGTGTGCTTCTGAACACAGTGTAACACAACGGTAACACCGACTATCGCAGCAAGCCTATACACTGTATTTCCCGGAAAGAAAAAAAAATGCATTGTTGCAACAAAAAAAACCCTGCAGATAAGTACATTCAGATTACATTCAGAAATAATATAAAACACCATTTAATATAAAATGAAACATTATAACACTATAAACAAGTATTTTATTTTCCCCTCACTACACAACAAATACTTTGCTTTTCTGAATATTGTTAAATGCTTTTCTGAATATTGTTAAATGTATTGACAAATACAAGTATAAAATACATAAATTATAGTGCCATTCATTATAAACAACATTTATTATAAATGGCTATATGTACTGTATGTGTATATTTACTGTGTGTGTGTGTGTGTGTGTATTTATTTAAATTAAAGAATATAACCATGTTGTGTTCTCAGGATCTTGGTTTTGCTCAGAACACTGCGACCAGTATTCGGACCCCCATTCCTCTTGGTTCTTTGGCACACCAGATCTACCGTGCCATGTGTGCTGGTGGCTACTCTAACAAAGACTTTTCCTCCGTCTTCCAGTTCTTAAGAGAGGAGGGGGTACAATAGGTCTGTGTAATCCGGTTCAAGTGGATGTGACCCAGACTCTGTGTGGGTTAAAACAGACATGATGATAAGCCGGTTTAGTATTGATATGCACGTGTGTCTGTTTTGAAAGGGATGTTGTATGTTGAAGCTAATGAGTGTGGCATTGAGAGTCTGATAACTCTGTTAGGTTGTAGCCTGATGTTGACATTTAAATCTTTGCAGAACCATTTTTAACTAGTTCTGTATGACCGGTTCAAACTGTTACGCAAATACCTAAGCTTGCTTACATCACACATTTACGTGCAATCGTTTACTATCATAAGTTTTCATTTCATTTGACTTCAACCCAGTTCTGAGCCAAAATTGATTTTAGGTCCTGATCAGACGCTGCTAAAAAGGATCCATAAGACATACCTCATTCGTGCCAGTTTTGCTTAAACTGAATCTAAACTGTGAAAAGTGTTACAGAAAAGTTGTAGGTCCCTCATTTTTTTCTGGATTTTGCACACTTCACATTAAAACTGACCTGTTTTACGTTGAATAGTTTATATATTTACATCTCTATATTATTTTTGCCTGATTCTGACCATAATTTCTCTCATTCTCCATTCCTTTTCCACTAAACAAAAGGCTTTAAGCCACCCTGGTGTGTATGTACATATGTATAGTCTTTTTGTAAAGGTGCTGTATTGAGAATGAGCTGTCTTAATTGTGTCTGCTTTATAGAGGTATTGTTAAGACTTGCACTACGAAGAGACCAATGCCATCTGTGCTAGGCACATACACTCGCCCGTGTCCTCTACACAAAAATGTTCTTGTTCCTATTTTGTCCTCAATAAAGAAGTTAATTAAGTTAATAACTGTCATCTCTTTGAGACAAAGGTTATAATATCTGCATAATCAAACAGATTTTTAACAATAATGAATGAAACTTTTTCTGCCATTGGTCTGGAAAACACATCATCCCGCCCCAAACTCACACTGTTGGTTGCACGAATTTGACTGTGTTAGGCTGGTCGGAATGGTCAAACGAAAAGAACAAAGTTTTGATAGCACTGCAGTGTTTATGGGTTGGTTTTCGATGAAATCAGTCTAAAAATGGTTTATAGTTGTCCCTGCAATTTAATCTGAGAGTATTTTAACATTTAAACATGACCTTTATGCTGTCTCGCTGATATATTGCTATTTATAACTTTCGCCTATATATGAGTGTTTAACAAGGCTGCGTTTGTGTTTGATGTCTGTTTAACTAAAGGGCCGGTGTGTATCAGTTAGGTAAGGACAAGGGACTTGACATCACTTTGAGGTTTTGATGTTAGCATAAGTTAGCTATAACAAGAAAATCAAAGATTTACAGGTGTACATGTAAAAATGATCACCGTTTATAGCTTATGATGTTTACAAAAGGAGAAGAAAGGTTGAAGTAACAGTACAAATGAATTAGTCCCATTCACCGCCCTCTGACTTCCTGTCCTGGTGCTGGTCCTCCGATGTCTGCGGCTTTTCCATTGTTCTTTCCACGCACTCGCATGCACTCATGCTCCACAAATGATTCCCTTATTTCCATCATCACAATCAGAAAGCCAACAAAACAAGGCATCACCCGTGGGCTCTTTCTTTAATAGTGTTTTTGGTCTTTCGTTCTTGTGTTTTTATTATTTCGGCAGTGCTGTTTGTGTCTGTAGACAGCCTCAGACAGGCCAGCCCAGTCTGAACTAGTGCAGAGGTCGTTAAAACCGCTCTTATCCTCAACTTTTAATTGTAGGACTTAATTTTATGACCAATGCTCGTGATGTGCAGTTATGTGGCTGTAGTCTCAGACAGTCCTACACACTATAAGTGCACTAATTGTTTAACTGAGACTGCCGGTTGTTAACTGGGAGCTTAAAGACTGTAGCTGGATAAGCGCGTTTTAAACTGAAATGTAGACATTATAGCTTTACTAAATGGTGAGTTTTAGTGAATAGTGATGCTTTACTGAATGTTTTAAAAAGAATATGTATTGATTTTTTTTTTTTTTTTTTTATTAATTGAGTTTAATTTGGAGGAATAAACCTCTGGTTTGCATGATCTAATTATAGATCACAAAATTCATAGTCCACGCCCTTTTTTAACTCCTCAATAATATGTAAACATCTAGGCCATGTTGTTGAGAAATTCTGTACAAATTCAAAGGGGCTATAAACTATAAGTCTCATATAGCCAGATGTATGTGGTCTATAGCCTCAAAGACCTTATATTCAAAGTATCATAACAGTGTAATTTAGGGTGTGTTCACACTTGGCATGTTTGGTTCGATTAAAACAAACCCTAGAGCGATTGCTCATCCGAACCCTGGTGCGCACCAAACAAGCGGATCGAAATGCGCTGTAAAGATCGGCCTCGGGCCGCTTCCAAACGAACTGGTGCGGTTTCGAATGATATATGAACACAATATGGACCAAAGACATGTAAACGAATCAAAAATAGGAAGATGAGACCCTAAAAAGGACAGAATGCTCATTCGTATCGTTTTTTTTTTCATCATAGTCGTGTACATGAACTATCAGAACCGCGTCTCCTCGCAACAGATGCTTTGTTTGTGTGCGTGACAGAGGGATTCCTGCTGCTGTTTTGACTCCTTCACACATTTTATAAGCTCTTTAAAGTTCTTGGCTGTTCAAAATACCATCATATGCAGGCTACGCACATACAATGAGAGCTTTTATCCCAGCACACAATATTGTTTTGGATGTTCAGTAAATTCCTTCTCAAAATTTGTCAATAGTCATAATAGCCGACCAATCAGGTAGCCGACAAATTTTTTATCCGGACGAAGCGAACCGAACTACAAGTGTGAACACACCCTTAATTACCTATTTTGTTGGTGAATCGCAGAACTGGTGCAAACATATTACTATAATCAGATGTTCGATGCTTTATGCTAGATGTTTTCTCACCACTGTCATTTTGGTTATGCGTTTATTTTGTTATTGAGAGGAATGCATACTTGCATATACTTCATCTAAACTTCGCTCTCAGTATGGTGGACAGCTTCAGGATGTTCGTTAACAGTTTATCGCTGCAAACGTATTTCCAACTTCTTTTTACTGCAAAGCAAAGAATGAAAAACAACTTCGCCGTGAGTATATTGGGCATTGAATCACATTCAGCCTCTTGTGTGTTACGTGTGCACTAGTGCGAGCACGAGGATTAAGTGTCTGGCTGTAGTTCACTTAATGGCCACCGGTATTGCAAACTACAACGGTCTGAATTCTACATATAAAAGCCCTTTTAAATGTAATTACACTACCATTCAAATGTTTAGTGACTGAATTTTTTTTAATGATTTTAAAAGAATTAAT
Organism: Tiaroga cobitis; assembly: GCA_030578255.1. Classification (NCBI taxonomy): domain Eukaryota; kingdom Metazoa; phylum Chordata; class Actinopteri; order Cypriniformes; family Leuciscidae; genus Tiaroga; species Tiaroga cobitis. Next base: position 31,624,263 of record CM060609.1, read on the forward strand.
AATAATAATTATTTGTTACATTTATATAGCCTAGCGCTTTTCTTGCCACTCAAAGTGCTTTACATAGAAGGGGGGAATCAGTTTATCAGAATATATATATATATATATATATATATATATATAATCAGTGTATATGTAAATCAATGTGTATATATATATATATATATATATATATATATATATATATATATATATATATATATAAATCAGTGTATATGTAAATCAATGTGTATATATATATATATATATATATATATATATATATATATATATGGACGGAGACCAATTTTTTTCCCTCTTTTTCGAAGGGCATCCTTGGAATTCTCTTATGCTCATCAAGACTTTGTTTATTTTATCAAAAATACAGTTAAAATAATATTATTATGAAACACATGATCCTTCAGAAATCATTCTAATATGATGATTTGGTGCTAAAGAAACATTTCTTATTATCGTCAATGTTAAAAACTCTTATATAATAATAATTATAATATGAATAATATTTTCTTTTAAAAAAACTGTAGTGATCCCAAATTTAGTGCATTTAATTGTCATCTACACTGAACAAAATTATAAACGCAACACTTTTGTTTTTGCCCCAATTTTTTATGAGCTAAACTCAAAGATCTAAGACTTTTTCTATGTACTCAAAGGGCCTATTTCTCTCAAATATTGTTCACAAATCTGTCTAAATCTGTGTTAGTGAGCACTTCTCCTTTGCCGAGATAATCCATCCACCTCACAGGTGTGGCATATCAAAATGATAAGACAGCAGGATTATTGCACAGGTGTGCTTTAGCTGGCCACAATAAAAGGCCACTCTAAAATGTGCAGTTTTACTGTATTGGGGGGGTCCTGGGGAGGTGACCCCACCGGGAAAAAAAAGGTTGTTGATTGTGGCCTGTGGAATGTTGGTCCACTCCTCTTCGATGGCTTTGTGAAGTTGCTGGATATTGGTTGGACCTGGAACATGCTCTCGTATAAGTCTTAGATCTTTGGGTTCAGCTCATGAAAAATGGGGGCAAAAACAAAAGTGTTGCGTTTATAATTTTGTTCAGTGTACTTTTAAAACACTAGCTAAATTTCAAATAGAACCATACCTTGTTTTAAAGTTTTTTTTATAGGTTATACTTGTATAAAAGATATACCCAAACTGAGAAAGAGACCTTTGCTAAGTTGCAGCAATAATTCAGACATGCCATGAATGGGTGTCATTAGCTGCCCAGACGATGTGCTGTCCAGTCTGAGAACATCTACAACTTTTGAGCGTCAGCCATGTTGAGTGTGATTCATATTTGGGGTTTAATTTGTCCTCGTTTACAAGGGGAATGCTGGGTGCTGTGGTTTTCTCATTAACAGGACATGAAAGGAGCTGTAAAGAGAGTAGCGGTGAAACCGGCCCACACTGACGTCTGTGCATTCACACACACATGGACATGCAGACTCTTTAGACAGGCCTGGTCTCACATCCACTGCAGAGGTCATAACTATCTTAAGCATCTCAACCCACCCTGCCAATCAAGATCAAGTCGTCCAGTTTTAGACATGCTAATTTAAAGGATCTTTTGATATGAGCTAATGTTCAAAAGTGTCATGCCAGTAAGATATATACTGTATATTTTATATATATATATATATATATATATTTAGAAAATATTACTTTTATTCCACAAAGATGCAATAAATTGATCAAAAGTGACAGTAAAGATTTCTCTTTCAAAAAAATGCTGTTTATTTGAACTTTGTATCCATCAAAGATAAAAAATGTATCACGCTAATGTTTCCATAAAAATATTAAGTGTTACACATTTATTTCGATTGTCCACTTTAGACATTCTAGTAACTTTCCAACTACACATCAACTGACTAAACTGATTTTCAGACAGAGTATTAGTAGACTGTTAGGTGAGGGTTATGGTTAGAATAAGTTGACATTTAGTTGCAAAGTTACTCCTATTCAATAGAATGTCTGTTGGGGGACCATCAAAATAAAGTGTTAGCCGATATTTAGTAGACCAGTATATTAGTACTCTAATAAGAGTTAGTTGACTAGTTGCAAAGTTACTTAGAGTTATTTGAATGTCTAAAGTGGACAATTGAAATAAAGTGTTACCATATTGAGTAGCCCAACAACTGTTTTCAACATTGATAAGAGCAAGAAATGTTTCTTGAGCAGCAAATCAGAATGATTTCTGAAAGGTCATGTGACACTGACTGAAGGACTGGAGTAATGTCTGATGAAAAGCTTTGCCAACACAGAAACAAATAACATGAATTTAAAAAGAAAACAGTCATTTTTATAAAATAAATACTGTCTTGGCTTTTTTCAAACACATTAAAAATACTTTTTACCGTTTGAACTGAACGTTTATGCATGTCATGTACAGTTGCTGCCTCTTCAAAGATACACTTTACACAAGAATTGTTTAAGTGAGTTTCAGGCCAGTTGAGAGAAACTGTAACTTGTGCTTTTGGGCTAATACTGCGATGTCACTAAATGTTACTTTTTAAAACTTGCACACCTAAACATTATCCTGCTGGCTAATGTAAATTGCAAGTATCACTTGTAATTGACTTGGAAGCATCCGTAAGAATGGTTTGAAATGATAAACAATCTGTAATGTTTTGATGTAACATTTTATGTTTTGCTCCATACATCCGTATAGAGCACAAAAGAAAGTAAACGAGGCTGATAATTAATCATTTTAAGGTTTATATTATACATAATACATTTTAGTTTTTCATTCCAAATATTTTTAAAAATAACTTCAAGAATCAAGTAATGGACTGTTTCGATGTGAATTCATATCAGAATATTTTATTTGTGAGTCTCTGATTACAGACTATTTAATACTGGGAAGTTTTGATTGTGGCTGATTGTACGATATGTATTCCTGTATTTCTCCAGCTTAATAAATAACGGAAATATAGAGTTTCCCTTTACAACAAAGACAGCAACAATATACCACAGGTAGGCCTATCATCTTCTGAGGATGGATACATTTGAAAGAATGTACAAGGGGAGAAAGCTACATAAGCAGTGTACAACAGGAAGCCTGACAAAAGTGGACAGATGGGAAACAATTGTGGATTAACAATTGCGTTTAAGAACCGCTGATTAATGGTGGAAAAAAGGGATGAAAAATAGAGAGAGGGCAGAACGAAAGAGGATGAGACATTCTGCACCACTGGGAGTCTGCGGTTTTCTCTCATTACATTCCTGTTGCCCAGCCCTTTAAAAGTGCTTAAGATGATTAAGTGTGTGAGAGGCACTAGATTAGCCAATTAGTCACATCCCACGACATATCTGCATATGTACTCATGTTGTGCAGTGGGAGGTCCCTCTCTGTCTTCTTGTGTGTGTGTGTGTGTGTGTGTGTGATATGGGGGTCAGGTAAAAAAGGCCTACACTAATTGCCCTTTCCCCAGTGAGTGTGTGTATGTATGTAGACTCATTTAGATTCCTCTGTGGTGAGCCCTCAGTTCATTCCACTGTTTTCATTATCATACTCTAATAACTAGAACTGCGGCTTTTACAGATAGAGAGATGCATGCGTAAGTGCCCTAGGGGTAGGAGGTGGGGAGGGGTGTTCAGGCTAGTATATCAAGGGCCCTTGATTCATTTCCAGTGTCTTGAAAGGGCAATCTGTAATTTCAGACACTACATCACTTGGTGCTTCCCAATGCGTCTTGTGTTTTGGAACACAGCGGTGGCATCTCCAAAGAAGCGTGCATGCTGTTAATCAATAATTATATAATATAATATAAAAGGCTATAATATAATATAATAGCCTATAATATAATATAAAGGGCACTTTTTTGGGCTAGTGAGCTTCTTTTTTTTCTTTCTTTTTTTTCTGTATTATAAATATATTGTGCCTTTCCTGATCTTTTTTTTTTCGGAGCATGTGCTTGTTTTGTGTATTATGTGAATCTTTTCCCATTGCTCTCTCTCTCTGTATAATGTCATATATGAGTAACGAGCGACGTCCACCGATATTCATCATCCGCTCTTGCACGTGTTCGGAGGGTCTTCATTATATTAATTACTCTTATTGGAAGAGTGATCATCGACCCAATCAGAATCCATCACATACTGGTTCCCGTGGTGATCAGAATCCATCGCCAGCCGGTTCCCATGACGATTTGCCTGGTAAATGATGACAGTATAGTGTAAGGGCTGATGGCACACTGTACCCCACGGGGTGGGTATTGTACATTTATTTATGTCAGCACAGGCTAGGCTAACAGCGGTCCGCTGCTAGCCGATACTTCTCTGCCAAATTTTATGGTGCAACTTATTACTCTGACAGGTTTATTAAAATTTCCCAGTGCTTTTGGGTGGAAATAACCCATTTTTTAAATTGTGTGCAGCTGTGTGTACCTTATTGTGATACCTGGGCCTTCAGAAGCAAACATATCTGACACTAAAATGCTCTCACAAATGCTTTATTGTTCCACATCATAATTCTATAAACCAGTGATATGCATTCTTCAGATCACATTTTATGTTTCTGTGTCAATTGTAGTACCCTAGTGGGCTTTCTTTCTGACAATATTTGGTTTATTTTTCTCCTCTTTATGTTTTAAAATTGACTTTGACAGCCTCTAAACACTTCTTCAGGGATTGTTTGGCAACACTAATTGGGTTGGATGAACCAGGGCAATCAAGTTGTATAAATTAGGCAATATAACAACGTAATCAATACACCTAAGCATGCCACTTTAACAGCGGAATTCGCATTATGGAGATAAAGCTCTTAAAGCCATCATGTCGTAATGAAAGAACAACTGTTTCCAATACCACTGCTGCTGCACTTGATGTTTGCTTCATGGTCAATTGACTTGGCGGTTCATCCATGCCTCTGTTAATTGAACGAAGTAAGAAGGCAAGAGATAGAGAGACTGAGAGGGGGAGTTAGTGTTGAAAAGATGGTAGAAAAATGTGTGCAAGAGAGAGAAAGTGATTTAGCACTAAAGCACCATTGATTAGCTGTTCAGCTTTGCAGTGTTTCTCGGCCAACTCAGCCTCATCACAGCAACACAAACACATAAACACCCATAATTGGCTCATTTAGAGATGGGAGGAGTCTGTGGATAATGGACCCGGCATTTTAGCCATTGTTCTCCAGCAGGGATAGCCAATGAAAAGCTTTTAACTGTGCGTGTGTGTGTGTGTTTGCGTCTATACAAAAGCAAAAGCGAGTGTGTGTGTTTTGAATAACGGAGAGAAAAGATACGGAGGACAAAGGTGGTCACAGTGTATCGTTTTCCCTCCCTTTTCCCACAGCTCCAATCATTCATCACCCCATCATGCCCTCTCGATGGGGTGGAACTGGCCAGGGGCTTCTGGGATATGGTGCTGGACAGGGAATGATGGGATAGCGCAGTCGCAATGTCATCACTAATCTGGCGCTCTCATCCACTGAGCTAAATCTTCATCTATCAGCGAGACCCTGTGCCATTAAGGCTGCTGCACACACTTACACACGCACACATACAGCTCAATGAAGCATTGGGCTGGGCAGATGGAGTAAATATAGATAGAATTGGTTTGATTGGAATAGAAAAGGCCAGTGAGTTCCTGTGTGGCTGTCAGAGGGTAAAGATAATAAATGGACATGGGGTTGCCCTCTCACTGCTTTTCTAACACACACACACACACAACATATAGAAATACGCACAAATTGTTTTCCTTTTACTTGTTATTAGCTAACAGGTCATTTTTTAACAAACATTCACACATTGGAAATTCTGTGCTTCTATATTTGTAATATCTGAAGCAGAATTTCTATTTCTGCAATGTATGGTGCATGAAGTTGAAATACAATACGAGTCAAACTCTTGACTGGATGAAAGGTTGAGATGGGTGAGATGGACCAGACATGAGAACAGAACACAAAACATGGCCACATATCCAGAAACGTTGTCACACTATACCATGTGGCGCAAGTTATCACAACAGAACCATGTCTTAAGTTGTGAGGTAACGGAAGTAGCGGCGATTCTTTTCTTCTGTATTGTGATGTACATCCAAGTAAAATGAAGTATCGAAATAGAAAAAGACTGGGGTCAAAAGATTGCTGGTGTCACATCATGAAAAACTGATTTTTCATGTAATCTTTTGAAATTAAAAAAGTGTGCTACACTTTTACACCATGGCCAATTGGTAGTGGCATAAGTGTTGTGTTTCGCAAAGCTTGCTGCTTCAGTTTGTGTGGTGTTGATTCACATTGTATCTAGATTATTGTGCAGAGTAATCAGTCAGTCAATCATATTTATTAATAAAGCACATTTAAAAACAACAGCTGTGGCCAAAGTGCTGTACAAAGTTTAAAGAAATAACATTAAAACTAAAACACAAAATACATAACAGTCCAACATTTTTTTTACTAGATATACACCTGTTTATGAGCAAATGCGATGACAAACGAGTTTTAAGAAGCAATGTAAAACCATCAGGCACGAAAGGATACGATCACCTTTCAGTTTGAGAGGTGTCCTGCAACACTCAACTGTAAGCTATTGGATGATCAGAGGTGTGTAGATGTATGATGGTATGAAATAAGATAAAAAATGTGCAGGTTCTTAAAGAAACTGCAACATTTTAAAGTGGTTACACTATTTGACTGGAAGCCAGCACTGGCGAAACATGTTCCCTTTGTTTGTTAAAGTCAAAGCCTGCCCTAGAAGCAGCATTTTGAACAAGCTGGAGATGTGACAGCGAATGCTTTGAAACACCCCGGTGTACATTACAATAATCGAGTCTGAATTAAATAAAAGCTTATACTACAGACTCCAAATCTCTGAATGACAGAAACGACTTCATTTTATTCTTGAGTTGAGAAACAGCTTCTGACCACAGCATTGATTTGTTTGTCAAAAGTCAATGCTGAATCAAAAATAACACCTAGATTTCTAGTTTGTTTTATTCTGCACTGAGGTCCAGAAAAAAATAGACCAGCGCAGGGACCAGTTGCATAAACATAGCCATTATTTCAAGACTGTGTCTTAAGATCTAGTATGGGTTAATTGGTTTTGGACTAAAGTTATTTTCTCAGATTTTCTCACATGTTTGGGTCATTTGGAAAATCAATTGAAGAAAAGGTGAACACTAGCATGAGTCATGTCAGGCAAACAGTGAAGCATCCTGAGACCATCCATGTGTGGGGTTGCTTTTCATCCAAGGGAGTGGGCTCTCTCACAGTTCTTCCCAAAACCACCACAATGACTTGAGATTGGTATCAAAACGTCCTGCAAATGCAACTTCTCCCAACTATCCAAGAGCACCTTGGTGATGATCAGTGCATTTTCCAGCATGATGGAGCACCTTGACAGAAGGCAAGAGTAATAATGAAGTGGCTCAGAGATCATTACATTGAAATTGTGGATCGGTGGCCAGGCAATTCCCCGAATCTTAATTCCATAGAGAACCTGTGGTCAATCCTCAAAAGGCGAGTGGACAAGCTGAAGCCCACAAATTGTGATCAACTCCGAGCACTAATAAGGCAAGAATGGATCGGCATTGGTCAGGATTTGGCCCAGAAGCTGATATCCAGCATGCCAGAGCAAATTGCAGAGGTTATGAAGAAGGGTCAACCACAATGTAAATATTGACTCTTTGCATATATTGAATGTTTTTGCCAATAAAAGTCTTTAAAAGTTATGAAATCCTGTTTTCCAGTATACCATAAAAACATGAAAAAATAATCTACAAAAACCACAAAATGTATTATTTCTAAATAGTTTTTGCGATAAAATTTCCTATTGTTTCTCAAAAACGTTTGATCTGGATAAGTGATCTGGATTTGGAAATCCCATGTTTTGCAATCCAGGATCAGATAATCTAACTGTAATCTATTACTTTTGTGCCAGTTTTTTCAAAACAACATTGGTTTAGATCACCCTGATCCAGATTTATTTCAGATTACCAAATCCAGATTATGTAGGCTATAGGCTAATATCTATGTAAAGAACAACACTTTTTTTAAGCACCCCCCCCCCCCCCCCCCCCCCCCGCAAACGTAAACAAGCAACTTAATTTCACGTAAAAACATACCAAAACTTGAATAAATAAGAGATAAGGATTACAAATAAGGCTTTTTTTTGCTTCCGCTTTGAGCCTACAGCATGAGTTTCATGTAACTATGACGGTCCACTTATGGCACAAACTAAGCGGACTGACACCCACACACACACACACACACACACGAAAACACCCCTCTTCAACAGAGCACATTGAGGCTCTATCTATCCTATAAAGCTCATTGATTCTGTCAAGCTTCAAATGGAGAGGAGTCCAACCCTCTCTCTCTCTTTCTCTCGCCCTCCTGCCTTTACCACCCCAACATGCACACTTATTTTTCTTTTTCTACCTCAGCCAACCTTCTCCTTTGCTTTCCTCTATTATTCCCCCCTTTCATTCCCTCTCACTCACTGAAAATCAATATTGATTATTATCTTTTAAGAGTCATGTCTAGTCTGCAGCATAGAGAGAAGCGAGGCAGCATAGCTGTATTTTATTTCACATCATCATCATTTCTACTGTGCAGGAGTTACTACTTATCAGTGCGCATAAATTCCAAGACAAGAGAAAAGAAGGATGCGAGGGAAATGAGAATGAGGAAGATGAGAGAAAGAAAGACATACAACCTAAGGCAGCCCATATTGATTTCTTTTATGAAGTGAGGAGAGGAAAGGTGTGTATGTGTTCAAATCACACAGTGACTTTATATGGTAAGTTACCATTTTAGCTTTATTGCATTCAATTCACATTTTCAAAGCCATGACAAGCATAATCTTAATATATATTACATGTATTCCAGAGAACGTGTACTTTGAATTTGTGTGTCCTATAACTGTGTGTGTGTGTGTGTGTGTGTGTGTGTGTGTGTGTGTGTGTGTGTGTGTGTGTGTGTGTGTGTGTGTGTGTGTGTGTCCTTTCATGGTTGGAGCTCCATCACACTGTTTCTGATTGGTCCATGATTACTATTGACACTCTGATGATGGACATGAATAAAAGTGACTGTGATGAGATAAGACTTTTACAAGGCTATCTCTCACCCACCTTTATCACCTGTGTGTATGTGTGTGAGTGAGTGTGTGTCTGAGTAGTGGACAGGGCATTCAGAGAACAGGGAATGAGAATAGAGTGAAATGGTGAGAGAAAGAGAGTTGGGAGCTCATGTTCAGTAGGGTTTCTTTCAGCTGTCGCTGAAAAATCTAAATCTGTTGCTGATCAAAATCTGCAAAATCCATCAAAGTGGAGGTCAGCCATTAATACCCATATACCTTATTGTTCGAAGTATTACTTTCTGTAATTTATGAATTTTGTGCATGTAAGGGAACTGTAAATCTACTTGCAATTTGTGGTGTGTGTACTTGTCTGTAAAACTGACCCTTGATGTATTATTTGAAAAGAGATGATCTTGCAGTTTTTTTAACAAAATTTTCCATTAGGTGAAAGAGACAGAATAGAGAGAGAGAGAGTACAATAGACAGAGGGAAATTCAAGAGGTCAACTGATTGTAAGTGAGACCCATAAAAGTTCCATTAACCTGTTCAGAGTTAAGAGCTTGTTCAGCTTGGCTACAGACAACTAGCACAAACAGAACATCACCATAAAAACCAAACACGCATACAGGTTACACTGCAGTCCTGCTATCTTCAACATACTTGATCTGGTCGAGCTTAAAGCCGTGCATTTCCTCTGAATGAGTCACAACACAGAGACGCCAGTGTGTGTGTGTTGAAGTGTGTGTATGTATGTATGTGTATGAGTATGTGCATGATTTAATGTGCTTGACTTCTACTCTCAAAGTGAGTGGCTCAAACACAAACAATGAGTTATCTTTAAAGTTGTCCATTAAAGATGTAAACTCAGATCCACCTTCTGTGCTTCCATCCCTTTTTCTTTCATCCCTTCTTTCCATTCGAACTTGAGTTTTGTTACGCACACTGAAGTCAGGCCCTGTCCCAAATGGTACACATTATGTGCACTTGTGGTCTTGATGTCCATCATAGAACATTCTTTCATAGTGTCACTTAAATAGCATATATGTATAACTATTGTATCATTAAGGGTTGTGGACTATTTAGTTGAGATAAGAAACCCAGTTAAATTCAATTTAAAAAAATTTGAATTTGAATTTTACAAACAGCATGTGGAAATGCAATTCGAGTTTGATGAAATGAATTAAATTAGAAAGAAATTCAAAACTGTATTTTTTAAAGTGAAGATTGTCAAGGTAAACTTTAAAATCCTTGTTTGAGTGTCACCTAGACATTTGCATTTAGTTAATATAGTTTATCTTTTTTTTTTTTTTTTTACCAAGGGGTGCATTAGAATATGTTAGCAGAATGCAATACATGTGTTGAATTTGAATTGCAATTTAGTCAAATTTCTCTTCCTTTCATTCCAACTGAAATTCAAACTTTATGTGGAGTGTGGCCAATTGAATTCAATTCAATATAGTTCTTATGTTTTCAATGTGACACAGGGCTGTCCAAAATGATTATAGTTATTACACACCAATAGTTTTTCTTGCTTGATTCCATCTGAATATAAAGACAAAAGTGTATATACTATAATAAGTATAGCTTAATTTAATGAAAGCTTGAGCAAGCAGCTTAGCCAATGCACATAGCTCATGTCTTGAATCTTTAACAGCAGCTAGCATGTAGAGGGGGAAAACCAGGACACCCCTGTCATGCGCCAATGATTCTCCTGTCATTGTGCGCGCCTTGTCCTGTTGCCTTCTGGGGGTTGGGGGTTGGAGCATATCGGACACAAGTAAAAGGGCCAGAGAGCTATAATGAAAACACATCACTTGTTCCCAGGGTTACAGCATCACACGCATACAGTACTCGCATACTTCTCTATTCACCACTTCTTATCATACTTTCTAAAAGTTTAGGTAAAATATTCATCTGTATTAGCAATTGCCAGTAGGCCTAGAGTACTGTATAAATACTCACAAGCTTTGTTTTTGAGAACATTCATTGAACTGTACATTTTTACAATATACGGTATACATTGATATTCTTCAGCATGCATCAAGTTATTTTGGTATTTCACAATGCTATAGATTTCTCAGATAGAGAACGGATGGGAAAACTCAGGGTTTGGCATGGTTGCCGTGCAGCTCGGCGGCATGGTTGCCGAGTAATAAAGCATAGTGCTGTAAAATAAAACGAGGTGTGGAGAGAGCTGGAGAGCACTGCAAAGCCATTGGCTCCCTGAGTCATCATAAAACAATAACTCACTCCCATAAAACAAAGTGCTTATTAAATGATTTTAGACAATATCGCATAATTTGGGCGCACTTCAGCTGTGCTTCACTCTTGCAGCTGCGTGAGAAAATAAATTGAAGAGTAACTTCAGCAGCATTGGCACTTACCAATGTACATGACCGTGAAAGCAATGGGATATTTACACATATTCCTAATTGTGATCACAATTCAGTTGTTGTAGGTATAATCTTTTTTAACTGTAATTATTTTTTATTTTTTTTGTTAAAAAAAGCAATTTTAGAAAAGTAATTTTATAAATAAAACATAAGAATATAATAAACTGAACTGATACTTGAATAGATCTACCATCTTTAATAAAACCATTACTTAACACAAAACTGGTCACATGGATGTTTGCAATGTACTACAATAGATATTTGGGGTCACACCATTAAATTTATTTGTGTTAGCCGACTAGTGCAGAGACATGAGAAAGGGGTGGAGTTACTAGATGAAAAAACAGACAACCATGACCTTGACTATTGATTTTATATTGTTGATGGCACTAAATAATTTTAGTGGTTGTTTTAAATGTCCTTACAGCCTCAAATAAAATGGGTTTATTTTAAAATGAAAATGTTTTACTATTTCTGTCTTCATAATTATTAATGACTTAACCAGTGTGCACTTACAAGTCCAACTTATCCAAATAACAGTTTTTAAAGCATCTTAATCCCATTCCATTTGTGCAGTGTATTTGGACTATAAGATTTCCTCACCAAGTCACCAAGGTGAATAAATTATATAAACCTTGTGCTCTTTATGTGTATGCTTTCTTTTAAAAATAAAGATTGAAATTAAATTAACTATGGCTTAAAAATATCTGTATTCATAATTCAATTTGGATTCCATCTTTTATCTAATAAGATTGTTTTGACATTTGATAAACACAATGTTTTCTCATATAACTCAGGTATGGCTCTGGATCCACAATTACATTACATCCATAAGCTGCTTGGAAGGTGAAATTAACCATCATACTGTCACAGTGGACGGACCAAATTTGTATCTTACATCCTGAGCCAAAAATGTTAAAGTACCATATGCTCATAATTCCTTTTTGTGGATTTTGTTTTTAAAACTACACATTAGTGCTCATATCAAGATTGCGACAAAATTGACGTCAATAACAATGATAAGCTGTGGATATTTGCACTCGATATAATCTAACAGACTATCACACAGCAGAAATTATCGCGAACAAAAGCCAGTCAGTACAATTAGCTAATATGTGTTTCTGCGTGAATGAAAAGCGCGGACTCGTCTGATACACAAACTCACACTTCAGCGTCTACCGTCTCATGTCAACACATGATCTTCATGTCCAGAATTGCTCATAGAGTCACTTCAGAAGCTTTTCACCGATAAAAACAAGCGTCAAATACTCGCTGAAACTGAAAGTAAAACTGGAAGATCTTCACGACAAACTGTGAAAATAAAAGTTTAACTTCAACAAATTATGACAGAAATATATCACTACTGTATACTAAAATGTACACTGTAAAAAAATTGCCAAGGAATTTACAGGATTAAAGAGAATTGTTTTACAATAAATTACTGTAGTCAGAAATGTACTGTGAAATCAATGCATGCTGAATCATTTTCTTACAAACTACTGTGAATAAACTCCAGAATGATGCTGACATCAGCATTTCAAATTGTTGTCTTTAGCCATGCCACTGTAATACATTTTATTCTTTACCACTGTAATTGTTTTGAAGTCACCATAATGGTGATTAGTGTTCCATTGGCTTGGGATCTTGGACCCTCTGTCTTCATATTCAAATTTCTGTTAGCCAATTCAGAAATGTGACAAATAAAAAAAAAATTAAAAAAACATTTGTTAAAAGAATGACAAGCTAGAATATGAAATAGTTTATTCAAACTATTCGTAGCAAGAATATGAAGATTTTGTTTTAGTATTATTTAAGCATGAAGATTCACCAATATTTTTTTCAAATTCATAACTGTTAAATTATCTTTCACGATAGTAAAGAAACTGCTGAGATTCATCTTTGAAAGAGGACATCATTTTATAAGAATCACTTGATGCACACACATCAAACCTTAACATACAAAACACAACAATGGTGACACTAAACAAATAATGAAAACACCTATACACAACACTGTAAAAATTGATCGTGATTTTAACGGTAAAAGACTGTAAAAATGCTACAGTGCAAAACTTTTAAAGGGTTAGTTCACCCAAAAATGAAAATTAAGTCATTAATTACTCACCCCCATGCTGTACCAACCCCGTAAGACCTTCGTTCGTCTTCGGAACACAAATGAAGATATTTATGATTAAATCTGAGAGGTTCATGACTGCTACATAGGCTCCCTAAGGGAATGAAACTTGACGGCCCAGAGAGTCATTAAAGAAAATGTTTAAATATTCCATGTCGCAACAGTGGCTCAACTATAAGTTTATCAAGCGACGAGAATACTTTTTGTGCGAAAAAACAAACAAAAATAACGACTTTATTCGACTATACCTTTTCTTCCTTGTAGGCCTGAAACGAGACTTTGTGAGATTTCCACGACGCGCATGCGCGAGAACTTAACTGAAGTAGTTGAAGGAGATCGCAATTCTCGCGCATGCGTCGTGGAAATCTCTTGAAGTCTCGTTTCAGGCCTACAAGGAAGAAAAGGTATAGTCGAATAAAGTCGTTATTTTTGTTTGTTTTTTCGCACAAAAAGTATTCTCGTCGCTTGATAAACTTATAGTTGAGCCACTGTTGCGACATGGAATATTTAAACATTTTCTTTAATGACTCTCTGGGCCGTCAAGTTTCATTCCCTTGGGGAGCCTATGTAGCAGTCATGAACCTCTCAGATTTAATCATAATTATCTACATTTGTGTTCCGAAGACGAACGAAGGACTTACGGGGTTGGTACAGCATGGGGGTGAGTAATTAATGACTTAATTTTCATTTTTGGGCGAACTAACCCTTTAATTGGTTAACAGAAAGTTTCCTTACTATATACGGTAAATAACTGTGATAGATCCAACGGTACATTTAATGTAATTTTACTGTAAAATACCGTTAAATTTACAGTTTTTGAAAGTGAAAAGAACAACTCATTGTATAATTTACAGTGAAAACCCGTAAATTGACATTCCCACAATTCCCTGCGTGACACTTCACATTTGACTTATCTTTGTTGAAATAACTATGTTTCTTCTTAGTTTTCTTAGTTCTTTTCTAATCAGTTATGTACATTAGGGTTTTATGTTACATTTAATGTTGTTAAATTAATGTTTATTGCATTTTTAAAATTTCATGTGTTTTACCATGATGGTGTTTAATGTTTGTGCGAATAACACTGTGCAGCTTCATTATAATAGCATTGACTCTCTCGTGGAAGAGCTACTAGTGATGAGCTTTGATTTATCATGTGACTCATCACTGCTGTGATGGTTGTTGGTTGTCAGTGTGTTACAATGGTACAAAACAGATATTAATACTTCAATAGGTAGGTAAATTATCATTAAATCAGATAATGAATTACAGTTTATTACTGTAAATTGTAAGTTAAGTCTGTAAAACCAAAAACGTTGATACCATATATTTGACGGAAAAGTTCTGGTAACCACAGCTGCCAGTTTTTTTCCGTAAAAAAAAACGGGATTTTTTTTACAGTGAACATAAACCAACATCACCAAATCTACCAAAAACGCAAACTGCTAACAGCGAAGCAAAAATAAGATCAGCAGCACAAAACCAACAAGAATCAAGAAACTCCACAGCATAATCTATTCATGCCGCACTGCATGCTGGGTACCTTCATAGGACATATGCACTGTAGAAATACAAAATGATGTTGTTTGTTTAGAATAAATAGAATTGTGTGTTTAGAGTTATGTGTTTTCCAAACTCACCGTAAACTCACAGTAAAATCACGTTTTTTTTACAACTTTTTTAGTGCAGTAAGATACAAGAAAAGTCCTACTGTGAAATTACTGTGAAAGTAATGCAATTATTAACATAGAATATACTGTATTTTCACACTAAAATGTTAACAGTGTATTCTTATCAAAGTAATAATGATACTATTATTAGTTCTTAGGAATATTATACAACAGGATATTTTTTTTATACATTTTAAATGTATACAGTTTTGTTGTGCAGTATATTATTTGACAAAAAATAAAAATGCAATGTTTTGTTTTGTTGTAAATTAATTGTTATATTTTAATTTGATTACATTTCAAAAGCTTAATTAAATTGTTAAAGTTTATATACATTTTTTTAAAATCATATAAAACGGAATCCCCCCAAAAAACTCAATTGAAAACACAGAATTTAGGGAAAAATAAAATGGATTTCATGGGGCCCTAAATTAAAAGGTATATACTGTGGACTGTGCTGTAAAGTTTACATGTTTACATTCATTCTCAAGGCCTAACAAACATGTGAAAAGCATTTCCTTCCCCATTAATGGTAAATGAATATTGTGATAAATATCTATATCGAATGATATGGAAAAAAATATTGTTATAATATTTTTGGACATATCGCCCAGCCCTGCTACACTGAGGTTTGTTAGTAGATATGCATGGAATATGTGCACTTTGATCAAGTTTAATAACAGCCTTCTAAGCAAGAGCCAATGATCCAGTGGTCCATCTTGCACCCTAACCAGCAGGAGAGATTCTGGCTTCATCTCAGCTCTGAGCATTGACCGGGTTAAACACATTGCTTGGTCTCTGTCTCTCTCTCACTCACTGGTAAATGAAGAATGTGGGGGCATCGACCGACCGCTCTTTTGATATGGGAATGGGAATCCATCAGTATAGGCAATGAAGAGCTGGACAGAGCCACTATTACTACTGCATCTACTGGAGATGGACACAGTAGATCTATATAGAACGAGAGAGAGAGAGAGAGAGAGAGAGAGAGAGAGAGAGAGAGAGAGAGAGAGAGAGAGAGAGAGAGAGAGAGAGAGAGAGAGAGAGAGAGAGAGAGAGAGAGAGAGAGAGAGAGAGAGAGAGAGAGAGAGAGAGAGAGAGAGAGAGAGAGAGAGAGAGAGAGAGAATAACTCTACCAGGGGGTTATAGCTAAATATTATTTATGACTCTCTGTGGTGAAATTGACCATACATCCTTGAGTGTGCATTGATAGCCATGGACAAAACACTGAACAATATGTTACAGGACTGAATAATTTAATTGACTGTGTGTATTATACCAATATGATTTTGCTCCAAGCTTTAAAGATCACCAAAACACATACAGCAGTCTATGTAATCATCATTGGGATTGGGTCTCCTTCTCAAAGTAAAAAAAGAAAAAAAATTCTACATTATAGATTACTATACTCACTATTACTCACTGTCAACAATTATGCTAAGAGGCTAACAAACAGTTAGATTTTGATAAATTATCTGGAGTCTTTTCTCATTTGGATCTCTTTCATTGAGTATCTACAACATATTTTACATACAACAATATATATAAGGTAAGGTTATTAAGGTATGCATCGTCAATTAAGGTATGCATCTAAAATGTGCAATGCTGGAGTACCCAGATGTTCAAACCAATGTTTTAAATGATCACTTGGGTGCTCAGTAAGATTTGGATTTACATTCTGAAGGCAGGAAAACACCTCAGCAACATGATTTTCTCATATGCTTGAGAGAAAATGCAATTACATTCCCTTGTAGAGCAAAAGCAAAGAACAATGAAATGCTTGGGATATTAATGATTAATGATTACCTAAGATATTAAATGAAATTGCACAAATGTTTTTCACCTTAGTGAACATGTACCACAGCACTATTGTTTGAAATCATAATATTTATTCAGGTATTAATAATCAGAATGTTTAACTCCTTCTGCCCTTTGTGTTTCTACAACATTTTCCTTGAGCTCTCCAAGGTGACTAATGATGTGAACCTATGTTTCTTTGAGTGCTTTGTTACCAATATAACAGATCCATCTAAAAAGATAAGTAGGTTATTTGAAGGACTGAATAGCCAGTACTGAATGCCTAATATTCAGTGATGTTTCTGAAATATTGCGTTTTTATTATTATCTCGTTGCAAGATAACCCACATTTCAAATGAGGTTAGAAGAGTAAAGCAGAAGGTTTGGAAAATGATCACCCCATACTAATTTCTTACAGTAAATGGTGCGGATCCATTTAATATTCTTCAAGACATCCTTTAATTTTTTTTATTTTTTTTATTAAACAAATCTTATTAACATGATCATGCTGTGAAAGATACGATTACGGTATTTTTAGGAAAAATTTCTCAGATATGTAAGGAGGTTGCAAATTTGACTTAGTATGACCAACAAAATCTGATTCTTGAGTTAGCCTGATCAAGACTGCTTTTGAGACATGAGCTTCCCTCTTCACCTGAGAGGAGGGAATTTAATATGCTATAAGCAACGTTATAAACCTGAAGCAGAAGCCAATCTCAGGCCTAACTTGGCTGCCTTGGTAAAAAAAAAAAAAGAACAGAATAAGCTGTGCTGAAATGCTATAAATAAAGCCATGCACTTCAATATCATATACGCTAAATAACCAGTTCTATAACAATAAAACGGTATTCATCATGCTTGCTCTCTTTTGAGTAAATTACAACGGACAGTTTTTTTCTTGGCGCAACTGACGGTGCTTTGTTTCTTCAGCCTGGACGCACTGTCTACGGTGCACCGTAAATAACGCGGATAGACGCCAGAGGAATATGACTTTCACACACCCGATTGATTTAATGTGACCTCTACTTTCTTAATACCACTGGATGCCTATTTAACCAGATGAAGGCTCAGATTGTCCCGTACACTTGTGCATTAATTCCCCATTCATCATCATTAGGCAGTGAGCGGTCCATTCACGCCTTGCTCTGCCTGCTGTAAATTAGAACGTAAACAGCCTTTTAAACAGTCGCCGCCTTGAGATGCGCTCTAACGGACAGATGCGCGGGACCGCCCCTGCCTACGCAGTATTGTCGCTCCAGAAAAAAGGAAACGAGATGTCAAATCTTATTCTCACAATTACAGTCATATGATCTTAAACACTCTCTTTTTTCATAGATGTAGTACTGTTGGTGTGTAATATTATCATCTGACTGTTTTCATTCATTATTACATTTTTAAGATGATGGATAACTATGCAGAGAGGTGACATGCGCCGAGGTTACATCAGAGAACAGATTAATTAGTCCGAGGGCTGAAAGTCAGCAATTCTACTTGTATAAGACTGAAAATAACTATATGAACGGACATTTTATTTATTATTATTATTAGGCCTATATTTTTTTTAGCCCACGTGCTCATTGGTGCAGGAAAACCGGCGTTGGTTACGCGCAAAAATTTGTCACATTTTAAGTAGGCTATCAAACATGCTGAAATTTATTAGACGTTGGTGAACTATCAGCCCTATGTGGTATTTTTTTTCCTTTTATTATTAATTGTCAATTGAGTCGTTGGCCATTTCTTACCTTTGCCTTTGGTAATTTAATGTAACAAGCGGACATAAATCCGACTTTGAGTTAACTGCTCTGGTTTAAATGGCGTATTATTCCAAACATATGCATTTTAATCAACTTGGTCACACTTACAAGAACTGCTTCTAATAAGGCCATCAATCACGTGCGCAACCAGGACGTTCTGGTGGGGGCTCGAGTGTGGGAGGAGGTAAATTGTTTTGGGCAAGCGATCACAAGCAATTGTTGACATTTTGTTTGTAATATATCAGATGAAATTAGCAAAATGGAAACAGCTATTTTCAAATAATTATTTTAAAACATAGCCTAGTTAAACGTGACTGAACATGGTATAACCCATACACGGTTAATTGAAAAACATACAAACAAGATTATTATTTTCTGTTTTTAAAACAATTAAATAGCTGTGCAATAACTGCAATTCAGAAAATTGTAATGCATTTTAGTTTGGCTATTTGTTTTTAATTCTGCATACTGATGGGCCGTCACTTTTGTTCTTTATATTTTTATTTTTTTAATATTCTAGTTTTTGCTTAGGCAGTTTGACATGTGATGGTTACCACAACATCCAACCTTCTCTATTATGTCAAGAAAGCTTCAATTTGCCGCTCCAGGTGCCACAATTACGCAGACAACCCAGCTAATTAACGTGAGTTGATTGGTGCGTTTGAGGCATCATCGATCTTTCTGCATTCCAATATTTCCACAAGACATTCCATTCCAATCTTTCTATTAACAGCGCCGGGATATTGCTTGTACTAACGGTGCCCGGCCCGGGGACTATACAGCTCGTTGAGATAAAGATGTTCAGTTATGTCCAAGCTATTAGATAATTTCAGTGTTTTAGATGAAAAAAATAGAGGCCATAGCCTATATAAGAGATAAAGGTGACAAACTGTTATTTGAAAGCAATAGGCCTACTTTTGTGTCATATTTAAGATTCCTGCTGTCCTACTTTTATTGTCACTTGTCGGGTTTCTTTCATTTTCATTCTCAGCCTCTTCACATCTGAATGATTTGGTGCTTGTTTGTCTTTCAGAAAGTCTAGAAAGATACATTTGCGAATAAAATAAACCCATTCTACAAATCTTGGAAGAAAGTAGCTTATTACTTACAGTGTTCCATCAATAATATAAAATATTTTCAAATTACACCTTTGGCGTTTTAAGAATAAACATTAGTCACTCGTCAATTTTCGTTTGAAATAGTTTATTATGAAATTCAATTGAACCAGTACACTACTGACTCATTTTCGCGCATTTTCCACAACCCGAAATGAACCTAACTGAGCAGAATAGAAGTATGTAACTATACATAAAAGAAAACTTGATGCAAGAGTTTAATTCAAAATACATAAATGGAAAAACATTATGGTCAAAAAATCAATAAATAATGCCATCTGATTATATCCATAAATATTAGCGTTATTTATGCGGATTTACCATTTTACTTGGGTGTATATTTTGGCTATTGTAGCTGTGTGTCTCAGAGTGAAGGTGAAGCCGACAGCAGGGCCGGGAAGAGACGGTACGGGATGGTATTCAGCTGACGGTATGCGGGTAAGACAGACATCTCTGGCTCGCCCCAATTTGCCGCATGTGATTGTCCAATGGATCTCTAGCGCATGTTCTCCCGTCAAGCCAGCAAGCCTCGCATGGAGCTTCTTAATCCGCTCCCCTGGCGCCTTGTTACCGGTTTGGCAGACAAGTCTCTGAGCGTGCAGCATTATCATTAATTCAACATTCAAAATTTCTCCCTTCCGAATACATCACTCCTTAATTTCCCTCGCATCTGCACATTTCGGTGTGCTACCGGGACCGGGTGTTCGTGGAGGAGGAATAATGAGCCAACCATGCTCGGTTAACAAATCCCCTTGTTAAAAAGCTAGATGAAAAACATCGTTTTAATGTGAAAAACTGCATGTGGGTCAATTTGTATGGTTATGAAAGAGTATAAATTATCATAGATTCTTGCGCTATAGCCTATCCTTCAGTCATTTTTTACAAATACACTTCCTTGTCTCCTTTGTCACATTTTTTGTATAGGGTGTAGCCTACTTAAAATGTATTTGAGTTAATATGATAGCCTAGGCCTATCTCTGTTATCAGTAGGCCTATCTAATTTCTCCAAAGATTATTTAAAAGTCCGTGACCTGACAGTGTTAAAATAAGACTCTGCACAACATATAGCTTCTTAACTGGAAAACATCCACAGTTTCGAAACCTTAACTAAAGCAGATTGCTTTAGTGTTGTGCAAGCTGCTTTGAGTAGTTCATGCGTTGACTTGTTAAATACTGCCAAAGTGCCCAAAGCTGATCCGGATACTCGAAGAATCCATGGCCTCTTTCGGTCGTCTTATCTGGTTAGTGGCACTTCCTCCCTCTGGTCCAAAGACGCTGACGTTGATTTGCTGATGACTGCTGGCGAGAACGTGAGGAAGGCCTCAGTCCTGGTCGTGGGAGAACACGAGAAGTCTGCGTTATTGGACCTATGTGGGAGCCCGTTTGATTGACTGGCAGCGTGACAGGCAAGGCAAGAGCATGGGCTTCCCCCAGGACCAAGCCCATGACCCGGGCTGGGGTACAGTGATGGGTGTCTGAAGGCGCAGAGTAGCTCAGGACGCGGGTATGGATGCGAAAGCACCCGAAAGCTGTCCAGCGAGCGCAGAGGATTGGAGAATGGACTCCCAGTAGCAGAGACTGAACCTGCAGTCACCCCGCTGAGTGGAGAGTAGTAAGGTAGAGGAAGGTGAGATTGGAATGGATAGGGCAGGCTGCCCGTGGCTGCAGCATGGCTCATCATATAGGTGTAAAAGGCGGGGTCGGCAGGATGCGGCCATGTCATAGCCAGCCGCTGTCTCTTGTCCTTCATGCGACGGTTCTGAAACCAAACCTGTAACCAAAAGCAGCAAAGTAGTCGTAAAATAATAGTAAAGACTGAGTCCTAGTGCATTTAAGCAAACCCAACTTGGATAAGAAATAAACCAAGAGGAATGCTCCCATAATTAGGCAAACAGGTAGCATGATGCATATTTCATATAGAATTGTGATCGCTGTATTTCTTATCGTAATTTTAAACCATTCTCGTTGTTTGATGAGCTTGCCCGCATTGATTGGATCAATCTTGGCAGAGTTTTTACCTTTATTGTTGTTTCCGGTAAATTTAGGGCAGCCGCCAACTCGCACCTACGTGGCCTGGACACGTAATTTTCCCGGTAAAACTCTTTCTCCAGTCGTGATATCTGATCCCTCGTGAAAGCTGTTCGATACCTTCGCATCTGGTCAGAAGCATAGTTGAGAGAACCGGGGCCTGAGCCTATCTTGTTGTCCACACCGACTTCTTTGCCGTGGTTCGGCGAGCCCATCGCCAGTCCTTACAGAAAATAAACGTGAGTGATTTTAGGACATAAATCGGTAAGCAGAAACCTTGCAATGGATGGTTAGGGTTAGTATGATCATACTACATCTCTTGCTAATGATTTTTGGTTGCATGATAACACAGAAAAAAAAAAGATGAGTCTGAATTCAGTTCTATATTTTAATATTACTGGATAATTTGGGACAAACGATAGCGCAAAAAAAAACAAAAAAAACATAACAGCTTCCGAGATTAAGACTGCATGTTTTTATTAGCTTTTCTTGATCAATCTCCAGTGGAGAAAATCTAATAAAACATGCACTCTTAATCTCTAAACATATTATGATTTATTTCAAAATATAGACTGAACAAATGCTCGGCTTTGATATTGCATTTAATTTGAATTAATGTGCACTTTGGAGGAAAAGTATTTGAATCATTAATTTGTTGATTATATGCATAGGCTACTTAAAAAACAGCAATAGGCCTACCATTAACTAATATTTGCACTATTTCTTTAAATAACGTTTAATAGTATGAAATAGTATGATTTGAGAGACTCCGTAAGAATTTCAAAGAACCCATATGATACACTGAATAGTTAAATGCAACCGTATTTACAAAGAACATTCTTCAACAAAACAAAAAAATGAAAAAAGTTAATGAGATGTTAGAGATTAGTGTAAGATGACTTAACAACTTGTTAAAGCCCAGACAACACCCAGATACACAGTGGCCTTGTAATTGACTCGTTCATTTAAAAAGCTTGCAATAACGTTACAGGAGCTGACAATCGAACGGTGCACACAAGCAGTGAGCTACACGGCAGATCGATTAAACCTGATAATATGCTCGCGTGTATTGTCTCTCAGCGAGAATTTACAAACATGAGGAGAAAATGTGGATAAATGAATACAAATAAAACAAGAATACTCCGAGCCGTAGTTTTTTTTTTTTACCTTGTCCACTCGGGTAATCCATGCTCTCTGGGGTACAGCTGACATCTATTTCCTCATAGAGGTCTGATTCCGCATCCGAGCTGCTGGCCTCTTTGTTGGGAATGTCTGACAGGTCCCTGTCCGGCGCGGATGGCTTGGTAGCAAGTGTCACATCTCCGTACTTTGCGCTACGGTGTCCCTTTGTCGCGTCATCCACTAGGTTTTGCGAATAAGGCACAGGGCTTAGTCTGTTCTGGTTAATCTGTTTGTCCGGTAACTTGCGCATGGGGTCTCCGGTAGCTTCCGTCAAATTAGAGCCAGTTTTGGCAGAGAGTGCGCCAACCTGACCACCCTCGGCGCGCATCAGCATGTCCTTAGCGCTGTCCATAACCGTTAGACGAGAGCAGACGGCCAGATCTCTCGGAGATTGGTAAAACAGTTTGGAGCAGCAAACGCAGACGAGGAGCTGTGCGATGCGAGCGCTCGAGAGTGCTGCACGAGCTCTGGGAGGGATCACCATTGCCCTCTCTCTCCTCACGCGCTGTCATTGTTAATAGGGCAGTCGTCATAATAGAAGGCTCAGTGACACCACGCGTCGATTTAGAGTGAATAAACAGAGTGGGAGAGTAGTCTAGCAGAGACAGAGGTGAATTCAAGGCTACATCGCCGAATATTAGAAGCATGAAAGATGCACCATGCTTTACCTTTTTTAACACGTTTAAATTACAAGATGTTCACACTTTATGATTGTGTCATAATAATAAAGTGTTTGACTCAGCATTGTTCATATTTCTCCCTTAGAAATTTCGTAATTTAATTTAATGTGTAGCCTATGTTATTATTGTGTTGGAATAATTAAAATTATCATAGTGGACCCAATATAATAACCAGAATATCAATGGCATTTTTGTTTTACTGAACTCATATAATCTTCTCTCATAAGAGAAGAAAGTGTGGTTGAGGGAATTTTTGATGGATTAAAAAAAACTAATGTCCATTAACGAGGACAGTCAAGGTTGGAATAATGTGATAGAACGCAGTTATGGTAAAACCCTATCTATTATCTCCCTGTCTTAAGCCCACTTGGATAGGAAGGAGTCATAATGGCAGCCTTTCGGAATATATTAGCACATGTTCTTCGCCGATCAACACAGTCAGTGCGCGTTGGAAGACGTCAGACTGAATGGGAATATTCCAAAGATGAGGAGGGCTGTCTCTCTGCCAGTGGCGTAATTTGAAGTGTACAAGTTCCATCCTTTCTTCAACGCACCATCTCAGTCACGCTCTCTTCCCTTCGCTTTTCCTCCCGCCCTAACTCGATCTTCCAAAGTGGTGTCAAGTAAAGTGCAAAAAGGTCAGGCCCCCGTGACCAGGAATAAGAATAACAGGTTATTTGACATTTAATTAGATTTGTTTGAGCCGCGCCAACAATGCATATACCCTCACCGCCTGGCGGGAAGCAGCTTTCCAGTTTTATTTCTGGAATGTTTAAATTTGAACTCTAGGTTTCAGATGATTAGACTCTATATTCACAATTATTAACGCGTACATTTTTTTGGTTACACTTTATTTTAAGGTGAAATATTTACATTGTACTAACTCAAATAAGTAGCCTACTGAGTAGCCTAATATTAATTAACATGTAGCCTACTAGAGTTAGAGTTAGGGTTAGGGTTTGGATTAGAGTTAGGGTTAGTTACTTGTAATAACGCATAATTTACTGTTATTAATATAGTAAGTACATGAAATAACGTGTCTTTAAATACGTCACCTTAAAATAAAGTGTTACCAATTTTTTCCAATAATGTTATAATTCCACGTGTTCCAATATCAAATGAACCACAAAATAGGTACTAAACAAAGAAGAAATAGGCCTATATAAATTTTGGTCTTCAAATCCTGCCCATCATTACAATATGCAAATTAGTTTTTTTCTCCTGTATTGTTTTTTATATTGCACCTATCTTGATTATGATATTCTTCAACGCGTTTTCTTAATACATCTTAGAATCCATTGTCTTTAATTTCTGACTTATTTTTATTTATTTTTATCTGCATGTCTCACATATAGCCTAGTTGAAAGCATGAGCAGACTGAAATGGACAAAGTTCAAAATCCTGTTCTGTCTTTTGGTCGTTGACAAAACCAACCCTTTAATGAGAACGAGGCTTATGAGTTTCGGGCTCCAGGAGACGAGTCTGTCGGGTATATTATTGGCTGCAAAGATAACCCCGCGCACTGCTTGCTTTCAGGGAGGAGGCTTTGATGTCGGATTTCGGGCAGTAAAATTAAGTTCTGTGATGAAGTTCAATAGCTTTAAAGAATATGGCCGCAGTAGTTTTAAACTTGATATTGCTTCTCAAACCAAATGGCTTTCATCGTTTTTGGTGGCGTAATATAACCTGCTACAACTGTGTGGCTTTTCCTTATAACCTTGTAACACTGTTGATGCATCACATAGGCAGCAATAGAATCATAACCCACTGGGATGTAATTAGCTCGACTTCTGTATCTTAATTGCACACAAACCACCCATCTCTCTTAAAGAAAACATGTACGACATTTTCCAAAATTGCCCAAATGTTTTTTATTAAAATACATCATTTCAGTTTAATTAAGTTAATTAAAATAATTCACGAGTTCGTTAAAAGTACCAAGATAGTAGGCCTAATTAACCATATCAGGTTAAGGGGTGGTTAGTAGAGTATTTTATGAAGTTTGCGTTTCAAAGGGTTTGTTGACAACCGTGATTATTGCCTCAGTGATTATTATCTTGTAGCCTATGCAGTTCAACGCTTCCGTCTTCTCATTTCTCATCAGTCTTCTTTCACGTTCTCTCCTCTAGTTTAGCGTATGGGAAATCCGGGGACGTTTTACGCGCGCATCGGGTGCGCCTTGAGTGAATGGGACGCGCATGTTGTGCAGTGACGTCAAACGCTCTGTTTGTGTGGCCGCGGTGACAGTTCTCTGAATCATCAAAGCTGTCCTCGTGCGCCCTCGCCTGTTAGGAAAGATAAGAGCACTGCAACTCTCTCTCTCTCTCTCTCTCTCTCTCTCTCTCTCTCTGTGTGTTCTTTATTGACAAGGAAATATGTATAGCTACTTAAAATGAAATGTACAAAAACAATAAATTTAACGTAAAATGATGATAATGCAAATAAAAAAGTAATGTTAGAAAAAACTAGCAACCCTAAGGTCCTGGTTTCAATTCTGCTAAATGCGTATGTGAACTTTAAAAAAAGAAAAAGACAAAAATAGATTCATTTAAAGAAGAAATATTAATAGCAATTAAGCAATGCAAACTTAAAAAGACTGAATGCATTGTAATTAGCATGTTTAGTAATGGAGATAGATTCAGATCACTTACTGTCCCATATTGTGGCAGACAGACAGATACAATCACACAGCAGTGCTTTTGTTTCCCTTGAGAGTTTCTCACTGTAAGATTGTCAAATGTGCAGTGTATCGGTTTAAACATTTACTGGATGATTCTGTTTTTTTGGGGGTTTTTTGGCAGAAAAGTGGGTGGTAACACTTTATTTTAATACACGTACTTACTATAGTAATAACAGTAAATTATGCATAATTACAAGGAACTAACCCTAAACCAAACCCTAACCCTAATTGTAACTCTAAAGTAAGTATACATGTAGTTAACTAATGTTACTCAGTACTTGTTTGAGTACAATGTAACTAAGTCACCTTAATAAAAACACTGGTATGTCCAGTGTTAGTGGTTAGTGAAACACCAGGACTTAAGTTGGTATTGCATTCTCTCTCTTGGTATTGCAGAGCTTAATAATGAGTTTTAGATGGTTTCAGAATGTGATTGGCCTTTTTTAATTCCTTAATAATCCTGTAATGTTTTTTTTTTACCTCAAACATGGACCTTTTTTAGCTTGCAAAAAGATATTTATGTATCAATGCAACAGGTTATCTTTTGGCCGTGCAAATACTGTGGGACAATAAGTAGCCTTTCAAATCTCTTAACAAGAAGTGCCATCTGATCTTCAAGGTCATGAGAATAGAAGTCAAACCAAAATTGCTTAAAATTATGTAAACAGAATAATTTTATTTGAATAAATGAATATGTTTGGCCTGACTATGGCTCACACAACATGGACCCTGATTTACATTCCTCATGTCTCCTTTTGTGTACATTCCTACACCACCAATAAACCTTTTTGTGGGCAGTCCTTGCATGCATCCTTGAACTTTAAACAATCATATATTTGTAATTCTCTCCTGGAAAGCACAGGCTGCATCTTGTACTTTTTTTGCACAACCAAGTCTTTAAATTCAATGGACAAATTCTCAAATTATTGTAAGTTATATCGAGTTTGAGGCTAGGCCTGTTTGCATTGGTTGCATAAATTCCGCACACACTTTACGCTGCTGTCCAATATTTGGGCACTTGATCACAACTGATTCTCCCCAGTTATCTAATAATAATGATTCTCTCATTCTTAAATTAAGAATCTTTCCTTCCTATTTTCCCTTCAAACGATTTAAAATTTAACACAAAGTTTCCTGTATCGTATCTTAGCAAGTTTATATTTACCATTATACTTTTGTAGCGTATTCACAACTCCACTTTTTATTGCCACCAAGCTTATAACAGTATCCGTGTTTTTTCGTTTGCATTCTCTTTCAGCTACGCGTGTGAAACTGATGCACCATCACATGTCTAGGCCCAGTAAGTAATAAAATCAGTAGCCTATAATATTTAAACTCTGATCAGTATTTTATTTATTAGACGACAAATTATTTCTCTTTTAATGTCATCACTCGCTGGCCCCCATGCAACAGTGTTTCCTTTCTTTGGTTGATTAACAGTTTAAGTGATCTATAAGTAGAATGGGAACACTGAACTCAACTTGCTGTCTAGTTTATTGTGGTTTCTTCTTGACAAGTCTCTTTGCTTGTCATGTTAAGTATAGGATTAAATAGCAAAATGGACTCATAAGATGTTGCGGTTTCTGTAATTCTGGTGTGAACGCAGATCAGAGGGGAATTGTAGGCCTTGTCGCGCGTTGACTGAACCAGGTCCGCCCATAGTGCTTCCCAAACTTCCGCTAGAAGTTTAACAACAGTGCCCAACTTGAACTTGACCATGACGCGCACAGAATAGTCCCCACAACTTCACTTTCCCACTTTCAAATATGTAGTAATTTAATACTTTTTTAAGCAGACCTATATTGCATAAAAAGTACATATTCTAAATAAAATAAAATAAACACCCTCTACATCCAGTGATCCAGTGTCCAACTAAAGGACGCTTACCAGAAGAGACGGATGCCAAAACACGTGCACATTGGTTTCCATTTATCATAATATCATTTACTTTGGGAGGATGTCCAAATTTAAACCGTACCCGAAATCTCACTGGCCTGTATGTGCGTGAAATTTATTTTAAGACATTCATCGACTCGACTGTCTCTGAATTTTGTATCGCTTTTTGTTATGAACTTTGTATTTGATAAATGCTTTGAATTTGTCTTTACACGCTAATTTTGTTTAGGCCTGTAAATGACTTGTGTAAATAATCCATGTGGATAAATACATAGGCTAAGACAAATCGATTTTTACAGAAATGTAGTCTCTAATTTGAAAACTTCGAAGGAAATTAAAAGCGGAGTTAAAAATGAGAGCGAGGAGTATAGCCTATATGAGTAATAATAGATCGTAGCCTATCACAAAATGTGATATAAACAAGTTATATAAATGCAATATAAACAATGTATATCTGTTGATTATATTACACAATTTGGAAATTATCAACAAGGTTTATTTGTCCTTCCTTGAATTTGGGCCTGACAACGACAACGGTTAATTTGACGAACGAGTGTTAAACTGTGAAATGTCGTTTTTATTGTTCTAGGATGCGTCAATGTGTCATACAAATGCAGATTTAATGCACATTTAAAATATTAATCAATATCAATAAACAAACCATGTATTTGCGAATTTGTAGTGTTCAGTTCATTCATAAGTCAGAAAAAATATAGCATTTACTGTGGATGAATTTATGTTGTGCATAATCGATTATTTCGTTTAAGGCTTTCGTTAAAAACACTATTGTTCATTCATGGGTAACAAAGCAACTGAGATACAACTTGTAAAAGGAAAGGCAGCATCTTTAGATTTTCTAATCGAGAAAATAAATGTTTTTGCCCAATGCATTGAACCATTATTTAACATTATTTTTGTGGGTTCATCTTTACTGAAAAGTTAGCCTAATAAATGTTCCGATCATGTTTGATAATTGAGCAATGTCCAATGCTATGCATTGCACTTTACTTCTCAACGCGTTTGACTTTACTTCTCAACGCGTTTGACTTCATGCAGCTAAATATAAAAATTGTATAAAATTTATTAAAAAAAATTTTTTTAAATAGAACATTTTCCCAGTACAATTGATGATAAACGCACAGTCTTATTTCCATATTTGAATGGTTAAATATGTTGCTTGTGGCTACCTATATTATTTCGTAATAATCATTATAAAAACATTCAGCCTATTGGTAAGAAGTTAAAATGCACGTTAAACAAATATTTTATTAAAATATTATTTTGGTTTTGCAGTGAAAAATAAGCCTTTCGATGTTGTTATCTATTTTGTTGACTAAACGAGAAATATCCCCTAACATGTGGTAGGAGTAGAATTCATTGATATTAAAGATAGGCTACCTATATATTTACTCATACTCTTGTAGAATCACAAACGTGTCCTGCATTGTTATTTAACACGCATGCCCACAGATCACAACACGCGCTATACGCACAGTGCTTCCCTTCCTAACACCCCACAGTATTATTTAACCAAATTTTCAAAAAAATAAATAAAATTTAAACATCACTTTCAGTTCACTAGCCTGAAATCACAGTAAAATATTCGTTTTAAATATTAGCTATTACTATAGTCTTACTACTACTACTACTAATACAAATAATAATCGTAATAATAATAATAATAATAATAATACTGTTGCCCGTGCTGTGTGTTTCTCTGGACAAAAAGTCTGAATGAGTATTCTGCAGGCTTTTGTAGAGTTGTTGATGTTCAAAAGCCGTCCGGTAAAGATAAAAGATGCGTTCACTAAATCTTTGCATTGTCATATTAATACATTCTAGTTGAGCATGTGGAATAATCAGGAAAATAAAGAAATAATATATAAAATATGTAATTATAAATATTTAATATAATAATAAAAGATGTTTATAGGCTATGCGCTCTTAGGCCTACTTAGGCCTACGTATATTCTTAATAGTTACTTACGTATATTCTTATTTTGTCTGCGAAAAAAGCACATAGAAAATGTCTCGGATCATGCCGTTGTGTAGTTTTCTACCATCAAACTCTCAATGTTCGAGCTACTAAGAAAACAAAAAGTAGCTTAGTTTACACATCAGGAAGTAATTACACATAAAAAAAACATGATGTGTTGTTTTATGAATCAGAATAATATGTAGAATTACATTCAAGAATAATTCGCGCGCTCTGGACTGCAAATTAACAGGGTTATTTTTCGAAATTTCTGAAGAATCATTTTCATGCAACATCAGAACCAAATACAAATTTTTTCCTGCATTCAAGCATTCAGAAAACATTCGTGCGCCCAATATTTAGTTTGACGCCTTTCAACCTTCTTACCTAAATAGGCTAGGCCTACATCGTTTTCTTCCAAAAACAAAATCGAAAGGAACTCGTATTAAATTGTATTCATTCTCCATAGATTCGCTAACATCTGTGATACAAAGTGGCAGGCCAGACTGGCCAGTAAAAGTAAAATTAAAAGGCTTCTGTGACGTATCTCATTCACCAAAGATTTCTCACCATTCGACTCTTCTCTTTTGTAAGCTTTGAGACTAGCCATCAAAGTCTGAATAGGCCAACAGGCACAGTGTCGCGGTCAGACGACAACTTTCAACTTGACCTTGGCCTGCAGACGCGTCAGCTCCGCACGTAAAACGCACAGTCGAATACAGGGGGTGTTCTCTGTCTCCGCATCTTGTAAACAAAACGGAAGCCGTCGCAGCAGGACTTCATGCCACGTTCAAAATTTGGACCTTTTTCTTTAACTGCCATCACTTGCAACCAATTTTCTAAGTATTGTAAAAAATAACCGGTAGATTTCGTTGTTAACCGTTAAAGGGCACACCTGGCTTGCTGTAGTAGCACACACTTGTATTGCATCATAAGTCGTGCAAAGCTTACAATTTGATGTACGAGTAGCCTATAGCCTGTTGTTTGAGGATGTAAAAATGATTCGAAGATTTAGAGAGTAGCCTACTTTTTTTTTTGGAAAATTATGTAGGTCTACTTTTTAAACCTCTTTAATGAGCAGTAAACACGGTGCATTTAAAAAAAATCTTATTCAGTTATTTTGAAATCTTAATCTTCAAATTGATTGCTGGGCCACCAACTGAACAGTGGCAGCCGCTCACAAATGGCGATCATGCACAAATGGATGTTTGCAAAAAATTGACTGGAATCTTGTGCAAGATTCTTATACAATTATACAATATTCGTTCAATGTTTACTCCAGCGCTCGTGACTATTTCAAATAAGAAAACAGTAGGCTACCTAATGAACCTTCTTGTTCTAGTTCCATGAAAGTGGATACAGAGATAGAATCGCTAAGACCACATCTGGATTCACCATTTTCCGTTTATCTATCCATTCACCTTCTTCAACATCTTTAAACGGGTAAAATCCTTTGACAGATAGTCATCTCACATCACATCGAGGCATTTTTCCTCGGTTTAATTGTTAGCACTTGAGGTGATTATCGTCCTAGTTTACATATCACATGACCAGTTTTGAGCCAATCGAGTCGTGATCCTGGACGTGCGCAGGGTGAGTCAGAGCCGCTTGACTCTCGCGGATTCGACTGTCTCCTCTTTTTCAGTCTCGGGGCTTCTCAATAAAGAGCCACACGTCTCAATGTCCGACGGGCTATGACAACGTCACTGCTTCTCCGCACGCGCTGGATTGACCCGGTCATGTTTCTCTATGATAACGGTGGCTGCTTGGACGACACCGGCAAGAATATGGAAGGGTTCACGGGAGGTAACTTCTCGCCGAGCCCGTGCAGGAATTTAATGGCTCACCCTGCCTCTCTTGCGCCCAGCGCTGCCTATCCCTCAAGCGAAGTGGCTGCCGCTGGAGCGGGTGAGCCTGGTAAGCAATGCAGCCCATGTTCAGCTGTCCAGGGTTCAGCCAGTGCTTCAATCACATACGGATATTTCGGTGGCGGTGGATACTATCCTTGCCGAATGTCCCACCACCACGGGGGCGGTGGAGGTGTGAAACCATGCACCCAATCCCCTGTCTCTTCCTCACCTTACGGGGAAAAATACATGGACACGTCCGCTTCTACAGGCGAAGATTATACCAGTTCGCGCGCCAAGGAGTTTTCCTTCTACTCGAGCTACGCCTCGAGCCCGTATCAGCCGGTTCCGAGCTATCTGGATGTGCCTGTAGTCCAGGCAGTGAGCGGGCCTGCAGAGCCCCGGCATGAGTCCTTATTACCAATGGAGAGTTTCCAACCGTGGGCGATCACAGCCAGTGGCTGGAACGGGCAGGTCTACTGCACCAAAGAGCAGCCACAGACGGGAAACGTGTGGAAGTCTTCTATACCAGGTAAGGCTATTGTCAGAATAGCGCAAAAAAAAAAAAAAAAAAAAAGAATGAAAAAGTCTTGTACTAGTATTATACTTATACTTTTTTACCCAGCGTATCAAAACGGTGTGTTCATATTGCATCTATAACATCGCATACAGTAGGCTACTGTGCATTCATCCTTAAACACATTTCAATACTCTTATTGCAATTTTCTTTTCAGAGGTAGTGTCTCATGGAGGGGCAGACGTCAGCTCCTTCCGCCGCGGGAGGAAAAAACGTGTTCCATACACCAAGCTGCAGCTTAAGGAGCTGGAACGGGAGTATGCCGCCAACAAGTTTATCACCAAGGACAAACGCAGGCGGATATCCGCTCAGACCATTCTGTCTGAACGGCAGGTCACTATCTGGTTCCAGAACCGAAGGGTAAAGGAGAAAAAAGTCGTCAACAAATTAAAAAGCAGCAGTTAGCTTTTGCTCTGTGTAAAGGTATAGCTAAGTGAACAATCGTAAACAGTGATGGCCCATACACACTCAAAGCTATGAAATTATAGACGTTTTAACGAATACATGTTTTCCTTGGACTACTGCTTTGAAGTGATCACTTTGGATCGGACAGGGATGAAAGTGACGCGGTGCGTCATTTCTGCGCTGCAAACGGTGTATGGCCATATTCCCAACTCAGGACAAAGAGGGCCAAAAGATAAGTCTGTTTGTTGAGATTATTTACTGCTCACCAAAATATCTAATGAAGAGAAATACATTGGATATTTAAATTGTGATACTGTAACTCTTTACAGTGTGGTACGAGTTTTTTTTCACCACCCCCATTGTCGATTATAATTGATTTTATACTTTGCTTGAAATCTCAAGTTCATGAAATTTCGTATCATGCTGGAGAATATGAGGCATGGAGCCTGTAGTTTATCAGGTCCATGTTCAATCTGTGGTCATATTTGTGCCAAAAAAAATATACACTATAAACGTACTGTGTGTGTGTGTGTAGCCTACCTTATGTGTGTTTTGTCGTTGTGTTGCGCAAAATCCGTCCTAATAAACCATTCTTAAGAAAATGTATGGCGACGTATTAATTTATACCCTTGTATTGCAACATCAAACCACATGACAAAAATGAACCATTAAAATGGCAAAAATACAAAACTTGAACTTGAATTGCATTTAACACGCTAAGAATCTTTGTAAATGCAGCAGTTGATGCAAGCAAATAATTGACCTGTTGGATGGTATCCAAAACTTTATGGACTGTTAAAGACGTATGTCTTCAGCGTGAATATATGATTTTTCCCCTGTCCGTAGGCTGTAACAAGAAGTGATGCGAATTTGCTCTTGAGTTATGTAAAACTAGGTGGGTGCGTACCTCAGCCGTACGATAGAGCAATTGCGCCATCTTCTGATATACATTTGTAAGTGAAGTAGCCGGCCTTAGTCATTTTAATTATTAAAATTAATAAAGCCTAAAAGGAAACATTTGTACAAATTGAATCCCACATAATGATCTGTTATGTAGCCTATTAATGCATTACTCATTCAGTTTACTTTTGCCTGTGTTGGAGGTTAATTTCCACAGAGCGTATGCAAATTGGTTAATAATAGGCCTATAAAATAAAAACAAAACAAAAAACAAATAGGCCTAGGCCATGGACTCAAAAGTAATTAAAATATAGGCCTATACAAAAGAGCGATCTCGGGACAATATTGTTTTTAACAAATGTATTATAAAATTATAATAAAGGGTTACCATGTTTTTTGGAGATCGCTTGAATCTGTTCACGTTGCTTCTCGGTC
This sequence comes from Tiaroga cobitis, assembly GCA_030578255.1. Taxonomy (NCBI): domain Eukaryota; kingdom Metazoa; phylum Chordata; class Actinopteri; order Cypriniformes; family Leuciscidae; genus Tiaroga; species Tiaroga cobitis. The sequence continues at coordinate 31,658,743 of CM060609.1, forward strand.
AAGAAAATTTCATGTACGGTTGCATCATATATATTTTATATACATGAAACATTTAAGTTGCAGACTATTTGAATAATTGAGACAAAAATTAAGACTTGTAGATAAATGTCAATTTGTGCAAATTACACATGCCGGACAAGGAGGACAAATTCTAGAATTTCGTGTTTATCAAGCCCTTTAATGTGCATCGAACCTAGGACAATATGAAGATAAAACTGTAAATTTGCTCAGGCTTGATTTCTAATGACAGCTAAAAGGCAGAAAGTGTATTTAATATAATTATTTAAATTTAATTAACGTGATGTTAATATTAAATGTCTTTAATTATAGCTACATCTTTAAATAATTTTCAAAAATAGATTTCTTTTAGAAAGCTTATAGAATTTGGAATACATTTTGTTTTATAATAGAACGACTGCAGCTGAATCCTCTCGAATTCTGTTGTTATGCTCTGGCTTTTCATTTTAGTTTTGGAGTACAGTATAGTTTTTGAATCATGTCATGAGTAATTTTTAGATCAGGTTTCATGGGGTGTTTAATTCTTTTTTTTTAGTTTGGCAAATAGGACCCACACAAACAGACATGCATGTAAAATGCTTTTTAAACTTATTTATTTTAGCCATCCTTTGTTGTGTTTTTTTTACGTTTAAAAATAAAGTCTTATGATTAACTAAATTTAACAGGAAGGTATTTTTATCAAGTTGGTCAAGATTTATCAAGATTTTATCAAGAAAACTATGAATTGGGCTGACTGTTGAATCGTTATCACAGACACAACTGGTTAGTCTAAACAGACTATTGGCCAAAATATTGGCTAAATATAAAAATATGTAAACCTTAATTTAACACGCGATTGGTACATTTACACAAGTAAATTTCAAAGTTAAAAAAAAAGAAGAAATTATAACACCCTCCCTAACTTTAGACAACCAGAATTTCCTTATTTTGCAGCTTCTGCAACTGAAGTTTCAGTGTGCATTAGGCCTATCTTACAACTATCGACGGCCCTCATATGAATTTCCAAAACAGTTTATTATTAGTATTATTATTCCATGTAAACAAATAAATATAGGGTTCTAGTTTCTAGGTTATTTATTGTAGGCTGTATACCTATACACACCCGATATTAATCTTTATACATTAGCTAGATTTTCATAATTAGGTAGGCTAACTGATTTGACGCTGCTGATGAAAAGATGCTTATGCCTTCCAAAGTCACGTTTCAGTTTTCCGCGTCAGCCTGTCTGTGTGTTGGTCTGTTGTGTTGACGTAATGTCTCAAGTGCGCGCACGTAGTCTCGAAAGAGTGAGTGCATTTGAACCATTAGTGAGTCATTTTCTCACTAGTAAAGCTGGTTTCTGGCGCCATCTACAGAACCAAAATGTAACCGCACCTGCACATTTTTAATTTTATTTATTTATTTAAAAAAAAAATTTTTTAGGGGTGGAGTACTTTTATCTCTGGATATCTTTTTTTCTCTCTCTCTCTGGATTTTATGGGCTGTTGTCCGTTAGTGAACGATCAGAATTCGATTGTATTGCAGCCTGCGTCCTAAAACGGAGCTGTCATAAAACATTTATTTGTTTTAATAATTTTAACGTGATTTGTTCTATAAAACACTTTAACATGACCGTATTGATAGAAAACAAAGAAACTAAAAACTTTGAGAATTATAGATGAAGATAATTTAAATATAGGCCTATAGACAATTGACCAAAGAAGCCTATTAATTAAAAAAAAATGTTTAGGTATAATTCGGCATATAAGACTTTGGCTCAAACACCCGAATGTTTCATGAGAGAATGTTGGAATGTGTTGTGAGAAAGATTAGAGATTTGTGAATGACTGGTACAATGCCGCGGTATTTCTCAGGTTTCATTCTGTGAGCCATTAGAAGCTCGGGGTGGACGTCTAGACAATGAAAGCCAAGGCCACATACAATCTCAAACGTATGCCCTACGTCTGGTTTATCCATTTTATTAAAAATAGGCCTATGTATTTTATATTTGATAACTGTAAGTAGTTATGACCTACTTTGTTTGATGTAGAATTTCATGACGCAACGGCTTTGTCAGATAGCCTGCAGAGATATATTTGTTAGATGCATGCCTGGTCATTTATCGCGCTCCTTTTAAAAACACGACTCGATCAAATAATATTGCTATAAAGTAGCCTATTTAAAACATTTCTAATGGAGAAGGAGATGGTAGAGATACAAATAGAAATCATAACCTCCAAATTCAAACATAAATTATCCCAACACTATATTCTAAAAACAACAGAAAAAAACTTAAAATGCGCTTCATGTGGTAAAACGTTATTTATTTGAAATTGTTCTAGTCAAAAACAACATCGCTGATACATTACACAAATACATTATGTAACAAAAGATATAAACTATTTTAAGTAACATTGTCTTAAACTTTAACATTGTCTTAAACTTTAATAAAAAAAATCCCATATGTGTATGTATAGGCTATAGGCTAGGCATTACATATTATAAAATGGATTTAAAATGGTTAAAGCAATATTTATATATATATATATATATGTGTGTGTGTGTGTGTGTGTTTACTTTAACCATTTTAAACAAAGTTATTCATGACTAGAACATTTACATGCATGTAACTGTTTAAGTCATGAATTTATTGCATCCTCCGTCAGTCACTGAATTGTCGTGCTCTTTTAAAACAATTTTCTTTGACAATATATTTTTAAAAGTGTCAAAAAATACAAAAATACAGGTTTTAAGCGGTCACTTTAACCTGAAATTACGCCTAATCTTCTAGATAATGTATACGCTTTGTAGATAACACATGTGATACACACATGATATAAGTAAATCCTGCAGGAGTTAGGCCTACTTATCAGTGAAATTAAATCCGTAGTTTTAGGATGTTTGGATAGCGGATGTAGCATGCCAATTTCAAAAGTCTTTGTAGCTTGGTTCTAAATAGAATCGAAACCTTTTTAATTCCATCTTGGAATTCGTTTTTTTTCTTTGTTTGATCCTCATTGGAATGTACAAAGTAAAAAGACGCTAAATGGCATTATTTAGCGTTATTTACAATTGTTTGAAGACAATAAAATTATTTATTTTAAAATCATTATTGTTGTTAATTATTGTGTAGGCTGTTGTTTTTAAAAATTGGCAATATAACAGAAACTATCGTAATATGCTGCATGTTTTTTAATAGGCTATAGGAACATTTTACAAATAAGTAATTTGTAATCTAATTTGTAACTAATTGTAGACCATTAATTCTCCGCCCGCATGCCCAAGCAACAAAAAAAAAAAAAAAAAAAAAAGAAAAAGAAAAAAGCAAAGGGCTCATTAACTGTTCTGCTGTTTCTGCATTTGTGAGGCTTGCTTTTGCAATGTTTCGCTGAGGTTAATGGGGATGTCTACAATACAACTGACAATGCTTTGTAGTAGCCTACTTAAAGTGATATTCATGGGGATCGGCCACTCCATCCAGTTCTAAATCCAGTTTGGCTGCAAAAACATGATTTTTTTTTTCTTTTGATTAGATTAAATATGATTTATCTTCACATTGATTATTCTTTTTTTACGGTTACTAAAAACGGCGTGTTGCTGCGTGTGATATAGGATAGGCCTATTATATTAATGTTATGAATTACTTTGTGGCATTAGTGTGAGAGAGACTGTAGCCTATTCAATTTTATTGGGTGGTTTCGTTCTCTCTTTTTTTCCTCAAGTGCCTGTTTTCCCCTACTTGTCACGTTATATTGCTTTCTGTCGTTCCCTTATGTGAAAGCGACATTTCTGACTGAAACTCCATCCGGGGCATAGAGTGGCTTGCGTGGCGTTTGTTGTTCATTCTCTTTTTCAGACTTGCGCGGTGGGCGGTAGCCCGTCCCCCTCCCCGAACTTGAAGTCGACCCTGAGGGAGGGGGTGCGGGCCGCAACATCAGACTAGACATAGATACACTGGGGAAGAGAAAGTCAAAAGAGCAATAGAATAAAATTATGCCATAACTTTATATAATAACAAGTTGATACAATCTCTTTTAGGCCTGTATGTATAGTTGAATATTAATGTCCGTGTGGCATTATATCGTATTATTCATATATTCTTATTATTTCAGTCCATGTTCCTGTTATTATAAAAAGGCTATTATTTTGTCTAAACTAATCTTAAGTTACCTTGCTCTTAAACTGTAGCGCTTCGCTATAGAGTCACTTACTTTTTTTGGAGTAGGCCTACAGAGAAATTGTTGTCTTTAGCTGAGATTTGCGTCAGTGCTACCCATTCATCTTGGCTGAGCAGCATAGTTCTGTTGTGTAGAAGAAAAAATAAGATGTAGGCCTACAGGGGGTCGCACTATATAGATCGTACAAATTGCATCAAAATATCTGCTTGCCCATCACAGGTTTCCGTTGCACTAGGTCCCAAATACTGGAAGCTTTAAAGCACACGGCGCGGAATTTGTCACGAGTTGACGAAGAGGCGGAGCATCTGGTCTCGGGGCCACAGATTTTGTGTTTGTGTCATTCCAACGTTATCAACCTATTACTGGTGGTAATAGAATCGCATAATCAGAATGTTTTTAAAAGCCCGACAATCACACCGTGCAAACATTATAAACATTGCACTAAAGGCTCATGTTTCTCACCTCCCTCTGCGTTCCTCGGAGGCACGTATGGATTAAGGGTAATGTGTTGTGGAAAAGCGAGGCCTTTACAGGCCTAATCCAGGTTTAAAATCTACGGTTAAACTTGTTTATTCTCGGGTCTTTCAAAAGTAAAAATAATAATAATAATAATAATAATAATAATAATAATAAAAATAATAAGAAACACCTTTCTAGAAGGGCTGCCAAAACAAAATGTCACACACGATATTTAAAAAACAATAACAAGGTTCTGAAATTTGAGATAGTTGCCAGAATTTTGTTAGGCCTATAAAAGAAGGTCCCGGTATATACTGTAAAAAATCTTGAATTGAAGTTTAAATTATGTATAATTTATTTAGTAGACATATATCTTTAGTCCTATATAGCCTATATCGCGTTAACGCACAAAGTGGCCGCGGTGATGCATCTGAAGGTATTTCGTTAGTCCTTTGGAATGAGTATTGCAAAAACTGAACAGAGAAGTAACCTAACGATCTAGGCCTAATTATTACCAATAATCATGTGTTCAGATTTCTATTCAGGCTAATCATTAACTGTTAAATGTCATGCTGCTATTACTGCTTGCATTTGTTGTGTCAAATAACTTAATGAAAACAAAATAAGAAAAATGATTGAAAGACTGTAAGGTATAGTGAATATATTTCTAAATGTTTTGTTTTAGGCCTATGATTTCTGGATTACAGAAACCATACACTTTTCTCAACAGCCTTTTATAGAAAGATAGTTTGCCGTTTGTGGTAAATATCCTGTTGGCTCTATTGGCCTATAGCATTGTTCGCTCGCAGTCACAAACAATGTTTTCCTGACTTGTAAACTTATAAGAATACAGGCTATTCTGGGAATACTTTATAATAATTTTTTAGAATTTCATTTAGAAAACAGTAATACATCATAACGTCTATTTTTCAGTTCAAAATATATTCAAACATCCCTGTCAATTTAACACAATCCTGATTATGTGTTCCGCCGCCTCAACAGATTTTTTTAATCTTCACAAACTAGGCTACATTTCGCAAAGACATTAGGCTACAAATACATTCGTAATTCAGTTGAAACGGATAGCTTTCTCGTCAATATAGGCCTACAAACAGTGAGCGAGGATTTATCAATTTCTTTTCCAGATCACGTGACCCTGGCCTCAGTTGGACTGGACAGAGATGAATTTCCACGTCATCTTACGTCTCAACATTTCTGCCTCTCTATACCCCTACAACTCGGGTAAGAGGCACGCGCACATGAGAGCATGTTGTGGGCGTTGCGTAAAGGTCTCGCTAGCCCAAGCTAGACGCTGCGCGGGTACAATGATGGATTTTGACGAGAGGGTTTCCGTTGGCTCCAACATGTATCTGCCCAGCTGCACATATTACGTTCCGGGTGCTGATTTCTCCACGTTGCCCTCTTTTCTATCTCAAAGTCAGTCTTCTCGTCCCGTCACCTACTCTTACTCCTCTAACCTGCCTCAGGTACAGCATGTCAGGGAGGTTACATTCCGTGACTATGCTATTGACGCGTCCGGTAAATGGCCTCACCGGGGTCCACTGGCTCAGTGTTATCCGTCGGAGGACATTGTACACAGGGAGTGTTTACCAGCGGCAACGACAGTTGGTGAAATGTTCCCCAAAAATAATACATCGGGGTATTATCACTCTACGTCGAACTCGACCTCCGCGCACAATTTCTACGGCAGTGTTGGAAGAAACGGGGTGCTTCCTCAAGCATTTGACCAGTTTTTCGACAACGCTTACGGCGGCTCGGACAGTGTAGGGAACAGCGACTTTGCAGCGAGGGATAAAACGCACTCCAGCAAACAGCCAACGCCAGCGCCCGCGCCGGAGCAGGACTCCGAAGGAAAGGAGCGACAGGAGACCAGTAGTCCCGAATCTTCTTCCGGAAACAATGAGGAAAAGACTAGCGGTGCGAGCAGTAAGTATGAGCTCAGCGAGACTGTCATGCGAGAAAGTTTGCAATCTTGCCGCTCCTGTTAAATTTTTATATGCTGTTTTATAAGCGTATAAGGTTTATAGAGGGCCTGAGATTTTCCCAACAAAACCTAGGCTACTTATAAACTGTGAGAATCACGTGCTTGGAATTGAAATTGGCCATGAAAAGACTCAAACCTAGCCCAATTTTAACTTTAACTTTAAAATGCGTTTAAGTGGCCGCAGTGATTTCACGGGAATGCTTACAACATTTGTAACAGGCTTCTCGTGTGTCTGGTAGGCTAATTCATGCATGTTTTTTCCACTGGTTCAAAAAATAAGAATATAGCCTACTATTATATATATATATATATATATATATATATATATATATATATATATATATATATATATATATATATATAATTTTACAGCGCTTTTGATAAAAAATAGCTTGTAGGCTAAAATAAAACGGTTCGACTTATTGTTTTCGTATTTAATAATAACGCTGACAACCATTACTAATATTATTAGCCTATTAATAATGATAATAGGCTATATGAATAATATAATGCTATATAATAATATAGCCTATGTAATAATAAATAATATATTCGTTTAGCCTATATTTATATATTTGACATTAATAAACTCAATAACCAATATTCTATAGCCTATAGGCTATTCTTCTCTTTCATAATCTAAGCAATGACACTTTTTTTGTCTCACGTTTTTTTTCTCTCATTGTCTCAGGTGGACCCAGGGTACGCAAGAAGAGATGTCCCTACACTAAATTTCAAATTCGGGAGCTCGAGAGGGAATTCTTCTTCAGCGTGTACATCAACAAAGAAAAACGACTTCAGCTCTCACGGATGCTTAACCTCACCGATCGCCAAGTTAAAATATGGTTCCAGAACCGGCGCATGAAGGAAAAGAAACTAAATCGGGACCGGTTACAGTACTACACCAACCCACTGCTCTAGAACAAGGAAATATCAACAGATAATATACAACAGCTGCAATAATGAGATCACATACGAGACGTTATATAGACTCTCAGCGGTTAACTTCAAGTTCGTGACAAGGCACCATTCACTTGTATACAAGTACAGAGAGCATATAGGCCTATGACATTTGAATTCACATAATTTAAGTACGTTTTTAAGTTTTATGCTCGTAAAAAATAAACGTATACAATTTTGTGGCGAACAGAAATTCTTTAATTATAAGCTCGTGACACACTAAACAAGTAGGCTACTTCTCCCCTTGCATTTATGATGGACACTCGAAGATTGAGTGCAAATGGCTAAAATATATGGCTCTACACAAGGAAAGACTTTTGACAGGCCATTCGTATGGCGTGTTAATTTCTGTAGAGGAATGTTGTACAAGTTGGCCTAATGACTTTGGTGTGACCAATAGAAGAAAAAGTGCTAGAAGCAGACTGCACCCAATTTTCGAATTATTTATTTAATTTGCTAGCAAATGGAATTTCCACCATCTTTGTTAGTGAACACTTTAAGCAATAACACTTTCTTCTACATGCCGTCTCGGGATTGTAAATTGAAACTCATTACAAGCAACTATGTACTCATTATATTCAAAGTTTTCACTTGGTGCAAACTCTGAACAAAGAGACAATAAGCTCGTTGACTGCACGGAAAATGCAAACTCGCTCAATCTCTTCCCAGTCATAAAAAACATTTCCGGACTCGAATAAAGTCTTTAAGAAGTGGACTCTTTACATAACTGTTCTCACAAGAAACTTATTTGCCCATGTTCTACTACACCGTGATGTACATTGTCATGGGGTTAAAATAAGATTTGGCCGATTGTAATCCAGAAAATCATCTGTTTAACATATATTTCCTAAATTAAATAACCAAAGAGTTACAAAGTATATTTGTAGTACACCGTTTTCTTATAATTGTATATAGGCAACATTTTGCATGAGCATAAACATGCGCATTGTGTGCATTCATGAAGAACAATGTTTTTTGTTGTTGTTTATTGTTGTTGTTTTTTCTCCTTTTTTCTCAAGAACTCTCTCGGACCGGGATAAAGCAATTGTTACCTGACAGTTTTACAATAGCACTGTGGTTACAGTATTTGCAGTTATCATCTGAATGTTTATGGCCGTACTCGTAGCGTTCATATAGGCTATGGCAGCCTACGAGCAATAAACTAAGTCAGAGGGAGGGAGAAAGAAAGTAGAAGGTATAAGAGGGGGAGAGAAAGACTGAGCTTTATGGTTGCTTGCTGCAGAGCGACTTGGCCTGGCTGGCGCATCCAGGGGCGTAGCACAAGATCCCGGGCCCTATGTATAGACAGTCCTGATGGGCCCCCATGTTCCAAATAAAATATATTCCAGACTTTTCAAGGGCCCTCTCTCCCATTGGGGCCCTGGTAATCAGTACTGGTTTTACCCCCAGTCCGACACCCCTGGGCGCATCCTTTGAGGCGCTGAGGTATATCCGCCTAATTACAGGGACATCCTCCTTGTTGCTTCAGCAACACGACCATAAAAGCTGTCTGTGTCTGGAGCATTTGGGCAATTGCAGTGTGGTGCCATAAACTGTCTGAGAACCAAGGTTATTAGCCACGATTCCAAGGGGACAGAGGCAAAGAGATATTGAGGGGCGGCATTACGAAGTGCTCGTCTGCTCTCTATCTGTTGTATTAATTTAACACTATTTTTTTTCTTGAGGCGCGTTGTGCTGTTTCATCTGCTTAATTTCCATTTTTTGAAAATGTGTTTTTCTGTCTATATTTTCAATAATAACTTTTAATAATAACTGTGCCCTCATGAGCATGTTCAAACGGCCTCCATGGGGAGGCACTCGTGAGATCAATGTCATGGCCGTGGATCATCGACTGCAGACTCAAATCTTTTGAGATCTTTGCAGGTGTTCCAACCGAACTCCCTTAAATTCAGCAAGTCACTAAAACATTCCACAACTTTAACTGTCTGGATCCAGAACACGCATTAAACGTCTACTGTTCTTATTATATTAAAAATGATAGTGTAAAATATGAGGGCATTAACATTTCACTTTTACCACTGAATCAAAAAGTTTATGGCAAATTAATATGCTCCGTGGTTTAAGAAATCCATTAAGGATACGAATGATATGCGTTTTCGCTTATATATTTTAGGCACAATTATTAGATTAATGTTTTACAAAAATGGTTACGGTGATTTATTGCCAGCTGTAATCAAGGATTTATTGTGGCCTCAGAAATGACGTATATTTTCATTCGAGCTTTCAGCGATCATAGAACATTAAGCTACATATAGCTAACAGTGAGTATGCTGTCTGCACATTTCTTTTTTTTTTTCTCTTCGGTTGACAAATTTCATTATAAATGGTGTTTGTAATTGTGATACATTATCGCGACTTTCCGCAAGAGGGATTCAGTAACAGCATGAAAAGGAGAGAGCAGGCGAATGGGTAGTGTTACAGTGCGTGTGGACTATTTGTCTCTGGTGCAAAATAAATGCTTCCGCTGATAGCAATAAAATGAGAGATTTTTGTTCTTGGGTTTCTCTTACAGCGAACTCGATCTTGCGAATAAAGAAAAATGCAAAAGGACTGAGTTTATCTGACATTTGAACTTTGGTACCTAGGCTAGGCCTATAACTAAAATGCATAAGATAAGATTTAGATCGACAAAATTAAAGAAGGAATTGGCCAGCTTTTGTTATTTTGATGAGGACTGAAATGGTAATGCCTAAAAGTTTGTGTAGTCCCCAAATAAGCCTTACTTTGTTATTAGATCTAGTATTTATTTTCCATAGACTGCACGAATCTAACCACTAAATGACACCTAAGACAAATTTCCATTGATTATTGTCTTAGGATGGTGAATTAAATATGGTCTGTCTTTAAGGCAAACAATATACAACCATAATAATAATAATAATAATAATAATAAAATGTTACATAGCCTTATCCCCCAAAAAAAGGTTTACAGAGCATAATAGAAAATAAGTGGAAAAGGAAGAATGAAACACTATAGCAAAGCAAAAGAATATTAGTTAGTTGAATATCCAGTTCCTTACTTCACACTGTTACATTAAAGGTTAAGGGTTAGATCGCCCTTATTTTAAAACTTAAAATATCGAAAAAGAGATAAATGGTCCTATGGTGGGATATATGATTGTCTTTAAACGTGCCATTTATACGCCAAAAATTGTTTTTGCGTGTATATGATACGCACTTTTTGGCGTGTAGGCCTAATACACGCACTCCACATCCCTAATCCTACCCAAGAGATTTACAGTGGGTAGCATTATGCACGCAAAAAAAAAAAAAACATTTTGGGCGTATAAATAGCACGAGAAATTAAATTCGTGGTATAGATACGCACTTTCATGATATCGTGTTGATAAATCCCCTTTTCACGTTTAATTTTAAACTTGAATTTTAAAAAGCCAGTGTCAGCGTCACACTCTAAAAAAATGCTGGGTTGTTTTAACCCAATTTTGGGTCAAATATGGACAAACCTAAACGTGGGTTAAAAATGTAATAAAAAAATGTAAACTAACAGCTGGCTTTGTCCATATTTCCAAAGTTGGGTTGAAACAGCTATTTTTAGATTGCAGTGTCATATCGGACTGCGTGTGTTTTGCAAGAAACATTGTGTTGTCAGTGTTTTGTTTGTTTTATTTTATTTTAGCATGTGAATGTTTTAAGGAAAATGAATAATAGGCCTATTCTATGGAAAGTTTGATGACGGTACTTTGTATCTATCTGTGCACCAGAAAGTCTAGGCAATCCCACACACAATTCTACAAATAGGCCTACGTGATATTAATGAAAGAATTGGCATTAATATTTAAATGTTAGTGACACGCACGCTGATGGTAAACTGATCCGATTTCGAGTTGGCTAGGCCGATATGTTTTAAAATAATCTCTAAAATTAGCGTGCATCTTAAAATAGCTGTTTGGTCGGCTTTACACTCAAAAAAATGCTGGGTTGTTTTAATCCACGTTTGGGTCAAATGTGGAGAAACTTAACCGTTCGTTTACATGTTTTTACATTGTAATTTTGAACCCAATAGGGTTTGTCCATATTTGACCCAAACATCTGTTGAAACAAACCATTATTAGAGTGTAAGCGTTGTGTATTTCTTCAAACACTGAGGGTGAAAAAAAGTTTGTGGCAACCCGCAATTCCACACATACACACGTTTTAGCTCTACTTCGAGAATCTAGCCGTCCCACATGGTCTTCTCTGCAGTCCAAAAGTTGCTGCTACACCACAGACAGGTGACGAAGGCATGGAAGGGGTGTGGCTTTGTGGTTCTAGGCTTCCACTGGTTGAAATGTGCGCACTGAATTGAACGAGGGCACCTTTTTACATCCAGTTTGTCAAACGAAGTATAGCCCAAATGACGCCCATCCTTTCTCATCTCCAAACACTTTCCGGTAATGGTGTGTCCAGTTAGCGGGGAGAGAGCGTCATGTGGATTCCTTAATTAATAAGCGGACTGAACCTGGCAGGTTGACCAGCATTAGCAGCTGGAGTTTAGCATCTGACTTGGAAGATTGTTTTATAAACCAACAAAACTAAACAAATGGGGCTGTTCAAACCATAACTGTGACCACTATGGCGATGTGGTCTGGAGAAGCTCGTGTCGCATCGGAAATAGATTTTTACCTCTGTCCTCAGGACATCAAAGAAGACGGGCATGTTGTTCGAGTAGCGGAAGTGCAAAGAAGCATCCAGTCACAGTGAGTGAGGATTACGGTTCACGGGATGCGTCGGACTATACATCCGATTACTTTATAATGCTTGCAGGAATCAGACCATATCAGACGTCGAATCCTGTCTCTACTATGGCTGCTTATATTATCAAGGGACAAGATGGAGATGGTAATAGTGTTGTCAGAACGACCGATGAAAACGACGAGGAAGAAGCACAAGAAACAAAACACATTTGGAAAATATGTCAAGCCTACAGAACTTGATACTCGATATAGCCTATTGTTCGGTGTAATGTGACAAAGGTAATCGGTTTGTTATTGGTCTGCTCTCCATACCTTTAACTTTACACTTAAAGCCATTAATGCATGAATCTGGTGCAGAAAATAAATGAATTTATTTAATTAAAAGTAGGCTAGGCCTAATATATTTCCAGATATTAATATCATAAACAACAAACATATAGCCTAGGTAAATGCTTTATCGGCATTGCTCAAGAAAAAAGGTTTAGATACCTACTAAAGCCTATTAAACTGTGTTGACAGAGTACGGTTTTAAATCATGTCGTATAATAGGCCAATTAATTACTAAAATAAAATATATTTAAAAAGAATGTCACTTTTGGTTAAAACTATTCAAAATGTAGGCTTATACAGAAATAAAGATCAACTGTATTCATGCTCCAGGCCAATACTGAAGATTATTGATATTAGTTCGTGTAGCCTTCTAAAAATCGTGATCTAAAATATTGTTACTGTGTGTTTAATTTTGAAAACAACACTCACACTTATTATGTTGACCATGAAACAAACACTTCCCCATTCTGCTGTCAGCTGTACTTTACTATTTCTAGATCTCATACAGGAAACATGGAGTGTTCAACAAACTGGCTAACGGAAGACTTCCCGGAAGAAGAGCTGTCCTTGTACTAAACAGCAAACAGCTGGAAAAGGGGTTCCTCTACACTCTATATGGTATGTAGTTGACTCAGGAGCGCCGCCTAGAAATTGGCTGCAGTGTGCACCTGACCGATAGGCAAGTCAAAATAGTTCCCTAGAACCGCCATATATAAAGTGGATAAATTACCCGGCGAAAAAACAAAAGACTCACGAACTCTAGCACAGTTATGAGTTTTCATCATGACCAGATGTCCAGCGACATATTTAGGCTACTTGTTTTCTGTATCTTCTTTTTCGTCGAGATTTTGTTATCTGATTTTCGAGGAGGATAATCATGTGGTTCAAAGCCTATACGATTGGAATGTAAACGATTTCTCTTTGTTCTTGCAATATTCCTAGACAGCACCCAGCATTGTGAAAAAGAAACAAATGTAGGGCCTAATTGCAGATTATAGATTATATTGAAATTAATATATTAGTGTGTCTATTTTTTTTATTTAATTGTAATGGTGGGCTGTGCATTTTTAAAGAATAATAGGCCTAGCTAATACGTTAAAATATTTTGAAACCGTGCCGCAGGCGCTTTATTTTTTTACAGCCTACAAATTACTATAGGCCTATCATTGGCTACTGCATAGGCTACTTGGCTATCTAAATATCTTGAAAATACCCAGGTCGTTGAACGACGAATTATAAAAATGAATTAAGAACGACATAAACCCAGAAAAATCTTTGGATAATGGGCTAGAATGTGCTTGAATAGGCTACAATGTTGCTTTTGCAGTGTGTGTGTGTATTAGACGTTTGTGCTTACTTGACATTTGTTGAGTTTCGCTTTGACAACATATAGGATTTTCAACATTAAATACGTTGTAGATCTTTTAAGTCATAACTTTCGTTTCCCGTTCTCTCCGGCGGAAATGTATAAGGCTACGACCGGCCTCGGGTTGTGTAGCCTATAGACACCGTCTATACGAGTTTAGTCCGCTTTTGTGGCGTTTTATTGCTGGCTACTTTATGAGGCTCGTCACTTTTCTGAGTGACTATCCTCAGTAGAGACTGGATAGAGGCACGAATAAAGACGTTCGGATTTCAGGTGTTGGAAAACAGTCAATTTTTGTTTTTTCAAGTTAACACAGGTAAGGTGCTATTCTGACATTAGTCTTGGCTGTTACGGAAAATGCATGTTGTTTGATAGTTGTTTGTAAAGATTGAATTAAAGAAAATGCCGAAGATTTGTTTAGAATAGTTTTTTCTGAAGTTTTGAACCAGACTGTCGAGTGGTTTAGGTAGTTTCATGTTGTTGGGATTGTATAATTAAACCCTACAACACGAAACTGTCTTAATTGCCCCAGTTTTATTCGTCAGCTACGATTTTTTTTTTGTTTTTTTTTTTTGCGGATATCGAAACAGACCTAAATCATTTAAATGATGAGTAGCCTATACATTACAGCCTTGGTTTTTCAATTGTACGAAATGCAAGCTCCTTTTGAACATAATCGTCATGAGTTTTTATTTATTTATTTTTATCGCTCTGCTAGTGGACCGGGCTGATGGCAGACACTGATTTGTCGAACTCAATGTAGACAGCCTTGACAAGGCCTCGGTTACGTCCAATACACCGTAATCGGCCACGTCTGCTGTAAGCAACAGCGACCTCGGTGGCGTTCCACTAAGCTAAAGAAATTGCCTTCCTGGCTTCCGCATTGCGCTGTATAAGTGGCTGAACACAAAAGACAAGATTGGCTTTATGGTGGCACTCCAGTACAGCTAAATGACCTAAAAAGCATGAATAGCGCCTATGGTAAAACTCGGTTGTGTTAACAAACACCCTATAGCAGTTTACGGCTTCAAAGGGCCATGTTGTTTCCGTCTCTTTTTCTCTCTCTTCTTTTTCTGAAAAGTAGTGGTGTTTCCTGCTGTAAAATGCTTCTGAATACCCTTCTGGTAATCACTCGTGGACCAATAAGCAATGTGAAAAATTATTTAAATTTATAATATTATATAGGCTATATATGTATATATATATATATATATATATATATATATATATATATATATATATATAGGGCCTGTATATACATATGTATATATATATATTATTTGTTTTTGATATAGCCTTTGTCTGCTTTGTCATTTAGGCCTACTGTACGAGCCTCATAATACTGAGCCGATGCATATTAGGCTTTCTTTATTTGTACTTATGTCTGTTGAAAATACACCTGATTAAAAAATAAAAGAAAAAAAGGTTGAAAAAACAGAAATTAGGCTACTCGTTTTTACTTGAGTTTTCTTTTATTACGCATTTTATGTTATATTGTTTGATTTTGCCGTTAAATACTAAACGTGAAATTCTGTTGTATTTTTCTTCTTTTTTAGGCTACCATGATTTATATCTAAAGCATACAATGGAAACTATATAATCTATTTATGGGCAATGTTTGCCGAATAAAACGTACAACAACAACAACATTTATAAGAATAATATTTAAATAGGCCTATAATATAATATTACCTAATAGCCTATTATATTTTCAATAATAATAATAATAGCATCGTTATAATACTATTTCAATTTATAATAAGGTTTAATAACAACAATCAATTAACAATGCAATAACTGGACAGCACTTATTAATTATGCTAATCTCAACATTTACTACTAAATTTTTAAGATCGAAAGTTGTATCTGTTAACTTTAGTTAATGCACTGTGAACTAATATGAACGTGAATACTTTTATTAAATAACATTAATAAAGGTTAATAAGTGCTGTAATAATATTTCGTTAGTTGATATTGTTGATGCATTAGCTAATTAATGTTAACAAATGAAACCTCATTGTAACGTGTTACCTTTACTATTTTACTGACCAAAGAAATTTAGAGGGATCAGTTACACTATTGTTAAAATAAAATGGTTACAGTTGTTAGTAAATGGTTACATTGTTACATTGTTTGTATTGTTATGTACGACGACCTGAATTAACGGGAAGCTACCATGGTCAGCTAATTCTGTTCATTTATATTTTCACTTGGTGTTCAGCATAGCAAGCTGTTGCTTTATTACTATCTAAAGAAATGTGTGTCCTTTATGCAGTAAAATATACTCTTCACATAGTGCATTATTCCAAAATGTTAAGTATGAATGAGAATATACTGTAATGGTGCAAAGAGATAACTAATTATTGATTATCCAGAATCGTCTGTATTTGCAAATGTATTGAAAATCAACAAACTGCAACAGGAAAAAATACACAAAATGCACCTTGTAGCCAAACAGAAGCCTTACATGTCTCAAACAAGGTATTAAATCCATAAAGAATATGATGAATGTGGAAAAATACAATTTGACAGTTATTGGCTATACATTATATGCATTATATTAACTATTATATTAACGATCAACACAATCGAATAGACAATAAAGACAAAATGGTTATAACATTCAAACTGACTTGGTACAGAAAATGTAAGGACCACTTATGAAAAATGAAAGAGCTTTTATTAATATTAATACTAATACTATTAATAAAAATAACAGCATAGTGTCAGTTTGATTAGTAGCTACGTTTCTGGCAACGTCTCTTGCCCATGGCTTTTGTCTGAAGAAAGAAAAGAAAACCCTTTTTTGTATAGCTTTTTTTCTATATTCTTTGTCAAGCTTATTCGATTGTGGTTTATTCAGGTAAAGAAGAGTTTAATTTTAACCAATGCAATTTTTTTTTCGAAATTCCATTGATTTTTTTTATTGTGCTGTCCCAAATGGTCACGTGTGTACCTCACCCAATCAAATGGCAGTTTGCTCTCAACTTATTATCTGACTGGGGCTTTGCGAGGGGGAAGTTGCCTCTCCATTTTCACAGATTGTTATTTTGTGAGCGTGTTACTGTATGTGTGTGTGCATGTTTTTATGTGTGTGTATGCATGAGAGTGCGTGCCTGCCATGTCGACATCTGGAGCTTTGACAGGATACTATATTGACTCTCTTGTTATGCCGGACAACGAGGAGACTCGCTTTCCCTCAGGTTCAGGGCTCATTCAGCACAGGCCCTCCGTTTTACCCACAGATCATACAGAGATCGGTCCCTGCACATTCCCGGCAAAGCAAGCCGTTTATGGTGGCTCGGGTTGGGGCCACATCCCAACGCATTTCTCCAGTGGTGTACCGTCAGTGT
Organism: Tiaroga cobitis; assembly: GCA_030578255.1. Classification (NCBI taxonomy): domain Eukaryota; kingdom Metazoa; phylum Chordata; class Actinopteri; order Cypriniformes; family Leuciscidae; genus Tiaroga; species Tiaroga cobitis. The sequence continues at coordinate 31,676,107 of CM060609.1, forward strand.
ATCCGCCGCATACACAGCCTCCAGTAGCTGGGGATTACGTGCAGTCTTGGCTTTTGGACTCTGCATGTGGGCTGCCTTTCACTGAGCTACCGACGGTACATCATCACTATCATACCAAACCCGATACAAATAGAACGAAAGAGGACGGCACAGGGGCCAGTTCACATGCTGTACTCCCTCCCGGAGGCTTCATTAACGGAGGATGTTCTACCGACACAGAGAAAGTATCTGGCCGGACTGCTGAGAAGGGAGGCGATATCGAGGAGAAACCGGGCGCTCATCCAGGTAAGGCTGACCAGATGGTGCGAAAGTACAATGATTTTAAACTTATATTCTGCACCTTTCTTATGTATTTAACACGATTCTTTAACTGCGGTAATATTTTTGACAGCGAAATATTTTACATTGTTTTAGACGTGACTGTTACGAGGCTCCGAGGCATAGTTTGGGTAACTGTGATTTAGGCTATATGCCATCGTCTGGATTTTAGATAGGGTATTGTGTAAAAACTATTTACTACTCGCTTATGATTTCGAAACCCTCCTTCCCATATGCCTCTATACCTTTCCCCAGACAACCCTGTGTCCAACTGGCTTCACGCGAGCTCAACGCGTAAAAAACGCTGCCCCTATACTAAGCACCAGATCCTCGAGCTGGAGAAAGAATTTTTATTTAACACTTACCTCACGCGCGACCGGCGGTACGAGGTCGCCCGTCTACTGAATCTCACGGAGAGACAGGTCAAAATTTGGTTCCAAAACCGCAGGATGAAGATGAAAAAATTTAAAAGAGATGGATCGAAGGACGAATGAAGCACTTCGTTTATGTGAGGATGTGAGATGATGCATCCTTTTACTGAAATGATTGTCGTGGGATTTTACATTAGGTGTTATTCTTTTCAAACAAACCATATTTGACTTAAAGCATGCTGGCATTATGTTGTTTTATTGAGTTATAGGCTATTTGTCATATGTGTATCCATTTGAATGAATACGGCACAAATCCATTTTTCAGACGTTCGCTGATGCAGCCTTAAACAATCTGTATTTAATTTAGACCTAATTTATTAGAAATGAAAAAAAAATGTCGGAGCTATATGTGCTATTCCTCTTCGATTAGGTGTGTATTTCAGACCGCTAATTAACATTTTCTTTTGATCTGTAACTTTTCCTATAGGCCAATTTGCTTTAAAAATATTGGGCCCAGTTTTATGTAAAGGTAATAGGCCTACACTTGAGATCATGTGACCTTAGATTATTTTTTAAATATGACATTACCACTAGACATTTCACTACCTTATTGTTTTGAATCGACCAAAATTTTCACGCCATGTCACACGATGTGATAATGGGTGAAGTCTGCGAACTTCAGGGAACAAGTAAAATCAGATTCTGTGCTGTAGATATAAAAGCACTGTAGGCAACTTTACAAATACCTCATGGTCTGTTGACCGTCATATTTTTTTGTTATTTTTTGTTTTGTTTACTGTTTATACCTATTTTCTCAGATGTCATTTGTGATTTTATTTATTGAATAATAAAAGCAATTCATATCTCCAAACAAGTCTCCCTTACATTTTGTATTCCTCGTGATTTTTTTAAAATAGCCTAACAATTAAGTTGTAATATAACGATGTAATAAATCGCTTGTAGGCTAGGCCTACATGTAAAGTTTTAATTGTGTAATTTTTGGTAGATTTTCGTGTGCTTTTCCTTTTCAGACTTTTTCGTAAAGTTGTATTTTGCATCAAGGGAAGGGGAATATATGGCCTATGCCTATTAGATTTTTTTTTTTTGGTATAATTATTGAAATTGTTTTATTTTTATTGGTTGCTGTTGGTTTATTGTTTTACTTTAATGGATGCTGTGTAAACAGTCCTAATCAAAAGGATTCATTGAGAAAGATTATTTTTTATAGCCTATAGGAGCAGCTGTTTTTGAAAAAGAAAAGAAAAGAAAAACGCAAAACGATATGTAAATAACATTAATAATAAGCAGAAGTAGACGTAGAAGAGTGTTCAAACCTTAAAGTCTTATACAGACGCTAATTTTGGCCTATAGGCTACTTTACTCAGACCATTTCTCAAGACCTGCCATCAGCTCTTGAGGAATGTTCTCTGAGGCTAGGGTATGCCGGGCGAGTTTGGAGTCGGGGAGAGCGGTCTTGTAGACCGGCTTGGCAGATGAGGTTGTTAGCTGCATGCTGCCATAAAAGACAATTACTGCTATAACCGTTTATGGTGTGCAAAGCGCTGTGAGGCGAAAGAACGCAACACAACACAACAGAGATATTATGAGACTCGACAGCTGGGCTAAGTGAACAGCGCACCATGGGTGCATGAATCTGTGGAATTAAAAGAATTAAAAGTTCGGGGTGTTATTTTAGATTCTGTCTGTTTAAACATATAAACCATAAAATATAAATATGAATATGTAAGGCCTACTATTGGCTATAGCCCGGAGGAAGCCCATAAGTGGCACAGATATAGGACTTTGACTTCAAAGGCCTCCTCATGGAGACAAGGCAATGAATCGCAGACGAGGCAACAGACATTGGCATTCCGTTTTCAATGGCTTTATGGCTGAACAGACACAATTAGACCGTTTCCAGAGGCCCGACACCCATTTGGAGAGGTGCTGTTATTTTCTTCAGTTACCCTCCGCTTTCAGGGAGACTCGACTTCGTGCACAAAAAGCCAGCGGAAATAATCTAGTTTTATTGGTCACCTTATACGGCACCCTTTGTGTAGACATGGTAAAATGGAGGCGTCAGTGCAAATTCTCCAAAAGAAATTTCAAAAACAGTAGCCTACTCATTAATAAAATACAAATTATGAAAAAAAATATATATATTCTTGCTTTCACTTGCGGGAATTATTTTGGCCATAACACAATGTTTAATCGTGGGCGTCCAAGCAAAAAATGAAACTATATCGTAGTCATGGAGGCCTACAGTTGCTTGCATTGTTATACAGTCTGACCACTTGATGTCAGTAAAACCTCATAATTGAGAACTGTTTTGAGTGGCCCTAGCCTATTTCCAATAGGAGCTTCCATGTTCCTGTTTTTTATGGTTTCATTTGTTTCATTTTTGTGTGATGAAATTACAAAACAAAACAAAAAACAAAAAAACTTGTTGATGTTATCTTCTATTTCTATTGTTAATGTAAAGCAATAATTACAAAGTACATTGTAACAGTGAAGCAAAATCATTTGAGCACTGTCTAGTTTATGAGTCAAGCCTGTTTTATATTCTCAATTTTTAATTAGTCAGTAGGAAATTGCGGGAATTATTTATAAATATGAATATAAATACTATTAAAGTACCGAAAGATATTTTTTTATTTTTGCATTCCTATTTTAATGTTAATAATACAATTCCACATTCTATCCTTATATCTTAGTAATAGAAAATGTATATTTATTGATTCTGTTTATAAAAAAAGATATCTTGCAAAATATCGGGTAAATTTGTTACAGAACACATGTTGGATTAAACTACTCCAGTTACGGTTTTAATATGTTGAAAATCAATGAATACATATCGGCACAAGCCTTCTTCAGAGTGTGTAAGTGTGTATGTTTTAAAATAGGCTATTTTATTCCAAATGTGACCAGCCAAAACAACAGTAAAGGCTTTTTAAACCTTTTGCAGTCTACTGAAGTGCTAAGATGTTTGACTAATATCCCAACCAAAGAGCACCTTCTGGGATTTTTATACGAGGTCCTTCCTGCAAGTAGCCTGTTTCCCTCTCTGAGACTAACATCGATCTAACATTGAGTTCATCTAAAATTAATCTACAATTTAGACTAACATTTAGTCTATATACATACCCAAACTTAAACGTAATAACTGGTAGGCCCTAAATTAAATCTTTATTTTGTAATAAGTTTTCTTTGTCTTACAAAATGCATTAAACATAACATTGAAATTTTCGGAGGGGAAAGGAGCACATAAAAGCAGTGGCATCTGAGAATCAGTAGCCTATATAAAACTGTATGCCAATTTTCACGTTTGCAAAATGACGTCGAATAAAAATATACAGCGTTACCAAAACAATATCACAATTCGTAATAGGCATATTTGGCATTACCTTTTGTGCTCTCCTGTGAAAAAAACGCTCGACCCAGCGTTTTTAGAGTGTAGATAGGCTATCTGGTTTACATTTAAACATCGCACTTTAAACTTTTGCACTTTTGAAAATGCTCTGATTAACTTGTAGGCCTACTTTAAATAAAAGCTTAGTAGGTGTCATTGTTTGGAACACCCTGTGTTTTATTCAAAAACTGGTTTCTTTTGGCAGAATTATCTTATAAATTCTGTTTACGTTACATATATAAATATGTTACGTGTATTCAGGGCTCGTCTTTTAAAATAAAATAGCATTTTATGCAAACATCCTTTCTACTTTATTTTTCCTCCTTTCTATTTCACAACAATGAAATGTAGGCCTACCCTATACGACGAAATACATACCGAATAATACTACAATAGAATTGTAATAGTTAAAAAACTTTTTCTTTTAATGTTTTGAACCTGTAAAATAAATGTACTACTTCTAATAAAATAAAAAAATAGAAAAAAAGAAATAAAGTCTATTAAAATGTTGCTAACACGTGCCAAATCAATGGATTTTTCGAAGACTGTTCGAAGACTCTAAATAAGTCAAAAACGATCTACAGTCTTATTTCTTCTAAGTCTTATTAGTATTTCTATATTTTTCAATACTAATGTTCATAAGAATTCTGATAATTTTCAGCGGACCATTGACTGATTTGGATATTAACCACTGCTCTTGCAAGCCGAAGAAAAGGCAAAAGCAATGCTTATTGGCTGTTTAAGTGGTTGCGGAGTAATCATGTGACTTCATGGACCCAATGCCAGTGAAGTGGTATTTAATATGAACTCTGGCTGTAATGGGATTGTATATCACACTGGCTCGTAAAAACGACAGCAAGGATTCCTGCTTAACAATTCTTGACGATGAAAAAAATATGAATTTAAATGAAATTGGAATGTTTGTCACAGCGTGCACTCACTCACTCTTCCTCTTCAGCACTGGCCAGAAATGTTGCTTTGTGTAAAACAAATGGTCGTCTATACAGCATGGGGAAATTACTTTCTAAAATGTTACTTACACATGACATGGTCAAGCTGTGGCTCATCGGGGATTTAGAAAGGACATGGATATATCCTGGCCCAAATTCATATGGCACGGACAGATCAACCAGTCGGATGTGTATCTTCAAATGAGAACGCGAGGTATGACTTTCACGTTTGTTTGAGACAGCTTAAGATGTATAGTCAATCTTGTGTTTTCTTATATTATTGTGTCAGAAGCTAGCTACAGAGTCGTGTCCTGTAACTGCATACCATTAAGCCATGCAGCTGTTCATGCATGTGTGAAGTCGTAAACGTTTTAATGTCTTGGCTCTGTGGTAATAAATTAATTACTCAGTGTGTCTTTAATTTAGAGGATCTCCAATGCGTATCTGGTTTCATAATTGATTCCTCTCTTTGTGTCTGCTTGCAAGATTTATAGCATTCTCTGTTAAAGAAACTATGGATTCTATCTTGTGCCTTATACTGCAACAGACGGCTACATTTTAATCTTGTAACTATACTGACCAGAATACTATTTACGGCATAGGCTATACACTTTTAAACTGTAGGCCTAATATATTTAATCTAATAACACAAAACCAAGAATCATTTTCATAAGTCAGGAGCGATGATATCCATGATCATAACACCCTACAATGCTAAATAGAGTGAATGTCTCTCTTTGGAGTTATCGTGCAGTTTAAAACGATTACATCTAGAAATGTTTAGATCATTTTACGTATTTGCGCATTTTACGTAAAATGTTGATCATTTTGTATTGACAAGGTAACAGGCCAACACCAACGGTTGGCCTGCGGTAGGCTACCTACTTCACAAAACCCAACCCTTGAGTCTATGGCGTTGGGTTGGGTTGTGTGTGTCAAGGGACACCAAATGTGAAAACTCCTAGCCATATTTGCGCATGTCCTATTTAGATGCTATTGTCTTAACACGTTAATTCAGTTAGTCAATCATAAGTCAAATGGCCACAATTTAAGAATTAACCCGTTAACTCGTCTTCTTGCTCTGTTAACAATATGACGTTTATTGTTCCATTATGCTCCAATCTGGGAGCATAAAGGAAACTTAACACCTGAAATGGTAATGTAGACACTAAGAAAACTGATCGGTTTTTCCATGAAGTAGGCTAATACAAAATCTTCTTCTCACCTTTTCTCTTGTAACCCTGCACTACCTATAGGCTACCCTAATTTAATTAGACATGTGTTAAAGTAAAACATATTGTGTAATTATTGTGGTCTCATCTTTTCTTTTTTTTAAATCACCTGAATAGATCCGATATCCTCCAAAATATTTGGATAATTTAAATCCTTGTGTTTCCCCATTGATTTCAAATATTTGTTTACTTATATGTTATTATAATAAATAGCCTACATTGTATTATTAATAATAATAATAATAATAAATTGGTGTCTTTAGGGTTAAATTAATAGCAATATGACAATTTTAACAATTGATGAAAACAAGTTGTTAATACACTGCTACTGCGGATAAGGCTAAGTCTTTCGAGTAGGCTAGCTACTTTTCCTGTGAGCTCCTCCTCTCTGTAAAATGGCGTCTGGCTGAAAACATTGCTTTCCCAGCCCCCACCTCTGTCCTATTCCCTGGAGGAGCTATAAATCTGTTGTTGTTTATGAAAATTTACTACTTTGCCATACAACTTTATGAGCTGCCGCTAGCTCCTATTGGCTACCACGTTGGTCACGTGTCTGATGCCACATGAACGTTAACTTTTTATGTGAATGTATCCCTACCCAAAATAGAGCTGCATTCTTCTTCTGACCTTGCTTTGTCTAGCATTCTTTTACCTCTGCTTTTACACACAATTTCGTCGTTGTAATTTTCTTGTCTTTCAATTTCGAGGTAATATCTACATTCTCTGCCATCGAAGTGAGCATTGACTGACGGAAAAGAGAAAACTGCCCATCCTGTTTGGCACACTTTGGCATGATAGAGAAGCTTTTCGAAGATATGTGAAGTATTTTCATCAGCTTTTGTTTCTTGCCTTCGTGGACCAACAGACACTCTAAACGGTAAGGACTTGGGTTGTTTTTGTAGGCTACTATCGAACTGATTTTAATGTAATGTAGCTAATATTGCACACATTTTGTGGAACATTTAAAATTAGGTTTGTTGTTGATGTTGTTCTGGATGATGCTGTTGCTGTTTGCTGCTGTTGTTGTTTGTTGTCCACAAGATAATGTCTACTGCTGTTCCAATTCCTTGCGGTTGGGTAGCCTATGTCATTTGACTGCAGTAGCCTAACGTTGCAAAAAATGGTCATGTGTTGATAAAAACTTGATAAGAATAGAAGGCTGCTAATTATTATTTTCCTATTTGGAATAAGTTTACTTAAGCTATTTGTATTCGAATAAGAGCCTACATGCTATTTTGGTGTGGTCCTTGTTTCAGAAAAGTTTGAGGTTTCGAGTACTAATTATTGTCATATAACTTAATAGTAGCCTAGGCTAATTAATCACATTGTATAGGTCATGTTCTTAAAAAGAAGTCTAAGTATATAACTTAAACGGTAGGCCAATACGAATAGCCTAATAAATACAGTAATTAAATGCTTATTATCATTAGGACTTTTAAAAAATCGTCGTACGAGTGCTAAAGTGCATAATGATATAGGCAAAATATGCCGCCACCTGTAGGACAACCGCAAAATTACACCTCAATTTAAAACGGGTCAAAGGGTGGACTAAAATGATAGGGTACTTTTAAATCATTCAGATTTTTTATTTCATTTTAGTTTTTAGTTTTTATTTCAGCACTTTAGGCTATAAACAATAGCGTAAAAATCTCCCCAAACGAGTTGAAGAGCTAGCATCTATCCTAATGGAATAGGATGTTTAATTTATCCCATATAATCTGTTATTACAAACGGATTGCCTACAATTCATTAGAGATATGCATAATTCTATAACTCTTCAATTGTGAACGAATGACGAGGTAAATATTGGTACATCAAAACCACCACTAGATGGTGATCTACTTTACTGGCTGCACAAGCAAGTGGTTTAAGTTCACTTGTGCAAGCTATGTTACAATGTAACATACTGAAATGTGAAGTGAAACGGCAAGGAATCTATCTAGATCCTTGCCGATGATGCAGCTCAAAAACATTACTTTTCATAGCATTAACAGCATTAAATTTATAGAGCATGGTCTTGTGTCGGGTTGCCTGAAACATCTGGATCTAATAGCCAGAATGTTCAGGCGTCTTTGTCACAATGTCACAATTTGCATGTTGCATTTCGGAAGAACAAGTATACCCTAAAATAAACAGGCCTACAACTTAAATAGGCCTAAGTATATTTGAATGATTATTATTATTATTATTACTTAGGCTATTATTATTATTATTATCATCTTTTTTTTTTCGTTTGAGTTTTTCCTGTAACGAATCGCGACCTCAAGGTCATTGGAACTATCTTCGTGCGTAATTATACGACGAGCGCCGTAAAGCCAGCAAGTAGATTGCTCGATATTTACGGGAACTGTCGGATCTTAAGATGCTGAACTAGAGACGGATCATCTTGTCAGAGGAGGCCTTTTATATAAAGTTAATTATATAAATGATGCCTTATACCTTAATAAGGTTTTATATAATGCAGAACCAGCAGCTGTGGAGAAGACAAGTTGTTTTTAAGGTGAATTTTAAGTTACGATATACATAGGCACATATGGTGCCGTGTATCGTTAATTACGAGGTTACAATGTTACAAAAAGCATAAAAGGGCCAGCTACTTTGTCACCGCTTTGCTCTTTTCATCATCATAAGATCCTGTTGATGTTATTCCTGCATGTTGGTGCCAGCTTGTCAAGGAAACCGGTATAGAACACATTCATTTTCTATGAAAGTTCTCCTTTTTTCAGTTTTTTCCAAAAGAAACTGTAATTTCGTGAATGTGCTTATTCCCTATATTGTAGCCTATATAGTTGTACATTTTCCCTCTGAAGCCATTGGTCAGCATATTTGAAACATCAATGGTCAGTTTTATTTGTTCCCGTAGGGAAAGTAGTAAGTTTGCAGCATAATCACACAGACTTCAAAGAATCACAGTTGGCATATACAAACAACAATAAGTACATTTAAGTGAATTTAATTTAACCAGACCAGATGGCCATCAATTAACAGTATTAACAGAATAATTAAACATTTTAATTCAGCAGTGGTTTTTATACTATACAAACTGTATATTATATGCCCCTACACTTACCCCATTACAGAAAGCTCTGCTATTTAGATTTTCAAAAAATATCATTCTGAATGATCTATAAGCTTGTTTTCTCATATGAACCAAAAAAAGGTCTCACGAGGTCAAAAATTAGTGTATTGCCATCTTTGAGCATGAAGTAGGGATTTGGACCACACACACAGCTCAACATATTTAACAATTTCCATATGTTCTTGCAATAAGCTATATTAATTAGCAATGATCATACACCATATTAAAATTAGATAATATAAGTGCGTGTGGCGTACCTGATACCGTATTACCTAAACTCTTTATTTGATGAACCACTGTTTATTTTCCTTATATTCCTTATTACTTTAAGTGTAGGCTATAGACCTAAGAATTGTACCCTTTGGTATTTTTATATCCTTGTCGGGTCTTTATTTCAAACTTTTAGATGCATTTGTCTTTGGATCTACTGAACCCATTAGACATTCTGGTGCGTGTTTTGTGTGCAGGTCACGGTGCATTGTTTCACCAGATACAATTTTTCTACCGCAGAGTCTTTACCCTCTGAATGACCCCATCGCGTGCTCGCCTCCAGTCTGATGGTTTATGTAGTCCCGCTTTTAACCAGAGGGTGGCGCGCGGCTCCAATCTTTAGCGGGCCAAACAACAGCTAGTTCGGCGAAACTCTTGTTGCGCGCTCCCGTATCCAAACAATTCCACCCTGATTTCCTGCTTACGCGTGAGTTTACCGCTGGAGGTCATGGAATAGGATTTACGACTGGTCAACAAAAACACGTGACTCTAAGCCGTACCCCATATTTGGGAGCCTACGTAAGGGAGCATTAAGTCTGTCTCACTCATTTCCATAATTCATCATAAATTGTGCAAGGGTGTAATAGAAGCTCAAAACCACCAAGAGATACAAATCAAACACAGACTGCAGCATTGTTCTCTCCATCAAGGTAGTTGTAGTAACTAAAAATAATTATAAGGTAATTGTCAACCAATGAGTTCTTATTTTGTGAACTCATTTTGCGGTCGCTATCCAAATGGCGCGGACTATCCCTTGCATAACTATGGAGACCACAGCTCTAGTGGCCAATGCAGAGATTCTACGGGCATGCATTCGGGCAGGTATGCTTACGGCTACAATGGAATGGATCTCAGCACCGGGCGCTCTACCACCGGACACTTTCTCTCATCTGGTGAGCAAACTCAAAGCTACACAGACAGTCCAACTGCGACGCCTGTCCGGTACAATCAACCGGTTACCGCGAGCAGCGCCGAGACTTCCTCTGACCCTCTCCCCTGCTCATCCTTAGCCAACTCTCCTGTCAGCGAGCAGTCACACCGCGCCCTGAAAACCTCACTAGCGAGCACCGCTGGCTCTGCGACCAACAGCGTCGGGACGGTTCTCAGTCGCGAGGACGTCTCTAATGCGTCCATGGAGGAAGAAAAGCCGCCGGGAAGTGCGCAGACAGCTTCACAAAATGTATCCGAGGCGCCGCAGATTTATCCATGGATGCGAAAACTTCATTTAAGTCATGGTAAATGAAAAACAAAGTTTTGTTTTTTTATGTTTGTTGGAGTAAGGTGTGAATGAACCCCTGTCAAATTACACAAATTCAGCTGGGGACGTTTAATGCAAATACAGTAGTTTACTTTGGGTTTTGGACAGTTAAATCGAAATATGTCACCTCCAGCATGCTGTCATGTTGTTTACTGACTCCATGTCTCTGAACATAATATAAAATAGATTTTATTTTATTAAAATGAAATAACCTAATTGCCCTGTCTATTGTCCAATAATGAATTGGCTGTGCTATTAAATTCATTAAATAAATCTGATTTCATTTGAGATCATTTAAGGAACTAAGACGAATTAAATGTTCTGCTTTATGTCATTGAGAGCGTGCTATGCACGCATACTTTGAATATGAGGCGTGTTCTTTCAACCATGTTTTGTGTTGTGATTACATGATATATGTATTATAGGCTAGCCTACATTAAATTATAAAAGTTAAAATGTCACACTTTTGTGTATAACAGACAATTTGACCGGACCGGAGGGGAAAAGGCCCAGGACAGCCTACACACGCTACCAGACACTTGAGCTTGAGAAGGAGTTCCACTTCAACCGGTACCTGACACGTCGCCGACGAATTGAGATTGCACACACACTGTGTCTCTCAGAGAGACAAATCAAAATATGGTTTCAAAACCGCAGAATGAAATGGAAAAAGGACAACAAATTGAAGAGTATGAATATGGTGGCAGCAGGAAGCGGATACCGGCCCTGAAAATGTGTATATTGTAAATGTGCATATAACGAATAAATTAAACCTGTCAGTGTTTCAATACGTGTGTGTACGCGCATCCGCGCGCACACGTCTAAGTGTATGTTTTACAAGGCGATGAAGGTTTTTCCCATTTCAGAAAAGAACTTTCCACTGGTCGTGAGAGAGTGTGGCGCCCTGTTCTGCGGCCTTTGTCGGAATAATAATAATAGTAGTAATTAAACCCCCTCTGTGTTTTCATGTAATGTTGCTAATGTGGATAGACCTTTGCATTGTCTTAGAAAAGCCACATAAAGGTGCCAATTAATATCACACCTTTTGACGAAAAATGCTTTACGTTTGGTGCATTTGGTAAGCCAACCTGTAAAAGTTTTTGACTCTTGCTAAATGAAGAATAACTTAAATGCGTTTTTTATGTTTCCTGTTGTAAATATAAATTGATGTATTTAATGTATTTATTTTAATTCGATATTAAATATCGATTGTATTTAATTCATTGTAAAGTTGAAGTAGAAGACTGTTTCTTTTTCGTGTTACTGTCATTTGTGTGTATTGATAAAATCGTTATGTTCAGACTTGTCCGTATATTTGTCGTGTCCTCATTTTTTTACTTGAATATTTGTGTGTTTTACTGAACTGTTCAAGTAGAATTATTTCATTTACCTTCTTGTGAAATTTGAATGATAACTGGAAGTGCAGAAAACAATGTGGCCAACGATAAATGCAATGTTCATAATAATAAAGTTTTTATCTAAAATGTTAGATCTAAATGTGTTGTCAGGTTTGTCCCATAAGGATTTTGTGTGTGTATAAAAGAGGCAGGTGTATCTATAAAAGTCAAATGCACCACATAATTGTTCGATTATTGATGTAAGGGTGAGTATTAATCATAAAATGCAAAAATACCAGCTTTTCCACTTTCAAAACCTAAATAAAATATGTAGCAAGACAATTTCAAATTCTAGTTTGTTTACAATTTGTTTATTTCTGTAAAAGTTTGAGTGATTCAACAGGTATGAGACAGACTAATCACTACTTTACCCACCCAATGTGGAATGGGTACTTATGTTCCCCTTGCCAACTTCTCAACATGAGTGTGCGTCCACGCCCAGTGTCTCGCACTCTTCTCTTCTCTGGAAATCTGAAAAGGGTTTTAGCGGCAAACTAGGTCCTTTGCCATTCTGGATCCGTGACATTGGCGGGTAAGATAAATAATGAGGTTTTCTCCACGAATTAGATCGTAAAACGGCAGATAGGCTCACTGGCCATAAAACAGTCACGTGTTGGCAATTAAAGTCAGTTTTATGGTTTTGGGGAGTCGACACTATATCGCATATAAAGTTTAATCGCACTGACGTGGAGCTTCGTTCTCTTTCTCTGCAGACCTTAGAGGTGTTCATTGACTGCTTACCACAACTTCTATTGACACACCAGATTGCTATGGACTGGAAACACGTCGACCGGATTCACTCGGGTGGACGAAAGTCAGTTCCTGGTAAGTTCAAGTTGGTTTGTTTCGGTTTTTCGGTTCTGTTAAGAGATATAATTTACTTAAGGCCCTCAGTGAAACAATGAGCAGAACATGAATGCACTCAGTTTCAACTGTGTTAATGAGGGTTTGTACTGTGAAGACCTGCATGCTTGTCCGGCAGATGAGTGGTAGGGGGCATTGCTCTCTGACTGTATGATTGCTTCATTTCTACTGCATAAAATTATGAATTGTATTTTTAAGGACGTTTTTAGTTACTTTTTCTAGTCTGTTTTTTTAATAGCAGCCACACCCTTCCAAACTTTTTGGTAGTAGATGTTGATGCACAAATTTACCACCTGCCTAAAAGTTTTGAAAGAGAGGATAGGGAGTTGTTCAATCTGCCATCTATCTATCTATCTATCTATCTATCTATCTATCTATCTATCTATCTATCTATCTATCTATCTATCTATCTATCTATCTATCTATCTATATATCTATCTATCTATCTATATTTAATTGGCAAAAAAATATAGGCTATGTTGCCTACTTTGTTACCAAGATCATTTTATACTCTCAATATGGATAATTTGTTAATATTTCTGGATATTTTAACCAACTGACAATCTTGTGATTAAAAATAAGTAATTATTATTCAACAAAATCTTATAGCACCACTACTGCTCAGGAACACTGTAGTTATCATGCACAGCAATGCTGTTTTATTTTATCTTAACGGCACATAAAACGCAACGGGCTATTGTCGAAAAATAAAAAAGTAAATGCAGATGAGATGAGAAAATGGTCATATAACTTCCACATACTTTAAGCGATGTGTGAGAATGAGTGGGAGATAGACAGAATTCGATAGACAATGAAGGAGAGACGTGCTGAAGAAAAATGTCTTCGCTCCTGGTTCACCGTGAGGTCAGCGGCGGCAGGAAGATGAATGTGCGCACGCCGTAAACCACCAGCAGAGCTCGCTTTTGGCCAAGTTCAGTGTCACCCGCATTGGCGCCCCTTTCCCCTATAAGGATAGAAATGAGAGAAAGAGAAAGAATAATAACTCCTGCACACACCTTTAATTGCAGGGACTCTCTGTAGAATAGAAATGGTTCACAAATCTTGATGCAGCATGGATATCAGCAGAACGAAATTGATGGCTACAGCAGGCCAAGCTGTCTGCAGATATCAAGGTTGTTTGATACCATATGAATAGATTTGGCCTAATATTAATGGTCATGATAAATGGAAGATATTAAAGATGCATTGGGAAAACAAAACAATAGCATAGATGAGAGGGAGAGAGAGAGAGAGAAAGGGAGAAAGAAAGTTGATGAGCTCGAAGGCTTGTTTGTGTCCATCTGTTTATTTGTGCTTGTTTGTCTGAGAGAGAGAGAGTGCGATTGTAAAGGTAGGGGGGAGGGCCGGGGTCAAAAGTTTACTGCAGAACAAGTAGCTGTCATCTGTTCTTGTAGAGCGCAGTGCCACTTTTATAATGGCACAAAAGATGGAATAGCTGTGAATCCCGTGAGTTCTGGTCTAACCTCGCGATGAACTCTGCAAGCTGGGTGACCCTGGGTTAGCATCCCCAAGAGACTACCTCCTCCGCCTATGCCAGAGATTGAGCATTCAGGTTTTATTAAGGGGTTTGATTGGTGAATTTCCTTTGAATAAATCGCATTTGATGACCAAAAGTCCTGCTGGACATTTGCATTTAGGATTGATCATATTTCCGCAATGAGCATTTCCTTTGTTCTGAAGCGTTATTCCTCTTTGTCTGGATTCTTGAAAACCAAACATTTTGTTTAGTTTGATTGAATTAAAGGAAAAAAGGAAAAAAAATTATACAAGGAAAATAATCTTTCTAGCATTATTTACCGGTTAATTGGTGATAAACGAGGCCGATACTGTATTTAGATTTGTTATAAAATGACTTGGAGTTGTCTTACAAATAATTTTATTTAGTAGGATACTTATACCCATCTCCTTTTGAGCGAAGAAGCATCGACGCCATATAGGCCTACATGTTTTAATTCTCTATATTTATGTTTAATAGGCCTATTAATTGCTTTCTTTTAAAAGAATGCATAGGCCTAGGCTATATTTTGTGAAATATCTGACCTTTCCGAAAAAATCTTAAGTATAATTTTGTAATAGCCTACAGAAAATTTAAACAAAAAATGGCATTAATGATAGTGATAATGATAATGTTATGATGATTAATAAAGCTGTATCAACCACATTTGTATCGGCAAAATTTGTTTAATGAAAGTAATTTCGAATAATTTTGTCCAAGGTTATATTCATTTAGACAGCTTAATTTACGGGTCTTACCTCAGGTTTACGGTTTACATAAGACCCGATGAAACTTGCTATAGCCGGAAATTCCCTTTTTAACACGGAGAAACAGCGGAGATCTTTGTAAATATAAGATTTTGAGTCTAAAGTCCATTACTGAAATGCTCGCTATTTAAATTATTTAGATTTTTCACTGTATTTTGGTTTCAGCCAACTTAAGTTCAAAACAACAATAAAAATTAATATTTATGTTGGAATTCAGTAATTGTATAGGCTAAATCAGTTGTCAAGTTAACGGGTTAAAACTGAAGGTGATTATTCTTTTGGCGAAATGTATGTTACCTTTTACATTTTTCGTGTTTCATTCACTGTTAATTTGTTTCATGTTTGCTTCTTTATAGTCAATTTATTGGCAACTTATAATTCTATGTAATATGACAATACGCCGTTTCTGAAATTGACTTTCAATACTCTGAGAGATGGATATTCATTGGAGAAAAAAAAATTAGACAACTAACCACGATCTCTCTTATTTATATTTTATTATTTTATCAATAAATAAAAATTGTAGTTGTGAGATTTAAATATCCATAATCTGGGTTTTCTTCCTTCTGATCCTCTGATAAATTGTTTGTTTTATCTGCTTTAAATATGTAAAAATTGCAGAGTGTTGGTGTTTAATTTTAGGTCTCCAGTTTTTTACACAAAAGAGTGAAGTAAGCTATATAATGAATAACAGGCGACATGGTGCCTTTTCTTTCTTTTTTCTTCCTTTTTTTTTGTTAAAACCTTGCTGGTAAAAGTCTTTAGACTTTAGCAATACTAATTTATCAAGAGGTGAAATCAAATACAACTACTTTATAACAACATTTATTGTAATAATAGTGACAATTATTATTATTATTAAATATGTTGTTATAATGAAGTTGAAAATGAAGTTGATGATAAATGTTACATGATGTTATGTTATGTTATATATATATATATATATATATATATATATATATATATATATATATATATATATATATATATATATATATATATATATATATAAGGACCCTGTTCTATATATATAAGGACCCTGTTCTAAATGAAGTCCAAGGCCGGGGTAAATGCAAGGTCACTGCGTCTAACAAATATGAAAATGTCACCTTTTCACGGGGCACGCCTTGTTGTTTAACAAAGACTGTCAATGAACAAGATTAATAAGGGACGAAATGG
This sequence comes from Tiaroga cobitis, assembly GCA_030578255.1. NCBI lineage: Eukaryota > Metazoa > Chordata > Actinopteri > Cypriniformes > Leuciscidae > Tiaroga > Tiaroga cobitis. Next base: position 31,692,717 of record CM060609.1, read on the forward strand.
ACGCTGAGTCATGGAGAGGTCAAACCGAAGTTATCTCTGTGTAGCTAAAGAAAAGTAGCCAGAGCGGTTCTGAGGCTGTGGGTCCTAATAACGTGAATCTTGCGTGGATGCTTGAACAGGAGTTTTCCGTTCGGGGTGGCTGGTGAATCACTACATGGAAATATTAAGGATAAAGAAGCATTACATTGGAACTACCTGTCGCAAGAGGGATGTTTCTTTATATTCGTTTATCTGGGCAGTCTTATCAGCTTCAAGGTCAGGAATATTATTTTGCTCACGAACTTTAACAAGGTAGGCCTTTTAATATTTTAGTTTTTATATAAACATTGAAATGGACTGCATTTATATAGCATGTCCATATATATAGCATTTATACTATGTCCAAACATAGTTGAAATTCAACAAGTCCAATAGAAATATGATAAAGTTAGGGAATAGAATCGTTGTTGTGCATTTCACAGGAAAGGGGAAATATACAAAAATCAGTAATAGTTTTAACACTTCTTAACATTGAGATATTTCAAGACCATAAACGTGACATTGCAGCCATTATTATAACAATTTTGAAGTATTTTCATTACCATTGAAGCAATATTCATACAAATATAACTCCATCAAGACTGCTATGTCTTGCTGTAAATTAAAAGCCTGCAGCAATAAATACAACTGATACAAGTAGTGGCTACCTTCGAACATAGTTGAATATAAGCTATTGTGTAGAACATGAAAGTTCTTAAGTTGTCCAGTTTAACTGGACAATTTAAAAAATATATAAATATAGATGACCAACATATTTCATTCTGGGACTTCTGTGAAAGAATGCCATTTGTTTATTTAGACTAGGCCTACATTTATGTATTTTTGCTTTTAAAGAAGACACATGCGATGTTTTTCCTACACTAATTCGGTACTAATAATCATTTCAAAATCAAAAGATGCAAATTTGTGCAACTAAAAGCCTCGTGTATGCATTCGTTTTTATTGACTGTACCATGCTTGGGCTGCTTTGAGCAGATCGTCTAGCTGCATATTTCGTAATAATTGAAAATGCCAATGGTAGACCCCCTAAAACTAAGTTCGTTTATTGTGTCAACTGTTACAGAAGACGTGTGAAATTATTGGTTGATGCTGTTGCTGGCTTGAAAATAGTCTTTGTCCTATTCATTAACAGGTGCATAGGCTACTATCACTGCTAGTTGCTTTGTGAAAGTGGTCATGGGCCTTCTTGAAGGTTCTTTTGAGGAACCTATAGAAATTTGAACGTCCCTGTAGGGTACAGAACTGCAGGTCGTGGTAAACAACAAACGAGATTTTTTTTTTTGTACATTTGTCATCAGAAAGGGCATTAACACTGGAAGGGGATGCTTTCGTGATAAATCACGTCTTCTCTTGCACTCAATCCTTTATCACTGTATGTCATTTTAACATAGATCGTATACATTCAGCCAGCTGTTTCGTTTTCTATTCAATGTATATGGTAACTATATCGAATTAATTTCTCATATTTTAATACGATAACAAAAAGAGGCGCATATACCGCTCGAACACATTTTTGCTGTGATGATGCCTGGCCTGCTATTGGTGCTTGTTTACACGATGCCCACAGGAGGCGCTGATTGGTCACATTTCTCACGTGACCGACCAACTTTGTACATTTGACAGAGGAGTAGGTGGGTTTTGGAGAGATCAGAAAAACGACAGCACGATAAAAATTAGAATTGTTGCACTTTTCAAATTAATGATCATGAGTTCCTACTTGATCAATTCAAATTACATCGAACCTTCTTTCCCACCCTGCGAGGAATATCAGCAGAACGGATACATGCCCGTGTCCTCTGATTATTATGAGCGGCAGAAAGACGCGGGCTTCCCCCATCACGAGGAGACTTCATACCCGCGATCAAACTACCAAGAGCCGAGCTATGATTACGGTAATGTGTCAACCAACGGCCTCAACGAATTCACCGACCGTCATCACACGCAACCTCAATCCGTTCCGCAGAATCATGGACCCCGCCTCACCACAGAGAGCTGTGCTGGTTCAACTGCGAGCAAGGATTGTAGCCTCGTGTCAGAGGCTCTCCCAGGCGCACAGAAGGGTAAAGAGCCGGTGGTGTATCCCTGGATGAAAAAAGTCCATGTTAATACTGGTAAGTAATGTGCACGGGCAATAAAAGCTCTAGGTGCCCTGTGGAGGGCATTTGTCGGAAGGCATGTTGGGAACATACCCAGTTGTAATTGCTCATTTAGAGGATTTACTGCCATCGAGATCCCGGTGATAAGGAGTTCTCGCACATTTGATTTTCCTCGATGTTCCGCCCGGGCCATTTGGCTTTTGTTTCTTATGAATCAAAAGAAAGTTTATCGTTGACCATATTCACACCAAACAGGCCTTTTAATTGAGCTATTTTCCCATTGGCTTTGATTCATGTTGCAATGCTACCAAATTAGTTACATCAAGACTGAGTGTGAATGGAATAGCCTACTGTAGTCGGCAAACGACGCGTATCCATTGTTTCTACTCATTTAGTGCTCTTCGAAAATTTCAGTAAGTGTACTAATTATCCGGCATCTCACTTATACCTGAGAATGTCAATAACACCTGCTTGGTTGTGTGTTTATGTGTTTAGTGACCGCCAGCTACTCTGGAGGAGTGCCCAAGAGGTCTCGCACCGCCTACACACGACAGCAGGCTCTTGAGCTTGAGAAAGAATTCCACTTTAACCGATACCTGACACGACGTCGACGAGTGGAGATAGCACACACTATGTGTCTTTCTGAGCGTCAGGTGAAAATCTGGTTTCAGAACCGCCGCATGAAGTGGAAGAAAGACCACAAGCTGCCCAATACAAAGATCCGCTCCTCGAGCTCTGCGCCCTCCAACCAACACGTGAAAACGGATGCCACTCAGCAGCAGCAAACGCTGCTTCCCACGCCGTGTTCCTCGAACCTATAGTGCTAGAAGCAAATCGACACAGACGGAACTGAACAAGAAAGAAGAACACATTGCAGTATTAGGATCGGAATTTCACAGGGTCACTTTTTATTCAGTGTCCGACGAGGCAACCTAACTTCGCCTTCCCAACCTCTTCCTCCACTCTAATTTGAGCTGGAAATCACATCCTTCCTGTAAAATAGTTTTTTTCTCCCTTAAAGGAACAACAGTAGAATGTACTTTAACTTGGACAATGGATCGTTACGTTTTCTGTCTTTAACCGAGGCATACCGAGTCTTGTTTGTGAAGATCAACGCTAGTGACGCGTGTACAAACTGACATTTTAACATGAAGGCACAAGTATAGGAACAATCTTCCTGGAGTAGATATCTTATTTGTCTTAGTTACATATTTTAGAGTATTGTTAAGTGTATTTACGTCATCAAAGCTGTGAATATTCGTGTATTTGGTTATTTGTATATTGGTGAATGATGTCAAGTTGTTTTAGTAAGCCTGTATGCAATTGTAGGCTACCCGTGGAAATAATAAATATGACTTTATTGTGCATTATCCCTTTAGGTCAATCCATAGAAAAGACTAAGGTGGCCTTTGTTATTTAGCTGTTGACTGAGGCGTAATACCGTTTTATTCCAAGTATTTTGATTATCCATATAACAAAAACAAAAATGTATGTTTAACTGAAAGGAAATTTTCGCATTGGACTAAAAGCTTGCCTGCGAAATTTTTATTACGCATATTGCGAGACCAATACTGTTTAGACCAACGCTTTATGTTTGCTAATTTGATTTTCAAGACATTATAACATGAAAAGGTGCACTTCACAAATCTAATTACTTTTCCACCAAACATATGAGTTTTTATTTATTCAAGTAGACTAATATTTTGAGTTTTTGTTTATAAAATAATTAAAACGCCATACTCATAATGGTTAGGCTATATTAGTGTTCCTTTACAAGCTTTAATGGTTATATTTAGATTCACCTTTACAAGCTAACTTGTAATACGATAAAACGTTACAAAATTCCGCATTGAAAAAAAGCTTGCATTGCTGTTTGTTGAATTATATTAATTAATGCAGTATTTTGCAGTAGTTTTTTTCTAAATATTCAAACTGTTAGGGTATTTTGATGAAATCCCATACATTTGTTGTTTTAAACTTTGACTAATTCGTGATTTCACTTATTATATTTCAATGATATTTTCAATATAAACAGACCCAATCTTTGTACCCAATCTTTTTGCTTTTTATTTGTCAGGACAACGACATTTTTTAATTCGATCCTAACTGTAGCGAAATCTCTTTTGCAGTCACTTTCTAAAATCAAAATGTAGGCTATTTAAATAACAAATATCATTAACTCTTTCCACCATAGAGGTCTATTGAAATAAATTAGAGACGGACATCTAGGCTACTTACCAGTGTAAACTACTGCTGGGGTCAAGCAAAGGACACAAATGAGCTGTCCAATCATCAAACTGAAGCACTGTGTACGACCCCTTAACCTCTGACCTCGCCATATTCAGCACCCTCACAGACCATGGTCCTTTTATTTCTCGAACGCATGGGGCAGTAGTGGAACTTGAATATGGCCTATTTGAGCATTTAGGGGAGACCAAACCCGTACTCTGTTTACTTTGTGCCTTATTTGACAAAATATTACTTAAATGTTCAAATCTTCTAAATTTTTCACCCTTGAACAAGCTAATATAAAAGGTTTATTATAGAAAACACAAGAAATAGACTTCAACATGAAATAGACAGATCGAAGAAAGTAAAGGAATGGTCGATCATTGAAGAATATTTAGGGATCTAAAGTGCACTCATTTTTTAATTTGAACAGTAGGCTATCTGGTCTTTTTACGATCTGTTTATGATATGTTGCGGTCTGTTTGTGGCTTTGGAAATCAGTAATGACCATGTCTGTATAAATATTCAGATTTAGAAGGAAACCCCTTAAACTGCAGCCACTCTGAGATTCACAGTCCGTCATCATTGATTCAGATCTTGACAGACAGGAAATTTAAACTTCCATCATGACACTAGCACCTCACCTCTCAATCTACCATGCTTAAAATTTAATTGACTGGCTCACATGACCTTATTAAATAATAGATAGGCTACATCTTGGTTAGAAATAGACACAGGAGGTTCGGTATGATTTTTCATTTTGCAGTTGACCGTCGACTTAGCCAGAGCTCTCAGAACCGACCAGCTGGTCCTCTTCCGGTCAGTCTTCAAAAAGGGTTTTTGGAGTAAGTAATCTAATCTTTTTTAAATATAGCTAATATTTTGAAGGTTATATATGAAAAACTATGCAGAACATGTTTGAAGTACAGGCTATGCAGATGTTGTTTGTACTGATGTGAACTAAACTTGTGTTTTCTCATTATCTAACAATTATTATGGCGATTTTTCCCTGAATAATTGAGTTTTTTTAGGTTAAGTATAGGCTATAGATGGTCAGTTTATTTGCAAACGTTAAATGGTGAATCACTGTCATTTTAGTGGTAGTGGTTTTCGACTCATATAAGGCAATTAAACAGTGCAGTTACGTATAACAATAATGATATAGTAATGTTGTTCGTAAGCCACAAAATCATTTCACTGTGTAGGCCTATGTGTCATTGTCTTGTTTCTATTAAGAACAAAACACAGGATACAAATAAACGTAAGTATATATTTCAACATTTTATTCCATTCACATTCAACAAACGTCATCCGAACTCATAGGCTACATCCAATAAGCTGTCAAAGATCATTGCCGTTTTCACTGGCAACATGGTCAAACTGCTTTGAGCTATACGTCATTATTAGCTTTGATGATGACCACGGTAAATCCAAGGAAAAGAATTATCTTCGTCTGCGTGTGGTAGTAATCTTAGCTTGCTTGAAGAGTCTAAATGTCAGCATTGAGAACAGATTTGTTCTGTCCCCTGGCGATTCTCCACGATCCATTTAGAGTGAAAATACAGCCATGCCTGTTGGCTTCTTTAACGCCACTTTGTTAAGGGAAAAAATAACTAAATTGTTGAAATATGTTTATGCTGGTATGCAGTTATTAATTTAATAATAATAAAGTCATATAAAAATAAGTGATGTTATCAAAATTATAGGCCTTTTAAAATACGAAGAATATTCGCACCCCTTGCTTTTGTCCTGGTTCAGAATGGTTTGTTTTAAAGCGTTCGTAGAGCACTTAGTGCTCGGGTGGGTAGGATGGAGACATGCTGACATGCATGAAGGCAAACAGAAAGCACCAGGGACATCAGCAGGTTCGCGTTGGGTCTCGCAACACCCCAGGGTTTCTAGTTATAACAGGCAGGTGAATACACCTAAAAAAAAGTCTAAGCAACACAAAAAAAAGTATGACTAAAGCGGTTTTTGAAACATTGTTTACTCCTTTAAAATTTCTGACTTTCATAAGTCACGCTTGAAAGCACACACATCAGTAACTCAGCTACATCAAAATGAAGATGTATTATGCATCACATTTGCACTGTTCACTCAAAAGCGGACAGCGCTGGCCTTTGTCCAAAGATTCTTATTGTATGAATATGGAGTTAAAATGATAACATAGTTCAGCTCATGTTCAAATCTGGGAAAAAAAGTTTGTTCTCCTTCAAGTTATGGCTTTTGAGAGAACAAAGCATTGGTGCATGGGGGAGAAGCGGTCCTGCCTGACTGAGGTGATTAATTATCTACAAGGCTTCACCACGTCTGGTGGATGAGCTTTCAGTAAACACTCTGCTGCCGGAAAACAAGCACCAAATGGTGTAAAGAGTAGGCCTCTTTTCGGGACGGGTCTTCTTTCTTTTGTTTGTTGAGGTATGGACTTGATAGATCACTGCTCTGTAAAAAAGCAGAGAAAAAAAGATGTAACTTTACAGCGACTATGACTCTTGTCGGCTAACTAAAGTTTATGATATCCACAATAGTAACTTAGTATTAACACAAACATTTATATGAGCATTTGAAAATTTTAGTACTGCAGAGTTAACAAGAGCAAACTCTAAGGTCAGAGAGAGCAGATGCTTGGTAGGTCCGCTGATAACACGAACTTCCATTCGTGTATCAGTTTGACTGATACACCGTAATCACCAAGAGAGGGCCACCTTGCACACACGAGTTCTTTACAGGTTGGCTATTTAGGATAACAATGGTGTATTAGATTTTAATATATGTAGTTAGTTGCAGCAAGAATTTGGATGGTGCATTTTTAAGAGATAGTCAGAGAGGAAAAAATAGGGGGAAATCTGATTGTATTATTATTATTATTAAGAAATAAGACCTTCATTTGTTCTCTGCGAATCCATTTATTTCCTTTAGGAGTAACACTGGCACACAAGCAGACTATTAATCTATTAAAGGTATGCTTTTAGGACACCCCACAAACCCAAAAAACACCAAATGTTCTCACAATGGAACGTGAGAACGTGACAACCAATCTCATTCATTTCAGCTAATCTCTGATGCGGTCTTTTGGTTAAAATAAAGGCCCAAAATTAAGACTAGAATTTTACATTTCGACTTATAGTCCAAGCACAGGACTTCCATCGTTTCCATCTTTGTGATCCAACTCAAAGGGGACCAACAATAGTCTCTATTAATGATTAACAGATCAAAAAAGGTTTCCTTTTTAATAGACACTGGGTCACGTGAGTGGGGCGCATAATATGGTTGCGATATTATGATGAAGGGGGTGGATGGCATGCGAACCCCGGTCTGCTGCTGTGCTGATAGCGCTAGCCTACTTTACTAAAGTGGGGTTGGGTCATTGAGGACTTGCTGGAAAGCCGGAGAGATAGAGAGAGAAAAAAATTAAAAGAACGAAAGACCCTGGTACGTTTTGCGGATGATGTTATACAGCTGTCATGAACGGATATGTTTTTCCACACAGAAAAAGACAGAAAGCCCTGCGCACCATGAGGATGGATTTTATTTTGAGGTATTTCCGTTGATTGTTCATTACTCTAGTGAGTTTTTGCGGCTCAAAGAGAAGGTCAGTTACCGTACAATGGCGGATAAATACAGGAGAGAGTAGGACTCAAGAAATACTCATTAAAATAAACTCAACTTCGAGCATATTAAGAATCAACTTTTATTCATCACTTAACCGGCACCGAAACAACCACAACACTTGTAAATGTACTACATCTATTTGTGTTTCATACATTTACATGAATGTTACATTGCTTTAAGCAACAATTTACAAAACTAATATTGTTTAAAAATGTAAAGAAACTTACACTGAATTTTTATTAAATAAAAATGTATTAAAGTCATATAAGTCAGAATGAATCTGCTTCATTTCACAAAACCTGAGGAACAAATGTTTATTGTCAATACATAGTCTGCGTGTATATAATAAAATAAAATGTAATATAAATGTAACTAAATGTTACTTCATGGACTAGCTATTTTATGTAGTTTCTAATATATTTCAAACGTTTCAAAATTTGTCTGCAGCCCAAAAAAAACATTTTCTCTCACACCATTATGATTTAATTTATTTTTTGTTTTTCAGAATAAAACTATTGATTTTGATCCTAACATTTTTATTTTTAAATGTGTGAATGATTAATGATAATATATTTGTATTGCACGTGGACTCATATCGGCAACACTTGTGCGTGGCTGTAAAGCTCAGGTTGTGAGGGTGTGTAAACTGGGTTTTCCCAGAAAGAATAAATCACCAGACAGCGAATAAAACTCAACAGAGCAGTGGCGGCCGGATTGTTGCGGAGCTCGCATGGGAAACGAGGATATAATATAAGGAGTATCATCCAGAAGCACGCTGCCTCGCGAGGTCACGACGCTCGAGTCTTGATTTATGGGCTGGGGGACTAAGGGCGGCCGCTGCTTGAGAGCTAATGACTATTCGATCTAAACTCTCTCGGAAGGAAACACAATGGAGGAGAACTCGATGCATTTGCCCGAGTGTTATATTCCTTATGATATTACTAATGATGATGCCTTCTTATTTTCACACATGCATCAATATGTATCTTTAAATGTAAAAAATACATTCATTAATTTGATTTATTTGTGCTGTTAATCTTAGGGGTTTCCATCTATTTTTATTATATGCATTTGATCTATTAGTAGTGTAATTAATTGCATTAGCAAAGCAAAAATCTATTTTAAAATTGATATTCAGCACTAATGATTTTTTAGCTTTCGTTTGTTTTTCATGTTTATACAAACCTTAAGGATACGTTACCAAGATAGTTTTCAGTAGTAGCCTAAAACTCTTTATTAATATTATTATGTACGCTATTTTTGTCAGATATAAGCTGAAGTTATAGTAACCATTCGTAATGAGTGCAAATGGATTTAGAGTAAAAATAGTGCAACCCAGCTAAAAGAAAAAAGTATATATTGTCTAAAATATTTTTGAATTACATACTCATTTTAAAATAAAATAAAAAAGACATAAACGAGTGACAAACACAAGCGAGTTTATTTTTATTTAGAGAGTATCACAGTGCGCCCACTGAACTGTTCAGTTAAGTGTCATTGACATTAACAACTATTTACATTTCTCCTGGTTCTTGAGAAAACACAAAACAAACGTATTGTTGTGAGAAAAGACCAAAAAAATGACAATGCTTTTATTTCTTGTCGTAGATCTCCAAATAAATGAATGTGTCCCATCACTAAGCCTGCAAGAGACTGTGTTTTGCTTAAGGTGAGCTCTCAATTGCATTTCACAACTACCATGTCTTGCTATATTATTTAGTATCATTCCATTTATTTAGTGGCTTACACATGCACGCATGCACACAGCTAAGCTGCTACATGTAAAATGAAGACACATAATTTCTTTCTTGCCACGTTTCCATGGTCCAATTGTCATTATGAAGGAGTCTGCTGCAATGCTCTTAAGCTAACGTGAGAAAATTGTTTTAAAAGGCTACGGATTAACATAAGGGATTAATACATGTTTTGCTGTAAAACTAATCTATTATAAGAAGTTAAATTGCAGTGATTTAAAATATTTTTTATTTTAAATGTTTGACAAAAATGACCGATCATTTAATCTATTTCTCATCAGTTTCCGCGCCATTAATGAAACCCCTTAGTCATCGTTTTAATGAAAGAAAAAATGAAACAATGGTGCAAATGTTCAAAATGCTGAAATTGTAGGAAAACCGCAAACACAACGAATTTTAAATCCCACTCACCAACCCACGCCGCCCGCTCTTTTCTCTTTAGTTTTGGCAATCTGTAACCCAGTGGGCCGCGCGAGAACAGGAATCTGCCTCTGTGTTTACTGCCGTGCTATATGTGCTGCGTAAGGACATAAATCTTCGCGTCTGACCGAGAAAATACACAAGCTGATGTTGGTAATTCATTCGTATGCAGAAGAGTTTGATCCATAACCTCCCGTCCCCAGCTCGCGGCTCCCTTTTTTTCTTCCTGCTACTTTGGAGGTCCTGGTGTTTTATTACCTTTTTCTCTGTAGCAAAAAAAAAAGCATCCTTTGCTTTTTATTGCCGATAGTCCTTGATTCAGTATACAGTTATTTGTTAAATGTTAAATAATTTATTGAAATGTTGCAGTACATTATTATTACTACTACTACAACTATTATTATTATTTTGTATTATTATTGTTTATTATTACTATACTTAATATGATTAGTGTGTTGTTTGCTGCTGCGATTTATAATCTCCTTAAACCATTTGTGATTACTGTAGCCTATTAGTAATTAGTAATTCAGTTTTTTTCAGTATAATACCCTACCTGTATTGCAGTTCTGAATTCTTTAATAACTAATAGTGTTGCTACGATTAGGTTTGACATAGTTTCAACAAAAAGTCTAGTTCTGAGCCTAGTTATAAAGATTTTGTGCAATTATATGTATTCCATCCTGACTGTGTTCACATGGGAGTAAAGCAGCTTTCTGTGCTTGAGAAGGCGATTCATTTGCATAATTTTTCTTGTCTACGGTGACGCTCTGTTTCGAGGGAGTTCACTGGGGTGTGCATGAGTATGTGTTAACGTGCTAGTTTGTGCACGTTACTGGTACACGAAAGACTCACTAGAGCGCAGCCCATGGTGGCATTTAGTATAGGTCGGAGAACACAGGCGGTCATTTAGTAGTATGTAATATGTTTGTATGTGTGAAGGTGCTTAATCTTTACGACCAGGGCGCACGAGACAACTTTCGTTATCTGGCTGCTATACTGATTTACGTCAAAAAGAGAAAAAGACAGAAGGAAGGAATTTGAGTCCTCGAGCGCGACGAAGTCGCAGCTTTACTGCAGATACGTCCCATGACTCTTGCAAGTGCAGCTCTGGCTTTGTTGTCTTCCCGATTTAGCTTTACCCTGGACCGCTGTTTGATCGATTTCTGCCGCTGAATGAGAGAAGCTCGCGCCGTGCTGCGCGCTGCTCGTCAGAGAGGAAGGTAAGCGGGACAGAGGCAGAGTTCTCGCATGGCTGTTAAATGGCGAGTTTGTGATTTATGACCGCGCGACTGAAATCTCGGTTCAGGAAGAGTTCATACTCGCACATACACACACTCACTCACAGTCAAGCCAGATTCCTCCCGTGCAGCAGCTGGGTCTCCTGCTTTGTGGCTTTAGTGGCTTTTCTTTTAGCTTTCCTATGATAGTGCCAGAGAGTGAATTATTGGAAGTCAAACATGGATGGCTAATCTAGAAAATAAGGAGGCCTGTTGGTTTGGTTTTATGTAATTATGTGGTCTCGTGTAGGCTATGGCATTTGGGCCTGATTTCAGTACAGTTATATCGTTGGTTGTAAAAAACAAAACAAAAAAAACACGCTTGTTCCTATTTTTATTATTATTGAGTCGAAATTTATTGGTATATTTTATTATTATTATTATCGGTGCTGGTATTATTTGTATTGTGCGTTAATAGGCTAGATCATGATTCTTTTAGTTTTGTTTCTTGTGATCTTATCTTCGTTTTGTTTCTTATATAAAATGTTGTGGGATATATTTAATAGTGTATTAACCTTTCAATTATCAAACTTCGGAGTTGAACATTGTACCAGGCGAATGTAATTCGTTTCAGTGGTTACTGCCGCGCTCTCCATCAGATCTGGGCCGTGGCCATAGCATTTTCCCGGCTTGACGACTCCTCATGCATCGACTGATGCCAGTTAACACTATCCATTATTTTTGGTCGGCGAGGAAGAGTTCAGTGTGGTTATGGAGACACGCGTCTGCCCGGTTTTTCAGGTTTCTTGCAACAACTTTCAAACTCAAACAATACACGCATGGGCTTGAATTTATGTAGACTAAAACGTTCTGGAACACCTTAAGAGCTTAAGAACAGATTAACTTGATTAATGACATTTGTTTAGAATAGAAAAAAAATACAGGCAACATTAAAATTAAAAAGCTATAAGACAAACTCAGCACAAGCACGCAAAAAGTAATTTCTGCGTATAAATAGCACGACAAACACAATACGGAGTAGGCCTACTAGGAGATCGTGTTGGAAGAAAGGTCGCATTAAATTCACGGCAATGGTTGTTGCTTATTTATTGCCCTAATTCACACTTCTCATTTACATTAACACAATGCTCTATTTTACAGGAAATATTAGTTGTATGTACTAATTTGTTTATTTATTTTAACCTGTTAATATCTACTATATCTTATTTTGATTGGACAGTGCGATTAAGTTAAATAGCCTATTTCAAGCAGTTATCATGCTCTCAGTTCTCTTCACTTATGATGGCTATTGTTGCAGCTGGCCATAAGGTAAGTGGTGACCGACTCTCCCAGTCTCGCCACACAGTGTCAACTGAGCTTTGAAAAGTAAGATGGATAGGCCTTATTTCACCCGCTCAACGTATCTTCTCTCACCGTAGGTTCACCCGTAGAGCCCATTGGCGAAGAGGTGTCACGTGACTACGTTGAGCCAATGTTCTTCTACGAAGGTGTCAGGACCTTGTCAGAAAGTGAAATAAACATTGGGAAACGGCGAGATGCAAAAAGCGACCTACTGCGACGGCTCGGCAATTTACAGTGGCTTCCCCTATCAAAGCGCAAACGGTTTAGGTTATGATGCCAATCAGCAGCAATATCTCCAGGCCCTTCATGTGGAAAGTGAGTACCATCGACCGGCCTGCTCCCTGCAGTCCCCTGGTGGCTCTGCAGCTCTGCACAAACCCAATGAAATCTCCGAGGGCTGCCAACGGAGTAACGGGACACAAGCCCCAGTACCAGACATTCCCGATAACAACCAGCCTCCTACTGCCCCTTCCGGGCCATCATCCCCCAGTGCCCTGAACCAAATTCCGAGCAATGATACCACCAACGAGAATACTGGGCACTCACCTCCAACGCCAGCTACAAGGAAACACATTTTTCCGTGGATGAAGGAGTCCCGTCAGAACACAAAGCAGAAATCCTGTAGTACCATTTCAGGTGATTACATGTAGCCTAAATATAAAATGTTTTAAAATAAGATGTAAACGCATGCGAGCCATATTACGCATCTAATCTTAGTTTAGTATTTGCAGCTTTCTTTTTTTTTTCTTTTTTTTCTTATAACATGATGCCAACTTACATAAATGTCATATAAAATATGTAAACACGCATCTGAATGCTACATGGAATTTAGCATTTTATACTTTTAATTGTCTCCAAGTGCCAAGTGACAATTCCGAGCTTAGCATTATTTCAAAGGCTTCTGAGCAGTCTTACAGATGACACCTCCAGCACACACATATGTCTACCGGCTTTACTTTAATTTGGTAGGCAACCATTTTATTTGATAATTGAATTGCAAACACAAAGTGCTGAAAAGTTCAGTCATAACACATTTGTGGGGGAGGAAAAAACAAAACAAGTTGACTAGTGATTGCACTCTCGCTCTGCCCCACTTCCGGAGCAGACTATCACACTTTTCTATACTTATTTGTATATAATATACCTGCTGCGAAGAAGTAAACAATTATGTTTTCAATGCAGTGATCATGTGCTTGTTTTACCAATGATATCCTGATAGTAATACTCTATAATCTTTAAATTAATGAATGATTTACAGTGAGCTCCATTTAGTGGGACATACACAATGACGCTTTTCGTTTTACTTTTTTCCTCAACAGTAGAGAGCTGCGCTGGAGACAAGAGTCCCCCAGGTTCTGCCGCCTCCAAGCGCGCTCGTACTGCATACACGTCTGCTCAACTCGTAGAGCTGGAGAAGGAGTTCCATTTCAACCGTTACCTCTGCCGCCCGCGACGAGTGGAAATGGCAAATCTGCTCAACCTTACGGAAAGGCAGATTAAAATATGGTTCCAGAATCGCAGGATGAAGTACAAAAAGGACCAGAAGGGGCTTGGAATGATGCCCTCTCCTGGAGCACAGTCCCCTCACAGTCCCGTTGCTCTGTCATCTGGTGGCGGAGGAGGGGGTGGGACTGCATATTTAAGTTCAATGCATTCTCTGGTTAACAGTGTGCCCTACGACTCACCCTCTCCAGCATCATATAACAAACCCCAGCCTAATGCGTATAGCCTGCCTACGTCATATCCACCTCCTCTGAATAACTGCCCGCCTCCTCAGAAGCGGTATCCGGGGACTGGCACAGCCACGCCTGAATACGACACGCATCATCTTCAAGGCAACAACAATTACGGAACGCAAGTGCAGGGTAGCCCGGTTTATGTCAGTGGCGGTGGAGGCTACTCGGATTCTTTGGTAGGTATGGGGGCCTCGGTATTTGGCCTGACACATCTACCCCATCCACCTCAAGGCAATATAGACTACAATGTCGCTATCACCATGGGAAACAGCCATCAGCAAGGAGGGTGCGAACCAAACTCATGCACATTCACAGACCTTACACCGCACTATTCTCAGGGAAGAATTCAGGAAGCGCCCAAACTGACGCATCTATAGTGCGATGGACCTCTCCCCGTCCACGGCACACATTTGCGTCCCCGTTCTGACTGCGTTTTCTGCCACCTATTTTGTTCATAGTTTTCCTGACGTAGCCTCAGTTGAAACTATCTTGTTTTATGTTCAACTTTACATATAGAAAATAAGTTAAAGTTCTTAAAACCGTAGGCTAAATGTCATAGCATATATGTAGGGCTATTTGAATTGTTTTAAGTTAATTTGAAACAGGGTATAAGAACACAGTTTTATGATGTTTTTTAATTGATTTCGATTTTAAAGTTTTTAAATTGTCCCCTATAGTCCACGATTTCTTTTCTGTTTTGCATTTTGCACTTGAGGAAGGATGCATATGAACATGTTTTTTTTTTCAACAGTTTTGTTATACAGCGTGAGCTCGTGTCTTTCAATCCTTCAAATGTATTTATTTGTTTCCATTGACAGTAGATTGTTTGTGTTATGTAGCCTAAACCCTTCAGATATACAGAAATGGGCAAAAGGAAAAATGCATCCGGGGATTTTCACAGTCGTGTCAGCGCTTAAACATATTATCAAGTGCTAAAAGGCAAGACTGCTTATCAAAGGTCAGTATGTTCGTATATTAATCAATGTTTGCGAATGTTAATCATGTCTTGCTCAAACAGTCGAAAAAGACATCCGATCAGATACTTTTTATTTGTTCGAATATTTTTGATGTCACACATTCCATGCTGCTCCACTTCTGAAGAAATAAATGAAACTAACTGACGAGCTTATGTATTTGCCTTCGTAGAATAGGGGTTACTCAACAAAAGCATCAAAAATAGACAATTAGCAATCAAAATAATCATGATCAGCAGATAATTTGCTCAATGTACGTCACTGGTTCAAATTAAGTAAAATGTCAAACTTATTATTTAATAAAAAAGATGACTGAAAGGCATTTGGATAAAGGACACAAACAAGCAACTTTTGCATATATTTAATGAGTGATGAACCGTCATTTCCTGCAGTCTTGCAGTATGTGAAAAGTGCGACCAATTCCATCCTTTGTAGTGGCAGTCTCCTATAGGCCTCCAGCAGTGCCTGTGGGAGTAAAAAAAGTCTTTACAACTCTGAAATGCTCAAGTCCAGCCCATTTTTGGGTCAAAAACAGTGCAAGAAAAAGAAAAGTCAGATACTGCATAAAAGATAATGCTATTATTAAATAATGCTAATAAGAAGAAGTCTCAGAAAAAAATTCAATTGAAATTTTATTCAACCATAGTTATCAGTACTGGACACAGACATACACAATTATTCCTGTTAACAATTTTAAATCTATTGTAGAGACGCTTTATTTAATATCAACAATGTAGTTTTGTAACTTCACTTTACATGAAAAGGCGATTGATTAACAATCTCATTGTTGTGCAGTACACTAGTTACACAAGTCACACTAACACAACTGCAAGTGAAAAATACTAGGCCTATTTAATTTCCAAATATTAAAAGAGTGTAATTTTTGAAAATATTGGTAGGCAAAGAGCTTTTTTTCACAAGCCTATATGTTTAGCCTATACATGACTGTACGATGTAATGTTATAAATCATTGCAACACTTGTAACACTTGCATTCATTGTAAAATGCCCTAATTCTATGGTGTAGGGCTACGTTTAGCAAGACATTTCAGAACAACTGATTTTCTCGAGCTTTCGCTAAACATTTGGAATATCTAGTTCACGCCGTAAAAACAAAGTTGATCGATTTAAGGACATTAAAGATGTAGCCAGTTATAGGTTTCATGGGGAAAACAGGGCCATGTTTTCACTGACTTGGAGTTAGTGCCAACTCCCATAGTAATCTCTTTTCTACTCTCACAATAACGATTAGCTACTTAAGAAATAACACTAAGCCTTTATCACAACAAAAATAGCGCGTCCTTTTATCAAATTATGCAATATAAAAGAAAATTACTTACTCTTCGATAGCAAATTACTGTTCATCGAAAGTGGATGTGGACTGTGTTTATGACAGAGATAGAGGCAAAACTCTGTAATGGAGCCTACCAGGATTTGATTCGCGTGAGTTAGAAGGTTTAGATGTTATGGGGGCATGAGGCTGTCAGACCCGTTGGCAAGTAAGATTGATCGCGTGCAGGCTTCTAGAACTCTTTGTTTAGTATAGCACTAAAACAAACGACCAAGCAGGCTACTCATTTCCTAAAGTTTAAACATAATCCGCATATAGGCATGTATTCAGCACAAAAAAATGTAAATAATATTAAATAATTCAAACTTTTACTTCACAGAAAGCCAACAATAATCATAGTAGACTACTGTAAGGTTAGTAGATCGAGCTAGAGCAGAGCATACAGAGTTTGTATGTGATATTACGTGTTTAGCCTATTTAGCCTACTCTAATCCACACTGTTCAAACATAGTTCGGTAAAAAAAAGTTTCTATATATGAAAACATCTATCAGGAAGCGTTTTACTTCAAATATTTACTGAGAACTACTTAGGTTCCCACCTTAGAGAGCATAATTAAATATACAGACTTTTAATTTATAGTAATGTAGGCCTATTAATAATGTATTCAATAATGTATATATAGGCCTACATATAATGTATACTAATGTATTCAAATAATGTATATTATAATATATTTCAGTGCGATCATCTTACAGAATGTTCTGAAGCTGTACGTTTTTGTCTAGCCAGTGTATCCTAAGAATCGATAGGCGGAACGATGGCGAAATAGATTTGGGTGGGGGGAGGGCTATATGTGATTCAAATGCATTTATGTGCAGTGTTAATGGTAAGAGGAGCTGGGCTGAAACCGCTGTCTTTTCAGGTCACGTGAGATAAAAAAAAAAAAAACCTCTCTGTCAGTAGCCTATAGCAGGCGTAACTTATTTGGCTAATGTATTAGAGCAAGACAGGTCCATTTAGGCTACTTTATTTGTGATACGAATACACAGACAGAATGCACGAAGGCAGAAGGGAGATATGCACCGGCGACCGGGTTTGAGTCTGACTAGGAAGCCATTGCCTTCACCATGACAACGATGTAGTGGTCTACATAACAGTGACCTCCCTCTTGAGAGAGGAGTTGCTGGAAGAAGTTCTTCGGATCGATCTCTCAAGCTGGATCCTTTTGAATAAACCCCAAATTGCCATTGGGTAGAGGTAATCATGTGACATGACTTTTCAGATTTTCCAGTCTCTTTTTGAATTAAATATTGTCGATAGCGGTCCACATATATGCCATGAATAGTTAGGCTATATTAAAATAAATAGTTTTTATGTTATTGTTTTCTTCAAATAGCCGACATAATTTAATTGAGAGCGAAAAATAGACTTCAACGAAGACAAACTTTCCCTACCTGCACTCTCTGGGCACGAGACAACAGTTTTACAATGAATTACGAGTTTGAGCGCGAGACAGTCATCAACAGTCAGACATCGCTAGCAGAGTGCCTTTTCTTTCCCCCCTGTTGACGACTCGTTTCAGAAGTCATCAGTCAAAAGCTCAGCGCTCACGAACCCATACCCTCTTATCCTACCTCCTTTCGAGCACACCACCCCAAGCTTAAGCCTCAGGAGTCAGCCAAGCCATATCGGGCCCCGGTACATCATGGGGGACGCCAATTTTCTGACACCGGAATAACGAAAAGAGCGAAAAGAAGACCAACAAAAGAAACCGTCCTCCTACACCAACCGGCTCATTGAGTAGGCTACTACAGTGGGAGTCATTTGCTTCTCTCCAAAAGGTGAGTTTAGGAAAACCTAACCGAAAAGAGAACTAAGGTCATTTAAGGTCTGAGAGAAAAAATGAGCATCGTCATATCCTTCTTTACATCTGCACTATCCTCTCGCTGTTTATCTCGTAGCTACAGTCTATGTGAAAATTATATAAAATGTTTGACTATAATTCGAATCAATGAGTTCTTTCTGATGTCTGACGTCTAACGAAGAATGAAAGATTACTGTTGTGGCGCAAGGGACGCTCAGGCATTCATTACAAGATGCTGGTCGGTACAATGCACACACTGGCGATGCTGTTTGCGGTCTTGTTTTTCACAATACTTTTTAGTTTATCAGCTTTTTAGCGCATTTTACAGGTAACATTACATTAACATTTCGATAGACAAATACTAGGTATATGTTGTGCATTGTTTGTTATTGTAGCCTATCTATGTTTGACGATGTAACAAAACAATTCGTGTGTTCCTTTTTTGACTAATTTTTCCAGGCTCACCCGAGCTTCCCTAGTGGAGAGGGAGGTTCGCGCCGCCTGAGAACAGCATAGCCTACACAAACACACAGCTTTTGGAGCTGGAGAAGGAGTTCCACTACAGCAAATACCTTTGCCGACCTCGCCGTGTGGAAATAGCCGCGTTGCTCGACCTTACAGAACGCCAAGTCAAAGTGTGGTTCCAGAAACGACGGATGAAACATAAACGCTAGACCCAAACGACTGTCGTTGATGATAGTGGTGAACTGAGCGACGAGGACGCCTCTTTTTGTGGCCTGCTTCATGGTAGACTGGGTGTAGAACAAGAGTCGAACTCTTTTCAAAACGACCTGTCAACACTCTCCGGGCAGCCCTGTAATGATAACGACATGCAAACTTTTGAAATGTTTTCTAACAGCTTTATGGAAAGAAGTCTGAAAGCTATTCCCAGTCAGCCACCTACTGGTCTGGGCAAGGGGACAATAACAGACAACCGATGTGGCAGACCGGACAACTGCGGTTCCCCGCATGTTATGGACGCGGCTGTGAAGGATTTCAACATTTTTTCGACCGACTCACGTTTGTCTGATCCAGCTTCGCCTACACTTTTCAATAAGTCTCTGGAAAGTCCAGATGATATACCAACGGGGTTTTATTTTTTAACGGATGAATTTACCACATCTGATTTACAAAATACAAACTACTGATTATCAAAGTGGACCAGTGGACAAATGGACGGATAATGCAGGAGTTTTTAAAGTTTTTGTTGTTATTGATGTTGTTGATGTTGTTGTTTTTTGCAAGATGGGTGATAACCGACACGATTATCATAACATATCGAAGGTAAGATAAGACCTGGGCGCTGTATTCAGTGGAAATTGCTAATTCATAACAGAAGGGGTAGTTTATTCCTTGTATTTTTGTTGTCTGTTGCTTATTTTTGTAAGAATAAACACACTTTGTAAATATTAGTTTCAAGACAATATTCTATTTTAAAATCAAAACACACACACACACACACACACACACACGCATGTTGCAACAGCAACAACTAGCCTATAGGCCTATTTGTAAGTATATGCTACGAAAAGTAAACACGTTATAATCATTACACTTGAACCAAATTAAAATGAATGATCAGATTCACGTCTGAGTGATCCGAGCAGACAATACAGATCATTTGTGAAGAAAAGTCACACAAATGTGTGTGAAATGCACACAGATTTTATCTTTTTACGTTTTTTCTCAATTACATGCTGCAACAATGCAATTAGGGGCCATGGAATTAGCGCTAGGAAACTTGTATTTATTTATTTAATTTCGTTTTTATTTAATAAATGGAATTATTTATTTAATCTTCTGAATGAATGTGAACTACGTAAATATTATGTTTTGTTTTCCCCTTAAACGATGCACATCAATATAAACTCTATAATTATTCCCAGCACATGTGATATTATACTGGTGTAAACTTTTCAAATGTTATATTTTAAAACCGTGTTCAAGTATGGCTTCCTCGCCAATGCTGTGCTCTTTGTCTTTGACTCTTTTCTCCGCTCCGCGTGGGGAAATGCCAAGGGTGTTTCTTTCCACGAGCTCATAAATCAAAGTCTTTCAGGCAAGCTGACAGCACCAAGACAATCACTGCATGTGAAACGTCTACCCAAATAAGCGTTTTCACTCTCTGTTTATCATTGAGAAGATTTTGGATCATGAAGTACAACCCACGTGGACGGTTAATAATTCATTTTTATTGCCGTTTTAACACCCGGCATTAGGATTACACAAACCTCTCATAAACTATTTCAATGTGCGTGCCATACGCAGTTTGTCTTAGTCTCTTTTCAGCTTTTTTTCTTGTCCTCCTAACCTGACTGAAATATTGTGATAGAAATGGTTTATAACCATTATTAAAAACCCTTAGGCCTACTAAAAATATTTTTAATATGAATAAAATATAATTAAAAGCAGTATTTTTATGTTCCTAAACATCTTCCAGAAAAATATTGTCTCATGTGAATTGACTGCAGCCTATAGTTTTTTTGTTTTTTTGTTTTTTTGTTTGTTTGTTTGTTTGTTTTTAGGCTACTTCGGATTCGTAGTCACATTTTTGCTTAAATGCATTGACTGTGAAGCTGTTTTAATGTTCTTGTTTTACTATGTTAATACTCTGGCTTGCTTGTTTATAAAGAACCATGATTTAAAAAAGGAGTGTTAAAAAGAGGGGATGAGAAATACTAGGCCGTCAGAAGCTTGTGGAAAGCGCCATTTTGAGGATTAAAAAACACATTGGACATCTGTAAGAAATTTTCCCATTTTCATCCACACGGGGCGCATGTTTCCCTGCTCGATCAGGCTTGGAGATGGATATAGCCTTGGTACTCTCTCTTGCTTATGATAACTGATCGCTTTTTGACCACTGATCACAAACACACATTCAGCAAAACAAGCAATAAAGATCATTTATCTTATAGAGTAGCCTTTGTAACAAAGTCCGTTTCCTTTTTGCCGGATGTTGAAATTCACATAGCCTATAGGTTTTAGACATAAATCGCTTATAACAGTAATAGGCTACACAGTGGGCTGGCACAGACTTTTTATTAAGAAAGGCTCAGTCTTATTAAATTATGAAAACATTCTAATGCAAAGATAGTAAAAAAAAAATAATACAATTAGTTGAGTAATCAGTTCAGCATTTTTATCTTTTTGACAAAAAGATGATGCGTAGCCTACAGCCTAACAGCCTCACAAAGCAGCGCAATTTACTCAGGCTGGATAATAAACCATAAGGAAACAAAGACATTCCCTCTACATTGTTTTCCTGTGGTTCATCTTACCTTACGTATTTCTTCAACATATTTCCCCACGACAGTATGTTGATGCTGCCTGGACGTTGTCTGTGAGACACTTGCTCCTCTGCCAGCGAATCCATCCTTTCAATCGGGGGTTAAGGTTGGCCTACGTCATGTTGATCGACAAGAGGTCGGCATTTACATAAGTCTGGTCTTTAACGACAACCTGTCAGTGCAAGGCCACTTAAGATTAAGATGAGACAGAGCAACTGATCACTGGCTGACCCAGCCCACGTGACTGTCACTGGTCATTCATATCACTAGCGCGCGGACACCCCTAATTCACGACTGATTGAAGGAGGCAGAGGGGTGGCTCGGCACAACCCCGGGTGAGTGGTGAGACGTTAATCAGTCCCGGGGCCCAAATATCTGCCAGTGTGGCAGCCACGCGCAGAAACGCACAGGAAGATGCTACAATGAGCACATTCTTAGATTTCTCGTCCATAAGTGGTGGTGGAGACGGAGGTGGCGGAGGCTCGTGCTCAGTCAGAGCGTTCCATGGCGACCACGGACTTTCAACATTCCAGTCTTCGTGTGCTGTTAGGGTAAACAGCTGCAGTGGGGACGAGCGGTTCATGTCCAGTAGATCATCACAAGACGCAATTAACCCTCAGCCACATCAAGCCGGCTCGTACCAGTCCCCCGGGACTCTGTCAATTACATACAGCGCCCATCCAAGTTACGGGACTCAAAGTTTTTGCTCCGGATACAGTCACTATGCCCTAAATCAGGATGTGGACTCGTCTGTGAGCTTTCCCCCGTGCGGCCCTTTAGTTTACTCTGGAAATATTTCTTCCACTGTTGTGCAGCACCGTCACCATCGCCATGGTTACAGTGGCGGAAACGTTCACCTCCATGGCCAGTTCCAGTACGCCTCAGCCACATATGGTAATAGTCCAGATCAGGCGAATCTGACGTTTGTGGCGGGCTGCTCAAATCCGCTGTCCCCACTGCATGTGTCTCATCACGATGCATGTTGTTCACCTCTATCAGATGGCGTGTCCACAGGGCAGACATTTGACTGGATGAAGGTTAAACGGAACCCGCCAAAAACAGGTGAGTGCCTGGAGAACTTTCAAATGTCAATGTCTGTTTTTTGACTGATATAGTAGCCTATGTATGCCACGATTGAAAAATGACTAGACTGAGAGACTGATTTGAAATGCATGCGCACTCATTTTTTAAAATCTGTTTTTGCGTCTCTCTTCAGGGAAAGCTGGGGAGTATGGATTTGGTGGGCAGCCAAACACTGTACGCACCAATTTTACCACAAAACAGCTGACAGAGCTTGAAAAGGAGTTTCATTTCAATAAGTACTTGACTCGCGCGAGGCGTGTGGAGATCGCGGCTGCTCTCCAATTGAACGAGACTCAGGTGAAGATTTGGTTCCAAAATCGCCGCATGAAGCAAAAGAAACGCGAAAAGGAAGGTCTTTTGCCTAAATCTCCGTCCGAGCTGAAGGATGGTCTCGAAAAACCCGAGGACGCATCCGAAAAGTCGCTCTCCGCACCTTCCACGCCCTCTCCCACTTCCCCGCCTGTTGATGCCTACTCCTCGAATTAAACGGCGTTTGTTCTGCCAACCTGTTATTGCAGAACTGCAATAGTTTCAAGGTCATTGTCAAAATCATCATGTGACATACAGAGACCATTGCACAATTTTGTTTCGACCTGGACCGTTTTGACCACTCAGTGTATTTACGTGCTACTTTGTGTTATTGTGAAATGACTGTTAATAGTATTGGGCACCTTGTCAAGCACCTAGATAGAACAAGTGGATTGTGCATTCCCGTGCACAGTAGCAAATGCACCTTTACACATGTCTTTTGTCAGACTTGCACACCACTTGTCAAAATGCCTACCTCAAAAACCAAAAGAAATACCCTAGTGCAATATATTTAAGTAATGTATTATTAAGAGATATTAGTCAACTGTTACTCTCGGCAAATGCTTTTTTGAAGATACTGACAACTTATCTGGACCGTGCATAGTGTTAACCCTGATGTTGTGAATGTGTTGTGAGAACATGATGCGCCGTGGGTCATACTGAGTTTTATCAGTCGGAGATGAAAGCACAAGTCTCCTTTAGAAACATGATCAAGATACGGGTGAATTAAATGTGTGAACTAAAAATTCTCATACAATTTATTTGAACACTGGTCCTTTACTCTTGATTGTAGGCTAATAATGCCTGTCATATCCACACACAGCCACATTTAACTTTAAAAAATATTACTGAAAATGTGATAGGCTACCTTTACATTTGAACCCGACCATCTACAAGTTATATAAAGTTTAGATAAATGTGTTCATTATAGAGTTTTTTGTTGGTTTGTTTTTTTGGCTGGACTGTTATGTTTGAGTCATCGATTTGCATAATCTATCAATAGCTCACTCTCTGGTTCCGTAACTGATGTATGCGTCCGCGCGTTGTTTCTTCCTCAGGGACAAAAATATATTGGCACATGGTAAGCATGTTTATCCACGAAAGAAGATGCTCAGTCCTGTCACCGTCATTCGTGAAGACAACCCGATTGACCTGTTAGTTTATCGAAGGCAAACGAAGGACAAGGGGCAAAAAAAATGAACATCGATTAAATCATCTAGACGAGAATGAGTCGGTCTGACCCCGTCCGTGTTGATGACGTGTGTTTCCTCGTATCATATCATTTTTGCTCAGAGTGTCAAGTGAATAGTAACAGAACAATATAAAGAGCAAAAAGTCTGAACAACAAATTTGGCCACCCCCCACCCCCCTCTCTCTCTCTCTCTCTCTCTCTCTCTCTCTCTCACACACACACACACACGTTGCACTTATCATCATGAGGACATTCAATGCGTAATGGTTTTTTTATACAGTATATACAAACTGTATATTCTATCCCCCTACACCAACCCTACCCCTAAACTTAGACCCATCACAGAAAACATTCAGCATTTTTACATTAAAAAAAAAAACAAATTTGGTATGCTTTTAAGCCATTTTAATTACGAGGACTCTGGAAATGTCACCATAAACCACGTTTATGTTGTAATACCAGTGTAATACCCATGTCCTTATACACATGTGATATATATATTCTATCCCCTTACACTGACCCTACCCCTAAACCCAATCATCATACAAAACTTTCTGCATTTTTACATTAAAAAAACTTAAATTACATTATTTTATAGCCGACCAGATTTACTAATGAAGACGTCCCAAAGGGAGGTTTTTGGAGATTTTTGGTCACTTCTGGGTACAAATCTGTCCCCAAAAAATAGTTAAGTAGGTACACACACACACACACACACACACACCGTAAAAGTTTCGTATAGTTAACTTATTTACTTCCTTGAGTAGCTAGCATACAGAATGCGCAACAGCCCGACATTTTCAGTATGCACACTACACAACGGCCTTGATTGAGAATTCCCCTTTACCTTAAAACCACCTGCACACGAGGGTTGCGTGTGAGTACATGTGGAGCTAATATCTTCTGGTCCGGTTGCGTAGGCTCTTCTAGACTAGACGTGTTGTTAAAACAATACTCGTATTAATGTATTTTCTTAACTGAAAAGTATTGGTAGCCTATTCAGTTTAATATTATTAAATGAGAGAAAACTTTTCCATTCAACTTTATGAATAAGATTTTTCTGTTTTTTTTTTCACACCCGTGAACAGTGATACTTTGAATAGTTATCGATTTGGTTTGTTCTAATGCTGAAGTGATGAAAAGTCATTTATAACGCAAAAATATGACCCTCTTTGCCATTTTAATGTATTTACCAATAGTAATATATTTAATATGCATGGTTGCATAGTGTTAAAATTTATTAACAAAGTTACCCAAATAATTTGATCAAAATAACCATAAATAATAAAAAATCAACATTTGACAAATAGGCCTAATTTACATAGGCTATATAAAACCGGAGCAAAAATCTGAGGAAATAAAGCCAAGTCAATTTAAAGTCAAGTGATCTCCATGATGAGATTTAAATGTCTTCCTTTCGCGTCTCTAATCGCCAGACTTACGCAGGAAGGCTCTTGACTGTGAAAACATAAATACGATCATATTCTTTTCCGTTTAGGCACGTCAATAACAAAAAAACAGGCTACAAAAAAGTAAGAAACGTTTATGTTATCTTCATAGCCTATATAAATCTTCATATTTTGCGATATTTAAAGGTTATTTTGACATTGTTTTTTTAAAGAGACTGATAACAAAGGATTAAAAACTGAAATATGTCACTGAAATGTTAATTAAAATGAGACACGATTATTATTATTATTATTATTTATATTATTCATTATATTATTTATATTATTATGATTTATAATAATTGAATAATAATTAATCAATTAATACATTTGTTTATGAATTGAGTTATTTAAAGATCTCTTTTAAATTAAACTATTAAATTAGCCTATTACATTCAGTTCTTGTAAAAAACCAACAAGAGCAAATTCAACTCTATTTATTATCCCATGATAATAATATAATAATAATGTTTCTGTTTTGTAAAATAAAAAAAAAATAGGCTCTATATATATTTCGGTAAAAATGGATTCTTTCACGTGGATATTTATTTAAAAAATAATTGTAGCCTATCGGTCCCTGAGACATAACATTTTTGAGATCTTAACACTGAGTGTGTGCTATCATACCATACTTCCATCATACCTATATCAAGGTAAAGGGGCCGTAATTTACATCTCTTTATAAGGTATTCAAATTTACACAAAAAAAGTCATGCCACGTTTATAGTAGCTACTTAACGCAATTCCATATATGGCAATCAATGATTCTAGCTATTAAATATATGTGATACCTATAAATAAATAAAATAGATTTATTATATATATATATAGATATATTTATATACATTATATAAACCCTTTCTTAATTAAATATTTGCCAATTGACATTTTCTTCTATCTGACTGAAAATTAAAAGATTTTATGTGACTGACCATTGAATTATGAATAAATTTAACAACAACACAGCAACACATGTACTGCACGCATTGGCCCATTTGAAATCACATGTACAGTCTTTTTCTTTGTCTGTATTTGTATGTTGCTGAAGGTGGAACACCTGTTGGTCACTTTGGATTGTGTGAGAGAGACAGAGAGTGCAAGAGGGGGAAAAAACAGCAAGGTCATCAAACGCTGTTGTGGGTTTGATGTTAAAAACTAATGTCTAACATAAATTCATTTTATCTTAGTGGACTGATCTTAAAATGTATTCATTCTTTTGAAAACTATTGCTCTAAACCTCAAAAAGTGCTATTTTTGGTCTGCATGTTTGGTTTATTAAAAGTTATATTTCACTCAGTTCTAATCTGTTCTCTCTCTTTTTTTAAAATGGAAAATATAACTTAAATAATGTTCTCACTCTGCATATGAAAAGTAATGAGCCCAAATTTGCAAATCAATTAGTTTTCATATGGGTAAATTAGGCAAAACTGAAGACTCAAGACTAAAACCTTTCATTTTCATGAGGTCTTACTTTGATCAGTCACACTCTTAGCAACATTAGCCTTAAGAGTCAGAAAATCCAGCCAGAAAAACAACCTAATGCTAACCTAATGTAAGTAGAGTATAAGCATAACACACACAGAGACACTTTGTTTGTTTGTTTGTTTGTGTATTTACTTACTTACTTACTTACTTACTTACTTACTTACTTACTTACTTACTTACTTACTTACTTACTTATTTATTTATTTATTTATTTATCAGGGACAATGGACAGTAAAGAACTGTCCCAGAATTAGCTACAGAGCTAAATTTCATATGCAGTCCCATGTATTTATCAAAATACATGTTAAGCAAAACAGGCACAAATGCAAATGCAAATGCACTCACTGTTATTTTATTTACACAAAATAATAGGAATACTGGGACTGCAATGGCAATACATGCACTTATCTTGTCTCTGCTTTTTCCATTATGTCAACAAAGAATTAGGCCTACATCTTTTTTTAAGACAAGGATGATATGGAAGGAATAAAATATATATAAAACATCTCTCAAATAATTGGGGGGGGGGGGGGGGGGGGGGGGGGGATGGGGGAGGACAAGTATTAAATGCTTAAACGATGCTTGTGCAATTTAAACTTCATGACTTTTCCTGTGTTAAAAACAATAGCATATACGAAAACATCTCCAAATGTCCATCCCTGCAGCTGACAATGGAAACCGCATGTTAGAGCAATGGACAAGACATGTTGTCTCAGGTTATTTAACACCTTAACTTTTCCACAGTCTTCCTTAGTGTTCTTGTGATTATAACCGTCTTTTCAGTAAAACAAATTGTGTAATGATGACTCACAAAGAATATATTAGACATAGACATATTCTCATTGTCATACATGAAACCTATAATTTAGCCTAAAATTGATGAAAGCAAAGCTGATATAAGAAGAACATTACAGAGGGGTGTTCAAGCGAGAATCAGATAGAAAAAGAGGAAGAAATGGGGGGTAGAGAGAGGCAGACAGAGTAAAAAGGACAGAAAGAGAGAGGTCCATCCATCACACTGTCTTAACCTCACAGTGACCCCAGCCTGGCAGCCAATGAGGCACCTCTCCTCTGTGCAGGAGATCGGGTAACCGTGGAGATGGACTGAACGTTTTAGCATGCTCTTTTTGTGCGATCTGTCAACACCTCCCAGAACGTCTCGCTACAACTTAACTGATGCGAGTGCCACTACTTGATTGAAATGACTAGACCCACAATAACTTAAATACAAAAAGCATCTTAGATCATATCCATATAAGAACACAACCAGGGGGGGAAAGGAATGCGCTCCTACACACACAAACTAATATATAGCCTATTAATTTTAGAATATTTCGTATCTGAAAGGTTCATGCTTAAACCGATCATACATTTAGTAATAAACTTGTCTCGGCTTTTTAAAATGTATGGCATAAGAATGGCTGTAAGGCAAACCTTTAGTCATATGCCTGTGCCTGTTACTGAGAGGAGTGATCGTGAATTGACAATAAGCTGAATTAAAGACTTCTGATTTTCAAAACTATATGCAACTTTTGAAACCAAAACTCCACAGAGCTCTGAAATGTGTTTGAAGGAGCTTCTGCAAATCCTTGTTCTAAATATATTTACAATAGTCAACAGTCCAGTCAAAGGGCTACATATATTAAATAAGCAACTTAATATAATATAATATAATATAATATAATATAATATAATATAATATAATATAATATAATATAATATAATATAATATAATATAATATAATGTTTTATTAATGCCCTTCAGTGCAAGAAAGAGGGGGACAAAAATGATAGGTGATGAAATGTGGGGGAAATTTCCATAGTCAGTTTTTCCCTACAAGCAAAACCAAAGTTCATCAGATAATACTGATTCTGTTTCAAGTTCAGCTCACCTGCACCAATTAGCCCTGAGGAAATAGTCTTCCTTCCTTGCAAAGAATTCACACACATACACAAGGCATACAAGATAAAAATGAAAAATGACGCTCACACGCCTTTTGACAGGCCTACCATTTAAACATGCGGATTTGGTGCAATTAGTCCTCTGTGTGACAAATTGATGATTTGATGATTTTTTCCCCCTGTCGTACATGTATAGAGATGTGGAAATTTCAGCTATCAGAAGAGTAATCAATCCATTCAAAAGCATATTCAAAAGCTTGCTTTTTCAAGATATATATAGCCTGTATATATATATATATATATATATATATAGGCTTAGATAAGCTTCAGGAAATGCATTTGTCTCATAAAGATCATATAAATAATACGAAGACCAGTAAAATGACGGGCAGTTATGTGGTCAGTTATATGGTCTTCAATGACTGTACAATGACTGTAGGGCTGGAGGTACATAGTGTTATCATTTGTACATCATGGTTTTCAACAACTGCTTCTCTGCTCCCTATTAATGCCAACAATATTACACTGTCAGGGTCTGAGTAATAATGATATTCTTGTTCTTAGAAGAATGGAAACGCAACCCGGGGAGGCTGTGACACTACTATTTTTATGAACTGAACATCACGTAGCCTAAATGCGTCTCTATATCACGCGTTGTGTTTTATCGTGCAATGTTTACGCGAAAATGAGTTTTTACGTGCATATGATACGCAGTTCATTTGCGTGTAATACACACGCACCCCACACCACTAATTCTACCCAAACGTATAATACACACGCACCCCACACCACTACTAAACCTACCCTAACCATGCGTATCCTATGCACGTAAAAACTAAATTTCGCGTATAAATTGTACGATAAACGCACTGCGTGCTATAGAGACGCATTTAGTGTGATCGGGTTGATTTTTCACACGCCTACTCACTCTCACACTAAATGTCTTTTACAAAACAGAGAAAGGCAATGATAGACAAGCTGTCAGACATCTACAGTGAAGTTATGCAAGAGTAATTATTGCCTGTCCCCTCTAGGCAAAGCTAAGTCGCACCTTGCACACACCTGCATGAGACCGGAATGAAATGCAAACTACATTTCCAACGAGGCAATGGGTGTTCATAGTTGACTTGATGGTTTGGATATGATGGACAGGTTACTAAGCTGAATCATCACCAGGTGCTGATCTAGACTTGGAAGACAGGACACTATAGAGACATTAAACTGGTTAAGTCTTACAAGTTCAGCTGTGATAGACAAGTGGATAATACGAAAAATAGAGGGATTCTAGTTCACCCAAAACAATGTAAATTCTCTGGTAACACTTTACAATAAGGTTCATTAGTTAACATTAGTGAATGTAATGACTAACATGAACTAACCATGGGCAATACATTTGTTGCTGTATTTGTTAATCTTTGTTAACGTTAGTTAATAAAAACACAGATGTTCACAGTTTGTTCATTAGTTCACAGTGCAATAAGAAATGTTAACAAGATTTTGATAAAGTATTAGTAAATGTTAAAATTAACATTAAAGATTTAAAAAAATGCTGTATAAGTGCAGTTCATTTTTAGCTCATGCTAACTAGTTAACTAATGTTAACCAATAACCCTTGTTGTAAAGTGTTACCAATTCCTTCATAATTTACAGACCCTCATGTCATTCCAAACCTGTATGATTTTTTGTTTTTCTGTAGAACACATAAGATATTCTGATGAATCTTATTTGCTTTCGACAGAAGAAATAAAGTCATATGGGGTTGGGACAACACGACAACATGAGTAAATTATGGGTGTAAACGGTAATACAGTATATGGTAGTATACGGTAGTAAATATAGCTTGTGATATTTTTGGCCGTTGACCGCCATGATCCTCAGAATATGTCTAATGCCAATATGAAGTTATCAACATTAATAGAAACCTTCTGGCAGTTCCTTCCCTTGTTTCGTCACTTAGTTATAGGTTAAAGTCTTGTGGCATTTCATCTTACAGACAAATAGCTCACCATGAGGATGAGTAAACTAATGCTCTGCTGCTGTTTTGTTTAGTGTTTGACCAGAAAGCCTCAGTAGGCTCCTCGGTTTTTAAAACTTTGCATAGACAGCCTAGGTCTATTTGCAGATCCTGACCTCTTTGTGCTTTTAGGCTTACACCTGTGCACTATTATCTCCCCACATTATAATTTGTGCAACATTGGCTAAGTGATTCCCAGTACAAGCGAGCATTTAATGACAGAGCTGTCTTTACCCTGACCATCACTGCCGGACGTTGGCAGGGATCATTCCATCGGAGCGTGACGTGTCACCCATGTGTCTGTGTGGCCGGTGATGTGATCTTTAGTCCCCTCATGATCTATAGACTGGCATTTTGGTCGTTTAGACACCAGACCCCAGCGTGCATGCTAAACACTCCGTCAGCCAATATCCTGACAGGAACTTAACGCAGTCACGGCAATACTAAGACAGGACAGGGAGAGGCTGAAGACACAAGCGCCAATAGCCAACTGGCAGCTGGCTCCTGAAAGAGATTTTTTTTAAAAAATCAAAAAGTAAAAAAAAATACATAAAAATGCATATTGTTCAAAAGAGACTCTAAATCTATTAATCACTAGAGTTTTATCAAGAGGTCATTTTTAGGACAGTCTATTATATTTCTGCCTAAATAGGTTGAAGAACACAGAGGAAATGTAATCATGCTGAACTAATAACTGTCTTTAACTTAGTTAAAGTTACAGATCAGTACATATTTGAATTTTTCATATTTAAGATTACTGAGGCTGATGGCTGTCTGTCAATCTGTCTGCAAAGAAGATAGAAGTATGGCATAGACAGAAAATATTATAAACATAATTTTGTTACAAAGAAAAATCTTTTACTTACAAGTTTTACAAAAATACCTAATAAAATATACAGATACATTATTATCTAACCCCCCATAAATGAACATTTCCAGAATATTGCAGGGAGTGTTTTTCTGACACAAATCTGAATTGATGTTTTATACATTTTACATAACCATAAAAATTTTTAAACATTCTTTAAGCAAAAATGGTTGGGGGAACAAGAGTTCTCTGAACTACTGAACAGTCTTGAACTGATCATAGTGTGCATTGATGAAGTCAAATCAAGTCACCTTTATTTGTATAGCACTTTTTACAATACAGATTGTTTGGACAAAACAGTGATGTCATCGTCCAGCTCAGTTCACTTCTCATTTAATGGTGTCAATGCAGGCAGATCAATAATATTGTTGAATTTTAAGACTACAGGAAGATGATATACCAAAGATCATCACAGTATTTATGGTCAAAGTACACAAAACCTGAACTGTCTTTCTTTTTTAAATACATACACAATGACATTGGGTTATATATTATTATATATTTTATATATAATATATTATATATAAATATAATATATATAAAAGTTATATATTTACTGTTATATATTTACTGACCCCTGAACTACAAATGTCCCCGATTTTCAGAAATTAACTTAACTTAAAGGGATAGTTCACCCAAAAAATGAAAATTTTGTCATCATTTACTCACCTTCAAGTTGTTCCAAACCTGTATGAGTTTCTTTCTTCTTCTGAGCACAAAAGAAACTATTTTGAAGAATGTTGGTAACCAAACAGTTGATGTACCCCATTGACTTCCAGTATTTTTTTCCCTATGGAAGTCATTGGCTATACTGTCAACTGTCTGGTTACCAACATTCTTCAAAATATCTTCTCTGTGTATGAAGGCCTCTTCGTTTTTGGTTGAACTATCCCTCTGTTTTTATGGGGATGAGGGTCAGAGGAACAGACAGGGTGTGTGTGTCCATTTCAGTACCTTTGGGACCATCTGTCCATCCCTCCATTGACACGTCTATGGAACTGTGAAGTTATCTAAATGCGTGGAGGTGTGCGCGCACATGTCTGAGCCTTAGGTCAATAAAGCCCTCATCAGGGATTCCTTGGCTCGAGCGTTTACATAAACAGCCGCTTAGTGGGATTAGCATGGTGTTAGCCTGTTAGCTTAGCGACGTAAACAGCGGTTTAATCTTTTCCCAATGTCGCAGGGGGCTGACCAAGATGACCAACATCTCATTAGGTTAGGATATTTTTTTATCATCCTTAGGTCAAAGGTTCACGTCACAATTGAGAGGGCCTATTTTGGAAAGGCAATCAATTTGTAGTTAAACAAGAAGGTTTAAGCAGAGATATTCCCCTCACACTCCGCAGTTACAACATCCTGGATTCAAATCTTATCAATAATATAGCGACATCGGTCATTTAAAAAAAAAAAAAGTAGAATTTACATTTACAAAACACATTCAAACAACCAAAAGAAGATGCTGAAGGCAATTGTCAATGTTGTCTGTGTCCAGATAACAGGTCCTCACAGGATTCTAAAGGAAAAAGGAGAAAAACAAAAAGTATGCATCTATGCTTAAATTAGCTTTGGGTGTTTTTACTGCTGGCTCCACAGTTTTCACTGTTAATGTCCTACTAGTGGAAGACAAAATAGCTCATGTTCTCAAGAATGATATTGTGTGACAGGCCAACACGAGAGTTAAATTACATTGTTTTCCTCATATAGGAACCATCTTAATGATTGAATGCTCCTAAACTATGCACTGTACAACCAACCCCACACCTCTGAACCAGTTTCAAATTGGAATTTCTTCAAAGCCCTGCAGCCACATGTAATGCAGAGATGGAGGTAATATGTTTCATACATTTTGGTGACCCACAGTGACTCTTGTTGAAGTTTGCAGCTGTGATGTCTGATGCCTTAGGGACATGCTTCATTTCAACCCCTCTTTGTCTTTAGAATGATTATTCCTTGATGTGGTTTTCATGCATCTCTTCACTGTACTTTACTTGTTTCAGCTCAAATAAAGACCATCATGAATATGGGGCATTGTCCAGTACTTTCAAATACTAGTAATTTTCATTTACTAATATTAGTATTCAGTGCTAAGTATACAAGATTACATCGTCTGTCAGTCTCTCATAATCTCTCTTTCTCTTCGTCTACAGGCTCGTTTGACACATTACAGCTCCTGAGGACAGTTATTCATGAATTGGAATGCAGAGACGGCAAGTCAATTATTGCCAACCAGCCCGGAGCTACGGTTGCTCTTCCACTTCCTTTTTTGATCAGAGTATATGTAAATGTTTTGTTGTGCTTTGCCAGGATGTTTTTTGTGTGTGTGCATGTATCCATTAGGGTATTGTTTTGTAAGGATGATATCCATTGCGCTCAGCAAAACATGAGAGGTCATCACTCCAGTCGGTCATGACCTGAACAAAAATTTTCTGCATTTTCTTTTCTCTAACAATACCAGTTGATAGAGATAATACAAAGCCAAATCACATCATGTTTGACAAAGAAATATTATTCCATATATTAATTTTTTTACAGCCTGCTTCGTATATACAAACAAAGAAGATTAAAAACCTATACAAATGTAAATGTTTTCAGGGCCTGTAGTTTACTGGTTGTCTCTGGTATATTGTATATCCAACATTAACAGCGTGTCTAACTTTATGCTATAAGTTGCAAATTATGAACCTCAGATAGGCTAATTATGGTACCATCAATACACCATCAGAACATCCTAAATTTGGAAAAACATTCTCTCACAAACTATAAAATACTGCAGGGTGGAAGAGAGGACAAAGAGAGCAACACTGCCCCTTGTGTTGACAGTACATCATAATGGCAAAGATCCTTTGAATGTGCTTGTGTGTGTGCTTTGTAAATGAAGCATCTACTTTATGCTGCATATAAACACTGCACAGGTGAAGTGATGCAAATGGTAACAGACGGATATGTCTACATGTTCGATCTCATCAACAAACACATCCTCTCACCCATAATATTATTTGTTGTTTCTGTGCCATATTGATATTGGCTTCATAGAGGTAGACACCTTGATCTTACGAACGGAATGTTGTCTTTTGTGTGTCTGGTCCAGGTATTCCCTACATTGTGGGGACAAAATGTACCCAAAATGATAATACCAGAAATGTTTGATCTGGTGGTGCTTATCAATCATACTTGAAAATGTAAAAACGCAGAATGCATTGAGGGTTTTGTTTAGGGGTAGAGTTATGGTTAGCTGATATTATGCATAGTTTGTACAGAATAAAATTCATTATGTATATGGAAACTCACCATCTGTGTGCGTGCGTGCGTGCGTGCGTGCGTGTGTGTGTGCAAATAGAGGTAAGTTCAAGGTGTGTGTGCATGCAAGAGAGAGAATAAAAGAGCCCGAGATGATATGTGAAATAAAATTCAACACATCTTGTATATATACAAATATTATATAGGCCTGTATATAATATTACATATGAAAACCAGAATGTGACACTGAAGTCAAAAAGATACCAAATAAACTTAAATACACTTTAGATTCACTCTATCTAAAAATAACATAACTATGTCTTAAGTCCAAGGACATACAGAGGTTGTAAAGGACCAGTATGAAGGTCTCTGTTTATATTCCAGCTCTCCCCCTATGGCTGGTGGAACACATATGTTGGCTCATACTGTGAAGTGACCGGCTTGTGTTTTGAAGGCATCACACCCCACCAGGTTCAAACAGGGGTCAGGCCCCTGTCTTTGCTCTCATCCCAGCTGTGATGGAATGGTATCAGGGCATTGCTATGGCAACCTGCCACTTATGCACAAATAGACAAACATAAGCACATGCAAATAAAATACATTATAAATAGTCTATTTAGTATATTTGGTATCTGTGTATATTTTTGCATGTTTTATTTTTTTTTAAAGCCTATAACCTTGAAATTGTATAACAATGTAACACAATGTTTCACTAGATAACTCATTAAAATATTAATAATTTCTTTAAACTCAAAGCAAATGAACAAATCACCTCTGTATATGTATATTCTGTGAAAGCAACATAAAATGGCTTCACATTGTCACTGATACAAAACATACTGCCTCAGTTACACAAACCTAGAACACTCTGATAAAATGCCCCATTACACCTGTCCCGCCAGATTGCACGTTACCTTGACAACCAATTTTTGACAAGTCCATTTTTTCATTTGTGGTGGAATTAGAACAGATGGTGCTTTATTTTAAACCATTTCACCTCTATTATACAGCTCTATGGATACATTAGATGTAAAAAGTGGAAAGAAGGGTCAGGACACTATACTTTAACCTTTTTCAAATTTCCCTATTTCACAACTAGACAGAGGGAATTAATGGATCCAAACCCTTTTTTAGAAAGTAGGCTAAGCAGGAGCTGCTAGCACTGACCCCTATAGGCGTTTGTAGTAATTACACGAATGATTCAGTGGTCAATTGGATGAATAAATATTTGAAAAAAAAAATTAAATAGAAAGCAATTATTTGCCCAGTTTGTGAAACACGGACTATGCTGTTAAAATGTATTTAAATTAGTGGCTTTATCTTTGATATACATTTATTTCAAACCTTATATGATTCATAGAATCACTAGTAAGAAGAAGCAGAAGAAGAAGAAGAAGAAGAAGAAGAAGAAGAAGAAGAAGAAGAAATGATATAAGCACAAAGAAGGCACGATAAATTCATGGCAGCATGGCAGCATGGCCAGCATGGCAGGGAGCATCAGACCAACTGCAACAATGAGCAATTAAAGACATATTTAGGCATAATATTTATTAAAATTACCAGAATGAATTTACTAGTAAATCCACAAATATGCTGTTCACCCAAGCAAAGGCGATTACTGATAAGAGACTATGGATGTAACAATACATCGGTATCAGTGATGCGCGGGTTGCTCCAAAATGAGCGGGTGCCTGCGGTCACCCGCGGTTACCCGCAGTTACGAGTCATCCAAAAATATTTTTAATGATATTCGGGTCGCGGTCGGTCGGGTTTGAAAAAGATGCAAATTAAACCTTTGTATTTATATAGTAGCCTACTAGACATAATTTTCTATGAAATATATAGGCCTACACTTTATTGGCTGAATAACTGGCACGAAGATGACACACAAGCAGGGGCGGAGCGGGGGGGTGGCTAATTGGGCTTAAGCCCCGAATGTTTTGCCAAAAGCCCCGAATATTTTAGGTTTTTTAAAATAACTTCAACTTTGTTTCATTTCCTCTCAGTCTTTCTGACTGGAGTGGCAAAAAAATAAACAAAAGTTCTATTACTGTGGCGGATGGTAATCCATCATCGCACATCACTCAGCTTGTTTGCCAACTGCCAATAAAAACTAACGAAGAAGAATATAAATCTTCTTCTTCGCCGTTCTTTTACTGTCTATGGTTGTCATTAGGGGCTGGCGGGCTGTTGTATGTTTCACCGGCGTCGTAGCGAGCTTACTGGCTAACCTGCTGAAGTTAATATGGACATGATAACTAAGTTTTTTATTAGGCATTCTATTATCTCAAACAGCCTGAAAAATAGTGCATTTAGCTGACGTAAATGGGAAAAAAATCTCCCCGGGGGAGTATGCCCCCGGACCCCCCTAGGTTTGGGCCAAGCCCCGAATGTTTACATAGTCTGGCTCCGCCCCTGCACACAAGCTCAGTCAACAGTTCTCGGTTCTGTACTGGTGATCCGAGAACCACTGTACCTGTGCGTTTGGTAGTACGCGGATGCGCAGTATCAGCTGCTCGTGCTCATCACTTCTCTCAGCAGTGGCACCAACATGTCTCAGTTCAGTGAACTGTTCCTGAAGTAAAATATACTTAGGGATATTGGTTTATTTCGATTCGGAGGGACTGAGACACGTCTGAAAGTGAGTAACTTCAGTAACTTGTGGATCAGCACTGACGCAAGACGCAAACTGTTTCGAACGATTCAGTTCGATTTAGTGTACTGGTTCGACCGGTTCACTAAAAAGAACCGGTTCAAAAGAACGATTCGTTCACGAACCGGCCATGTCTATGATCACTAGTCTGCAGAGAGATGGAGGCGGCAAGAGAAAAGGTGAAGACTGGGGAGTGGAAGCTCCGAAATAATGAAAGATGATGACCAAAGTGCTGGCTTTGTTATGTGTAGGCCTACGTCTTCTTGCGATGCTGTGTTGTTACACGTCTATGGCCCAATGACGCTACGATGAGCATTTACTACTTTTAAAAAATGCGGTCAGGAAGCGTACAATATTTTCATACTTTTTTTGCAGTCCGAGTTGCGGGCGGGTTAGTTGAAAACGTCGGTCGGGTGCGGGTTCTTTATACATTGACCCGCGCATCACTGATCGGTATGGATCGATGCATCGATCAAACGTCTATATTGATATACGGTACCTTTATTTTGACACTCTCCACATCCTAACGTAACGTCCTTCTACTTATGTCCGCCAAAGTGCACATTTTCTTTACTCACCGTACTGTCTGCCGGTGTGTCTCTATAATGTTAATCTCCTCAGCTGAAATAGACGCCTGACAAGATTGACCGAACCCTAAACACATTTTGTCACAAAAGCCGATATTGTCCACTGTCAAGGCATCGCGAGTTCATGTTTTACAGCAGAAACCGACAAGCACAACCTGATAAGT
Organism: Tiaroga cobitis; assembly: GCA_030578255.1. NCBI lineage: Eukaryota > Metazoa > Chordata > Actinopteri > Cypriniformes > Leuciscidae > Tiaroga > Tiaroga cobitis. Next base: position 31,731,540 of record CM060609.1, read on the forward strand.
CAGTTTTAGTGAATTAGCGCGCAGTATTCAGGTCAGGTGATTCGGATGCTTGTCACTTCAAAAAGACGTGCTAGCTGAGAGGAGTTTCGTCAAAGCCGATTAAAAGTGATTGAGGATGGATAATTTCAACGAACTTGATGAACCCGTCATATCTTCTTCTGGGTGTGAAAGGAAAATAAAGCTGAAACGTTTTCACAGAACCTTGCTAAAGCAGCACGTTACAGTGGTGAGGGAACAGCCCCCTGTATTGCGTGTAATCACAACAACAAAGTGTTTCAAGGCCTGACACTCGGTTAATCTTTGTAACGTTAATCTCCTCAGATGACATAGACACCTGAGTCCTGACAAACTCAGGTGTCTATGTCAGCTGAGGAGATTACCGTTACAAAGATTAACCGAGTGTTTTATTATGTAATGTATTTTAGCAATTACTTGGTTTTGTTTAACTCTGAAACATGAAATATAGATTTCCTAGGTTCGAAGGTTTGTCTGTTCATTCTGACTGTATTGTTGTGTTTTGTCACTGGTCTGATTGTTTGTAAGCGTAGCCTAGCTACTAACTACGCTGACGAGCTAATCTGACCAGCCGCACCTGCAGATCGGCACCGTTTCCGTTCCCGATATGTAGTCTTGTGTTTGCTGTGTTCATTGTCAGATCGTTCTGGTGTCTTGCTGTCTTGTTTTTCATCAGCACCTGTCTAGTCTTTTGTTCCTGTTTGATTCCTGCTCGTGTCTGGATTATTTACGACCTGGTGTGTCTGGATTATCATTGCTTCGCTGACTGGCAGACATCCCAGCCCATTGCAGTCTCCGCACTGCCAAGGCCTGCTACCAATCCTGCACTATATTGTCTGACCACCCAGCCTTGCTTATTTCTCCTGTTTATCTACAATAAACTGTTCATTGCATTCACAAGTGGATCTTGTGTTTCTTACCCTGACATAACGATCTGACCAAGATGGATCCAGTGAGTGCTTCGGAACTGAGAGACATCTTGTCAAGCAACAACACTCGTATGGAACGTCAGGAAGAGCAAATCGTGGCTATGGGTTGTGCAGTTCAGGCCTTGAAAGCGCAGGTTTCGGACTTGACCACCCAGTTCCAGCAATTAAACACAGAGTCTGCCCACGCGCCCACTTCACCCAACCCACCACCTGCTGTTGCACCTGCAGATAGCACAGCACGCCTCTCTGAACCCTGACTGCCACCGCCAGCTGCTTATTCCGGTGAGCCTCAGTTGTTCTTTGCATATTGTTCCCTTTCGAAAGGGAACTCGCACTGCGTCGCTTGATGCTAAGGGGAACACCTCAGGCGTGACAGGTGTCTGAAATCACAATCAAATCACGGCAATCCTATTGTCCGGCGACAGCCCATGAATCATTAACGAGTAACCTGGAAGTACACTATAACATGATGCAAACATGATAATCATCTTTTCGTCTTCAGGGACTGTTCTGTCTGTAAGCGCTTATGAAATGCACTGAGAAGGCGGAGTGCTATCAAAAGTGTGCAGACCCATGGTCAAGATATTTGACACCGGGTGACACACACTAACTGTGCGTTTTCTTTCTGGGAAGGAAGAGCGCACACAGGCAGGTCTTAAGAGAACTGCCTTTGCAAATTTTGAGCATTTTTCTTTGAGAACGCTCCACTCTCATTCGGCGTCTGGACCTCGTGGCTCAGGTCCCACTCGTGCTGAAAAAAAAAAAAAGCAGAGCGGCGACATGCGTTATGGGGTTCCCAGATAGAGCTCGCCGATCGCCTTGAGAGGGGTGTAATCCTCTCAGACGATTCGGCGGCTGACGAGGGTGAGCTGCAGGTGGATGATAAAAGTTTTTCTATAAAAAAGATCAACAGTGCTCTTCCGGACGAACAGGACATGGCTGATGAGGGTGGTGATAATCGGATAGATCCTGAACCTTTTCAGCCATGCTGCCCCGTGAATGCTGAGCATGGTTGGTGTTACGGAATGCGCCGTGGGCAGGCTGCAGCTGCCATGGCTGCACATTGGGGGGGAAATCGCTCGCGATAAGAGTGGATTCTCCCCGGTCATAAACCACCAGCTCATGTGAGCCTTCCCTTTTTTCCCGATCTCCATACTGAGATCGAGAGGACATGGAAGAACCTATATTCTGCCCGTATCCACCGACATCAGTGGGCTAGTCGCGCTGATGTTGAGGTGATAGGAGAGCGGATATCGACACTGAGAGCTCCAACCCTGCCAGTTTGAATGGCAGAGCATACACGCCAGCTGGTCAGGCCGGTGCTGCCCTGCACACCATGGCGGTGTTGCAGGCATACCAGGCCGACCTGCTGGGGGATCTTGACCAGGGGGTGGGGCCCCTCAGGCGGTTACTGAGCTGCGCCAGTTTCGCCCTCTGAGCTTTCTTGCACCTCCGGTGGTGGTTGTAGAGTTCAGAGAGGCGAAGGCGTGCTCAGCTGCATTTAGGACCATGTATACCGCTGAGATCCGTATCCATGCCCAGACAGGCGGGAGGGCCTGGCCCCTCAGACCTGACCGTAGACAGGGCCAGAGAACCAGTGTCGCCTCTTGTGTGCCACCTACGTAGAGGAGTAGGTCGCAGAAGAGGCGTGAATCCCGCAAGAAGAGGGATCTGAGGGAGGTGATCTAGCACAAACACACACAGCGTCTGTGGTGGATCACCTCCCCTGAGGGCGTCATTGTATCTTAGCCCTCTCCTCTCTTCCCCGACTCCCCAGGCGCTTACATCAGGCCTGAGGCTGGCCCCGTGGTGAGAACAATGTTCTGATGGCCCGCCTTGGCTTGGTTACTGAGCGTGCCTCTTTCAGGTATGTAAAGGTGGTTGACCCCATGTTCAAAGAGAACTGTCTGGTGAGTCTTCACTTCGCACGCCGCATGTGAGCTGAGTTGGTCTTCTTTAAGAGGAATTTTTGTGTGCAACTAACATTAAAATGTATCTCTCTACAGACCTCCTTCCCTGTGTAGAGCAGAATAGACTGGCTATCAGCTTGTAGGCCCAACCAGGCCTCACTGATGGCGAGTCCCCGCCAGTATGATTTTGGCTGACAGCACTGACTTGCTTCAGGCCTAGAAGGCCTCTCAATCTTCTAAGTGAGTCTTGAGTGACGGGGTATACAAACAGTGGTGTTTATGGTCTTGACCTTAGCAGGGCCTCCCTGACCCTGAGCCCCATCATGGGGTGCTCGACTGTTAATTTGCTGACCAATCGGACAATTGGCTTCAGTGGGCCTCTCTGGAGGCTAGCCCCGATTAAGATCAGTCGAATAGGATTGACCACTGTCAGGGGGTTGGCCTTATCAGGCCACCATGTTGCTCGGTCTCCAACCTTACAGCCATGGCAGTCAGTTTTCTTACCTAAAGAAAACTTTCAGACGACCGGCTTTAACAGGCCGCTCCGAGACTGAGCCCCAAGACTGGCAGGCTTTAGTAGGCCGCCCGTGGACCCGGAATCAGGGTTCATAGCAATAACCCGTTTTAGCTTGCTATTGGGTAGTAGGCCTCTCCAGGCCCTTTTGGCAGGTAGAAGGCCTCATCAGGCCTCTCTGAAGGTGAAGTCCCAAGGATGGGCAACTGCACAGCTAGCTGTACTGGCTGCCAGGTAGTAGGCCTCACTAGCCCTCCCTAAAGGCGAGTTCCCAAATACGGGCACTAGGTAGCCAGCCCTCTGGTTATCAGGTAGGAGGCCTCACTAGGCCTCCCTAAAGGAAAGTTCCAAAATACGGGTACTAGGTAGCCAGCCCTCTGGTTATCAGGTAGTAGGCCTCACCAGGCCTCCTTGTAAGTGGTCTCCCAGCCACGCTGGGATCTGCTAGTGGCCGCTTGATATCAGTTCAGCTGGTCTTAGCAGGCAGCTTCTGAAAGCAAGCTTGCGCCCTAGCATGACTAATGATCATTTTCTGCTACTGGTTCCCTCCCGGAACCTCTTTCATCCAGCCTACACCCTGGTTTGCCTACCATGTGCTCCCCTGACTGAGGGTCAATATGAGTACTCAGCCTCCTGAGTCTGGTCAGACGGTCATAGGCCTCTCGTGTGGCCTCCCAGTTAGATCAGTACTTAGGCCTTTTCAGGCCTCCTCAGTGCTTTGAAACACAAGCGCTGGGAAGATCTGTGGATCGAGCAGAGAAACTCCCATCACTGGCAAAGGGTTGTAAGTGCTATGCTGAGTCATGCTCTCCTGGATACCCCGTCTCTGAGATCCAGGCCGAGAGGTTCACTGTCAGCTCTGCAGTCCCTCGGGTTGGATGCCTTATCTAAAGGCAAGTGTCCAGAGGCTCTGTCTTCGGACAGACAGGAATTTGGCCAGACTGAATTGTCCAATGTAAGTGACACCAGCTCTGACCTTCCTGTTGGCATTTTGGGTGAGTATGTTCCCCTAAATAGTGATTGGCCGGGGCTCCTTCGGGTTCCCTAGCCACATTCCCTAGAAGGGACCCCTTCTGAATTTGAAGCTGTGGTCCTAGGCCCTTGAGCATGCCCAGGTAGGCCTTTCATTAAACAATGTGTATGCAGGTTTTCCTGTGGAACGTATAGCTTGTGCTATGACCATAAGGAATGCTGTCACTGACAGCCCAGTGTGACCTGAGGGTGAATGGTTCTGGCATTTCATTTAAATTTGATGACAGCTGTCACTTCCAATGAATATGCACTCCCCTTAGCATGGTGGCGTTGGTATATCGTTCCCCTTAGCGTCAATCGACACAGTGCGAGTTCCCTTTCGAAAGGTAACGTCTAGGTTACGACTGTAACCTCTGTTCCCTGAGAACAGGGAACGAGACACTGAGTCTTTTCGCCATGGCTCGGGGCCTGCCTACCAAACAGTCCCTTCAGACGAAAAGGTAATTATCATGTTTGCAAGGCGCCCTTATATACTTCCAGGTCGCAAGTTAATGATTCATGTGCTGTCGCCGGTCAATAGGATTGCCATGATTTGATTGTGATTTCAAACACCTGTCACGCCTGAGGCGTTCCCCTTAGCGTTAATCGACGCAGTGTCTCATTCCCTGTTCTCAGGGAACAGAGATTACAGTCGTAACCTAGGCGTACTCCATCCGTCATCTTTTCCTGTTCTCAGGGAACAGAGATTACAGTCGTAACCTAGGCACTGAGGAGTCTCAAGTGGTCTTTGTGATAACGCTGTTATCTGGACGAGAGGCCATTTTTAACGACGAACTCAAGAAGGTGTTTGATCGAGCAGTCTCAGGAAGAGAGGCCGGCCCGAGTGTTGGCGGACCTGCATCAAGGGAATAGCAGAGCAGTTCCCTCTGCTCACGCCTTTGTCCAGAGGTGTCAACGTACCTGGAGGAAGGCCAGTCAGACCCTCAACTAGGTGGCACTGTGACGAAATTGTGCAGGTACCCTCAAGTCATGGTTGTCATTACACACACCAAGCTTGGTCTGAAAATGCTAAAGCGTCGCAGAGATATAGCCTCACATCCATTTTGGCGTGCTCTTCGAATTTAAATTCATTTGCGTATTATTTGAAAGCGGTTTGACAAATCAACTTGAATTCTAAAAAAAATGGCGCAATGGTCTAAAGATAATCTAGTTAAATTTTCGTGAAAATCGGAGCAACAGCCTAGGAGGTTTTTTTTTTTTAAATTCAAGATGGCGGAAAATTTTTCAAACTGCCTTACGATTCAATAATTATTAGCATAAATTTGAGTGCACATTTAGACAGTTGGTGGTATTAGAAGGATCGAGTTAGAGTTAATGTTTAGATTGTCCTCTATCTGTGTGCCAAATTTCATAACTTTTCTGCCAGAGGTTCTATGGGCTGCCATAGACTCCAAAGAGGAAGAAGAAGAACATTAATGAAGCGCCTTCGGTGCTTGGCCCCTAATAATAAAACAAGTTACATATATAAATGAACCATTTTGTCAGATTGCATGTTTTTTTTTTTTATGAACCACTAAACCACATGCACTGGATTGTATTATTGACAGCCAAGGACACATCTGCTCCGCTTGCAAAAATCAACCATATAATGGTGTCTCAGTAAAAAAGATTGGATTCACTTTATTTTAAGGTGTCAGTATTGCAGTGTAATTATAAATTTACACAGTATTGATTACACAGTACTGAGGGTAGTATTAGGATGGGGGTTTTGTTTAGGGTTAATTGCATGTTATTATGCATAATTTATAGTTATTACTACAGTAACTACATATAACATGTGTAACAGTGGCACTGTAAAATAAAGTGTTACCGAAAGATTTTATGTCTACATTTGATTCAGACACTTGTGGGATATTCTGCGCGCAGTGGGATGGTTGGAACTCAACTGGCCTAATTCTTCGGTTAGGAAGAACTGCAGCTACTCCAGAGTGAACTTGTCCGTTCTCAATATTTATTAAGCCACAAAAGTGCAGATCGTAGACAGGTTTGCGTGGATATACATATAAAAGTGGTTTCTGTGAGAAAACAAAATAAGGATAATAAATATAAATGACAATATGACATGACAGAATATACACAGATAATACCTGTATAAATATACACAGAGAGATTAAAGTTGTATTAAGTTAAAGCAAAAGCTTATTGAAATATATATGCTCTAAATGCAGCTTCATTAAACAGACCGCTGCTGCTAACAAGAGGTGTCAGATTACAAAGTGTGTGCGCTGCTCTAGCACTCCCGTGCGCTCTTTGCGACATTATTAATATGCCGATAAGACAATTATTTGAATCAACAGGACAAGCAACTCCCGTTCCCATTTAAATAAACATCGTTAACAAATATAACATGATGACTCGGTGAATAAGCGCGAGCACCGCGCCTGATTGCCTGTATATTGACACAATAATATTTCTGAGGTAAAATAAACTGAATCACGCTCTGACACTCTCTAAAAACCATCTACAATGAAATTAAATATCTTTACTTACGTAGTTATGAACGCACAGCAATACCACACAAAGAAAAAGACTTTTAGAAACTAAACAATGCCAGGAAAAACTCTGTGTAGCCTACTGGACGCTGCCGAACGAAACTTTTTGCACATACATCAGACAAGTCTGAACAAGTTCGACTCGCGCATGCGTAGGGGGGAATTTTGTACACTTGCCTTAATGAGCCAGTATTATTACCTTTTAGACTCTCTCATATTCCAGCCATGTATTACATAAAACATTTTCAAAAGATATGTCACATGGAATGCCTTTGAACAGAAGGTAGATAGTGTGAGAGTAGCTAGTGTGAACTCCCAAAATGCACTAGTTTTTCTGGTTGTCAGCAAGTATATATACACTCCTGTCCTTTAGTGTGTGTGTGTGTGTGTGTGTGTGTGTGTGTGGATGTTCAGCGTTCAGCATGAATCTTAAATTATTCATCATGTCAGACTCTCCTCTTCTCCCAGGCATCACTATGGAAACTGCTGACCAAGAACTTCCACCTGTCCCCATGGATACCTTCTCTCTTCCTCTGATTAGTCAACATGTCTGCCTTGTGCTCCTTTTGACACAGTAACCTTTATACATTTTAAAAAAAATTGTGGCTTGATGTTCATGAATTAAGAACATAACATTATCCTTTTTTTTCGTATTCAACACTATTCATTTACATGTATTTATTTAGCAGACGCTTTTATCCACTTACAATTATTGACTTACAATTGAATTGAGGAATAAAACAAATGATTAATCTAAAGAAGCAATAAATACAAAAAGTGCTATTAATACAAAGTTAGCACTCACTTACAGACCAGAGGCTCCTTGAGCCTCATAAGAGAGAGTGTAGGTAGGAGGGTGCAGAGCCCGAGACTGTCCTGTTGGCAAGCACCAATGTCTTGAAGTTGATGTGAGCCGTAACCAGAAGCAAGTGCAGAGAAATAAACAGTGGTGTGACGCGTTCTCTCTTGGGTTTGTTGAAGACCACTCAAGCCGCTGAATTCTGATCATTCTGCTCATTATAATACCTGACATTAGAAAAATACATGATGCTGAGTGAGATGCTTGGGGACATTCAGCATCATGTATTTTTCTCATGTCAGGTAGCTTATGCATCTTTTCTCTTTATCTTTGAGCATTTGATGTTATTGTATTGATTATCTTTTAATTGATTATGTAATTGGCATGATAGATTTACCTGACTAATAATAAATTGTTACATTTGATTTTATTCTGACTTACTCTGAAATTATAAACTTAAGTAGATTTCGTTGTATCCATTGTTTCCGCAAATCTGCGTTCAGGGTTAAGTACATACTAGATCCGAGGTTAGATGGAGCATGAGGCACATCAGGTGGGATTCTAGATTTATGACCAACTGCTTGACTTTATCTAAGTTGGTATGCAGTCGCATTACTATAGGGGGCTAGGTAAAAAAAACTATTGAGGTAATAGCAAGCATTGTAGTGGCATTATCTTGATGTACTAGCCATAACCTCTGATTATTGTTTGGGCTTTAAATAAGTTGTTATATAGGCGACTGTAGGGGGCTACATGCATACCTTTTAACAATAGGAAGCATGGGCAGCATTGTTAAACTGCTTTAGCCATAACCTTTGGTTATTGATCAGACTGACGAGTTTGTGATCGTGGGCACATAACGGCTGGTGCGAGGACCCTCTGCGACTTTGCCACCCGAATGAACGATTATAATACGAGTAAAGAGTTAAATAGAATAATCAAATGTATTGTTAAACAATTATATAAATGACCAATAACAAACTGGCATTCCAACCTAAATTCAAGGTTGTGATAAAATGGAGTCAGATAAAAGTTTAAATTGGAATCAAATTACTTTGCCACGATGAAAAGACAGTAACACGCAGTAAACCTTCACCCGCTTATCGGAAACTGTCGTTGGACCAATTGGGCAGGCCTTACACCATGTTGGAAGTCCAGCCATAAGAGTATTGCAGTAGTCCAGCCTAGAAATGACAAGGACCTGGATGAGAAGTTGTGCTGCATGCTCAGTTAGGAAGCGCCTGATCTTCCAGCTTGATCTCACGGCAATTCGTAGGAATTTTACGAGTTACCAAATTCGTATGAATTCGTACGAATGACCTACCCCTCACCCCACCCCTAAACCTACCCATCACGTGGGTTTTAGACAAATCGTACAAATTCGTACGAGTGAGGTCGTACGAATTTGTTCGAATTAGCCACCTTTTAATCACTCGTATGAATTCGTACGAATTGGTCGTGAGATAGCGTTGGATCTTCTTGATGGTGTACAGTGCAAACTTACATGATCGTGCTGAAGTGTAGTAATCAAAGATTACCCCAAGATACCTGGCCGAATTTGATGGTAAAAGTGTGCTGTATGGGGTGGCTGGGAGGACAAGAAGCTCTGTCTTTGCTAGGTTGAGTTGAAGGTGATGTTCTTTCATCCATACCAAGATGTCTGCCACGCAATCTGAGATCTGTGCAGCTACCGTGGGATGGTCTGGTTGAAATACCAGCATAGCAATATTAGGAGAAACCATGTGCCTGTATAATGGGTCCCAGTGATGTAGTGCATATGGAGAAAAGGTCCAAGAACTACTCCCTGGGGTACCCTGGTGACCAGATAATGTGTTTTGGATACCTCCCCTCCCAAGGCAACCCTGAACGACCTACCTGTGGGGTAAGATTCAAACCAGCAGAGTGGAGTTCCAGTGATGAGAGGATGGACAGAAGGATCTGATGATTAACAGTGTTGAAAGCTGCAGATAGATATAGCAGAATGAGAACTGATGATTTGGAATCAGCTCTTGCAATCCGCAGAGCTTATTCAACAACTGTTTTACCACAAGTCATACTTCACTCATACTTCAAAAGAAAACCTGCCTAAATCAGCCTACGCTGGTTTGTTGATCTTAAACTGGTTGCAGCTGTGGTTTAGCTGGTTTATCTGGACAGTCACTAGGTTTCCAAGCCTGGGCAAGAGAAAAGTGCCTAAAACCAGCCAAGAGACCAGATAAAATGAGCACACCAGTTAAGTTTTTTCTTTTCAGCAGCTTACCTTTACCATATACCAATTTTAAAAAGTTACTACACAAACTACAAAATAATTCTGTCAACCGTGATTCTTCATTTACAATACATTTTCAGTTTCTATATATTAGTATGCCAGTTTTTCTAGCTTGCAAAATTATATCTCTATTTCATATGTATCAGGAAGACAGCTTGATTGTGGTGCTTTTTATATTTTTCTGAGAGGAGAGGAAAGTTATGGAGGAGAAGAGAAAGAATAAGACATGGCAGTAAAATGGCACAGATGAGAGAGAGAGAGAGAGAGAGAGAGAGAGAGAGAGAGAGAGAGAGAGAGAGAGAGAGAGAGAGAGAGAGAGAGAGAGAGAGAGAGAGAGAGAGAGAGAGAGAGAGAGAGAGAATGAGCTTGAGGCCTGTTGAGACCCAAGCACCACTGCGGATTCATTTGCTTCTTACACCATGTGTAAGTGTGTGTGTGTTCGCCTGTGTTCTTTGTGAAGTGTGTGTGTCATGGGGCCTCTGATTCTGACATGGCTCATACATCACAACTCTTGAGTGTGTGTGTGATTACAGAGGGAGGTTCTGAATGATTTATCACTGGGCTTTGAATTCTAAGCTCCACACACACACACACACACACACACACGGACCAGGACTCCAAACTCTAACTCAGCCAACCTCCCACATGCAGAACCCACCTGTCCAGCTTTTCCATTGAACATCTTTCATATAAAGGCCTCACTGCATATGAGCACAGATGCTGGCTTTCAAACATGTCCATAGGAGCACATTAACTCATTCACAGCTCTGAATAACACCACCTGAAGAAAAAGAATAAACCAGGAGAAAAACAACAATGTTCTCATTAAAATAAGGACTATTTATCCTTATTTGTAAAACAAATTTTTCGTTTATTTATGGTCTATTCTGCTTTGACCTTGTGCCCAGATTTGTTCTTAATTTACAGCATTTAACGCTCAAACAATCGAGAATGGCAGTAGCAATGCCAAGGTCGCTGATTTGATTCCCAGGGAATGCATGAACTGATAAATACTTTCAATGCAATGTAAGTCACTTTGAATATGTAGAATGTACATTTATGCAGAAGCAGGAAAATATTTACAATAAAAAAATTCAGGTAAAAACGCCAAAAAAATGTGTTATAACTTTTATATATTTTATTTAAATTTTAATTACTATATATATATATATATATATATATATATATATAAAGTATACCTTTGAACCCCAATGAATGCATTTCTATCCAAGGACAACTGCTATAAATCAATCGATCAATTGGTCATCTGGTCAGTCATTCACCTGATCTGTTTGTCAATATACTAAAGAAGATGTGAGGAACCAAAGCAAAACCAAATCTCAACCAGCATGATGGAAGAAGTTTAGAGATTCCACATGTTTTATACACATACAACATGCATGGTCAAAGTAATAGCGGGAGAGGGAGAGGGAGAGTGTGAAAGTGTGTGTGTGTGTGTGTGTGTGTGTATAATCACAACCATACTTCTTGTTTATACCTCTTATATCCAGTTCCCTAATTAAGGCCTTGGGCTCTGTCACTAATGAACACTGAAGTAATTAACAAGCACTCTGACAAAGCAGCGAGATGTTGATGGTCTAAATGTGTGCGTGTGAGTGTATATGTGTTCTATTGCCCTAATTAAACCCAGGGGTTCTAATTAGCTGATTAGCTAAGTACTATCTTGTTTAACAGGAAATATTATGCAAAGAAAACACACACAAAATGTCTTTTAATTGTAGTGACTAAACATTTCAAAGGCTGGAGCCCTTGAACCTAGGAACCTCATCTATGACTCAAGACAGAAGTATGACTTTATGTAAAACAAAATCAAACATAAAACAATTATAAGTTTAAAAGTTTGCTTTTATTGCTGCTTATTTATGAATCACTTTCCTGGTACTGCAAGAGTGAAACTTTATCTTTTTTGTCTCTTCTCCTCTCTCTCTTCTTCCAAAGTGTGTTTAACTAGTGAGCATGGACAGATGTGGTCAGGGATGCAGAAAAAACATTAGCACGGTTATTAAGAGATTAAATCCCATCTCTGGCAGACTTGTCAGCAGCACAGATGGAATCACACACTATGGTAATTTGACAGTTTCCCAGCCTGACACTAAAAACAGAATGTTGAGTATGCAGAAGAGTTCCTGCATGGTCGCGATATAGTGATTCACATTTTTTATCCAAAAAGTGCCGGAAATTTAAGCTGAGAGAAATGCAATTTAAATAGCTTGATTGTGTCAGATCAACGAGCGTTTGCCACCTTCATTGAGCTACTGAGTTGATCACTATCAGTCTGCCACTGTCTTCCTCTCTCTTCTATTTTGCTTCATACAATGTAAGTTCAATAAGCTCATTAATCTTAGAAAAAGGACACTCCAACTACTTAACCAGAGATTTATTTGACATTAGATGGTACCAAGGCCAAGAGGGTATCTCAAATAACAATCATCATATTGCACATGTCACAATAGTCATATTAGCCAAGAAATGATTGAAAGATTTCATTAATCCATCAATGAAAGTTAAATTCTTCAACGTAATATGATATATTACATCATACTAAAGCTTCAGAAAATTTTAAAGTACTTCACTAATGTAATATTATGTTATAGTGGAGCGATATGAGAGAACTTATGAGGCTAGCTGCAAATTACATGCAACCAACTGATTTGTAAGTTACTGAAACATTATTAGCGGTTTACTTAAACTGGAAGAGTATCCCCTTAAGTCATTCTTCTAATACATTTGACAATTTGATCACTAAAACAATTAATCATATATTCAGCCTGGCAAGGTCAGATGTGTGAATGTACAAGAGATATTTTTTCTTTCGGTCTCCTCATTTTGTCCCTATGGAGCCATCCAAAAAACATGACCCAATATCGTATTGGGCCATTTTTAAAGCATGGCTTAAAATAAGTCATCAGCATGCAACCAGGCAAACCAGGTCACAGCCAAACCCGTTCAACACCAGCAGGAGCCGGTGATCAGGGTTCACACAGGACGCAGAAGCTTTCCGATAACCATATGACTTAAAGTGACAATCAGTGCTTGATATGTATTTTTCTCTCTAAACGAACATTTCTCAATGCTTTTCCACATGTTTGGATTATAATGTCAAAATATTCATGAAAAGGTCAAATTTATTGCGATAGATATAAATATCTACCGTTCAAAATTTTGGGGTCAGTAAGATTTTTGAATGTTTTTGAAAGAAGTCTAATGCTCAACAAGAGCATTTATTTGAGCGAAAATACAGTGAAAACAGTAATATTGTGAAATTACAATGTAAAATAAATAAATTAAATCATTTTCAATATGCATATTTGAATATTTTTTTATGTAATTTATTCCTGTGATGGCAAATCTGAATTTCCAGCAGTCTTCAATGTCACATGATCCTTCAGAAATCATTCTATTAGCCTAATGATTTGTTGCTCAAGAAACATTTCTGATTATTATCAATATTGAAAACAGTTGTGCTGCTCACTAGTTTTGTGGAAATTGTAATCACTTTTTTTTTCATGATGAATAAAAAATAAAAAATGAATTTTAAAAAGTTCAAAATAATCTTTTGTAACATTATGTCTTACTGTCACTTTTGATCAATTTAATGCGCTTTTATTCTTATGATAAACCATTTTGTATACATTTATACAAATCAATATGTTTCATGATGTATAAAATTCAACACAAGAACAGTTTCTTTTAATGCATACATTTAAAGTCCAACTAGTGATGAATAGGCTACTTTATAAATACATCTTCCTGAATATATATTACTGAAGTAATCAAACCATGAAATTAAAGTACATTTCTTATTGCAATATTAAGAACATTCCCCAATATTACATGTTGTATTCAAAACCAAAAACTAGGCTTTTTTTTTTTTTTTTGCATACTGTTCTTTAGGGGTACAATATTATACACACATTATGTTCAAATATACTATACTATATTTGGACATCATATGAAAGCCAGAAAGTTTTTTCTTTTGAGAGCTTAAAATCCAATCACTGATTAATGGTAAAACAAAGTGTTTTAGTGTAGGGCCCTTTCCCTACCGATGCAGCAGTGGGGTCAGGGTGGGTGTCAGATGTTAGTTTCACATTTACTCCACTAAAACCACAAAAGAAAGACAAATTACTGTGTTTATTCCCATAAGAAACCACAGAGGAAGAGAAATGGACAGTTTTATTTCGGCAAGGCTCATGGAGGAGGAAAGATCATTACATTCAATTCCACTGGAAACCTCAACCGTCTGAAAAATGCAGTTAGAGCTGTTTATTGCCAAAATTACTATCTACACACACACACACACACACACATCGAGTTCGAGGTGCTCAACAGTTGTCATGGTGATGGCTTTGGATGCATTAGCTATGCAGGAAACATCTTAATTAATCTTGATGATGACAGTGTGACTGTCCTTCCGGAAAAGTCCACATCGATTCATAAACAAACCATTGAGATTCATAATGAATGATGCAGTGCTGCAGACATTAGCCTGTGAATAATTAATTATTTTGTTAGATTGTGAAATAAGATGTTGTCGGTCCTAAAAGTCTGAATTGGTTTGATAAATGTTTCTTTTCTTACATATCACTTTAGACTAAGTTTCCTTTTATTTATTTTTTATCATGATTGCTCTTTCTGTATCAGAAGCATACTGATTCATCAGTACGATAAGTCATTAGTTCTGTTCAGTATGGATAATGTTCAGGAAAAGCCTCCAGCAAAAGAACTAAAATGAACTAAAATGAACATTTAACATCATAATCGCAACTGGCACAAGTTTAAAGCGAATGAAAAGGTATTTTACTGTTTAAACAGTTATAGATTAACTTTGACATACACTTACAAGAGATGCAATATTCTAATGAGTTACTGTCATGAGCTACAGAAAGAAAACCAAAATGAATAACAAAACGTTTAAACACAAAATGGAGAAAAGTTACCAGTAGAGCAGTGAGTCTAAAATCCTGTAGGTTTAGGTACATAGAGAGAGAGACAAGATAAAGAGATTATTTGTACATGGCTTTACAAAGTAAGCCAATTTACACAAGCAATCCTGCCTTGAATTAGCAGGTAATGACTCAATTAGCTTTCATTTTTGCACAGAGGAGATTTGGCCGCATAAATTAGCCTGAATTCATCGGCAAAGTGTCAGTGGCAAAGGACAGCTCACAAATACTGCAGCCAATCTCTGTCACTGCCGCGACAGTGCAATATAGACGTCCAGCCGGACTTTGTGTTTGAGCCGAACGGACCGGTGTCACTCAGAGTGTGACACAGGAACAGGAGGGGTGCCCAGGGGACGGCCGGTCGCCGATGCCCTGAAAAGGTCAACTTGACACAGGCAGCTTCCCATCGACCTGTCCCCCGTCCGGCCAGTGGAAAATCAGATAAACTTAAGACCACTCATCGATCCTCGGATACACAGCACAAATGTTGGCCCAGCTCAAATATCTTCAAGGTGCATATCATTAAGAAACGAGTCGAATCAAGAGTTACGTATGGACACAACAAAGAACTGGGAAAGAATGAGTGGGAAGAATTAATTAATCTGATTAACTGTTCCATTTCCATGTGTAACCAGATGGTCAGAAACTAATAGAGACGTTCTGATTGGGACAGACAGTTTTTCAACTACAAGTTATCTCGAGCCAACAAGGTTTATTCTCCTGATTAGTGCTCTCCATATGTTCTTTTAGAGTGTGAAAGGGGAGAATTTGTGGACAGCAGAAGGAGGAGGTTATTATGACAGGAAGCCTGCGTTAAACGGAAGAAGCTGTCTATATGTTGACCACCACAATGCTTTTATCAGTCCTCACACCTTTGTCTTTGTCAGTGAAGGCTATGTGTGAATAATTTTGAAAAGCTGTCTGATAAACCATTTCTCTTTGTGTCTCATGTAAGGCAAAAGTGTATGACCCTATCTGTCAGATTGGCGAAAGTCATGTGTGCGTTATTTTCAGTCAACTTCTGTTATCTGCATGAGAGGAAGAATGTGTTGACGTGCATATGCCCGTGTGAACATGTATCCTTGGTTTTCTGTATACATATAAATGATGTCTTGAGGAAATTACATCATGAACTTCATGATAACAGGTCAAGGTTACAGTCATTGCATTGAACACACGCAAACACACAAGCTCAGCCAACCTCTCACGTGATTGGTTCAGAGCAGCTGGTGCTGCAGTAATTTAATCAGAGTGTCGTCACTTCATAATTATGGCAATTAACAGGACTTATGAGTACTTGTAGGTCTATTTTCATACGGCTTGAGCATCAAACAATGTGCAGAGTGGCAATTCCAAATACACATAAAACACAGATGTGTGTGTTTTATGTGGTGTGCACTGTGCATTAGAAATTGAATTCCTAAAAATGAAAAACATATCACCCTTTGTTCTCCCACATGGAAATCTTGAAATATAAAACCACTATCACTATCACATGGAACTATATATCACTATCACATGAAAAAAAAAAAAATTATCTATATCTATTAGTGTTGAAGCCAAATTTATGATATTAAAAGTGAGCAAAATTGTCAGATTTATGGATTTAAAGAGGTCATATAATGCCATTTTTGTACAAGCTAATATGATTCTTTAGGGTCTAAATTAAAAGTTTGTAATATACTTTAATTAAAAATTCTTATTAGTATTGTAAGAAAACACTTATTTTACCTGGTAAAAAACAGCTCTGTTTTCAGCACGCCGTTTCAGTGCATATGACTTTAAATGATAATGAGCTTTGCTGACTCGGCCTCTCTGTTCTGTGCGTACATCAGAGCCGGCTCTGGCATACACCGTTTGTAACACAATAACACAATAACCATAACGCGTTGTTCAGTATAAACGTGGGATTATGCATTATATTGAGAACGTCATACATAGAAAACATGCCGTAATGTACCCTGAGTGTAAACCTTAGACACATTTATTGTGAAACGTGCAGCTAGCGATTTACAAGGATTAATATAAATATTAATATAAAGTTTAATAAAACGTTACACTCACTTCAGCTCTTTTGGAGGTTCAGCAGGAACACGAATAGTTGGTAGGCTACCGATCCTTTTTTCAGGAGCAGCTTCTTAGCAAAACCAGCTTTATACTGATCCTCGTTTATAAAGCAGTCTGGTGTGTGAAATGATTCGCGCAAACATGAGAGCATTGACGTTTCTCGTGGGGAATATTCCCTTCGAAAACAAACTCAGCCACTGCGTCTTCAGCGGTTCGGATTTAGGAACATTAAAATGACTGCTATGTTCGTTATTACACCCAAGAACAGAACACCACGATCGCTTAGACGCCATTCTGCTCATAGACAGCTCCAGCATATCAACAATGACCGCGCCGGTCCGCGCGGAGTATGATTGACAGCTCGCTCACGAGCGACGGCGGGTCTGTGTTGAAACTGCTGTCAATCAACAATCGAGGGAGGGACGTGCGAGCCTGTGACGTCACAGGCTCGAACGGCTCGATTTGAGGCAGGGGAAAACATATAAGGAGATTAAAACAAAACCACTGGATGGATTTTTATCATTATATGATGGTTGTGTACAGACACTGCCAACACACATTTCAGTACAATCAACTTGTAAAAGTGCATGTACCATTATATGACCCCTTTAAAGATGACATCTGCACTGGACAGATTTTTGTCCAATCAAATGCAGGGATCTCAAGTGTTACGCATTGAGAGTGACAGTCACTTATTTCGGTCTATTGTCACGCACTCCCGCCACACATTGTATTTCTCACGCGGAAAAAAATATTTATAATTTGTTTATAATATTAATATGCCTGCAGCGCCCAAAATTTCTTTGGCCGCGCCGCTCTAACTATGGAACCGGCAGGAACCAAGCCCGTCTCCCCTGGAGTTCTTAATCGAGCCTGCCCAATCAAAAAAAAAAAAAAAGAAAGGGGCTTCACAATAGCCAATCAGACAAGAGCACTATTGTATCTGGGTAAGATTTAACGCAACAACCAATGACAAAAAAAGCATCTTCCGAAAGTTTCGTTTACCCACAGAGGAAACCACTGGAACTTCGAGCATCACTTTGAGCACAGAGTGACTCATGATCTCCTGCTTTAATGTTACAACAAATTCACAACTTGTTTGACACAAACAATGACAACTTGACTGCTGTTAGAGAATTATTCCCAGATAATTAGCATCAGTTTTTCATGAGTGTCTGTAACTTGGCCAACAGTTTTACAGCCTGTTCACTGACAACACCTGCTCAGAACAAGTAGTCTAGGCCTAGTCATATTTTCCTTATCACACGATGACTGACATATTGTCACATTATAAACATCTCTCTCTCCAAATAGGCTTAATAATTTTATCAGCACTAAATAAATTAAAGTGTATTGCATAGTTGATGTTATAGTTGACTTTTAAAATCATGTCATATTTGATAATTATATCCTGGCCATGGATGCATAAAGCCCCCTAAAAAGGCCAGGTTAGAGGATGCTGGCCCAGAGAGGGTGGCGAAAAGGGTAGGCCCATTAGATAAAGGAGTCCAAAAAGGCAACAAACACTTACAATAAACAACACCAGTCATAATATCTCTATCTCTCTCTCTCTCTCTCTCTCTCTCTCTCTCTCTCTCTCTCTCTCTCTCTCTCTCTCTCTCTCTCTCTCTCTCTCTCTCTCTCACACACACACACACACACACACACATGCGGAAATTGAAAAAACACTTTGTATTTGGTTGAATTGTCAGTGACAATTTTTTTCTTCTGCAAGTCTGAGCAATTATTAATAACAACATAAACACTAATAATTATATTATTAATGACACACCCACATTTCCACATTGTCACTTCTCCATGGCACAGGAGTTTAGTCGAACATATAGCCTGTCATTATTTTTTTTTCTTCAATCATGGTAGGCCTATCATCAATTATAGTAGTCCAATATATAAACGGCGCATTCCCATTAGACATTTCGTGGCTGCAATGTGTGCGAGTGCTGCGAAACACTGAAATTAATGGTGGAAAACATATTCCGTCCATAAGGTTAAGTGTTCGTAATAGTCCGCAGCATTTGTTTATTGGCATGCTTCAGTTTAAGGACCTTATTTAGACGATCGCAATTCTACATGTCGAGAGCGATGCATTTACTACCTCGTGGCAAATTGAATTATAGTTTGATGTGAGGTCGCGCATCATCACTCTCTCGGAGGCGCGCACTGAACTCTTCACCTGGCATCGCGCAGCGCGCCCCCTCAGCCTCTTGCTTCCACTTGAAAGTCTGCTTTAAATGTTAGTGTGACACCTAGTGGTTAAAGGGAAGAAAATCATGCATGGTGAAAAGTGAATGCGTTTCGATCTTTTTTTCCAGTCTATGGTTTGAATGCGTTATGAATTTCTTCGCTATTGTTGTCAAATTTGCAACAGTAATTCGAGATCGATTTTAAGAAAAATATAGTCATGGTATCTATTCAGACATATTTGAGTTGTTTGCAGGTCTGTGGAGGAGGTTGGTCTAATTTTCATACATCGATGCATTTTTGAGAAAAATATATTCATGAGCATCATCACATTTTGGCAGACATATTTGTGTTGTTTGCAGGTCTGTGGAGGTTGGTCTATATAATTTTCATACATCTCTCTCGCACACTATTATATAGGCCTATTTCTCAAATTATTTATAAAATATGTAATGATGTTATAATATTATATATATATATATATATATATATATATATATATATATATATATATATATATATATATATATATATATATATATTCTCTCTCATTATTTTTTTTCCCAAATCCCTTTACCAATATTTGTTTTTAAACAAAACTATTAGTGGGCAGCTCTAATCAATCTATTCTTTTATATATATATATATATATATATATATATATATATATATATATATATATATATATATATATATATATATATATAAATGTATTTGTTACTACAATAGGCTAATACTGTTTTTTTGTTTTTGTTTTGCTTTTTGATACTACTATATATGACACTCCAGATCCAATGGAAATAGAGTATGAAGTTATGAACAAAGGTAGACAATAAAAAAGAGCACTCTTGCTGATTGGATTTTGACGTGCACAGTCCGTTGTCAATTTTCCATTAGGTGGCACTAGAGATCTTATATTGGACTATGAAGATTTGTCACAGGACTATATGAGGAGCTAGTAACTATTAACTAGAAACAGGATTAACCACGTTTTGCCTTTAGGATGGAAAGATAAACAACAAAACATTAATACTTATTCCAAGGCCAAATTAAATTTATGTTCAAAGTTAATCTACTTATGTCTGAACTTGGTCTTTTAGTGTAACAAATATACCATTACGATAGATTGTGTGGCTTTCTGTGAAACTACATGAATATCAATGATTGGAATCATTCTGTAATTCTCAATAGCAACTGAAGCTACAGTATTTGTAAACTAGTCTTTGCATCAAGGCAATTGCTAAAAAAAATCAGGGGGGCAGGGACAATTTGCATAGGTAGGCCTCCTCTCCCGTAGGATGACGTCGGCCAGTTACTGCCTTTGTAAATAATTAAATTTGAACAAAATGAATAGTGAAAATGACAAGACGTGGCTCAGTAGCTAAACATGACACGTGTTTATGCAAATGAGAGACAGATTCTGCGAGTTCTATGAGGTTTGACTGCATGTGTCTCTGAATGACTTGAAAGATGTGAGTCAATGATGCAGGCAGCAGCACTGAATTCATTCGCTATTCACATCCTGTCTGACAGACACTCCATCATTCTGACAGCTGTCGCTTTATCGGCTTCCACTTGGCACACACCCATAAACACACAGACACACACAAACTGCCTGTTGTGGATAAAGGATGTGGATGTTGGAAATACTAGATATAAAATGGAACTGTGCTCAAGTTAACGTGCTATTTTGCAAATATTTATCTGTGTGTGTAAATGTGCATGTGTGAGTTTAGTATGATTTACGGACAACTTTCTTTTGGGAACATCCTCAATTACAAGAATTATTCATACATTAAATAAATAAATATAAACTATAAAAAAATAAATATATAACAATATATATATATATATATATATATATATATATATATATATATATATATATATATATATATATATATATATATATATAGCAAGATGGCGTAAGATGCCACCCTTTAAAATATTGTGCCCCATGTTGGGGAAAGAAGTCCCATTGACCTCTTCCATAGTATTTCTTTCCCAATGGGGTCCATCAACTGTTTGGTTACCCATATTCTTTAAAATATCTTCTTTTGTGCTCAGCAGAAGAACAACAAGGGTGAGAATATGATGATAGAATTTTCATTTTTTGGCTGAACTATCCCTTTAAATGTAATCTTTAGCAAATCACAAAAAAATATAACCATTTTAAATGTTATACATTGCAATGTTATGACGCACAAATTCACTTAAATTAAAACTTTTACTGTTTCAATTCAAACTTATTTAGACAGAATTGTTTACAATTCACCTTTATATAAAAACAATAGGAATCTATATGTCCTCTTTTTAAAGCTTGTTCGTGTAAAAGACAGGCAGCTCTACATGTAGCACGAGGCCGAGGGCATCAGACTTCCAGGAGCCTTTTAGGCCAGGGGGCTCGTTCCTGTGTCCTGAACTTTCCCTTCCTTTACTCTTCTCTCATTCTCACTTTACCATTATGCTCCTCCTCTAGCTGTCACTCCCCCAGCATTCTCGCTCTCTCCTTGTCTATCTCTTTTTCTCCTCTGCGTTTTATGTGGCTGAAAGAGAGAGCACAGTCAGCATGGGAGAAGTTAATGCTGCACTATAGGCTCTGCCATCTATTGGGGGAGCCTTCCAGCTGCTGACGGGGCAGTTTTACGCCTGCAGAGAAGCTGCCCTCTGAATGACATTGCATACTCATTGTAAATGTATTATGATAATGAGCTACAGAAGAGCACATTGTAATTATTTCGACAACAGCAGGGGGAAGCAAGTTAATAAGCTCATTCTGTAACCGATCCTCCCCCTCTGTCTTTCACTCTCAGATCTCAGTCCTACTCTATCTCTCTATTTCTCTCTGAAAACTTCAGTTTGAAAAGGTTTAATCACCAAGAGCAAAATAAAAACATATTGCTGGAAAAAAAAAAACACTGATAGCCCGCAACATGATATAGCGTTTGTGTGTGAAAGTGTCTGTGTGTGTGTGTGTGTGTGTGTGTGTGTGTGTGTGTGTGTGTGTGTGTGTGCACATTTAAGTGTAGAGTGATAGATGGTCGACAGGCTACATGGCAGCTCATTTCCTCCCAACTGGCAGAGAAAGATGTTACGGAGTTGCCACAGCAACTGTCAGCTTGACAGACAAAAAGATCTCTCTCTGTCTCTCTCGCTCTCTTTCTTTTGTTCTCTCCTTTCCTCTATTTTCCCTTCTCAGGTAGGTGATGAAGTGCTGCCGTGAATCAGAGGATGACAGATTGATGGGAGATTTAAAAGGCTGCTGTACAGCCTAAAATTCCTATTTAAACTGACCCATGAATAATGCATTCATCTGCACTCGTCTTCACAGACACAAACACACAGAGACAGAAAATCTGGACAAGCTCTTGCCTTAATTAAGCAATGTAGTTGCACAAAATGCCATCAATACACCATAATATTTTTCATTTTATTTGCATAACCACAAAACAAATTTAAGAATGGCAATTATTTATTCATCACAATCACATTAGTGTTTCTTTTTTGTGCAAATGAATGCCCATACTGTGACTGGTAATGGTTGCTTCCTTTATGCACCAGCCTGTCAAATGAAAAGCTGTTTGCTTCTAAAAGTAAGCTTGTGTTGTTGGAGCGTCACTTTAATTTTAAGCCTTGGCTGAATCGTACAGTATGTTATTATTATTATTCTATGGCTCACATTTGCAGGCTATGCTATAAGGGGGAAAAACTGCTTTGGCATGAATCCTATATTTCCTAGGTCTGTCTGCGAATGGCAGTGGTTCTACTCCCACTCCACTGCACAAATCACTTCTGACTCTTTGTATTTTGTTGTATGTGTCATACATATGTGATGTGATGCAGAGACTCTTACCTTTTCTTCCTGAAGGAAATAGATCCCTCCCCTCTTCCCCCATTGCCAGTGCCCTCTAGTGGTCCGGTCGTATTTCACGTTCTTCATTCCTCTCTGAAAGACCAATTTGTCTTAAGCTCTTTAAAATGAACATATCGCTAATTGCTATTCATCTTTCAGGTTTTATCATTTTCGATCATATATTTAAAACATTGTTATAACTTGTAATTCATGTCTCAATTGGATGTAGGCAATTAACGATTATTTAACGATAAATTGTAGGCTAAGCTACGTACATCTCCTTGGGTGTGATTCCCATTTGCAAGTGTAAATGCTGTTGCTAAAATTACTTCTGTTGGTTTAATCCATATCTTCAGGTTGTTTTAATAAGAATATTCCGTAGCCTATTATTTTGACATGAATAAAAAAATGTTATTTATTTGACTAGCCATATCCCCCCCTTTAATGGTCAAACTTTTTTTAATCAGGGTTTTGGACTTAGTTTGACAACGTTTTCATGACTTACCATTTCATGTTTCATAGAAGAAAATTTATTTCAGTTGTAGCTAGGCTATTCAAAGCATCACATTTTTACTTTAAAACACAGTTTGTTCCACTTGAGGAAAAAGTAAAATGCAGTCCTAACAGGCCCATAATAGCCACATGTAGGCTACGTTATTTTAAAGACACTATGGGCTTAGCATCACAGAAAAGAAATAGGCCTAAGTGAATCTGCCAAAATCTAGCCCCACTTTTGCATAGTTGACCCTATTAATACATCTTTACGTATTATATTTGTCGGTGATAGCCCACAAAAGACCTCCTAACCATGGCCTACTGCCATTTCATGCCGAAATTAAAAGCCTTTTAATTATTCTCTGACACTATGTAGCCCTAAAGAATAGCCTATGCCCCACAACCTTTAAAGCCCCGCGGTCATATCGCCACGGTCATGAACTGATTTCATATGAGCACGCAGAGACAATTAAAACTCATCTGCCGCTTTGCCTATCTGCTGCAAGGGGCTTCATTTAACGACCATTTGTCTCCGTGATGGATTTCCTATTTTTACCGACAGCAACCCAGTCGAGGGACGCGTGAATTATAGATGTGGGGGGCTCAGCAGCTCGCGGTGATATACTGTCAGGGTGAAGAAGAGAGAGAGGGCTCTTGCAAAAAAAGAAAAGTGGACAGCGGCTGTTTTTTACCTCACGCTCCTCTGCGAAGGACGTTTATCACCGGGGTCGCAGGAGCTGATGTATCGTCGCGAGGACGAGCGAAAGAATGGCAGCGTAATTATGGCATTAAACGAGAGGCCGGACACAAAGCGAGAGGAACGTAATTTAAATTGTTTTGTTTCCCCGGAGCTTGATCCTGTCCTTGAGTGACACACTGGAATTGGAAGCAGTTATTTATGTCTTCACACTAATTGGAGAATTTAATAGGATAAGGTCTCTGAGAAGCAGTCTCGGTTTCGTCTGTTCAGTGGGCCTGGGCCTAATAGCTAGATCGTCTGTTCCTTCCTTTCTCATTTTTCTATTTGCATGTTTCTCTTCTCTTCTCTTCTCTTCTCTTCTCTTCTCTTCTCTTCTCTTCTCTTCTCTTCTCTTCTCTTCTCTTCTCTTCTCTTCTCTCTTATCTTTTCTCTTTTTTCTCTCTGAGTGATGCCTGCCATCAGGACCCATCTGTGCGGCCCAGCCCACAAATGAACGTCATTTCCTCAACTTGTCAAGGCTGTCATACTTATTGCATTTAGCTTGATGTTAATCATGAAGTCTCTTTTAATGTATTCTAATTGGACTGACTGTTCTGCAGCATGTTTATGTGTGTGTCTATCTCCCATTATGAATCTGAAATTAAGCGAGAGAGGGTTAGTTATTAGAAAGCAGAGGGGGTAAAACAAGGAGAGAGCAGAACAGATGGTCTCCCTCGCCGGCCTCTCTCCGCCATTAGTCACTCAGTCGGTTATGCACATTTGCTCTTCCTCTGTCTATCCCTCTCTTTCATTATCAAATAGTAAATAAAATTACATTCTGCTGCCTCCAGCTGCATCATGCGCACTTTTATTAATATATTTGTGTATGACTAACAGCCATTACAAGTCACTTTGTTACATCATTAACTAACCATGAGAATAATGTTTGTCACAATAAAAGCTGCTGTAAATATACTTGTATTTATTGGGTACTGTTGTGCAGTGTGAAGGATTGCTCATGCCAAAGAGGAGCTGTAATAGAATCTATAACCTCTTTAATGAGCGCTGAGTCTGAGTTGCACTTCAGGATAATGCTCATCAGTATTTTTATTCAAGGAAAAGCATAAGGTACATCAGTCATCATCAAGGGGAAAACCAGAAGGACTGTTCTGAAGCTGTGATAAAAGGCACCCAAAGAGTTCTTTCATGGTATGACAATGACTCTTCCTAACCAGATGTAGCCTATACATAAAAATATGTAAATACTTATTTTACTGTTTTGTTGTGTTTGTAATAAAAATTGTGCAGACATGAATCGAGGTAAACCTAAATTACACATACACTGTTAAAAAAACTGTGACATTTACGGTAAAATACCGGCAGCTGTAGTTGACAGATGGCAACCTTATGATGGCAACCTTTTATGTTTTACGGGACTTAAAAAAAAAAACACAATGTAAAGAAAACCTGTGAAATTTACGGTAACAAAACGTCAGCTTGGATGCCAGTATTTTACCGTAAAAAATATTGTAGCAACCAACATTCATTAAACAATATATAATGTAATATAAACCCCAAATGTACATAACTGAAAATAAAAACAAGTTAGAGACATAATTGTTTAAATGAAATAACATCAAATGTGAAGTGTCACGCAGGGAATTCTGGGAATGTCAATATAGAGAAACGACAGGAACTACAACTGACTTCAGCCACATCCTTAAATGAAATCAACTAAAGAGAAAAGAAGACATTAAATCTGTGAAGATCTCAGCAGAGGAGGATTAAACAACTCCACAAACAGCATTACCAGCTTCACTTATTACTAACCAGACTGACTTTATTTCTGTCAGACGTCTACAGTTCTGTTTGAGAATTAACATGTTTAGATGTTGATGATTTAGTTTCATTTGAAGTTACCATGATGGTGATCAGTATTTGGTTTATTGGGGTCTTGACCCTTGACTTTCTAACATTAGTTTTTCTCTGTCTGCTGTTATCGCTGTGTTTATAAAACGCATTGATTATGGTAAGAAAATCAGAGAGAAAATGAGGCAGGTGATGTTGGCTGAGTGTTGAGTTCATATTCAATACACTGAGTTCATTAAGAGTCTTAAGCTTTTTAATGTTGTTACATGATTGATTGTATTACTCTATGAGATCCACCATTGTTGTTATGATCTTGAGACTTCTGCACACAATATAAGTTTGAACTACTATATTCTTTAGACACACACAGACATCAAGAATCTGCATATGAACCTCAGCAATGGTAATGAAAAGTGCAGTGCATGACTGGATCCATCAATCAAACCTCACCATTATCTCCTGGCATGCATTGCAGCATGCATAAATTATGCTGATTTGCCTCAGTATTTTCTTTTATTATTATCATCTGCTTTTATTTTTGCTGTTTTTGTTGCAACTTTTTAGTAGCTTGTTTTGTGATGTTCAGAGTTTTATCTGATTATTTTGTTGATTGTTACCATTGTTGAGATTCATACGCTGATTATTGATGTCTGTGTTGGTCATGCAGTATAAGTTAAAAACCTTTTTTATACATCTTGTGGTTATTGAAGTTCTTCAGATTGTCCATTTGTCACTGCTAGCTTGCATAGTATCACATAACAATTATACTCAACGTGAAATACATTATTTTTTAACATTCCTGTAGATGAAAAGATAATGAAAGATAATGAGATCAGTGAATTAGGCTACTATATGATGATTTTGACATCATCAATAAACGGCTAACAACATCTGATCACATTGTCTCTCTGATTTTCATGCCATAACTAATGTGTTTTTTATAAACACACAGTTAAAGCAGTCAGAGAAATGCTAACAATAAATTCAAGGGTCAAGAGTGAAGAGCCCAAATAAAGCAAACACTCATCTCCATAATGGTGACTTCAAACTTTATTATTTTCAATATAACATCAACATCTAAACCTCTGGTAATTCTCAATAATTTATTTTATCACAAATTGTACTACAACATTTTTTAATTACAGGCAACCACAGCTGGCAGGTTTTTTTTTGGGGGGGGGGGGGGGGGGGGGGGTTTACCATAAACTGAACTTCAATGCCATAAAACCTAAAATATTACTACCGTATTTTTTACGGTAAATCACTTGCAACCAGCTGCCAGTTTTGAACCGTAAACTTTAGTTCAGTGCCGTAAAGACAAAAATATTTCTACCATATATTTTACGGTAAAGTACTGGCAACCACAGCTGCCAGTTTTTTACCGTAATATTTAGATCCCTGCCGTAAAACCTAAAATATTACCACCATATTTTTTACGGTAAATCACTTTAAACCAGCTGGCAGTTTTTTTACCGTAAACTTTAGTTCAATGACGTAAACTATACATATTTCTACCGTATTTTTTTTACGGTAAAGGACTGTCATCCACAGCTAGCAGTTTTTTACCGTAAATTTAAGTCCAATGATGTAAAATGTAAAAATTGCTACCGTATTTTTTACGGTAAGTTATGATAAATGCAACGGTACGTTTTTTTTTTTACAGTGCAAAATCCGTACATTTAACAGTATTTTACTGTAAAACTTCATGAAATGTCCCGTGAGAGCAATTACAGTTTTTCACGGTATATAATAAGGGTACATACTGTCAAGCAATTAACATGTCTTTTCCGTTGCTTTTTTACAGTACTTTACTGTTCAAATTATGAAAAAATTTTACAGTGTACACCCCATAAGTTAAAATTCTGTTTGATTTTAATGTAAGTGCTTTTATAAAATTGTAAGCTTTACATTTCTGCTTTGGTTCAGTTATTTCCATTAAGTGCCTCACGGTAACCTTTGTGGTATCAATCCGTCTGATTTGTCTTTGCACCTCTGTGATATCTGTGTGAGTTGAATTCGAACAACATCCAACATTGCAGTAACTCTGCCACAGACACCGCCGGTACACCCTAACAAACTCTATTAAGAGATTAACAAAATTAACTGTAAACTGAAATTTGACACATTCTGGTCATTGCAACATCACCATCATTAAGCTATATTATTGGAGCTTCAATTTCAACATTTTTGGAAATATTCAAATGTTATATAACAATTATTAAATACACAGTAAAGAATCCACATCTAAAGAAATAAGTAACTTGTGGCTCTTACAATCTTGATTTTTGCTTTTTTTGCTTTTTTGTGGTAATCAACATTATGCTAAATATATCATTGATAATGCTAAATTATATGATATCCAGTACAATATCAGTTAATAACAATGAACGCATTTCAAGTTTGATGTTTAGGAAACACTGTAGACACTTGTATAGCCTACAGGGCACCCATTTAAACCACCACTCAAATAAATGACTAAATCCTTAAAAATCCTTTACCTTTTTATTTTTATGGATGATTTCCCCCAAGCTGTAGTAGGGTATATCCTACATGCCAGCACACTCCTGAACACAGTTGTCATAGCAACAGAAACCCCACCTGCTCAGTAGCTGTCAGCCCAAGGTTAAGAGCCAATAAACCAGAGAAACATAGCAATTACTGCACAATATAACACACATGCACATGCACATGCACACACACACAAAGTAATCCATCTGTTCCTTCTCCCCAGTTGATCAGTAGCAACAGGGTTTGGATTAGGTTCTCCCATCAGGGTCCATTAAGGAGTGTTCATTTAGACCGGTTATGGCAGTTCAACCAATGAGCACCAGAGAAGTCTTTACGGGAGCTTTTTTGTTAATACCCTTGGCAATGGAGTGACCGCCATGTGCTATTTCAAAGCAAATGATTAACTTGACAGGTAAGGGTAATCACAATGGGGCATGTTTTGATGTAACCTTAAAAAAATGAAACCCATATCATAATATAAACATAGCTCATTTAGAAATGCCGCAAGACCTAAACAGATTAAAGTCTTCACATTTGCAACAAACACACCATCCTCATAAAATGAACATTTTATTTGGCCAATAGGCCTAATGTATAGTTTCTGATATTGGGTATAAAAGGGCAGATGTGGCTGATTTATCACAGTCTCTGTTTTACTTGATGGCTAGCTTAGCAGACAGCCAGTAAAAATGGCCAATCCTTGTCATCTCAGATATCAAAATCAGACGAGGCAGTGATTGGTGGGCTGAATAGAGAATATGAGCGTGTGACCGCACTGGAGGTGCATTTTATTGCTGTGTGTGAGGAACGATTAGCTGGCGATGCACAGCAAGAAGAATCCGATTCGTTCAATTGTTTAATCCATCAGCCTGTACTGAGTTCTGATCACTGTATTGACGAACCGCAGGGCAATGACAGCCGTTCAGTGGTAATACAAGACTCTGCTACTGGTCTCTGGGACATAGCACTCATTTTAGTGGATTGTTTTATAGAATATTAGAAAAATGAAACAAAAAATGACATGTCCAGTTTAAAGAGCAAGTCATTCAGAGTGATCAGATCCTCCTAATTCCTAGCTTTTCATCAGATCTGGCTCCGTCTTTCCTTTTGGCCATATTCTCCCCTCACTCTCCTGGGGAGTCAGGTAATCAGTGCTGATTAATTCTCTTTATTGTTGGTCGTTTGTCTGCAGAGTCTGCGCTGTCTTTTCTGCTCAGCCTCACTATGAAACAGCCGGTGATAAATGACCGTCTCTTCCCTCACCCAACCCCACTCTCACCACAGCAACCCCTGCTCAGCCTAAGTGCTTCTGATTAGTGACCCATGACTTGAAGGTAGAGGTGGCTCTTTGTTTTATTTCCTAATGTGACATGTTTTGTCCCCCTACCGTGCCCTTAAGGACTTATATGGTGCTGAGATGCTTTCTGGATACATTATAGACAGTCCTGTCATCGCTGGTCATGAACAGGGAGTTGTGTGTCTTTATGATTCATGAGTAATTAAAACATTTAACAATTTGCCTGGTTTTTGTATTGGTTTACGTTTATTGTTACTATCTATCTATCTATCTATCTATCTATCTATCTATCTATCTATCTATCTATCTATCTATCTCTCATCTGTCTGTCTGTCTGCATGATTTATTTGTATTATAATATTTATGATTATTTTTGTACTAGTTTACATGATTACATATGTCATGTGAAAAGAAAGGACACTCTATTGACTTCTATGGTTTTACGTATCTGGACATAATACAAAAAATCATCTGGTTCCTGGGAGGTCTTAAAATTTGTTAAATACAACCTCAGATGAACAACACATGACATACTACCCTGTGTCATTATTTATTTAACAAAAATAAAGCCAAAATGGAGAAGCCATGTGTGACAAACTAAGTACAGCCTTACTGCTTCCATTTTAAGAAGGTAAGTAGCAGTAAGGCGCTGTTAATCAAATGCCTTCGTTTAATTGATCACCACCAGCAAGTGTGGCCAACTCTATAAAAGCTGAAGCTTTGGCAGTTTGCTGGTCTAGGGCATTCAGGTGCGCCAAGGAGGAAAGACATCAGCAATGATATTAGAGAAGCAATTGTTGCTGCCACCAATCTGGGAAGGGTTATACGGCCATTTCCAAACAATTTGAAGTCCATCATTCTACAAAGGAAGATTATTCACATGGGGAAAACATTCAAGACAGTTGCCATTCTTCCCAGGAGTGAATATCCCAGCAAATGCACCCCAAGGTCAGATCGTGCAATGCGAAAAACCCAAGAACTACAACTCAGACTCTAGTTCATGACAGTACAATTGATGATACATACTTGTCCAAAATGATTGGAGAAGTATGGTTTGTTTGGAAGGGTTGCCTGAAAAAAAAAAAACCTTGTCAGCACGGCTTAGGGTTACAATTTGCACCTGAACAAACCACAAGAACAATGGAACAATGTCCTTCGGACAGACGAGACCAAAGTGACCAAAGTGGAGATGTTTGGCCATAATTCACAGTGCCACGTTTGGTAAAAAGCAAACACAGCATATCAGCATAAACACCTCAAGCGAAGCAAGGTGGTAAAGGAGTGATGATTTGGGCTTGTTTTGCAACCACAGGACCTGCAGTCATTGAGTCGACCATCTGTCCGACAGCTAAAGCTTGGCCAAAATTGGTTCATGCAACAGGACAATGATCCTAAGCACACCAGAGAATCTACAACAGAATGGCTGAAAAAAAGAAAAGAATCAATGTGTTGCATTGGCCCAGTCAAAGTCCAGACCTCATCCCGATTGAAATGCTGTGGCAGGACCTTAAGAGAGCTGTGCATAAACAGATGCCCACAAACCTCCAAGAAATGAAGCAATTGTCAGGGGATTTACAGTTAAAGACCCAAGGACCAGGTATGATTAATTAAGACCCGGAGTCAGAAGTGCAGTCAATTTAAGACAAGAGTCAGAATTATAATAAATTAAAGAAAATTTTTACTGAAGATAGTTTGCAGTTTCATCAGGCAGAAGTCAGCTTCAAGACTCACAAGGAGTTTGTAGGCTGTTCTGCTTACAGTTACAGAGATCACATTATACCCCACACCAAGGTCTAAGCTACGTCCTTGCTTCAGGTTGAATGCTTCTGATTAGCTAAGAAATAGATAAACATTTTAATTTTCCACACATGGACAGATAGACTAAAGCATATCTCCATCGAAGTTAGGCACGTCGTGACCTTCCAGGTCGCAGATCTGGGTTGCTGGGCACCAACATGCCCAGCAACTTGTTTTCGAAAAAACAGTCAGTCCATCTCCAATAATGCCACTTGATCCTTAACCTGAAACCAAGAATACTAACAATCAGAGAGACACACAGCTTCTTCAAGGCTGGATTTGACCAGGCTCTAACTATAAACAGAAGAGTCTTCTCAAAACATCAAGATAATACGTTCTTTCTCTCAAGGAGAGGACACTTAACTGGAAAGTAAGGCTTTAACAAAGACACAGTCCCTTAAACTATAGACTTCAATGACCCCTGTGACCATAGTTGTCAGGGTACCCAGAAAGCAGATGTATGTATTGACACATGTTGAAGACCTTTCTCAAACAAAACGAGTCCATATTTCATTTCTGGAAGCCAGGCTATTGAGCAAGCACTGTTACTGCATTCCTGGCATTGGGCCTTCAGTCAGCTCTCAGATATTTCATACAGACATTAGAGATTACATGAAGAGAACATTTCAGTAATCACACTGGTAACTTCTAATAAAATCTCATAAGCCTAGAGAAGTCGTTCAATCATGTGATATTTAGAAGGCAAAATATTGATTAATACCTTGATTACAATAACTCGTTATTAGATATATATTGAAGCAGCAGTGGATTCCAGAATCCACCCCTTCACAATGTTATAAACAACAGTGGGCAAAAATAAAAAAAAATCATGTTTCATTAAACAAAGTTCGGGAGGAGCACGTTTAAATAATCAATCCAATCAACTCCCCATCAACAATTACCATGTCTATCACCGACATTCCTCGACAGTTTTTCAGCCTCCCCCCACCTCATTTAAGCTTACTCTTCACTCTTGGCTTATTCCTTCCACAGCCAAGAATACGGGGGGAGTACTCTGGGTTCGGGCCGAATAGCCCAGAGCCCTCTCCTAGGACAGCACGCCAAATATGCATTTTTTCTATCTGACTTCTATCTGATCTGAAGTGTGAACTCGTGAAATGTAATGCAGAAAAGGATTACTTCAAGTTATTGCTGCTAAAGGTTATACAAGCAATTAAATCATAGGGTGTACTTATATGGTCACACATGACTTCATTTTGGCTTTATTTTTGTTACAGTTTTTTTTATTCGCTTTGGTACTATTTTAACAAGGTGTACATTTTCAAAACTTTTAGTAAAAAAATCCAAACTGATCACACTTGTAACACAGCTAGACATTCTTTGAAAAACCCGATCTCATGCTTTCATTTTATACACATTTCAGTCCACATAATCATTGTTTCAAACACAAGATTATTGTAAAATATAATGAGAACATTTGGTTTAATCACCAAAACACAACAGTATGATCTTCTTTTAGCACTTTTAACAATCAGTTAATTCAACAGCAAACAATGCAAGATACGTTTCAAATCACCCTGGTTGCTGATAATTATAGGCTACAGTTGCCACATTAGAAAATACACGTACATTACCTAACTATTTACCTAATTTTAAGACATGCTTAAAACCAGATGATTTTTTTTTTTATGTCATGATAATTAAAACCGTAGAATTCAAAAGGGTGTCCTTTCTTTTTCACATGACTGAAATTTTTTATTGTATTTTTATAATATTTGTGCACTGATAATATTATTATATATTATGTAATATATGTCTAATAAATATACTCTATATAATAACAGACCGGGTTTCGTTTTGGCACCACAGTGATGGTGATTGGCTGCGGCAGAGATTGGTGGCCTTCTGTGATTCTAGTGATCTGGATGACAATACTGAAAGTGCTTATCGGCTGCTGCTAGATGCTGATGAATCTACACCTACGCAGATCGAACATAACCCCAATCAGACCACCGGTGTCAACAAAACATTTCTGTCAAAAACTTCATCCCTCATTTATAGAGAATTTAATCTCTCTCCTAAACAACAATTAGATAATGAAAAAGTGCTGTGTTGTGCATGGAGAGAGAGAGAGAGAGAGACAACCATTTAGCATTTGGCAGGTTAAGTGCAACATCCACCCTTAATCTTTCAAACAAGTAGTCCATGTTAGAGGAAAGGTAAGCTTTTATGTACCAATGACCTTCGCAATATGTTTATGTTGCTCATATGATGATGATCTTTATCCTATAATGATCAAACTTATGTTGGCTTAACAAATGAAAAACATTTAATATCATTTTAATGGCTCATGTCATGTGAACAACAGGCAGAAACTAGTCTCTTTCTCAATTTGAAAACTTATTTAGTGTTTGTTTTATTTAGATAATATATTATCTCTAGGCATTTCAATAACAAATTCCATTCACAACTAGGATTTAAAAAAACAAAAACATTAATTCATTTAACGCTGAATATACACCATATCACAATAAAAAAATGTACTTCAAACACTTCCCTCATACATTTACATTCTTCAACACTAATTTTCAACAATGTCAATTACATGTTTCTTTAAAAAATCTTATAAGTAATAAATGATATTTTTCAACTTACTGATATTATTTTAAAATCTGTTAAACAAAAGCACATCTGTACAGAAGAAAATGCTGAAGCAAGATAAAAGCGAAAAAGCTTCTTTGTCAGGCACACATTAAACACATACAGTGAAACCCTGAATGACAGTATCATGAAAAACATTAGGAATCATACTGTATCTGAATCATACTGAATCATACTGTATCTGAATCATACTGAATCAGAAGTCATACTGTAATTCACTCCTGTCTACTTTACTCCAATTGTTGTTGTTGTTTTATTTCCATGTCAGCACTTTAATTAAGGAGGATGATTTATTATGATGACCACAGGAAATGAAATAAAAATATATTTTACACATAGACTTAAAA
The DNA here is from genome assembly GCA_030578255.1 of Tiaroga cobitis. Classification (NCBI taxonomy): domain Eukaryota; kingdom Metazoa; phylum Chordata; class Actinopteri; order Cypriniformes; family Leuciscidae; genus Tiaroga; species Tiaroga cobitis. Next base: position 31,766,203 of record CM060609.1, read on the forward strand.
AAAAACCAGCATGGACACAAACAACATGTAATAAAAAAAAACTTTTTTCACTTATCCATCCAAATAGAACTCTGGAGGCTGTAAGCAGCAACAGGGGCTCTCTTTGACAGAGTATATGTACATCTCTTGAGTTCACATAACTGAGTGCACTTCAAGGGTGCACATGATGGTTGCTAGGAGATGAAGACAGGCTGCTAAAGAGTTCTGCCTCAGGGGTTGCGGCTTGAAATTCATGGGCAAAGCTCTCGTTATGGGACGAGTCTTCTTCAACAGGTCCTAAACTATTGCCCAAGCCAGAGGATGTTGTGCTGCAAAAAGAAATAAATTGCCACACAAACTCAATCAGACAGGAATATTCATGTTGTGCATCACAATTTTTGTACAGATGTATTAAATATAATACATGCATACATTAATTTAATCTAATCAATCTACATATTTAAATGCCCCTTTTATTTATTAATGGCCAAATGTCTCTTTTTCTCAACATCTACCAAGTTCTCCCATTGCATGATTATAGACGAATAAAACATTTAACATGCCAAATCTGTCTTGTTTAAGCAATTTACATATCTAAGTTACACTGGGTTTATGATATTTATGAGACAGAGGCACACACCTGTCACAGTCTGAGTCGCAGCATGTTTTGCTGTCTTCTTCTTGATGCGGTTCCTCCACAGGGAAACGTGCATCGCCGATACATCGCTGGATTGCCTGTGCAACAGTGTAATGTGTCAGTCCCTGTGCACAAGCGTCCATTTTTGCAATGCTCAGTTGTGACTGCAAGAACAGGTGCAGTCGACTGTCTGACAGCAGTAATGGTGTCTGTAGGACTCTATAAACACAAACAATTAAATAAAACTACATGAAGTATAATGAGTAGAAATCGGTCATGAGGATTTAAATTCTATTTAAAGAACTTCCATTTAAAGAAGTGAAAAATATAAAGTGGCTGTGATGACTGTAACTGTTAATTTTGACATAGAATAAATATTAAAAAGAGAAAATAATAAAAAGGTTTCCAATAAAACAACAATAATGCTACAATGAAAAATTGCATTACTATCTATTTTAATTTCTATATTTTCTATGCCATTAAATATTGCAAAAATATATACTATGTGTTTTATGTTTGAGTAAAACATATTTACTCTATCTAAAGGTTTACAGGGAATGTGTCTCTTAACAGCAGCCACTAGATGGCAAAAAATACCTTTTGATTTACTTGATGTCTAATCTAGAATAGAATGCATTAATTGCTGAATGTACAGAACTATTTTTGGAATTCATTTTAATCAAGTTAATCATAAATCATGACCAAAAAAGGAGACACAGTGTCAAGGAGTGACAGAAGAAACTCACGCCTCAAGAAACTGTTGCAGCCCCTGCATCCGTTGAGTGATCTGGGTGTCATTATTGAGATTGAAGAAAGGATTCCAGGGAGGGAGTTTAGGTAACTCTCTACAGAAACAAAAGACATATTGCAAAGAAAGGGAGAGATTACACTCATATCCTTAACCATCAAATTTATACAGTGACTTTATGGCCACGTTTACACCTGGTATTAAGATGTGTTTTGGTCGATCGGATCACAAGCAGAGGTAACTAGATGAGGGAAAAAGCAACTTTCTGCAAAGTCTAAGACTCTGCCCTCTGAGATGGCTGCCCTCAACTTTTAAAGACCCCTGTTGTGTTTTTAATGTTATTTATATGTTAATGTGGTGTTTTTAATATGCTTTAAGACAAATCATGTGCAAATTCATAAGTCAACACCATTGCTGAGAATTTTCTCCTTAAATCTTAATGCCATCTTTTTATGAATGAAAGCCAGTATCACTAATATTATAGCTACTGATGTCTCGATGAAAATGATTTTCCCCCAAAATTGAAACATTAGGCTTCAAAAATATAAAAACTTTTAATTTAAGTGAACTTAAAACAATCCTCACTTAAACCCATAATAAATGTAATTTACCTGTACCATACAGAAATTGAATACGTTTATAAAACAGTCCGCACTGCATAAATTATAAATAAAATATAGATTAATCCTTAAAGCTTTAACCGTTCTTTAGTCAAGAGCAGTGAGTAATTTTCTCTGTTCCCTCTGTTCTTTAGGTTAATTTTACTGACAGACAGAATTAATGGCTCCTGTCACTTTAAGATCTGCCGCTGCTGACAGGATCTCACGCATCTCATTCACTCAGCACCAATTTACTTCCATTTAAGATTTTTATTTAACTCATTTAAGACTGTTCTTGTCAGTATACTCGACAAAACTGACATTTTGGCATAAATGTGTGTGTTATTGTTCGTTCAAGCGCGAAAGAGAACTCGATACTGGCGCACGTCTTTCTGTGCGTTGTGTGTGTGTGTGTGTGTGTGCGTGCGTGCGTGCGTGCGTGCGTGCGTGCGTGCGTGCGTGCGTGCGTGCGTGCACGCGCGTCAGGAGGACATTCACTGACAGCGCGTTCTCTTTTGTCTTGTCGCGCATGAGTGGTTTAAAGCATTTGCGTGAATAAGAGCATGATCATAACCCTAGCTAAAGGATGCCAGAAGGAACTGATGCTGTGTTAATTGCGTTAAATATTTTAACACGTTAAAGCTGGACAAAAATGAATCGCATGCGAAAATAATATTTTTTCCTCACGGCCGCACGCCGGAGATCCGGCACGGTGCCGGAATACTTTAAGCCCTGCAATCCTCATAAAGTGGCTTGCTTTTGCCACATGGTTTGAAGATTCATCCTTTATCCAAATATTATAAAAAATGTGTTAAAGACTTTGTAAGCATACTGCTAAGTTGTGCTTGGAGTCAATTGTTTTTATTTGTGATAACGCAATGATACGCGTCAAATCATGAAAAGAAATTATGAGAACATGCAAAAACAAGAGAGAATCAGTAAAAAGAATCAGTTTTTCTAAATCCTGTAGCTGTAGTTTGCCTTTTCTGCAGCAGCTTTTGTTTCTGCTGATAGCCACAAGATGCAGCCGAATGCTGTGAGTGCGCGTTAGAAATCAGGAATGGTGAGAGAACAATGTGCTTGGTAAGTTTGTTTCTTCAAACCAAACTTGGGTCTTCAGGCGACAAAGTTTAAATCCCATCTGGATAGCGCGCTTCCCATAATGTTTACGCACTAGATAAGTGGGTTGTCTTTTGTGGCCGTTTCGAACCCTTGTGATCGGATTGACGAAAATACCAGGTGTAAACAGGGCCTATAAGACCCTTAATAAGACCAAATGCCTATGCAGTACTGTTGTTTCTGCATTACTTTTTTATTTGAAATAAAAATATAATATTGTCCTCAAATGTACTTACATGAGCAGAGCGTTGTTCTGTAGTTTCTGCCGTAGCCAAACAAACTCACTATACCTCCTCCTCACACAAGAGGTCTTCTTTCGGAAACACATGCTATTGGTCTATAATTAAGAAGAATATATTGAAACTAATGAGGGCGAGCCAAACATCCATTAGAAAATCAAGTCTGATCAATAACATTTAGTAACAACTGTGCAATGTAAACATGTGGGTACTGCACTCACATGAAGACAGATCTCATAGTTGATGTACGTGTGCCAGAAATCCTCCTTGTGTACCTGAGGATCTCGTACCCATACACTTATAAACTCCTGCAATAAGAGAAACAGTCTAGTGTTAGGCGTTTATGGTCACTGAAGTGTTTCAAATTGAACAAGGAAGTGACTCAGCACAGCAGAAAGTGTGCTTGTACTTTTTCCCATTATGAGTAACAGTTTTACCCCATTTTAAGACAAGTGTTGCTTCAGACTCTTTCCTTTCATCCACCTTTCACACTCACTGGAGTTTTGGAGGGTATTTGGAATTTGTTTGTAATGTGCAATTGGAATTTCTCAAATCAACACACTTTGTTGTACCACAGCCAACAAACCCATTTGAGGTCAAACAGAACACTTCCCAAAAATACCCTCTTAGACATTTCAAAGGGTTTTTACAGGAACTTACCGGCAAAACAGAACAATTTCCTATAGCCAATAAATACAAGCCATATCAATAGGCTTTATGCCAAACGTCACATGAACAAACTGAAAAACAGGTCTTATCGTATCCGCTGGTCAGAGAAAGTGTTAACAGCAGTATGAACTGATGGTGAAATCAATGGACTTTTAAGGAAATCAGCTAACCTAGCTATAGTTATTTTTATTGTTGGCAGTTTATTCAATTTTAATATCTGAATGTTAGTGAGAAGAAGAAAAAAAATTTTTTTTTAGATAATGTCCATATGTGATGAACATTGTTTAGGCTCATCTTTGCTCGCTCCTTTGAAGGCATCTTGAGTAAAACAGCTCTATATTTAAAGGTGCTCAAAGCGATGCTGGGTGACGTCATTTCTTGTTGACGTTCAAAGTAGTGTCAAACAAAACGGAGGCTAGCTAGACCTTCTCTCCTCCTCATCCCGTCCCCTCCCCTTGTAGTTTTACTGATACTTCTTTCAAGGTGTAATGTCGCCAAGTGAGATAAATGCTTTCATATAATGCAAAAAAAAATTATAGAAACATTACCAGAAAAACACGATAAAACGTTTCGTCACCTGAGGTTATAACTTTAGCTCCCATACCAGGACGCAATAATAGCAAGATAACGTTAGCTTCAAATTTAGTCAAAGTTGTCAATAGGCTATGAATGAACATTCAATTTCATAATAAATAGTTGGTGAAAACTATCATTCACACAAACCGTCGCCCTACTGTGAGTTTGCTTGATTATTTACAATAGAGATCGATAGCTAGCTGCTAGAAACCTATATGTTGTATTCACCAAAGTTAGCGCTGACTGCATTGTTCTAGCTAATTATATCCTTGTGTTTGTTAGGCGAACATGAAAGTCCATTTAGAAAAACCAAACTGGATTTACCCACCTGTCCAGCAAAAACAGAGCTAACGTTACCTGAATGTCGGATTGGAAGCCCTTCTGCCGGCGGAGTTCTCACCACCTTTCAAAGGCTTTTCCAGTGTAAATTTCGGGCATGCGTTCCTTCTCCTTTTCCCTCTTTTTTGTATTTTTGCAATCTGTTCATCAGAACGTCATCTCTTTGGTCGTGTTTGGCCATATCAAACTTAAAGAGTTAAAATTATAACTTTCCTCTTCATGCTTCACTCCTCCACACCCCCCATGTACGCTCACTAACCCCACCCCCCCAGGCTGGAACACTGTTTGTTTTGTTTCGTGGAGCGGGTCGCTGCAGTTTGTTTTTGTTGCTGTTTGTGGAGCCTGTGCTGTCTACAGAGACCGTGTTTCTTTACAGTGTGTTCAGGGGACAGGCAGCTAGCAGATAGTGAGAAGATGTTTGCTGTATGTGACAAAAAAATGTTTTGGCCTAAAAAACGTGTGACATCGCTTAGAGCACCTTTAACAAAGCACACAAAAGACTATGGAAGAATACAGAAGTTTGTTGCACATAAACCATCTTGCACCAAATCTTAGATGCATTCATTAAAGTTATTATTTTTGAATAAACATATCCCAAAATAGAAATAATTTTAATGAAAACTAGTCTTTATAGTATTGCAAGGTTGTGAATAGTCGTTTGATAAACAAATGAAACAGAGATAATGTCAACTGTTGCCAGTGAAATTATGTGCTGCCAGTTTACTCTTCAAAAATTCCAGACAAAAGGCATGATGCAATTGCAGTTCAGTTACAAAGTGTAATTAAAAACTTGTTCCCACCAAAGAGGCTTTCATTTTCTTTCTCTCTTACAATAATCAAGTCAACATTGATCTAAAAAGGCATTGGGATAAAAAGTGACTATAGTTAAATGCTGCCAACATTTAATTTTAGCTAAACAAAATAATCCATTTGAGTAGACTTAATTCATATTTGAATATAATTTTGAACATCAGAACACCAATCACAAGATGAGACTAATTTCAAATGACTCTTTTTGAAAGTTGTGGTTTCATTAAAAAAAAAAAAAGATTAACATGAAATGTAAAGAAAAACAAGACACTGACCTTCTTCACAAGGCTTGCATTTTCCATCTCAGAGATTTGACTGGAAATAGAAGGAGACTGGTTTTGAGTGTTGGGACATTTTAGTAGGCTACTTGGATTGTTTTGTTTCTCTTGGACTAAGACTAGAGAAAATAGGAAATGGTCTAAAAATAACAACTAACACGTTTTACAGTGTTATAACTGTGATTCAAGAGCACAACAAAATTATGACAAACCAGTTTGATCAACCTAATATAAATCACTGTGCTACCAAACACTTCACTGAAGTGGTTAACATTAACATGGTCAGACATTAAAACAATAAATCAATCAATCGTATCTAACAGCAAACCCAGATATTAATTTCAACTCTTTCAATGAAATCAGGTTTTGTTTTGCTGTGCATGCTTAGTAATGGCATGCGAAGTAAGAGAGATTCGTCTAATGTGAATCATAAAGCAGACCACTTTTCCTTTTTTGTGCATCCTAAAATGGGAAGTCCCATGCCATTAGTCCAAACAAACATGCCATCTGTGACTTTCCTTGATACTCAAAATAATTGTTATGATTTTCACGATGATAACTTAATTACTCTTTAGTTGAATCCCAGACTAATTGGCCAGCAGACAGCAAGTGACCCTAAGCACAACAGATTTATAGGCTACATTGTGACCACTTAGAAATAAACCACTTAAAACGAATGGCTATATAGCTATATATATATATATATATATATATATATATATATATATATATATATATATATATATATATATATATATATATATATATATATATATATACGTTCAATGCACAGCAAAAAGATCAAAGAATAGTTCTAACAAAATCGAAAGGTTTTTTAAAGAAAATAAATCACAAGTGGTGTCATTCAATTACAAAAAAAAACTTTAACTACAGTGTGGGAAAAAAAAACATGTGCGGTAATGTTCTGTTCTGGCTACTTCGTATCAACAACACAGACGTTTTCTGCGGTTTCTCTACACTACTGTTTCGTTAACAGGCATTAAAGTAAAGCCTATATGTTTATTTATAATTTCACGTCATATAAAATGAGATAGGCTACATTCATTTGTTATTCTCACCTTTTCTGTCGTGTTTTATGCCTTGGTGTTTTGTAACTCTCCCGACGCTCTCCAGGTGCTCATGAGAGACTGATCATGTGATTAAAGTGGCAACAAGTTCGCGTGAGGGGATTCCTAGGGAAATGAAAGTTTTTTTCGGACTTTGACTTTGATGTGCGCATGCGCGTCTCTCAACCCTGAAAATACTTCTCCCACCTACGTTTATTGTTTATGTATAATATCATCAGGTGCTTCACCGTTATTATTGCACATAATAAAATGTGATAATAACGATAATAATAATAATTATTATTATTATAATCAAACAAATATTAGCCTACAAAATATGTGCGTTGGTATTGATTTGGAAAATTTTCAGAATAAGTTCAATATTTATTTCTGGTAGCTACTCGAAGCCTTGATATGTAGAGCAACTCTTTATAAATATAACAGCTGTTTTAAATCCATTTTTAACTTGACTCTTTTGTTAAAGGAACAAATTACCCAAAGTTTTACACTGACACTGCCAATTGCTCAATAAAAAAGAAAAGAAAAGTTCTAGCAAAATTATATTCGAAAACTGTTCCATGGAACCAGCTCATCATTTGTTAATCCATATCTTGAAAAACAGGTTTTAATTGCTTTTTTGAAAAGATCATCTATACAGACATGCTGAACATTCACAATGATAAGCTCCCTCAATACAAGAACCTGGAACACAAAAAGTTACACAAAAATGATCATGGTTATGATTTAACATTTTTACATATTTCCATCATATGACTTCATCACAAACATCCAGTGAAGAAAATAATTCCAGTTGGTAATGGTATAGATGCGGGAGAAATCATTGTTATGTTCTGCCCATGGGATATCCTTCTGGAGATCTCAGCATTAGACACAAATGGCTATAGTTTTATAGTTTTTTTACCCGTGTCCCTGATCAGTCTTACCTGAATTTTGTGCATATTGTTTTGTTAACCTGTGAAAATGTAATGCAGGCCTTGCAAAGAGACTGGAGCATTGCAAACTAAATGGGACCACACAGTAAAGCCACAACCCATAACCGTTATTGGTTCACATCCAAAGTCAATAGACAATCATAGTAGAGGTCATATGTAGAAATATTAAATACTCTGGTATAAGCAACAATAGTTAGTAATAAATAAATAAATCTGGAAGGAGAAACAGTATGTCTCTTTTAATCCTTTCAGTTTCATTATAAAAAACTAACTAAATGTCAGAAGCCAGGTCACATGACAGTCACCGCAATGTGTTGACTGTGACTGGCATATGACAGAAAACTATCTCAGCATCTCTCTGTGGTATGTGCACAAGACCTGACATTTTCATTTGGCATCTCATTTTCAACATCTTAATTGTTGAAATATGAAAGTGTCCAAAACGAGCAGAACAATTGCTATATTGCAAAACAAATAATTTATTTTAAGTCTTACAAAATAAACATCAAAATGTTGTTGTTTTTTACGTGGAGTTTAAGTATTTACTATTATGTACACAAATATTTGTTTCCTAATTGCATATATTTTCATTATATGAGTAATGGATATTGTTTAAACGTTTGTTTTGTGTCTTTATTTTACCTTGTGAACCTTTTATAGTTGTTTTTGATTATTTGGTATAATGTGTGAAATTGTATTGCCAATATTTGTTTTTATGCTTGTGAAGTCTTTTGCATTTCATGTATGAAAAGGGCAATACAAATAAATGTTTATTGTTATTATATTTTCTATTTAAAATCCATGATTCTGCACATTGCAGATTATCTGATAGAATCGATTACCATAAAAATGTTATTCTAAATAATAGCACATTAGGATTTAAAACAGCTAGGAAGTTTTGAGGTTCTGTTTATTTTAGATATTTATAGACTCCATTTATTAGATTTAGCATGTTTCATTTAGTTCATATTAGACATATTCATATTTAACATATTAGTTTTTACCATCCATTGTCTTGGTCCTCCATGTGCTGAAGTGCGTGACTGGTTTTCAGTGGTTGGCTACTTGCAATATTCCTCTCTGGTAAGAGCTGACCGCTCTGCAGCTCTCCAGAATTCTCTGGTTCATTTGTTGACATAGTCTATCACATTCAGATATTCTTCAGCTATGCAAAAAAAAAAAAACAAAAAAAAAAAAAGAGAGACTTACATTCCACTTTCATTAATAATTAGATGTATACTTGAATCACTTGTGGACATGTAAATAAACATGCACATGAAGCATTAAGATCCTGCTTCTTTCATTTTGAAATTGTACTTTTCTTACCCTGTCTGGGAAATCCTGTTAAATGGGAAAAAACTCATTTGCAGCATGCCTTCACACACTCAGCAGGCCCAGTTTACATCACTGTTTTCTGACTTATATATACTGTTAGAGGAAGGGACACATGGACAGCCCCATCGGGTGGAGTGTGTGAGTCAAAATTTACATACAAAAATTGTGTAACTTGAGATATCTGTTGTTTTTGACATTCCTCCCTCAACAATATGTTTCCCCAATGTCCTTTTTCACAGAAGCATTTTCGGCTCTGCAGGGGTGTTAAAATCCCCTGATGATTGTCAATTGAGTGGATCTCCAAAATATAACTAATTATGTTGTTTTATATTGATAATTTACTCAAAGGTCCAGTAGGGTGGGAAGCTGGACTTTTACCTATATCAATACCAAACACTGTGTCATAATGCAGTCCACCACTGTGAGACATCTCAACCACAACACCCAAAAGGATTTCCTAATTCAGAAATCAGTAAAGTACTTGTGACCATAAGGATATATATTGGATTGTACCCTTGTTACAGAGACACTCCAGACTGTCTGTCAAGGTGTTTTATAATATAGGGATTATTCTTTAAGTAGCCAGTATACACACATACATGAGCCAACCAGTGTGCAGTCATTTCTTTTTTCTTATTATGACTGTAAAGTGTTTTTCAGTTTGTCATCTGACCTGCTTGTTTCAGGATGACATTACAAAAACAGGTTCTTGAAAGGAAAAAGCCTCAGAACTCAAAGTCCATCTCTATACCGCTAATCTTTGTCATGAGACCTGCAACCAGCTAAGCAAATGGAAGGCTAATAAATGTCTCTTCTGTGGTCATAATCCTTTGTTAGGCAGTGAGGTTACAGATGTCACTTTTCACTTCTCTTGTTTGTTTCAAGATATCATCACTGAATAAGAGTCAGATACATGGTGCATGAGTGCTTTTTCTCAAATTAATTACATATCACAACCCAGATTACAGATTTGTTTTTTTTTATATCAGGGACCATCTGCATCCCACGTCTGATAAAGTGAGCAGAACATGAACTCGTGAACTCTGGCCCTGATGGCAAGAAAGCAATGAGTCAGGAACTGTAACGACATTATTGGTCACATTGCTTTTTCCATGGTTAACGGACCGCCTCTGTGTATTTTAGATACACAGAATTCATATCTAACAGATTCCAGCTGATGTTTTGAAAAGCAATTTCTGAGTTGTCTGATTGGCACGCAGAAGTTTTAGGAGAGAAACCTCTGAAAGACAAAACGAGGAGAAATTTAATGATTATGACTCTGGAAAATGTATGACTCAACTAAATTGTGCAATTAAACATTTCAAAGTAATTTGTCGCTCGGATTACAAAAATGTGGAATTTTTTTTTATCTACTTCCTAAATTCTCAAATGACTGTAGATGAGAAGTATTTTGTGCTCTGAACAGATCACAAAAAAAATAGACTACATAAACAGGAAAGGCAACGAGAAATCGTTTAAAAAAGGCAAACCACAATTCTGTTGGAGACTATTCAAATGAAAGTGAAACTGATACAAACTCACACTCAGATTAACTTTTTGCTAAAGACACCTTATTCCAATAAAGGCAACAAAAAGAACAACAAAATCAAATACAGAAGAGGTTACCCAGAGTGGAAGCAACTGCATTGTGAAATAAGATTGGAAAAAAACACTCTTCCTCATTTTTAATTACCAATTGGTAAGGAGCTCTATTTAAAAGGTACACTATGCAACTTGGCACTCTAGCAGTTAAACAAAACTGCATGCAACTTGTGGAAGGATATTGTAGACGGAGCTACTTCTGTTTATGTATATGACGAGTCAGGCAGGTATACTGGACTACTCAGCATAGTTACATGGTGTTCCTTTAAAATCCATTATTACATCCATAACTACAAAACAGGCACAAGACAGCTGTGGCACTTGTAATCTGGTCATTCTGTAGTTTTTACAAAGCTACTGCCAACCATGACAAAGCGTTAAAAAAAGAATGTTAGAAGTTCTCCTATTTAATACAAAGAGAACCATCTATGATACGTTTGTACAAAGAGCACATTTTAGTATGCTTAATAGCAGTTCCAAAGTCTGTCAAACACAAGAACAAAAGTCAGGCCACTCAGTTGACACGAGGTGGAAAACAGCTCACTATAGCACACCCCCAAAAAAGCACTTTGCATGCTAACAGCCCCAAATAACCATGTTTTGAGCCAGATAGTAATGAATAGTCATGAATATCCGACAAAACATCTGCTTTGGATATCCAAGACACATCATGCAAGCAGATTAAAAGCAGGCATATAGACCTTTATTGAACTAAAAAAGAAATATTTACACAAACATTTACATAAACACTTCAATTATTCATGTAAACAATAATTAAAAGAAAAACTACTACAATGACAACCAAAAGAAAATATGAACATGAATAGAAAGCATGACGAGTGGAGAAAAAAAAAAAAAAAAAAACACAAGCCAGTGCATTAAAGGGATAGTTCACTTTGAAATTCATTTTTGGTATGTTTTAGCTTACCTCAAGGGCATCCAAGATGTAGGTGTCTTTGTTTCCGCAGTAGTTTCAATTTTGATGCTTTTAGGTCAAACCGTTCTTGTCTGTCAGTCATAATGCAGGTCTATGGTCACCACCTCAAAGAGCATGCACAGAGAAGTCCAAATTAAACAATGTGTACAAATCAGGTTTAATTTGGACTTCTCTGTGCATGCTCTTTGAGGTGGTGACCATAGACCTGCATTATATGACTGACAGACAAGAACGGTGTGACCTAAAAATTTCAACAATTGAAACTACTGCGGAAACAAAGACACCTACATATTGGATGCCCTTGAGGTAAGCTAAAACATACCAGAAATTAATTTCAAAGTGAACTATCCCTTTAAAGATGAACAGCACTGCTGTGACACCTAGTTCAAAGAAACAGTTAAAGCATCCTATATAGCAACTTTTAAAAACACTCGTCTCATTTGCACATACTTTCATTGGTTCACTACAGTCATGCACATAGCTTCCAACCAAATCTCAATACATTTAAAATTCCTCCACCGTCAGACTATCAACACTTCTGCTAATACCGTACAGGTGGAAGACACTAACGTATGGTTTAATTAGATTTGGGTTGCTACTGCTGCTCATCCTCAGGACAGGAATGCCAAGTTAGTCTTTCCTCATAAAAGGCGATGACTATCTGTGGGCAACGGGTGTTGGCCTCTCGTGCAGGCACCAGGTCCGCCTCATCAGAGTCCTTCCTGTGAACACAAAACATTTCTCTGGTTGGAGTGCTATAAGATGAAACAGACTCCGTAACATGACAATTAGAGTAGGACGTACAGTGTTGAACATAAGCAATTCTATACTGACTAAGAAAGGCTTTGCTGCCCCCTACAGGCCTTTAGAAGCATCTTAAAGTGATTCATCCAAAAATGAAAACACGGTAATTTCCATGTTGTTCCAAACCTGTATGACTTCCTTCTGTGGAACACAAAGATGTGATTGGGAGGGAGGGGAATTAGGTTTTTAAAAAGAAATTGTGTTCCACAGAAAAAAATACAGGTTTGGAGCAACTCAAGGGTGAGGAAATGTCAATTTTATTTAAAGGGTTAGTTCATCCCAAAAATGAAAATTCTGTCAGTAATTACTCACCCTCATGTTGTTCAAACCCCGTAAGACTTCCGTTCATCTTCGGAACACAAATTAAGAAATCTTTGATTAAATCTGAGAGCTGGATCACTCCTCCATAGGCTTCTAAGGGATTGATTTCCATTACACGAGAGTAGATGTTAAAACTTCAGTTTTATTTATAAAAGTTTATCAAGCGACGAGAATACTTTTTGTGCGCAAAAAACCCCCCCCAAAAAAACCAACGACTTTATTCAACTATTCATTTCCTTCTCTGTGGGCCACGAGATAGTTCACGTAGTGTAACTGTGCAGCGCTTCTAGGTTGTACGTCACACACGACCAGAGTCGGCTAATAGTGAGGCTACGTGTACAACCTAAAAGCGCTGCACAGTTACACTACGTGAACTATCTCGTGGCCCACAGAGAAGGAAATTAATAGTTGAATAAAGTTGTTATTTTTGTTTGTTTTTTTTGCGCACAAAGTATTTTCGTCACTTGATAAACTTAAGATTGAGCCATTGTGGTCACTTGAACTTTTAACAATGTTTTTAACTTTTCTGGGCCAGAAAGTTTCGATCCCTTAGAAGCCTAAGGAGGAGTGATCCAGCTCTCAGATATAATCTAAAATATCTTAATTTGTGTTCCGATGATGAACGAAAGTCTTAAGAGGTTAGAACAACATGAGGGTGAGTAATTGCTGACAATTTTCATTTTGGGGTGAACTAACCCTTTACGGTTATGGTCTCATATCCAGTCAATTAAAATAGAAAACTATGCGAGTTTCTTACCACTTCATGAGGAACATGAGCTCCCCACTGCTGTCAGTCGCTCCAATGATCCTCTCTGGCTCAAGGTTTCTTGCAAACCCTCTTGGCTTGTCAGACTGCAGCAAAACATCAGATTTAGCAATAAGAACCAATGTTGAAAATCTATTACACCTGCTACATAAGAGCATTCAAAGGACAAACTAATAAATTGATGACCAACACACAATCTTACCATTTCCTTCTTTCTCTTTGCCTTGCTCTCCTCGGTTTCTGGTTCATCGGTGGAGGATTTTCTTTTCACAGCTTCTGGTTTCTCCACCACTCCTTTCTGAGCCTCCAGGTACGCAGAGATCAGTTCAGGACAATCTAAATTTTCTTCAGGCTCCCAGGTATTGTCAGCACTGAAGAAAACATTAGCATATCTTGTTACTCATCACATGCAGCAGAATTTATAAACAAAAATCCCAAGCAATCATTCATCTCATTATACCTGCAAGAAATCAAATGAAGTTTAAAAATTACTCACTCTGTGAAACCTTTCCACTTGAGGAAAAACTCTACTTTTCCATTGACCACTCGCTGGTCCATCACCTTCTCCACCACAAACTCCTCCACCTCTTGAACATCTTTCTTTGATTTGCTTCCCTGCTTCTTGCCCATGTCGACCTAAAACGTACAAAAGACTCAGTATCAGGAACCTGATTAGAGATTTAAAAATTAAATAAAACAAAAAATTTAAAAGGCATGTTACTTTAAAAATAATTGCCATATTTATGACTTGCACAATAATGCTAAACTGGCTATTGTTTGCACATTTACTGAAATATTAGTTCCAAGTCCGTTCATAAATTATCTATGATCTTTAAGAATCCACCGAAGCCTTTACGATTAACGTTCGAACTAAATAACGTTAACGTTAGTTATGTGGTAACTTACCTTTTACGTTATGTGTGCTAGTAAGTTACGTTAACGAACTAACTACGCACGCATGAACAGGCCAGAGACACGAACTACATTTTAAACTACATTTTGGGTTTATTTATTATTATTAATACCATTATATCTAAATAACCGTGCTGTCCGAAATAATGTCTGGCTGTTTCACAAAATCGTTGCTTACTAAATATTCGCTAAAACACGCGCTGGTTTTAGATAACGTTAGCCAGTTAGCTTAATCGCTAGTTGAAAACACACAAACAAACCAACAAAGAAACACTGTAATAACATATATGTGTGTGTTATGTAATATTGAGCATGATACAACCATGCAAACTGAAACGATTAAAGACACTAAAACAGATTTAAGAAAAAACCTATTGCAACAAATGAGGCTGCAGCATTCTAACAGCAAACTACAATGGACGGTGCTGCAGCACGAGAGGCATGCGCGCGAAAACTCACCCTCACAATGGAAAAGGATCAAGATGTGATTTACAAATCTTTACGCTTCTCGACCTGCAAATTACAGCAGCGAAAATGTATCGCACTTTAACGAGGCACAAACTTTAAAAACTTTTACTCTCTTGGTACACTATAAATCAATAGAAGAGAAATCGACTGAGGTCCCGATGAAGGCCAGCCCGAATAGTACACGAGGACGTACCGCCACGCCTACGACCGGTCACGTGTGTCCAATGAGGTTTTTTTCAGAAGGCGGGGCAACCGTGATTTCAAATCATTGAAAATATAATTCAGTACATTGAGAAGTAGCTACATTATATCATTGGCTATCAACTTTAAGGTCCACACACTTAGAAAATTAAAAGTAGGCTATAGTATTAATCTGTTCGTTGTAGTTGGCTATCTATCCAAATTTTACATGTGAACAGCACACATACTCTTTCATGAAAGACTGATTGCAATGATTGAATTCCTTGATTTAAATAACTGAGTGCTAACAGTCTGAAAGTATATTTAAAATGTATACTGCACTTCAGATGTAATCTTGAATCTGCTGTGACTATCTTGAAATAGAGATGATGTCAGTAATAATGCATCTTTTTTTTGTATGTTTGTTTTACTCATTTGGAATACTGCAAGTCAATTAATTAATTAACATTAATTATTATTTTTTGGAACAGATAAGGGGATAAACAAACACTTTAACAAGTCCCTTGTAATCTAGGCTATACTGACAAAGAGAAGATCTTCAGACAGTTTATAAGTATACATACAGTTTGTGTATTGTTGTTTTTACACATGTTGTTATAATAGGCCTACACATATTAAACAAAATATTTACACTCGTCTACGAAACTTCTGGATTGATTGTGGCCGGACGTGCGCCACCGCCACCAAATGTAACCATTACAGGACAAAACTAATCCTGGCAGTAAATTCAAAAGAGATTAAAACAAAATTTAAGGTTTCATATTTTATTCCCTATCCGAACCATTTTATCACAACTAAATGTTGAAGCACACTGTCATTGTTTAATCTCAAGATGCATGTATATTGTCACTTGTTTGTGAAGGACCTATAGTATCTGTAGAGCCACCTAAAGTCACTATGAAAGAAAAGGTCATAATGGCAACGTAACAAACGACCAGTATTATGAACATTTTTAAATTAACTTTTTTTAACCTTTGTCACATTTAATACATTTTCCCTTTCATTAACACAAATTCAACATTTCAAAATCCTTAATTTATTTATAAAAACAATTCAAAACCAGTGCATGATGTTGCAACCACCTTTATATTGATGATTGTGTTCATGTGTTGCCTGTTGTTTGCATTCAGGCCAGAGAGCACGAATTTAGTCTCATTATGGCATGCAACATTGTCAAGTACAATCCTATTACACTTTAGATTACAGCCCAGAAAGTACTGCGTACGGTTATTAAAGCGATTTTACAGTGTAACTTTCGGTAAGTGTACCTATAAAAGTTCTTACATGTAAGTATAAGGGAACAATATGTAAAGTTTGGGAAATAATGGGGTAACAACCAGAAGAATTTTAAAAATATTTATACTGTAAAATATTATAGAACAAAGGGGAACTTATTATGTATACTATTATGATACAACAATCTTACATTTGGGAGCAATTTATCAAGAACATACAATGTGTGCCTTTTTGTAATAATGGTGTAGCAATACATATTGTGTATAGGCTTTTTAAAAATGATAGGGATATCTATGCATTTATACAGTTATCTTTTTAACAAAAGTGCACTGACAACTAAAACTATTGCAACTTTTGCTTAAATATTGGGGAAAGATACTCTTGTTTCATTAGTGGTGCTTCTTACCCTCTTGTTTCATGTAGTTACAGGGTAAGTACAATAAAAATAAATACACAATCTTATATCACTATCCTCGGAAACCTTTATTTGAAAAACAACTTAATTCAGAACACTCATAATGCAAGCTCGTGTGTTCCTAAAAGCTGGAGCATCAAACAGCACACTGCAATAACTGTAGTAATCCATACGACCCCAATGGATGGATCAATGTCTTCTGAAGGGAAACGATAAGTGTTTGTAAGAAAAATTTTAATATTTTAAACTGTAGACTATCTCTTCAGACTAACTATAATAAGTTGTTTTTCAAATAAAGGTTTCTGAGTCAGTGATATTAGATTGTGTGTATGTATTTTTATTGTACTTACCTTGTAACTACACGGAACAAGAGGGTAACAAACACCACTTTAATTTACGGCTCGCAATGTCACACTTACCCTGTAACTACATAAAACAAGAGGGTGACAAGCACCACTTAACCTTAACCTTGTTACATGGAACAAAAGTAGATTTCCCAGTATTTAAAAAAAAATGGCAATAGTTTTAGCTTTACTTTTCCCTTGAAACATGCAAGCATAAACTTAAACATCTGCACTTTTGCTATAAAAAAAACAAACAAACAAAAACAACAACTGTTACATAGATGTGTACCCTGTAATTTATCAAAATCCTATACAATATGTATTGCTACACCATTATTACAAAAAGGTACGCAGTGTAGGTTCTTGCTAAATTGCTCCCAAATGTAAGATTGTTATATCATAATAGTAGAATAAGTTCCCCTTAGTTATATAATACTTACAGTATAAATATTTTTTAGTTCTCCTGGTTGTTACCCCTTTATTCCCCAAACTTTACATATTGTACCCTTATACTTACATTTAAGTACTTTATAGGTACACTATAATTACTCAGTAAATTCGTCTTAATTACGCAGTACTTTCCGGGCTGTAATCTAAAGCGTTTCCTAATTGTGCACTATTAACAATTTGTGCAGTTTAAATTTTAGAAAACAGAATTTAGCTTGACACGGCTTCATCAAATTCGACATTGCATCTAGGATCCATAAAACAAAAATACAATAAAAAGAATAAACTCGTCACCAATAACTTCATTGTCCTCCTTTATTCATTTTAAAAGATATAAAAGAGCCAGATTTTGAATATCCCTGTTTAAAGTTAAAGGTATTCCAACCCCTTACAAACACATACATACACACAGAAATAAAAAGAGAGAGAGAGAGAGAAACCGCTTCTACTCAAAACACAAATCAAACCACTCTGCCAATAAAGGGAAAAAAAACAAGAGGATCATTTGCTTGGGCCCAAAATTACTTTTTATACTAATTCACTAATAGCTGATGTAGTACTTGCCTTTTCCAAATTATAACTGTGCTATGAGGTAGACCAAAACTCGTCAATTTTGTTTTCTTTTCTTTTAATTATTATTTTTTTTTTACTTTAACTTCACTTCAGAGATAACCACTTCTATATATATATTTAATATGTGACAGTGTGCAAAAAATAAAAAGGAAAACCAAGTTGAAAACAACTCCAATCCAACCTTATAAAGCCTTTATAAAAAAGCTATTAGAACGCATTATAATTGTTCTTGTTAGGCAAGTGCATAAATGTAAAATGCAAATGTAATTTGACCGTAAAATACTATACAGGAACAGAAGCAGCGGGATCCTGTTATCCCATGAATATGTCATGAATAAATCGAGGTGTGAAGGTGACTGCAGCGGTCTTCTTGGATGGAGGTTGTATTTTATTAATGTTTGCAAACAGTTTGAATTGAATTAGGGTCATTGCTGTGGGGTTCGTGTTAAAGGGAGAGTTCACCCAAACATTTGAACTCACCCTCATGTCATTCCAAACCTGCATGCTTTGTGAAACACAAAAGACGACAGAAGATGACAAACAAAATTGGACTGACTTTCATTGTACAGACATTTTTCAAAATACTTTCTTTTGTGTTCTGCAGGGGGGAAAAAGAAAAAGAAAAGTAATACAGGTTTGGACCGACATGAGAGTGAGTAAATGACCATTTTCATTCATGGGTGAACTATCCCTTTAAGCTCTATCCTGCAAGAAATAGCAAGGCACACTTTTTAACATGGTCCTCCAGTGACCATCTGCAAACATTCTTTACTTAGTAACTTGTCATTTAAATGAACAGTTAAAGAAAAGCAAAATTAAGTTTTAAATGTGCTCTTTAGAAATACTCTTTATACGAACTCTTACTATACACAACATCCAGTGTTTTCAGTACATTCTCTCCAGCAAGCGAACAAGGCTGCTCCCAACCGTAAGTGTAGTATTTTTTACAGTATTCTTTTTGCCCTCCACTTGAGTTACGAATGGCTTTTAGGAACAAAGAAGAGCCAGAAATGCCCCAAAACATCTTGTCTCAAGGATAAAAACTCACCTTTCAGAAAACAAAAATAAAAATTTGTTTGTAAACACAAACACACATGCACACACACACACACACTCTAAAAAAAAAAAAGTTTCTTAGGGCTTCTTGACCTTCTTTCTCTTCACTGTCTTGCTACCAGTCATTGTCCTTGACGTTGTGTTTGTGCGGGGCTGAACCATCACCCGTCCGTTAGCACTGCAGTGCAGCGTGTAGCGCTCAGGGTTCAGAGGATGTCCATATTCATCCCGGATGTGGCTCAACACAGTCCTCGAGAGCGCCTCGAAATGTTCAGCAGCAGCTGAAAGTGCCTTGGCTGTGTGGGCTCTCTGGCGCAGAAGAGCATCTCGCTGCTCCGCAAGGCCCTCAACCTCACCCTGCAGGCCCAGGATCGCATCCAACTTCCTCTTGCGGCAATTCTGAGCGGCAAGCTTGTTTTTACCTCTTCTGCGCACGTCACGCAAGAGCGTGACTTCTGATCCTGAAAGATTCTGCCTGTCAAGTAACTCCAGGAAGTTTTCTACAGGCATGTTGACAATCTGAAAAGCTGAAAATTGAAGACCCAACGCCTGCACCCGACGTTCGTCGCGACTTATCTCTTCAGGTTCAGACTCATCTTCGCTCATCACTTCCTGTTTGATAGTTGTGATCCAGCTAGATGATGTGGAATTTTGAGCCTCTGGGGCTGAGTAGGTATGATCATGCCAAATGTTGTCATGAAGGTTCACAGGCGACCAATCACGGTAAGCAGCTGCACAAGCACCGCCTTTTGAAGAAAAAGACTCCACTTCACTGCTATAGCCTGTAGCTCCACCCTCATCCTCGCAAAATGAATCGGACGAAGTAGACGGGGATGCGGCGCTCCTAGAACTGCTCTCCAAAGACAGCCCAGAGTCTGAATCCTCCAGCCACGGAATGTCCATCTCACTTTGCATGCCATCCAGCATCTGAGGGTCGATCGTACCAAGATTCCCCAGATCCAACATGTTGATGTGCTCAAAAACAGCCTCGTCTAGAAAGCCTCCCATCTGCGTAGGGGAGGTTTCATTACGAGAGCTGTTCCCAGACAAACAGAAGAGGGATGAAGGAATTGCCCCTGCTGAGGTCTGAGGTGGGACTGAGTGAGAAGAGTTTGTGGATTCCAGACGGAAGAGGGGTGCTCGGGAAGATGCCGGCCTGCAGTTAGCTGAATCTCCCCTGGTTACCATGGCATCTTGAAGGCTTACATCATAGCTGATGGGATTAGGAAGCTCGGCTTCTAAATCTGACATGCGTTGGGGGACCATAGAGTCAAAATCCTGTAGATGGAAGAGGAAAATATTGTCAATGTAAACATTTTCAAAATTCTTATTCAGTGCAAATGTGCACAACAAACAAGAATCAGAAAAAGAGTCTAGTATTTAGATGGCCCATAGTTTTTAAACTAATGTATTGGTTTGGTATTGTAAGTTATTTTTTGTTAGGAGTATTTTTCAGTGTCTACTAACAGCATTGGTTGCAAAATAATGCCCATTTCATTAATGAGTTATATTTTCAGTGGCAATCATTCTACCATAACTGATGTCGATATATTTGTACTGAACCAGAACATTCCCTTAATCTTGAATGGAGGACAAAGCGTCCACACTTACATCTAGGGCTGGGTACCGAGTTCGGTACTTTTTAGGTATTGACCAAATTGCCTCGATACTACCGAGAATAGAAACATTAGGGGTGTCACGATTCTCCAAATCATCGATTCTATTAAATTTTTGATTCTAAGGTTACGGTTCGATTCGTTTCTCGATTTTTACATTAATTTTTTTTAAAGCTGAAACCGGCCAATCAGGATGCTCTCTGTCTTACATGCGCTTCATGAGGCACACAAGCAAGGTCTCTCGCTCTCTCCCGTGCGCGCTATACGGTTTGGAGCAGTTTTTTCTGTCTCGCATGCGCGCTCTTGCTCGCTCACTCTAGATTTTGGGAGATTTTAACTAATTTGCGGGCATCAGGGAGCCACTATCTATATGCGGGAGACTCCCGGAACTTCCGCGAAACTTGGGATGTCTGCAAACTGTGACTTTTTCGAAGCGCGAACGTTGTCAACATAACTCACTGGAAATCTAAAAAACTTCCACACCGGCGACTTCAATGAAAGAGGAGGGGGTTCAAGTTCTGTCGATGGGTCTCCTGCATCTGCAGTTGCCATGCTATCTTTTGAATGGCTGTAGCTAAGTTAGAGGAGGTTGACCATAGACTCGCAGCACTTCAACAGCGTGTTTTTCTCCGCTTGGCACGCCGACCGGACGTGACATGGGGGTGCGGCAGCATCGACGATTCCATTTAATTCGATGTTCGAGATTGTGAATTAATTTCGGTCGATTTCGATTTAAAATCGAAATCGTGACACCCTTACGAAACATGTCTTGTTTTTCGGTACCTAAGTGGTTAATCTCGTCAACGTCAGTAAAACAATAAGCATGCAGCATGATTGGCTGTGGCGGAAAAACAATAGTTTACGCGGCTGCCCAGAGACGTGGCTCGTCGCACGTGAGGCTGAAGTGTGTGTGTAAGCGTCCCAACCCAGATAGATAGAAAATATGTGGAAATGATCCAAAGTGTACCTATGTGCCAGACTCGATGCCAGAAGCACGCGATGCAATATTTTCGACAAGATAATTGCTGCCAAGACTGGTAACACGGTAAATCTGATAAGGCACTTAGAAGCGCACAGAATACACTTGAGAGTAGAAAGTTTATCCGTCTTCGACTGCAAGAACTGGAGCACGTCACAAATGAACCGAAACTCAGCGTATAGGATACTTGCCTCACAGACATGAGAAATAGGCCTATAGACGGTCAAAATATGCCTACTTTTAAACAAAACAATTAGAAATAAATAGTTTGATTACCTAATCCATATAGGCGCGCGCATTCACTACTGCAGGAATGACGAGTCAGCATCGCCATAATCATCTTTGCAGCCAACACACTTAGTAGACACTTGTTCATTAATAAACAATTAAAATATCTCCTTGCTATTGTTTCCCAACACATCCATAATCATTAGGCTACTTTTGCCAGTGCTTTGCGGCAAGCTTCATGTGTGCTGACCGTGAGGCATATATCCCGCCCCCCAGTAGCCTATATTTAATTTAATTCACATTTATTTGTATAGCATTTTTCACAATACATATCGTTTCAAAGCAGCTTTACAGAAAATGCATGTGTCTAAATTAAAATTGAGTGATCTGTTATCAGAGGAGACAATTAATTTAAATTAATTTTCATTCAGTTTCATTGTTAAACAATGCATTAAGTTAAGGCAGAAACAATGAGCTCATTGAAGTAAAGAATACATGTTGTTACATGATTAGGAAACAGAAAACTTAGCATTGGTGCTTTTTTACATACTCAAAATATGAGTGTAAAACAGTCAAAAAACTGAAAAAAAATTTTTTAGGTAATGTTATATTGTTAAAACTGGTTACATAAAAGAGGTATCGAAAAAAGTATTGTTCAGGAACCGGTATCGAAGTCAAGGTATCGGTATCGAACATTTGTTATGATACCCAGCCCTACTTACATCAAATTCAGAGATGAAGTCCTGCCACTGTGGAGGAAGCTCAAGCCCAGAAAGAGGTGGAGGAAGGGTACTACCCAGCAAATCCTGGAAAGAGAAGCAGCAAAAAAAAAAAAATCAAAAAAAAAAAAAAATGAACATCTCACTCCAACAACAGTTAATATGAAGTTGAATGACCAGACACATAACTACCATAACCAAATGTAGCTTTTCTCATTCATTCACTTGATTCAAATATGAACTAAATTCCTGTTATGTAACATTATGCAATCATTTCTTAAAGTCCCTGTAAAGTAGGGGTGCTCCGATCAGGATTTTTGGGGCCGATCACCGATTACTGGAAGCTGTATCACCCGATACCGATACCGATCACCGATTACAGGGTCTATTTGAAGCCTTCTATTTATCATGTAGCATTATTATTAAACTATATTTAACAACAATGTACATTAAGTATTACATTTAAGAGAAGACAATGTATCATGAATTTACACCTGTGTATTTATCAGACATGAAAACGGGTCAGGGGTGAAAAAGGTGAGAAGGATATTACCCCTCTAGGGGGGTCCGGGGGCATGCTCCCCCCGGGGCCCAATTCTTTTATAGTCTACTATAAAATTAAGAAAATAAATATAGCACAAATGTATAGCACAGCTGTTTAATGAGGCAGCAACATATGATAGATAGGACAGAACAGAACAAAAAATGCTATTAATAATATTTCATTGCGCAAAAGTATTATGATATGATTATGAAAGACTCCAATAGAGTGCTGCACACAGCGCTTATGCGCATCCCGAGCGCTGAATGATGCGCTTGAGGCAACATGAGTCACAGCGCGCTGCTCTTCGAGAGTCCGCATTGAAAAGTTCTAAGCACAAAGGAAATACATATCGATGCATAGTGTATTATACAGTATCTATCTATGCAATAGTTTGTTCAGCCTTTTCTTTTAACAGTTTTAAATTTCAGTTACTGTACGCGTGAACAACAATGACAGTGCTCTCCAGTGTTGTGATCTAGACACGATAGAAAGGAACATGAATCATGATTAAGGTACTACAGCAAGATAGTCAATTTATGCGAAACTATAGAGCTTTATCTACAGATCAAGTATAATAATATTAACATTTAATCATCTTGGAGAGAGTTGCATCGTTGCCGAACGCGACGCGCTATGCTGTTTGAATGCTGAATGGAGAATGACTGACGACGCGCTGTTTTAACGCTGAATGGAGAATGACTGACAGCGGAGGGAAAAGTTTACGTGAACTTGAATTTAATGACTTAAATATTAATTTCTATCTTACATTATACTATAGTATGGCTTCATATATATTATGAGTTTTTGAACTCAACCTGAGCGCTCGTTGCCGCGGCGATCAGTGGATACAGTGTTCTCTGTAGCTCGCGCAGTCTTTACTCGGACGCGCGCTTCAATCTATCGCCGTTGCGGACGGACTCTATTCTTTCCGGTAATTTTACGGATTGATCAGAGAGGCTGCACTGTTTGACAAGCAGACAGCGGCGTGGTACACACATTGCAGATGGATTGCTAGTGAATTGCTTTTTTTACACACCTTGTAGAATTGCCAGACTGCTGAAGCCATTTTTACCGATTTTTACCAGGGCATAAAAAATTGTCTCGCGAGTTTTGCGTCATCTGATCGGCTTTTCTGGATCGGCCTTTATAGAGACCGCCGATCACACATCCCAATGCAATTATCGGCCGATTGTGATCGGCGACCGATCAATCAGAGCACCCTTACTGTAAAGGCAATTTAAAAAAAAAATTCTAAACACATTAGAAATGTATTGCTAAAACACATTACAAAGACTGTGAACTGTGAAGTACTGAATTGTGGAGTTAGACCGTTAAACAGTTTTTCACCATTGATATTTTACGGATTTTTTGGGCGGGGCTGATGACGCACTGGAGCCCCTGAAGCTGGCTGCCCCCCTAACAATATAAATAGAGCACATTCGCATCAGTTTACCGCTCAATCACGAGTTACTGTCATTATTATTAGTTACTACAGCTTACAGTTTGCTAGTTAGCTATGTCTTCGTCATGGAAATGCGTACTACCTGGATGCAATCACGTACAAAACAGATCGGTGTCCTTATTTAAATTTCCTAAATACGATCACATCAAGAAGAGGTGTATTAATTTTGTGAAGAGCCAACCTTGATGGAGAGCTGAGGATCACCACCAAAACCCGCCTCTGTAGTGATCATTTTACACGGGATAGTTTTATAAACTTTCGTCGGAGACCACTGGGATTCACTGATAATCCGCTGTTACTGGTGAATGGGGTCGAAACGACTATCTCCCGCTTCGGCCTTCATCCTCCCGTCGCGCCGACAACTGGTGACATCATCGGCAGTGCGTGCCCACCAATGAGTGTAAGTTTCCTTGTGCGCTTATGTTATAATTAACATAATTAGCTGCTAGGAGCATCTATTCCGGCTGTAGCGGGTGACAGTTGATTGTGGCGACGGCAGCTTTACCACGAGTGGGCGTGGTTTCAGCGCAGCCGGGAGTTTGATTGAAAGGCTATCTGACCAATCATAATCCACCATTTTGTCCGGTATTTTATTGTTTAAATTTCTTAAAGAAAAGACAAAATTTAAAAGCTGAGACTTTGTTTCATATCAAAAGTAACCTGCTCTGTCTTGTCTGTCAGAGTGTTTGTCAGTGTCCTCTCTTCTCCGCGATGTATTTTTCACTGTGTGAGAACATGATGTGTGGCATAGAGACAGGGTGCATTTAGGCCACACCCACCTGGGGGGGGGGGGGGGGGGGGGGGGGGGGACAATCCAACCGTCTCCATTGATTTTGCATTGCAAGAAGCTGCCTCCTTGTCATTTCTGACTTATAACAAAAAACAAAACAATGTCTAAAAGCTGCTATGTGACAAGGTGTACAGCAAACAAGCTAAAAAAAACAGAAATAGGTTTTTATAAGCTGTTGACCCCAAAAAAAAACGAGCGTTTAAGGAGTCTCTATGTCGGATGTGGCAACAGTAACTAAAAAGGACAGGTTTTTGCGAACGGTCAAATGCAAGCTATAAAGTCAGAATTGTGAGATATAAACTCGCAATTCTGAGAAAAAAAGAAGTCCATAACTTTTGGCCCTTTAGCAGTTAAAACTGCACGCTACACACATTAATAGACACTTCCTTCCTTACTTTTTGAAAATAAATTCCAGCACAACGCTACATAATGAAATGACCCTTCACAATAGATAATGTTTTACAATGAACTCTGTTAGAGAACTAGCCTACATATGGCAATTTATCTGATCAATAAAATACTTTACTCGCCTGTTGAGTACTAAAAATGCCATCTCCGCTTTTATAACATTTCAAATCCCTCAATTCTCGCTATCTCCAAAAGGCCACGCCAATGTTCAATCTAGTTTTATTACGGGAGCGGTCGCGTTCTCTTTTTGCCAGCAGACACTCTTCTGTTTTGCTTTGTTTTTAACGGGTGATTCCCCGGGGTTCGAGATTTAGCTGCTCCATGTCAATCTTTCTCACTCATTGTGACAACTAACCTATGCCACTGCACACCATACATGCTTCAACGTAGCCAGAGCAACTTTTCTCTATTTACGGATATGACAAGAAATGCACTGACGTGTGACTTATGTACACAATTTCCCGTAAAAACCACCCCGTTGGGTCTAAAATATAAAACACTTATAATCGGCTTACCATAGTAAATCAGGGTAAGACAAAAACATGTTTTGAAAGAAGGATTGATGTATTGAGTCATTTTAATTTTAAAGCAAAAAAAAGTTACGCAGTGTACCTTTAAGTTTTACATCGGACCTGATAGACACACCATTCCTGTAAGACAGGTAGTAAAGTTAGTGTTTGTTTACCTCTTGCTCTAATGCTGAGCTATGAGTCAGCTGGTTCAGTGAAGCAGGGCTGGTTTCCTCCTGCCCTCTCTCATCTTTCTCGTCCTCCTCCTCATTCTCTTGCTTCAGTAAAGTTTCCTGGAGAGAAAGAAACATAAAAAATGGCGATTAAACAGTACATTCAAGACTACTTCCAAGAGAGTAAAGAAATACTCCATAAATTATGGTGCACCTGTTTAGGACAAATGTATATCTCTGCTACTCATTTAATAGATTAATTTGATTCAAAGAACTTTATGAATTTTACTTGCACCTGTGGTAGTTAGTTAAAAGGAAGAAATATTTGCATAACATGCACGGTTTAAAAGGTGGCTCTAGGGAGAATACATGACTTAACGGATTTCAGAAACTAGAACTCTGTCAATACATGATCAAGTAAGTTAACAACGAACATTACAGAAAGAGCAGGTTTGGGCTGGACCAACTGGTAATTTACCACTCTTCTCTCAGGCTAACTATTACAAAACAAACGATTTGTCCATTAAAAACAGAAAAAAGAAGGGCATTTCGTCAAAGTATTTATTTTATAACACTGTACTTTGACAAATAGGTTTTTTTAAACATAGTACTAACGTTAGACGTTTAAACCTATGGTTTAAATGTGACGTTTGCCTGACGAACCTGTAGCATATAGTTGCCATGGTAACTGACATTTAAACTAAGTGAACAGAAAAGTTAACTCTTAAATACGACTTTAATTCCTCACAAAAACTTGCAGTAAATTGCTGATGAAAAACAACGTAAATACACAAAAATCATAGCATAAAGATCAGAACAGATCAATTCAAACAAGTCGATCTAATTTGACCATATATTTGTAACAACATTTAGTAACATTAAACTTTGCTTATGGATGGGATAGGTCACTTATTGTTTCGCTTTTGCCTAACGTCAGATGCTCACGAGTGCAAAAACACCACTTGCCATGAAGCTAACAGGCTAACTCAGCAAAATACAAACACCAATTACTGAACGCTGTTCACATGTGGCTACTGTGTGCCCCGTGAGGAGAAAACAACATAATATAACTGTTATGGAAAAGTATGGAAAGGGTGTCATAATGCACTGCATTGTTAACGTTACGTTACCTCTTTGGAAAGTTCGCCAGCTGCACAGCAAGGCCTTGAAACGGTGCAGTCTTGAGATACTGACCGTCCGAAGCCCTCTCCAGTCCTGTGATCACCCTCTTCCCGATGATTTTCGGTATTTACGTTCTCGTCATCAAGGTCCCCTGACAGGTCGTGTGGCTCACTGACATCGGAACCCTCATCAGGCACCAGGTGCACCAACCATGCGCTGACACGCGTGGGGAAGCGGGCCGGGGACCCGAGCGCACGCACTTCATTCAGCAGCCTGCGGCTGGTGAAAAAATAGTCCAGCTCGGGACATTTTGGATGCACTTGATGGCCCGCCGCGGTGTCCCGATAGTGGTGAAAGGGGGTTTGTATAAAAGCCGAGCTCGGCCCCCCGTCCGTTTCTATCAACGGCGAAAAGTAGCCGCTAAAATAAGTGTCGACATCCACGCGAACACCTATCAAACTAAGCAGAATCGTAAATTGAATGAGTCCCTCGGTGAAATATTTCTTCATATGATGCATGTTTCAAAACAAATATTTCAACCTCGGGAGGCCTGAACGAGAACAAAGATCGCCCGTTTGCAGTTAAACAAAGACAAAATCCTAAACAAAAGAGCACGCGTTGACTACTCTCTGTGTCAGACAAAGAGCAGCCCCGACCGGCGAAACTGTTCGCTGCACTTACACTAGCACTACCGGCTTTTCATAATTTCCGGGCCTATAACATCCTTATGCGGAGATAGTGCCTTCCTCTAATGTATCAAAACACAAGGAGTCATTCTCAACTAATATATTCTGTAGCGAACGACAAAAATGAAACTTTTTATCTTATTAAAAGAACATTAAAAGTCCCCGGCTATCCTGAATCGAGCCTCTCATCCGAGGAGGGGAAACACTGCTCAAATTTACATAATTCATCAAATCCCACTCACATGCGACGGAATTACCTTCGCAACAAGCTCTGGTTGGGCCATTTCTGTTGTCGTTCATTTAAAGAGCCAATCACAAACAAGCATGTTTTTGTCGCTTCCCAGTGGCTCTGTCGCTTCCTAACCCCATTCCGCTCTTGGATAATAAAAAAAAGTAGCTGGGGAGTTTTATCCATTATTTTTATATATATTGTATTATACAATATATATTATGTTATACAAAACTAGTGTTTTGCGTAGATGTCATTGCTGAGTTACATGTAACTGTCCATGAACCACAGAAACGAGGGGAAAAGATTAAATACCACACTTACAGGGCGTGAATCTGTCTGTCTGTCTATCTATCTATCTATCTATCTATCAACACAGACAATAAAATACAAACAGAACACCCAACAAAAATGTTGACTTTTTTTACATAAAAACAAACAAACAAACATGTGTATAGCACAGTTTGTCCCATAGTACTTCAAAACATATTAGTGTAGCGCACAGACTCTTAATTGTTGTGATATTGTTCTTCAGACATACAATATCACAGTCGCATTTGGTCTGAGAGATATTAGCAATGATGAAAAACACTTCCAGGAGATAAAAACATGCCACAGGTCGGACTTGGTTAAATCAACTCCAAAGTTATTAGTTAATCCTTCTCCGCTCTCTACTGTTTATAAAGGGAACTACACTAAATCCTCTGAACAAGTGATTATTAGGAGGTGGTGAATCGCAGTGCAGATTATGGTGCATCTCAGTCTCAAATATATAGTTTGTGTTAGTTATCACTTCAGAAATCCAGATTATTTGACTGTGGATGCGATTCTATAATATTAGGCTACTATTGAAATACATGCAAAAAAAAAGAGAAAGGAGGATTTATTTACATGACCATGTAGGCTATTTGGTATTGTGTATTTTAAAATTGCTATAAGCTAACAATAAGAAAGAGGAAAAATCAACAGCAGCAGCAGCAGTAACAGCAATAATTATTATAATTATAATTAAAGACGTCAGCTCAGAAGGATCTTTTTTAATCCATCTTCTGATCTTCTTGTAAATACTGACATGACGTAAAATCCTTCATTTGAGCTCTTACGTAATATTGCCATCAAACTGTAAATCGAAAAATGTTTGGAAAAATATATACTTGCATAGTTTTATAACATTAACGCTCGTTCACAGCCCTGACAGCCTTTAACATCCCCCAGCTTTGTCCAACAAGGTGTTATCCTTTAGAAGCTTGTGTCTAGTCTTGTCAGTGAAATTACATAATCGTGCGGTGTGTGTGTTACAGCAGCATCCAAAGTGATCGCTTTCGCGGTTTGGCATTTCTGTGAACTCACTCATTTAAAGAGAAAATGGGGAGGAGCTATAATCACACAAACACTCACTCCCCTATTTGATTTCTCATTGGTGACAATCATTTTCTCGTCAGGGAAATGAATGATCTCCTTTCTACCTCCACGAACACATCATTCATATTTGCCATCTTATAATTTATTTAACCGATTATAAATAGGCTAAATAATTTTACCAAATTATATGTAGGCAAAAAAACTAACTAATCGTAATTATTTCCGAGAGAGAGAGAGAGAGAGAGAGATTCTCTTTTCTGTGTTTGGATCAAGGAGCTCCAGGATAGGTTAAATAAGTTCGACGTCACAAACGAACAGGACATGCGCACAAGCTTGCTTTGACTCCACAAGATTGTGGGATCGCAAATGAATGGTGAAGAAGCGAAAATTAAGTCGTTTTCAGTTGACTGCCGTCTAGAAAGAATGACATACCCTGCCTAAACAAGATGATATACCATAGGCTATATGCCCGAGCACACTTACATTTTTTAAGACCTTTAACGCCCCATCTCTGTGAGGCCGATGTCTTAAAACTTGCAAAAACGGTTGTGCGTAGGCCTACACATAAAATATGGTAAATGTTTACGTAGGGCCTAATTCTTCGAAACCTAGTTTTGGGTTAAAACGTACAAAACTAAAATTATGACTCTTTTACTTGTGCGTTCTATATGCTAGGCCTACATATTTTAATCCGTTTGTCATTATAATTTTTATTTGTCATTTTACACACACACACACACACATGCGCGCGTGTTCTACTTTAATAATTTATGCCTATTTTATAACTCTGAAATCAATCATTTTTGCAATATTTTATACAACAATTAGCCTATACTATAATAATGCAGTCAATATAATAACATAATAATATAGGCTAGCTATAGCAAATGGGCCTATAGTAATGCTGTTGTGTTTGTGATTATGACATCTAATAAAATGCAATTGATCATTTTATAACGTATTTATAATTTCAAATTCAAACAAATGTATTATTATTATTATTATTATTATTATTATTATTATTATGTTAGGGTATTTGAGGTTATACACGAAAATCTAAAAAATAAATATATTAAAATGTTTTAATAATTATATTAAACAAATTGTTATTGTTTTATTAATATGATTTTAGTAAAATAGAATTTAAAATGATTCTAGTAAAGAATAACTAACTGTCTCTGACTAAATCTCTGCCTTGTGAGAACGCTGAGTTGTTGCCTGTAGCCTTCCACATTTCAACTGACGACATTATGCTTCTTTGGGCATTGCAAGCCTTGATTGACAGATCGACCATATCCAATCAGAGCTGCGCAGTTTTAGCACAATTTCACTGGTCCAATGTTGATACATCATCACTCAAAATAGCCAATGGCAAACATCTGAATATGTCCGGATATGACGAATTTCAAGATAATGGAAACTCTTTAGCGCCCCGTTGTGGATGCATTTTTTTTAAACGTTTCAAACATTTTGCAGTTCTCCTGAAAGAGGGCGAGCAATTTAAACTGCCACAAGGAGTCGCTGCCAAATATGCTCAACATAATATGTGGATATGAAATGAATCTGCCACTATTCATTCTGCCACTATTCCGTTATTCATTCTCTTGGTGTTCTACACCTAGAACTTAGTTTAAGTGTTTATATTTCCTAACGTTTTTGCAATTACAAACATTATCCATTGCTTGTGTGCATAGCTGTATATTATTAGATGTTGGTCTGGAAATTTCTCAGTGTGCATTGAAGCTTGGGTTTTTTAGTGGGGGACAGGCTGTTGATGACGGGGTCGATAACTATGTTTGTCCACAAGGTTGCAGGCTACTCAATAGAAACAAAAACTAAGATACGGAAATTTTGGACAAAAAGGAACTGGCGACTCTTAGCAGAAAGTTATTTAAACAGAGAATTCGTGTTGCATTCCAACTTCCATTATATAGCCTACATTTGTTTGTCATTTTGTTTATGAGGTCTCTCAAGTTCTTTCTGATGGGATTGTTTAGGGTATTTAAGGCATTAGAAGGATAGCTGGATCCCTGAACTGCATGCGCTTTATGTTTCAAGAGATTGTGCACATGTGCATGAAAGAGCATCTGTGTGTCTTTGACTCCTGAATCCTGATCGATACAGGATCACCTGTATTCTTCCCCCTCACCAAACGCTAATGTGTGTTATTGATTTGAGGGCGAGTAGAATGAGACAATGAAATGCACTCAAAGACACTGAAGAAGGATGATATAGACAGACAATAAGTCAAGGTGGACACGATGAAAGTGGTAGAATGGAGAAAAGAAATAGGGAGTAAATCATAACACAAAATTAAAGAAAAAATAGGAGTAAGAAATGAATAAGGAAAAATATAAATAGAGGTCTCATAAATAATTTAAAGGGTGACTGTAAATATGAATCGGTTTAAAGTCTTTTATTTTTCTAACAAAAAGATGTTGAATATACAAAAAAATATTACCAATGTCACACTCATGTGGCATTGAAAGCAAAAGGATATGACTCCATAAGACACATATGATTTTGCTTTTTCACTAATTATGTAAATGTCTTTTTAAACTAGTTTACAAATAATTCTGTGTTCAAGTAACAGAGAAAGACAAAGAGAGAGAATGTCTGTGTGTGGAAATAAGGGGGCAACATTAAGTGGAGCTCTATGCTTTGGGTCAGAGGTCAAAAGTTATTCTCAAGCTCTTGCCTAGGGGTGAGGGGGAAGGGTCCGTAATGACTGACAGATGTTTTATGGGAGGGGGTGGAATCTGTGATGTGTTCATGTTTTTCTTAAAACACTGAAACTGTCAGACACTCACACAGGATTCCAGCGTAGGCTACTCAAATGTCAACCGGTCCAGCACCAATCGTGTCAGCTCTGTTATTTTTGAATGCCCTGACAAGCACATAAGACTTTTACTTTACCTAGGTCCCTGAAAATATGTACTTAAGCCATCATCAAGTAACTGTCAAGAGAATAACAGACGCTGTGAAATCACTATTTTACAGTTGGATCTAAAAAATCGCAAACAAACCCACAGGCATTTAAACACATGTGCCAAAGAAAAAAAGCATGACATGTGTGGACATACATGAAAATTTACAAAATAAAATGTTCTTATTAGAAAAAGTATGTTATTTGGATTTTGGAGGGTTTAAAGGTGCAATCAGTAATTTTGTGCTTGTGTTGCACAGTAGTGACATTAATGTAACGTAAGGCAAATGTAAATGTTCATTGTTGGGTGTTGGGTGGAATAACACATAAGTAACGCGAGTTACATAATCAGATTACTTTTTTTCAAACTAAAAGTTATACATTACTTTTAAATTTATAAAAAAAAATTATCTCAGTTACTTTTTCAAATAAGTAACACAAGTTGTTTTCAGATTTATTCACTAACACCTCTCCTGTTCCCACGTTGAGAGAAATCGGAAGTAAGTGCAGAAGCGTTTTGTGCACTGTGTAAACATGATAGGCCTACTTCTAGACTAAATGTGAGCATGCGTTTACTCCTCTCACAAAAACAGATTCAGTATTCCTCATAATGAACAAAACAGTGAAATAAAAACTCAGAATATGACAACCTGAAATAATTGAATAACACAAATAGTCTATACTTTATGTATTTAATCTCACTTCAACCATTATGGGCCAGATCCTAAACAGGGCAAATTAGCTTGAGAGCACAGTTCTATAAAAGCACCGATGGGAGTGGAAAGTTCTACGCGTGATCCAGTGGCGCAAAAATATTGGTAAGGTAAGGTAAAAGAGTAGCAAAACTGGAGAGCACGTAGATGTGAATTTGAGAACCTATCCAGTCTTTTAATACCAGTGCAGTGACAGATTTGAGAAGTTGCAAGTGCCAATTTGAGGTTGTACTGGGAATTTGAATGTTAGAAGAAGTGCAAATATATTTTACATGTTTGTGACTGTCATTGTATTTCTGTGAATGGCATTTTACACATTTGTGACTACTTGTCTGCAGCTTCAGATTCAGAATACAGGTTTGTGACTATTGTCTGCGAGTGCAAATTTCAACATTCAACTTCAGGTTTTTATTTTACAGGTTTTCACATCGGAGCTGTGAGTCTAAATGTTCACATACAAGTACGAATATTTATTGTACAAGTTCTCAAATTCACATCTACGTGCTCTCGAGTTTTGCTACTAATTTACCTTCATACAAAAAGTGGGTATGCGCTATATGCGGCGCATAGGGGCGCAGCACCATGGGGGGCGCCAAAGCGATGGTAAAAAAGAATAGGCCCTAATAATTAAAATGTAATTAAAAAAAAAAATATATATATATATATATATATATATATATATATGTTGTATTTTCTATATGTAGCTGCTGTTGTGCGTTTCTAAATCATTTATGCTTTTCTTAAATGTTATACTATAACATTTTAGAGGACTAACAGAGTAGGCGCCCTCATGGAGAAGGGGGGCGGGGTAATATCGCGAGCGGGCGGGGGCGCCGTGAGCGCTGAGCGAGCAGGTACGAGTAGTGAGTTGTCGTCGAAAAAGATGGATAAAACAAAATGCTGGGGGGCTAAAAATAGAAAAAGAAAGAGGGAAAAGGAGATGGCATGTCAATTGATGCGACACCAGCTAAATAAGTGCATGCTGAAAGCCAACAGGTAGAATTTAAAGTGTGACATCCAGGCATGTAGGCTATCTATATATCTGTGGTCATCGGGACTACCGGGAGATACCGACGTGCTTTTTCGGCCGATAGGCCTACATCTCATACTTTTTTTTTTGTCTTACCGGCCCATAAAACTCGTAGCCTACATCGGCGGCCATTGGTAAAAAAAAAGTCAGCGTTAGTTTTTTTTCTGACACACCGGCCCATGAAACATGTCATCATGTGCTTGTAGCCTATCTTTATAGAAATTAGTACAAAACTAATTATGAAAGTTTCCTTTATTTTTTCAGTGCATTTAGCGCAAAAAAATTTGCTGCATACCGCTCTGACACTGGGTAGTTGCGCCCCTGGCGTGATCTAATGACGAAGAGCAAATTAAAGAACAAAGACACAGCCGGATCATTTCCATAATGACCAGTTAGCGCCTGGTTTAGCGCGTAAATAATAAATAAAGGTAAATAATGGCACGAACACCAGTAAATTGACGAGCGCAGACCTTAGTAAATCATCTTGCATGATTCATTTAATACTCTCCTCCCGTAAATTTTGGGTCTGAAAGGGAAACTCCTACAAATGCATAGGCTATGCAATATGGTCAGCCGCAAAAATAACTGTGCGCACACCTTTTCAGTGCTAATTTTTCACTGCGTATCTTTAGTAAATTCTGACTTTAGTAAATCGCCAAAAGAGGGTTTCCGCTGGTGCAAGCTGTTAAATCTGCCCAATGTTTGCTGCTGACATCCAAGGATCCAATTCAACCATATACAAAAAAGCTAATATGACTTTATATAAACATCACGTTCGTTTCTTTTTCTTCTTTTTTTCAACAATCCAGATTGGCAGCACAGCTAAAAGGTTTGAGCTCCACCATCTACTGTACAGGCGTGAATTTGCATTTTCTTCAACCTGAGACTTATTCATTTAGCTTTTAAAAGTTGGTGTGACAAACCCCCAAAAAAACAAGCCCAGCCCTTGGTGAGACAAAGTTCCACAAAAGTATCAGATTACTTTCCATAAAAAGTAACGCAATTAGCCACTTTTTAAGGAGTAATGCAATATTGTAATGCATTACTTTTAAAAGTAACTTTTCCCAACACTGTTAAAATGTTTTTTTTTCAGTTACTGGTGCCACTGTAGTGCCTGATTTGCAGTCAGGCAGGATTTATTTATTCCATAAACGAAGGTGTCCAATAACTGGGGGTTATTGAGATAAACTTAGTATTCAGCTGGTCATGTGCTCTCAATAAGCCCGCCTCCATGAGGCAATATGCTCTATGTAAAAAATAAAACTTCTAAAAAAAATAGGCTTCTGATAATCATAAATTAAAAAAATAATAACAATTCAAAAGTAGGCTACTATACTTTTCTCTGTTCATAAAACATTTTAATGAGAAAGAAATTCTGCACCTTTTAATTTTTAATGAATTGTGCATATTAATTCAGACAGGCAAGTATAGTCAGTAGGCAAGTTGAATTAAACATCTTAATCTTTTTCTCCTCTCAGTCTCTTTCTTGCACTGAGGTTCATTGAGAGAAGCCTTTCAAACACTAGAAGTCTGCAAAATCAGCACCCATAAGAAGGATGAAAAGAAAAGGAAGAACCACAAAAGAGAGGCAAATAAAGGAAGAAAAGAAAAGTGAGGATAGCAGCTGGAAAAGGGGCCTCGGGTTCCCATTCCCACACACACACTCCAGCCACCCAGACTCCAGCTAAGACTTCTCTATAGATCCATATGGACTCTCTTTTTCCCTATGGTTTTTCTTTTAATCTCACAAATGCACTTAAACAATTTTTAACTATAGGCTATATATATTAGAAACAAAATCTACATCGATACTTTCCAGTATTCTTGCAAATACTCTCCCACATCCTCAATACAGTTTATTAAAAAAGCTCAGTTTCTTCATCTCTGTTGTCTTTGTGATATGGATCAGTGGGTTCCATTTCTCACAAACACATATTTGTGTTGTATTTGCCACAAGTGCCACACAATTGCCTTTTTTTCTTTTAC
Organism: Tiaroga cobitis; assembly: GCA_030578255.1. Lineage (NCBI taxonomy): Eukaryota > Metazoa > Chordata > Actinopteri > Cypriniformes > Leuciscidae > Tiaroga > Tiaroga cobitis. Next base: position 31,803,115 of record CM060609.1, read on the forward strand.
AAAATGTGTATGTGAGAGTGTATGCGCAAAAAAAACCTAGACTTGACATCCTAAATTTTGTGTATGGATAAAATGGTCATGTATAAATTGGATGAAAATAAAGTCTAAACTATAAAGTAACATAAATATTTATGTTTAGTGTGCCTAGTTGTGTATGTGTGTAAAATTGTGTAGCCTATGTGTGTGACTCTTTCTGTGAGTGCCGATGTTGACATAAGACTGGGTGTGTCTGTAGTATATTTATATTTTGATTGTGCAAGATTGTTTGGGATGTGTGTGTGTGTGTGTGTGTGTGTGTGTGAGGGCAGCTGGGCTGTGTTCCAGTTCTTGTTGTGATATCCCAGCAGCTGCTGGGTGGTTGAAAGACAAGTTCCGCCCGGCGACACGGGCCCCTGTGGTTCTCCTGCCACTTAGATTGACGACTGAGTGACAACAACGAGAGTTCACCATCTCTCCTCTGTTTAAGGGTTGCTGACTGACTGAGAGACTAACCTTTCATCAAGTAGTTTAAACTCCTGTTCTGTCATCTTTTGGCTCACTTGATGATTCCAATGTCTTTTCAGTGCTTAAAGCTTTCAATCCATTTTTCTTTTACCCATGTTTTCCTCACTCAAAGCATATCTCTAACATAACTGTATCTGTGCAGTATCCGACAGATTTTGTTTTCAGTTAGTTTATATTTACCTTTCTAAACATAAAGACAAAAAAATCATGTCCAAAATGTATTTAGATAATATCACAGTAAAAAGAGCGATGTGTACTAAAAATGCATTTTTGATAATGTAAACAAAAAAGGGGGTAGAAGTTATGAAATAACCAAAGGATACAGCAACATTATTATTATTTTATCTATTTAGTACCGATTTAGTCAATAAAAACATACTGAGAGCAGACACATTTTTTTTAAATTCACACACTCACAAACAGAGAGAGAGAGAGAGAGAGAGAGTGTGTGTTGAGGGACGCTTGTGTGCAGATGACATGAGCGGTTTAGTGTTTCTAGCACTTAGAGGTTTGGGCAATCAGGTTTATTTACAAATCTAGTTTCCTGACACCAAACCTCCTTTTACTTTGCTATCATCACAGACTTTTTTAAAAGAATTTTTTTTTACCTGGAGTCAAAACGTTTAGAGATGAAGAAAGAAATAGAAATACGCTGATGTTTAAAAGTTTTGATCAGTAATATGTTTTTAAGGAATTAATCCTATTCCGCATGGATGCATTAAATTGATTAAAAGTGACACTACAGATATTTCTATTTCTAATAAATGCTGTTCTTTTCAACTTTATAAAACATGTTTTTGAAAAAAAAATATATTGGTTTTAAAAAAAGTGTTTTCAACTCCTTGAAAATGGTTTTCAACAATAAGAAATGTTTCTTGAGACCAAATCAGCATATTAGAATGATTTCTGAAGGATCATGTGACAGAAGACTGGAGTAAGGATGCTGAAAATGCAGATTAGCCATCTCAGGAATAAATATATTTAAAAAATATACTAAAATAGAATACAGTTATTTTAAATTGTAACAATATTTATAGTACTGTTTTACTGTATTTCGGTTCAAATAAATGCAGTCTTAAGTCAGCAAAAGAGACTTCTTTCAGAAACATAACAAATCTTAACCCCAAACTTTTGAACGATAACATAAATTTAATCTGTAAGCAACCAAGAAACACAAACATCATCCATCAGTGGTATATACGGCTATTCTTGCAGAAGCAAGCGTTCTCATTGGCTACTACTGTTCATTGAACATCAATTGAACTGTCTAATCTAAACCGCCAATCAGTGGCTGGCACCCTCCACTATTCCAATTACTCTATTTTAAAGAAAGAAAAACAAAAGACTGACCTCTTCCGTGACTATTTGTATGACTTATACTCTTGTACCGATCTTGAAAAACAAGAAAACCTCAGATTAATGTAAAACAGATGCAAAACCACTGGCAACAAAAAGTTTGAAGTCACGGATTCACATCAAGGTCACGCATTGGATAAAATGAAAATATGATTTTGTTATATGACAGTGTTTCTTCTAAACACATGGATATGGGGTTGTTCTTTTTTCCCCCCTTTGATTTTACAATTTTGAGTTTATTAAGAGAGAGATATAGTGAACTGTTTTATTTCTGGGTTTCTGTTAGACGTGCAATAATAAAAATCAAAAGGAAAGTCGTACTACTGTCTTTACTTTGGCAGAAATGTGCATGGAAACATAAATACAACTCACTCCATGATAACACCCACACAAAAGATTGAAACAAGACTTGATTGCATATTACTCAAAGAAAAACACTGGTAATTTCTGTTGATGACAGAGATATGCTAGAGAATATAATAGTCACTTTGATGAAAATATCAGATCAACAGTGAGAGGAAGGAACAGTTTGACCGGTCGCCAGGGTGAGGGGTTTTAGACAACTCAGTGGTTTAACAGAATAACATCAGTCGGTCCAAAACTCACATGTGTAGCACTAGCACATAATGTCTGTTCATGTCTGAATGGCTTGAAGTGTGTATCTCAACATATACTCTGGCACAGTGATCATTCGTATATCTTTCTTTAGCATTTACAAAGATGGCTCTGGGTGCTATGCATGTTAGCACAATATTTTATGGGGATAAAGGCCACAATCATATTAACATAACTATAAAGAGAGAAAGAAAAGTGTTAAACATCAAACAAACTTGTCACGTGACCTATGACTCCACAATCTTCCGCATACGAAACTGCTCTAATGGGCTTTAAATAAGGTTAATAAGCTTAATTAAGTTAAATCTGTGTTTGAGTGATAATCTGATAAGAAACAACAGATGTCTTCTGGTTTCACATCCTGAGCACAAACTCACACACACAGACTTCCGAAGCTGCATTAGTGAGGACCTCTGATAAGTAATGATATTTGATATACTCCAATCCTACTCCTAAACCTGTTGGCATTATTATGATTTAAAGCAAATATGATTGATTTATAGAGTCCTTAAAACAGTGCGGACCACTTTAAATGTCGCCACAAGTTGGATTTAAAATGTTTCAACAAGGAAGGTCATAAAGACAAACTATGAATATTGGGTTGAGGATATCTTGAAATGTGAAAGTTATATAGGCCTTATGATAGAAAGAAACATAAAATAACAGCTATTTCTATAGGAACTTTTTTGTACTATTTGTAATATTATAAAAAATGTTTACTGTAATTTCTTTATTTAATTTATAATACAAAATAAATTATCTGTATACTTTACAATATGTTAATATGTTTTTTTATGTTTTTGAGAGAAGGCTCACTAAGGCTACATTTATTTAATTAATTGTATATTCTGAAATATTACAATTTTAAAAAGTTCAATTTTACTACATTTTTAATTACTGTTATGGTATTAGTGCCGTGCCATCTTTAGTCTTCAAAACTTTTGTATTATTATCAATGTTGAAAAATGTTGTGCAGCTCAAAAGAACAGCATTTATAAGACAGAAATCTTTTGCAACATTATACGTGTTTATTGTCAATTTATTCAATTTAAAGAGTTAGTTCGCCCAAAAATGAAAATGAAGTCATTAATTACTCACCCCCATGCTGTACCAACCTCGTAAGACCTTCGTTCGTCTTCGGAACACAAAGGAAGATATTTTTGATTAAATGTGAGAGGTTGATCACTCCTCCATAGGCTGCCTAAGGGAATGAAACTTGACGGCCCAGAAAGTCAATGAAGAAAATGTTTAAATATTCCATGTGACAACAGTGGCTCAACTATAAGTTTATCAAGCGACGAGAATACTTTTTGTGCGGAAATAAAACAAAAATAACGACTTTATTCGACTATTCCTTTTCTTCCTTGTAGGCCTGAAACGAGACTTCAAGAGATTTCCACGACGCATGCGCGAGAATTGCGATCTCCTTCAACTACTTCAGTTAAGTTCTCGCGCGTTCGTGTCAATCTCTTGAAGTCTCGTTTCAGGCCTACAAGGAAGAAAAGGAATAGTCGAAAAAAGTCGTTATTTTTGTTTGTTTTTTCGCACAAAAAGTATTCTCGTCGCTTGATAAACTTATAGTTGAGCCACTGTTGCGACATGGAATATTTAAACATTTTCTTTAATGACTCTCTGGGCCATCAAGTTTCGTTCCCTTAGGCAGCCTATGGAGGAGTGATAAACCTCTCAGATTTAATCATAAATATCTTCATTTGTGTTCCGAAGACGAACGAAGGCCTTACGGGGTTGGTACAGCATGGGGGTGAGTAATTAATGACTTAATTTTCATTTTTGGGTGAACTAACCCTTTAAATTCAGAATTTTGTCCAACCCTGAATTACTACTAATACAAACCCTACTCATAAAAGAAAACATTATAAACCTTCTGAATAATTTTTACCTTTATTTTTTATTTTTGCCTTAATAGACCAAGGGTAATTGCTTTCACAAAAATATATCTAAATAACGCCACCCTCTCACATACTCGCTGATGAGGTGAGATGTTCAATACAAGGCCAAGGAAAAAGCGTTCACGTGACTCTGTGTTTGAATGGTTAACTGATGTCCATGATTCAGACACACACACAGTGTACATGAACTGCAGAGGATGAATCACAGGAAAGCTAGTGAGCTGACTTCCCGATTTGAACTCCTGATGCACTGGTCACAATGGCACAAGGCTGATCAGAAATCTTTCCTGATTATCACAGAACGGCTGGAGAAAGTGGGAGTCATGATGAATTTCATTTGATGTGACAAGAGGAGTGATTTCGGCCACTCACCTTTTTTGCCCTCGCTCTATATCTTGATCTTGCAGGTGGGAACAATTATAAAGCACCAGAAGCAATCACGAGAAGCTTGGATTATTCAAGTAATCAGTTACAGATTCCAAATTGCATTACAAAAACTGTACAACATCAACTTAAAATATATTAGGTCAAAGTGGTTCAGCTGACAAAAAAGTTGAGGAATGCATGTAAATATGAAATTACGTGAATTTGTACATTGTAATGTGTTTGAAATACAAAAGCCTTCCAAAGACAGTAATATGGTTAAATGACTCACTGAGTGATAATTCAAATACTAATTTGTGTGTTTGTCAGGAGCTGATTAGATATGCAATATTGCAATGTTGAGAAAACACTTGTCAAAAGTGAAATGACTTCTGTTAACCCCGTGATCAAATGCTGTGTGTCTCAGTTGTCAGTGAGAGTCACATGACTAATGGCTGGTCTGTGTGTGCAGTCCCGCAACCTGAAACACCTTCTGGACGTAATAGGATTTTTTTTTAGAAACGAAAATGTAAAAGATAAAAAAGAAGAAATGGGCGAATCAATGAATTATGAATAATTTACTGCCATTGTGAGAATAAAATGTCATCTTGTAAAATGACAAAATTAGAATCTAATTTTTGGAATCTGATTACGTAATCCGGATTACATGTAATCAGATGCTATCCAGCACATATACTAATGCATCACAGTTTCCACAAACACAACTGTTTTCAACAATTGTTTTCAACATTGATAATAATAAGAGATGTTTATAATTCTCAGCCCAAGGATATGAACAGCATAGTAGTAACGTCACAAAATGTTGTCATCATGAAATTACGGTAATTATGACATGGCGTGAACAGGTCAAATTCAGCTTTGCCATAAGATAAATAAATGACATTTGAAAATATATTAAAATAGAAAACAGTTCATTTAAATTGTACCAAAAAATTTCATTAAATAAATGCAGCCTTTGTGAGCATAAAAGATTTCTTCCAAAAACATCTAAGACCCCAAACATTTGAACGGTAGTGTAAATATATATTCAACAGATAACATTATTAGTAGTAATGATAGCAAATTTTAATATATACCATAAATATAACATAAAATAACCAAAAAAAAGATGGTAATGCTTTTGTCTTACATGCACAGCCACAGGTTCAGATGAGTAGCTTGGTTATTCCTAGGAGACTAGGCTTGTCTGAAGGGGTTTCCTTCCGCTCACTTTAGGGGCCTCGGCACTGATTAAAGGAGCAATGCAAATCAAACAAACAGCAATCAGAGACGGGAATACACACACACACACACACACACACACACATGCACTCCCATGCATATCCCAAATCAAGTACAGGATTACACACAAAGAAACTATCTGATCTAAACTCTAAACTATGAGGGCTGGGTTACATTTACTCAAAAATACAAAAACACACACAGACACACAAACAAACAAACAGTGTATACTAAGAAAAACAGATGTTTAAGATGAAAACCGATATGGATAAACTTTTTCACCCTTGAAAACCCAACTTTTAGCTGTTACATTTTAAAGTTAAACAAAAAGTAGTTGACAAGATTTATACATAATCTCTGTCAGTAAGAAAAGCCACACAAAAAAAAAAAAAAAAACACAATCATTGGCAGTCTTTCTCTGGAGACTATGAGAAACCCCAACATTTCCCAAGCTTTTCCTATTCCAAATCCGCAGCATTTATCAACATCATCCATCTGGCACAGGCGGCACATGCCGCACATCACATTACCCCGGCAACAACAGTAGGCCCTGGTTACCATGATGGCAATGCCAAGCCTCATTTCTCTCATTTGAGAAGCCTAATTTATTTGACAGGGGGGGGGGGGGGAAATATAAGATACACGTACCCAGATTCACACACTAAGACACTTACTGATTCATACACAGCCACTGACAGCATGCATGTCTTATTAAATAGCCGACCATGCTGATTTCTTCTTTTCTCTAATCATTGGAAAGTCAGTCACATGCATAGACAGCAAAATGCCTGACCACACACATGCAGTCTATTGCTGACTCTGACATTTTTGTTATAATATTCTCCTTCTGTCATCCAGTTATGGAGTGTCAAAACGGTGTGGATTAATTTATAATCTTATACCCTAATTATGCCAAATTATACTAAACTACATGAAATCCTCATCATCCTGAAATACACACCCAGAATATAAGTGTTGAAAAGAGCCAGAACACTTTTCTCGTGCTCGAGTTCAAACCAACACCCTTTAATTTTCTGACAAGCCATTTTAGGCTTGTAGAATGTTTAAATTACCCAGAAGGCTTCCCGCTGGCTCATACAATCTCCATCCAACATTCGCCGTGCACCCGTGCAGGTACGCACACACAGGCGCACGCAATTTGGGGGTGAACGTCTGTGTGCCGATCGTACATTCTCTCACTTCAATTTCACAGTAAGCGGTTTTTGTCATCAATATGGAAATAAAAATGAACGAAGATGATGATCAAACCGTGGCTCCTGGGCTCTGACTGAGAGCGGCAGCAAAATGAGGCATGACATCACATGGTGCTCTCCAGCTCATTGCATATCTAGCTATACCTCTTCGCTTTGCATCTTGTTATTCTTTATATGACTTTTAATTTTCTTTCTTTCTTGCTTCAAAAAGAAAAGAAGGGATTTGTTCTCAAATGAAGTTTTTATTGGCAATGAGGGCTGTGTGGCAACTGGGGTCCTTCAGAGGGCCTGCCAAAGAAACGCCTGACAGAATAAGAGCTAATGTGACCATTTCAATTACTCTTCACACACACACACTGAAAGTCTGGAAGCCATTAGTCTGCAACCCCCTTAGTTTAGGTTTGATGGTTCCCAGGTGAAGGTTTCATTTTGCGATGTCCGCATGCGTCTTGTCGGTGGACACAATTAGCAACAACTCCGACTGATTTCACTCATAACCCTCCCGCCGATACCTGCCATGTTTCAGAGGGAGAGCTGCCATTTTCGCTCAGATGAGGGTGTGTGCATATGCTTGCATTCAAAGCCGGGAAGGAAATGAGAAGTCACACGCAACCTGGTATGCGTCAGCTGGTCCTAGTTAAAATGAAACCGTGGGGTTTTTGGCTTCTGACAGAAGTTTTCCCTAATGCACTCTTGCTCACCGTCGCACACACATTATCATTGTGACAGCGACATTGAGAAATAGCAATTCCTTTTTGTGGTTTGTCTGTTTTCCCAGGAGTCTCCTCTTCTGTACCCAAAAGCAAAGCGAATAAAGTCTGAAATCCCAAAATTAAGAAATAAAACAGCAACAGTACTAGCCAGCATAAACTAGATATATGGTAAAGAAAAAAAACCTTCTTCTTTGTTATTGTGTTTGTGTGTAGATGTGAATAGAAACAGAGAGAGAGAGAGAGAGAGAGAAAGAGAGAGAGACCAGTGGTTGGTGAAGTGTGTTTCCACTCTGACAGCTCCAACCGAAGATTTGTTGAAAGGTGGAAAAAGAATCCTGCTCTCTTTCATTTGCGTCAGCCTGTCTTTCGTCATGTGCTAAGACAGATAAAACGAGAGAGAGAGAGACTGATAGTTAACGTCTTTTATGTGCTTTTGTGTCTTTGTGTATGGCTTTCAGGTATACTCAGGACCAACCACAGACATCCTGGAAATGGGAACTTCAGAAGAAATGTTCAGATGTCATGCAACTTCTCATTGATGGCATAAAAAATAGCTCAGATAATAGAGACACAGAAATAGAAAATAGAGACCATAGACTATTTGTATGTGAGTATGTGCCAATATGATGCATATTTTAGGGTTTCGTCATTTATTAATGACTTTGTCTTATTGGGGTAAACTATTTTTGGCATAGTGTCTGAAACTTAACACACATTCAAATGCATTTTCACTATCTGAAAAGTAGTGAAATGGTGTTTGTGTTTCAAAAAAATAGTATAAAGCATTATTAAAATGCCATTTCATCTTGTGCTATATTTCATTTGGAACTCGCATCTAAAAATTTCAAAAACTTGACACAAATTCAGATGCAATTTCACTGGAGTAGTATAGTGAAACAATGTCTGGTGTTTCAAAAAGCATTACAAACATTGTTTCTTTCTTGTAATTCCAAAACAAAGATTGTAGCACAAGGGAAAATCAACAAGACTCTTCTTTTTCAGTATACCCCACACTTTCCACATGTAACTCAATTTTGATCTGCATGTTGCACCACCCTAAGGACAGCCCTGCATGCTTCTAATGCACTGATGCACTGCCGTCACTATCTTCACCTTTCTGGAAAAGGTGCAGTTTGTCCTCTCTGTCTTCTTGCCACTATTGTTCATTACTGGCAGGCAGTATAACCTTTTTGTGTTTTTTTATGCTACATGTATCCGCTAAAAGGACTTTGTCATTTATGCATGACACACATATTTTTGGGTCTTTGAGTTATTTATTTTACAAAATGTGCATTAAAAATGACCAATTAATCATGGGTTAAGTAGAATTTATACCAGGCTTGTGCACAATTCAGAATTGAATTGAGAATGATTCCTGAATTCCAATTCAATTCTTGAATTTGAATTGAATTGAATTGATGTCAAAAACAGGATCTAGGATTACAATTCGAATTTGTATTAAAGGAAGCAGAATTCAATAAAAATTCAAAGAAATTCATATACCGGTACATATTTTAAGTGAAGTGTTTAACAATGAAGCTTTACAGTATATGTCAGATATGATTGCATTACATATTCTATAAATGATATTAGTTTGAACTACTTTTACAGATTACATTAACAGGAAATGTTTTCCCCCAGCAATGAATGTTATAAGTCACAGAACAAATAATTAAGTTTGATTTATTGTAATTCTAATTTTGTGGAACATGATGGAACATGACTCCATTTCCCAGAATGCTTTACCTTAACCAAGTATTTAAAATGGTTGTCAGACAATTTGAGGTGGACTTTTTTTTAAAGCTTCTTTTCTACAATTTGATGGTCAAAACTGGACTTTTTAAGTTTCAGAATTCCCTTACAACTTCAGATTGCAATGAATAATGATGATTAGAAAAATAAAATTATGTCATTAAATTACAAAATAAATGTAGCCTAATTATATTTAGTTGTATTACTGAGGTAAAATGTGAAATTCAATTAGTAACTAATCAAATTAAAAGGAAGTTGCTTTGCATTGATAAAGTAATCCAAATAAAGTAATCCAAACCACGTTTATATGGGTAACTTATAACGTAAGCAATTACATTTCCAAAGTAACCTTCCTAACACACTGAATGTATTCAACACATGTTTATCTGTTGTGTGACTGTGTGGAATTTCTTTGAATTGCCATGAATTTAATTCCAGGCACAAGCCTGATTTATACCTGGATTTTTGAAACAGGATTATTACTGCTTTTAGCCCTTGGTTATAAAACTGGCATAGCCTGAAACGATGCAGTGTTAGCAACAGACAACCAATCATAAACGACTTCACTGATTAGCTCGTTAAATATTCATGAACTTTGAACAGTCTGGAAACTTAAACAAGTCGGAGGAATTTAAAATGTCAAAGAGTGACAGCAAATGCATTAACTGGTCTAGAGAACTTTTTTTATTTTTATTTTTTTTTTCAGAAAAGGAATTTCAAAACTTTTTCATGAATTTTATGATTTCAATCTCAAGCCCCAACAAAAACTTTTTAGAGCAAAACTATTTTCCTTTTTTTTCTTGTCACAGTAGCCAATTACACTTGTAGATATGATTTACACTTCATTACAATGAGAAAAGTGAGCCTATAACCAGGCCTACATGACTGTATATGAGTGAGGAAGGCCTACATAAAGAGAGTATTTTGCTCTAGGGCCAAGGCCAAGCTCAGCAGCAGAATACGGTTGTCAGTCTTGTACTTGAGGGCTTAATAAAGCTATGTTCACTCATAGTTAGGTTATTTACTGGAGTGACAACCATGCACATTCTGTAACCAATCTCACACTCGTACGTTTTCAGGACTCAAAACCATATTTCTGGCGAACCCCTGCTGTGTGAATGGAACCGTATACGTTCTATCATGTGGGATTCTATGTGTGGTGGTTTCAGTATCTCGCAGAGAAACAGAAATGAGCTGTAAGTCGTTCCAAGTCACTATCTTCCATGCTTAGTTTTGTGGTCTGTGTGCGGCTCAAATGCTCGAGACTAGTGTAGGACTATTTGCGGTTGTCAGCCTAGTGAGTCATATGTTGCTTCAGAATATTCAACTGCCTAAAAACAAAACAGGGTTCACAACCTGTCTAAATATGTTAACCTTGTTAACCATTTATGTACATAATAAAGAGTATATAAACTATATAAAATCGCATCTTGGTAATATATGTCAACATTTGAACAGCTATATAGCCTACAGTATACAAATGTTTATACAAACAATATAGGCATATATATATATATATATATATATATATATATATATATATATATATTTGATTAGATACATTAGATTATTCGAGTAAGTAGAAGAATCCTATAATTATTTAAAAGTGTAATTTCTCTCAAAAAGAAAATTGTCATCACAGGCTTGCAATGAATTCTGGGGTACGCGAGGCCGCGAAGGGTCCATAGCTGTGTCCCAATTCAGAGGCTGCATCCTTCGAAGGCCACGAAAGTCGAGGCCGAACGTTGTTAAATGGGACGGTCTATCCTATGGAGGATTGCTCTTGTCCCCTATCAACTGTGACAGCTGCCGTTGATGAGTGGCAGTAATGTTTGTACTGGAAGTTATTTTAAACTGTCTGAAAACAAAACAGGGTTCACAAACTGTCTAAATATGTTCACCATTTCTGTAAATAATTAAGAGTATAAACTATATATAATCACATCTGTCGTAACGTATGCCGTTAGGGAACAAGGGAGGTGGAAGGCTAATCCAAAGAGAGTGAATTTTATTAACCAAATATCAAAATTTGGGGTACAAATTACAAGTCTGTGAATACGATTAAAGAAAAAAAAACAATAAATTGAAGGGAAAAAAAGAATATTTACAAACGTTTTACTCAGTGCACACTTTTTCTAACAAAGAACAAAGTAAATTTGCTTTAAACAGCACAAACGCTACCTCAGCTTAACTCACTGACCCCCTTCCTTCCCAAAGACTGAGAAGGTCTAGGACAAAACCAACTCTGTATCCAGATAGTGTGAGAAAAAAACACATTAATCTCTTGATTACAGAAAAACTGGACAGAAAATGACAAAACTGAATAAGCAATCATTAAATAATCATTTGAAATATTTTCTTAAACATTACATTTGTAAAAGGGAAAAAACGAAAGAAAAAAAACAACCTTTTGGTACTTTCCATATATTTAAATACACGACCCTGGAAGTGCCCACCCCTTTGGGAAATCCACGATCTAACCCGGAAGTGAACACATAGCATCAATGACAGCTGACAAAGGAGATCATCTCCATTAATCAAACTTTCCAATAAACGGTATGGCAAAAAACAAACAAATGTGTAATGTCATAATATCATGAAAACTAAAAACCGATTTGGCAAATGAAGCGTGTTGTGATATTCGTTGATATGCGGTGCGCATAACTCGGTTTTTATCACCGAAAATACACAACAACGTCTTCATTCCCCGTTGATGCACTCTTACCAAAACAACATAACGAATGACAAAAACAATTAAACATTCCTGAAATATACGATGTTTTATCGGTAGGGTGTAGAAATAATAACCATAAAAGAAAATTGTACCTTGCGCTCATGTACTTATCACATGGATCAGGTGACGATATAATAACTGCATCTCATCGTCACAACATCTTAGTAAGATATAAGTCAACATTTGAACGTCTTCAGTGTTTTTTACATTTGCATCATTAGATATTTGAGTACGGTAAGCTGAAACCCAATACTTGTTTAAAATTATCATTTAAAAAAATCCTTTTGTCACAGGCGCACAATGAATTCTGGGGCAAGGCTGCGAAGGATCCATCTGTTGTATCCTTCATTGCATGTGAAACGAAGGACGCATTTGGAGGCGGCATTTGAAAGAGCCTTCGAATTTGGAGAGACTTCGTCACACCGCTGTGATGCAATCGGCCTTCGAATGCACCCTTGGAAGGATGCAGTCTCTGAATTGGGACGCAGCATTTGTGAGTCTTTTAACAATTCAATAAAAGAACCGATTTATAAGAGTCATTTTGTTCATGTGAAAAACTTTTTGTTTTTACTTATTAACCTTTTCTTATTAGTTATTTTTTTACTTATCTCTTGTTAAAACAGGTCACAATTAATGTTATTAACCTTACGAATATGCAAATAAGAAAATATACAAATACAAATATACATTTTAAAACCTGACAATTAAGTATGAACAGTATGAGACATGGAACAAGACATTCCAGAATTATGTTTTAGTAGGCTAATTATCATATTTTAAGTATGTCATTTCCATAGGACTATGTGTTTTCTTTGTCCTAAGTCTGGTTCTTTTTGTGTGTCTTTCATTGCCTGCTTCCTTCTCTCATTCCCTGACCTGTAATTCTCTTTGTTTCTCTCTCTCTCTCTCTCTCTTTCTCTCTCTCTCTCTCTCTCTCTCTCTCTCTCATCCTGTCTGTCTCTCTTGCCCTCTCTCAGAGACCAATCATCGTGACCTCAATTCTTTGCACAATGACATCAGTGTTCAAAATGACCAATTAGTAGAAAGCGTGAGAAGTCTAACGAGTCTGTTGGGAAAATTGTATGTGTGTGCTTGTGCGTTGGATGATCATGTAGGTAAAGAAATAGCTCATTATTAATGAACGCCCTCCTACAGCTTACCTGAATGTAAATCTGCGAGTCTTTGGTATCTTGCATGGTGATTTGTTATGAGATACATGCAGTCAACATTAAAGCGAGGCAGTCAACGACGGTAAATGGAAAGTGTGTGTGTGTGTATGTGTGTTCCGGCTGATTTAATCTTGGCTTTCCTTGATACCATCTACTCTTTCAGCCTGTAGACCCAACATATCATCAGTCATACCTGTCAGCAACTAAATCCCTCCCGCTCTTTCTCTCTCTTTCCCTCTCTCTATCTGTCTCTCGCTTATTTCTCTCCTTCCCACTTAAATGCACACATACACACTCACATGACTTCTAAGTCCCCAGTGTGTTGTTATGTGATTCTCCAGCACAATAAGTGTTCTATACATGTTCCTTTGTGTGATCTCTCTGACTTCTTATTTGCTTGTTTTAAACAAGTGTAAATGAATGGCATGGCAACAAATATATTATGCTTTTGGATATGGATTTTTCTCCCTGGATTTCGATTTTGACAAAGACTTACTCTGAAAGAAAGGAAATTGAGTTGTTTAATCCAACTCAAGAGGGAAATAAAAGAGAAAATTTCTTTATGCTATTGGAAGCTGAGGTGAACCACAAAAGAACTTAGAGACACATGGTACATTAGCCTATTACAAATAAACATTTCAGCAACAGTTTACAAAAAGGTTTGATTCCTTAACATGTTTGTTACCTTAATTAAAGTTAGCCCCTATGGTACATTTACCATTTCTTTCATAACCACATTATTTCTTTGTGCCAACCGTTTCTCTCATTTGTTTTATGCTGCAAGTAATCTGCTTATGATTGATGGTGATAATGCATGCATATGGACCATATATCTTACTTTTACGAGATCTGCTAAACTTTCATCTGCTTGTCAGCCCCAGATGTTCTAAATTGCCAGGATGATTGACAGCCTGACAATCTATAGTGTAGTTAAATGTTTGTGGCAATAACATTTACTATTTTGTAGACTGAGAAACAGCAACAGCTACTTTCAGATGAACACCAACTACCGGTAATTGAAACAGAAAAAAAACATTGCAATATCATTTACCGGTTTAAACACAATTGTGCCTAAAGGGACTTAACCAGACATTTCATGGTTTGCATCTCTTATATACGTCTATTGGTTGCTTTTGGTGAAATATTCAACCCATCCATAAAATTTCAATCAAGCAAGAGTTTCTTTCACTGATTTTTATTTGTCTAAGCCGATTTAAAATGTCGAGTTTTTGTCTCAGCTGTTTTTTATTCAGATCCTTTTCCTCACTCAGTCCCAATTATTTTCAACACATAGCAGAGCGGTTTTCGTTCAAGCATTTGGCAGGTGCCAACAGTTGAGATTGTGCCTTTCAACACCTTGATGTTATCACTACACAGTGGGAAAATGCCATAGACAGTTGACTGCACAGCCCAAGCAAACACATAGCCTACTTCTACAGGGATCCATGGGATTTGATTTAAAGGTCTGGTCTACTGGTGTAGAGCATAGGATTGGAAAGTCTGGCTGTCACGAACAAAATGTAATAATAATAACAGTGGAGACTTAGTGTTTGAGATTTAGGAGATCAAAGAATTAGAGACTTGAGTGCAGACGTACCTCAAAAATGATGTGTGTGTGGGAGAAAGAATGGGAACGAGGATTTAGCTGTTTTTCCTTTCCTCCTCTCATGTAAAGGGACAGCATTCAAATATTTGAGGCAAATAAATCCGGTTAACATACTTTTTTTTAATAATTAATAAATAATGATTATTATACATAATTAAATACAATCCTATATTACAATTGTAATCAAGTATGAACAAATATTACAATATACATAAATATAAAATAATTAATTAAATTATTTACTTCTCATGTAAAGGCACTCGGCATTCAAATAGGCTTACACTGAAACACATAAGTCAAGTTAATGTTACTAAAACATTGTTAAATGTTATTTAAAAATGAATTCAATAAAAAGTCTATGTTAACATTATTTTAAAATATATAATAATATATATTGAATATTAAAAGACATTTTAATCTTTAGGATGTGATGTGTTTCGCAACTTCTCTTACTCTGTCTGTCATCAGTCAGCCTGTTTTAATTAAGCTCAAGTTCACGGATAGTTTGCGTCTCCATTGTCAAGTGTCTCTCATAGTCTGTCTCTCACTGTTTTTATACAGTCTGCTGGAAATGGCATGAATGTGTATGGCGTGCACGTCTGGGTTGCTTGTGAACTGCTTATTCTCAGCCATGTGTTTGTCTGACAAACTGCACTTTAATCAAGTAGCTCGGTTGCCTTGAATGGCCCTGCGTTATCCCCTCCACTTTTGCCTCACATTCTTTTAATCATATTTTCCGCGAAACAATTCTTTTTAGGCCTTTACCCTTACAAATTCAAAAAACACTATAAAATTAACTGCATACAAAAAGAAATGTGCCCTGAAACTGAACAACATACAGAAAAGTTATCTGTATATATTATAATATTATTCCGTGTGTGTGTGTGTGTGTGTGTACTATATTGCATTAAATATTGTAAGCCGTGTAGCTATAGGAGGCGAATGTCGTTGACAGCATACTAATGTCCAGTTTTAACAGCAGGGGTTGCTCAGGTTGTCCCTTTCAGGCAAAGCTTAGGGGTCATAGTTCAGTTTCGTAGAACGGTGAAAGGTCACCCTCCCACACTGACTGCACTTTTCTCCGGCCATCATGCCAGGCCTCGACCCCATCACTGCCATTAACCACATCTTAGGAATCTGCAGAGAGAGGAGACTAGAGATCAAAGTTCAAGACCCCATGTGGGCGGAGTCACACCATCGCTCTCTCGCCCTCTCGCTCTCTCTTATACCCTTGTCCCTTTGGTTTTTATGTTCCTTATGTCCCTTGCACTCCTGCATGATTGCAGAGGCCTGAAGTTCAAAGCTACAGAAGGAAATGTCAGATAAAGCAATCACATATAGCATGCGTAAAAAACACACATGTGCGAAAACACACCCCTCCTCTGTCATTAGGGGCCATTTTCTAGGCTTCCTGATCCTTCATCAGAGCCTTCCGCTTAATTCCCAATTGGAAGAAACATGCTGACCTCAGCAGACATCTGATTGGACGACCCTAAGGTTTTGTGGTAGTAGGGATCTACACCTCTTGTCTGAGTGTAAAGGGTGGATGTTTGTTAAGGTCTTTGATCCGCTGGAGCTGACAGAATGGGGAAAAATACAATGGGACTGGTTAGCTGAAGACATGTTGGCCTACATCCTCTAACCATCTAAATAAAACAACCACATTATTATTTTAAAATCACCATAAAAATCAATAGTGACAACCTCTGCTAATGCTATTTAATGCTGACTTTATTAGCTGATGAATGACACATTGAGGTGAAAAAAAAGCCACTGGATGCGTTACTAAATGTTTTTATATAATTTGAGAGTTATGAACGAATAAAGCTTAGACTACTTCCTGAAAACAGCATTTTCCCCATATAGGCTATAGTAGTGATATTTTGTCATACCCCACATAATAATAATTTGCAATAGTGTCACTGACTTTTTCACCTTTTAATTTGAACTTATTTACGTTTATATAATATTAAGTAGATTTAATTATAATAATCACATTACAATCTTAATTGAAAGCTTTGTAATGAAACACATTTTTGTCTTAATCACTCATGCTATAATGTTGCACTGCCCCCTGCTGGGTAAGGTGTGTAGTGACCTCCCCAGAAAAGCTGTCTAATTGATGGATTTCATATAAAGATTATAATCATAGACAAATTCAGTTTAAAATGAATTACTTCAAACCACTTTGGCAAAATGTTTGTATTATTAATCCCTTTAGCAAAGTAAAGCAACTGCTACCAATTAAGGGGGTAAGTAGTGCAAGATTGGAAAATCTATAATGTTAAAAAATACAAAAAAAACCTTCTCTTAGAATAATGATTCCAAATCACCAAATATCTCATTTATTGTACTTTATATTGCTAAACAGTAAGCTAAATTATGCATTATATTGTTACATTACATCCCTTACGAAAAAGACTTCAAGTTAATTTTATGAAGTATACTTAAGTAATGTTCAAGTTTATTTTTAAGTATACTTTATGTAGTAAGTATAGCCTACTAATATCAATGTACAAGTAGTAAACTTGTAAGTGTACTATTTCAATACTGCTTGGCACTAAATTGGCCCACTTTTAGTATATACAAATATGTTTAAGTGCACTATAAACTTTAAGTGCACAACCATTTCACAACTATACGTTTCTCATTTGTACTGCATCACTACAAGTAAACTTATAAGTATACTAGTAGTTTACTATTTTATACAGTACTTTTTTAAAGGGAAAGAGTAAAGTAGATTTGAAGTAAATTCCTATGTACACTTCCAGTGGACTAGCGTACACAAAAATTCAGATACTCAAAATTAGGCACGTTTTCTTTATAAACAAATATTTTCAAACAATGTACGTTTATAAGTATGTAAAACTATGAAAAAAAGTATTTAATAGGCTACGCAATCAAAACATTAAACACAACTACAAGCCAAGAATACTTAATCAGAAGTATCTCGATCAAAAGATTGAATATATACAGTCCAAATATACTTAGATTAAGTATATTTCTGAGAAGTATATAAAAAGTAGACTGAAAGTATACGTACTTATTTTTATTTTAAAAGATGTATACTAATAGCACACTTGAATAAACTTCTTATTATGTGAGCATGCTGCTAAGTGTAATGCAACATCCTACAAAATGATGTGCTATGCGCATTTGCAACTAATTAGTTTATGATCATTAATGTGCAGCTTGAGATATATTTAAAGAAACATTTTTTTTTTTACATGTCATTTGCATGTCAGTGATGGCAATTAGTAAATATTATTTGGAACAAAATACCAGACCATTCATGAGAACTGCTCTGTGGCCTACAACACCTCATCCAAACATTTCCAGCATGTCAACGTCTTATTCAAGCTCATGTGTCATGCATCTTTTACCAGATTATTCTTACTTACTCCAATCTGAATGAGGTGGTAATTGAGGTCTCGTTGAGCTGCACAATTAATTGATTTGAAGGTCATTATTGAATGAATGTTGGTTGGTGCTGCTGAGTACATTATAAGGAATGTCTTTGTGAGTGTGTTTATTTGCACATGGCAAAATGTATAAAAACCATGTGATGTGCGTGGAGTTCAGTGATTAATTGAAAGATGTCCTACTTCACTCTTGTCTTTTTAGCCCTCGGTATCCTGAGCAGCTTCATGCTGAGTGAGGTTTCTGCTCTCAGATTGCCACTTCCAATAGACAGTGATCCTAATAGATTTACATGGGGACAGTTTCCAGAGGTAAGTGCTTTATTATTTTCTCTTTCTCGAGTTTCCTTTACTTGAAATAGTAGTAATTAGTAATTCGTTTGGAATATACCATTTGCCAAATTCTGGATATAGAGCAAATGCACTGTCAAAATAGATTTCCTGAAATGTAATATGTAAGGTAAAAAAAAAATATATTAATTTATAATACATTACTTTTATTTTGTTTATTATTATTATCATCATCATGCCTTTTTACTTGTCTTCATATCTAATATTATTGAATAAACCTGATTACATTAGGTTGCACCAATAAGAAACATTTGTTAATGGTCAGGGCAGGCAGAAATATTTCCTTAAGGTACCAACGCACATTTTCACTTGTTACAGTGTAAAGAAATGTGAGGAATGGGTCAGCTGTTAGCGCTCTCTGAACTTATGCTTTTCCCATTTTAAAATATGATTTTATAAATAATCATTTTATTCAAATAAAATCGTAATAATAGTTTGAAATTGACATCAGTGCAGTACACTGATAACTGAATCTGCTGATTTTCACCATTTCCTCTTCTTCTACATTCGTGTTGTCAAAGAACGCTCTGGAGATTCCCCGGAGTCTGAATATAGAAGACTTCGCTCTTGATGTAGCCCCAACCAGCGGTCGTGTGAGCTCTCCCACCATCCTGCGACTTCACCCCATAATAGCAAAACCAGCACACCTGCATGCCAACCTGCCGCTTCGCTTTGGGCGGGATGAGCAGGCGGGCACAGGTGACCGTGCTCCCAAGTCCACCATCAACCTCCCTCAGCGTTTCGGCCGGTCCTGCACCAAGTGTGTGCGCTCAGAGAACTCACCCTCAGCTACCCTTCCGCAAAAGTTTGGGAGGAGGAACATCTTCGCTTTAGACCCTTTTCGCACCTTGACACTGTACACACGCACACCTGAATCACCATTTCCAAATGAAAGGTAGGAAGCTTAAAATTTCTCAACTGAAATTACCACAGTGTAATGGGTGTTGTTTTCTAATCATATATATATCTATATATATTGATGTGGAAAGAATTATTTTTAATTCCTTTTTACTGATTTCTTTAAATTGTCAGTTCTGTTCCTCTACTCCTTGGCTAAATATTTCGAAAACTACCCCCTGTATAACACATTTCTTTATTTGATTTCTCTCGCAGGACTCAAGTCCACGACTACATGCTTGAAATAGAAGACTCAAAAGAAACTGTAAAGAACACAGATTACACTGCTTTAGACTAATGAACCCCGTAAAAACAACAGCTGAAGGGAGATGTTTCATTTGTCAGTTTTATGAATTTCCTATTCTTTTTATGTATTTGCATCTGTACTTGCCTGCTTGTAAATTGTTAAAGTAAAGCAAATTATAAGTAACACTAACTAGATGTGCAGCTTTATTCATATAATTATAAAAAATAAAAACATCAAAATATTTGAACATATTGAAACAATCCAACACCCATAAATGTATCAATGTTCCATAGGTTTCATTTTGATCCTCTTCTACAAGATGACCTGCTACAGGTTGCCGGGGAACAGTGCAACATTGCATTTGCCAAATGCACACACCTCTCGCCAAGAATAATGATATAAAACACCTTTCCTACATAGGGGCCCAAAATGGAGAAGATATTTCATCGTTTTTTTTAAGATCTAAATTAAGTTTAAGTTTAAGCCCAACCTTCCCCCTGGACAGTGATTTCAACCTGCAGGGAACAAATTACGTGACAGAGAGCTGGTGTTTGCAAACATCAAAATCATTCCTTGCTATGTATTGTTACAAGTTCTCCCAGTCTAGGCTTGGGAGAGGGTAACAGGATTAAATTAAATCAAGGGTTCCATTCAGTCCTCTGCCCCAGAAATGTGAGCCAACACTTGATGGAAAAGTAAAATGATTTATTGTTAATGATTTATTTAAACAAAACAAAAAATGGAAGTATTCAATCTTCAGGAGGAGGACAGACCAAAACAACAAACAAAAGAGGAAACTTACTATTGGAAGGAGAACTAAATGACCTACACAGGTAAAAGAAAATAAATAAACAACATATGCTTCCCTACCCTCCCAGACTAACCAAAAACAGGGATTAATATTTTACAAAAAGAAAAAGGTGACTCAATCTCCCTACTGCTTTCCATTACAAATAAAAAAAAGTTGATATATAAAATATAGATACAATACCTTTTAATACCGAAAACAAAAGTTAGAAAGAAAAGAGATAAAAGAAGAAAAGTCAGTACCTGATAGCAAACCTATAATGCTGTTTTGACACCCAAGCACACACAAAAGATGAACTGCAATACACAAGGACAATGCACCAGTTTCAGGAAGCGTCTCAACTCTCGTTTATTACAGGGTACAGGGAACTCTAGAATGGCTGCAATTTTAACATCAACAAGATTAACCATTCCCTGACCTACTTGTTTACCCAAGTATGTAACAACTCCTTTTGCAAACTCACATTTTGCAAGATTTAGAGTAAAGGAAGCAGCAGTTAGGCGTTTGAACACCTTCTCGAGTGTTTTCACATGATCTGTCAGTTATCCGAATATACTAGCCTGACGTCATCATACTCAGATTCTAGTCAGAATGTGAGTCTGATACTGCTCCATTGGGCTGTGATTAGGCTGTGGGGCGTGTTCCAACCGAACCAGAAAAGAAAATGCATCTGCACTCAATTGGACAGACCTACAACCAATCAGCAACATGACATCATGACTTTTGCGTAAACAGACACGTCACTTTCAAGTCAAGTGGCGTGTTATCTATACGCATTTTGAGATATCCGCGTGTATGCGTGTATGTCTACGCCATTAATGTTCAAGTGATTCCGCGTATATGTACACGCCATTAAATTTCCGAGCGAAACGAAGCAAAATGTAGATCTACATCTGGGGAGCGATATTTTTTTTCCCTAGGATGGCAGGGGAAGACTCATAAATGCTATTAACCCCAGTGACGGGTAGGTTTAGGGACGGGGTGGAGGTAGGTCATATATTTATATATACAGTAATAACGTTAAGTCAACTGCGTTCATAAACACGCTGAAAAGCGATTGTGCGTGTTGATAGCACGCCAAAAATGGAAATACGAATTGGCGTGTCATACACACGCAATTTTATGAGATCAGTCTGCAATCAGAGCAACCGACAACATTCCTGGCTTCCGAAAAGGAGCTGGCAACGACCGATGATTGTGTTCTCCTTGTCGTGTATGCCGAGTTGCATCGCTGTGATGCCCATTTCGGTTGCTTCTTTCACTTGGTCCTCCATGAGTGAGACCAAATGAGAAACGACAATGACCACAGGGTTTCCATTGCACCCAATCTTCTTAGCGACCATCGGAGCCAGCTGATAAATTAAACTCTTGCCGAATCCCGTAGGAAGGCTGGCAAAAACATCTTTCGGATCGACAAATACCTTGATCGCGGTTCTCTGTTCCTCTTTTAAAATGAATGCGCTGTCTACATCTTCTATAACAGACGCGATGGCTGAATCTACACATCTAAATTCTCCAGCGGCAGCCATTCTTTTTGTAAACGAATTCAACCCAAGTGCTCTTTGGTGAGGTGGATGATTACGCTACTGTTGATCATATGCCATCATCGAATAAAGCCCGCCCTGGCAATTTGATTGGTCCGAACAGCTTTGGTTCGGGCATACTTGCTTCTCAACGGATCAAGTCCAGACCGAACTTCCCATCCTCAAATGTTCTGGGTGGGGCTAAGTTCAGCTGGCATCCAGGCTACGAATATACCACAATATCATCCAGATATACCTCACAGTTAGTTACATCTGACAGTACTTGATGCATCATACGCTGGAACGTAGCGGGTGCATTTCACATCCCAAAAGCTAGAACCTGATATTGTAGGAAGCTGTCAGGCGTGACAAACGCTGAAATCTCAGAAGCACATGGGCTGAGTGGCACTTGCCAATAACCTTTTAGCAGATCTAGTTTTGTGACAAACTTTGCTAATCCAACGCTATCTACACAGTCTCTATCTAAAGAGTCAGGTTTTGTTACGTTGTTGACCTTCCGATAATCAGTGCAAAAGCGAAATGTGTTGTCAGGTTTTGGGACAATTAAACAGGGGGAGCTCTAAGGACTTTGGCTGGGCACAGTCAGCCCATACCGCAGCATATACTCAACCTCTGTCTACATGATCTCATGTTTTCTTGGATTTACTCTGCAAGGATGTTGTTTTATAGGAACAGCATCACCAACATCAATGTCATGAACACACAGTAAATGTAGTGAAGATAATAGGTAGACGCTCAGTCTAGGTACTAGTTCTGGGTTTATCACCAAGTTCACTCAGGTGTGTCGGCCAGAACACCACTTAAAGGGTTAGTTCACCCAAAAATGAAAATTAAGTCATTAATTACTCACCCCCATGCTGTACCAACCCTGTAAGGCCTTCGTTCGTCTTCGGAACACAAATGAAGATATTTATGATTAAATCTGAGAGGTTCATGACTGCTACATAGGCTCCCTAAGGGAATGATACTTGACAGCCCAGAAAGTCATTAAAGAAAATGTTTAAATATTCCATGTCACAACAGTGGCTCAACTATAAGTTTATCAAGCGACGAGAATACATTTTGTGCGAAAAAAACAAACAAAAATAACGACTTTATTCGACTATTCCTTTTCTTCCTTGTAGGCCTGAAACGAGACTTCAAGAGATTTCCACGACACATGCGCGAGAATTGCGATCTCCTTCAACTACTTCAGTTAAGTTCTCGCGCGTGCGCGTCGTGGGAAATCTCTTGAAGTCTCGTTTCAGGCCTACAAGGAAGAAAAGGAATAGTCAAATAAAGTCGTTATATTTGTTTGTTTTTTCGCACAAAAAGTATTCTCGTCACTTGATAAACTTATAGTTGAGCCACTGTTGCGACATAGAATATTTAAACATTTTCTTTAATGACTTTCTGGGCCGTCAAGTGTCATTCCCTTAGGGAGCCTATGTAGCAGTCATGCACCTCTCAGATTTAATCATAAATATCTTCATTTGTGTTCCGAAGACGAACGAAGGCCTTACGGGGTTGGTACAGCATGGGGGTGAGTAATTAATGACTTAATTTTCATTTTTGGGTGAACTAACCCTTTAATGCCAAATGTTCCAGAGTATGAAATAAAGAGCGGAGAAATAGTTCTGATTCTGTTTCTTTATTCCTCTTTCACCCTCAAACAGTGAGTTTGAGGGTGAGTGTAATTCTGAGTGTGGTTTCTATAAAGAGAGAAACAAATTACAAATGAATAAATCAAACATATGCATACACTCATTCCTCTCAAAGCACTAATATACATTACTAAACAAAAGCAAACAATAGTCAGTATATAACTATACAGTACATCTCTTAAACTAATACTGTAAGCATAATGTAAAGATTCAAACACTTATTATAAAGGATCCTCAGATTTTCTATTATAAGTTAAATTCCCACTAACATAGACAGCACTTACTGTCATCTACGATACACTTTATAGCTTTCAACTAACTAAACAGCGGGATGCTTTTATTGTGAAAACCCCGGACCGGATGCTATCCACCTCCGGGGGGCGCTACTGTAAAAAATAAAGTGGGTGCAACTTCCGGTCAGGCGGCGGAAGTAGCATACCAATGGTATTTTGTGTGCTATTTAGCGAAGAGGCTAGGTGTTTTTCAGATAATATTTTACTATTTAAAATAAGTCGCAAACCTTTATGAGAGATGTCGTTACGGAGCTCAGGGACAACATGTGCTGTTCGCGGTTGTACATAGGCCTATAACCGGACTAAACTAATTCAGTGGCAAATTGTATTATCCAACAATCTTGGACTAAAGATTTTAAGTGAAGGCTACTGTGAAGCAACATATTCAGAACATGAATGGCACACAGTAAACATTTCATAGTATATCTAATATAATATAGGCTATATATATATATTTCTCAGGTCTGTAAGGCAAGTAGACGCTGAGTTTCGGTTCATTTATGAGACGAGCTGCAGTTCAGGCGCCAGCGCCTCCGTGTCTTGATTATTGTCTGCTATATTTACCGCTACTTATTTATTAAATCCAGGTAAATTGTTGATGAAACATTGATTGAAATTAAGATACAATTAATACAAAACGAAATTAACTTTAAATAAAGGCTCAGTGCTTTCAAAAAGTTAAAGTTTTTTTTTTGTGTCACCCTCGTGTATTTCCCTCATATTAAATACAAAATGCATGTGCTATATATTTCTAATGTCTGGACTCCTTTATTGATATGATATGATATGATATGATATATGTATATAAACCGAGGTTTCAATAGCCTAAATGCATTTTCGGAGAATTTATATTTTGACTGCAAATGTCACGTCCATAATGCTGGAATCGCCCAATTTTAAATAATTTATCCTCAACTAGTTTTGTGGTGTAGGTCTACAAATTTTATAATGTTAACTTCAAATAATACAAATAGTAAAGATATGGTAGCTATATTGGATCTGGACGGGAAGGATATCTCTGGGAGTGGGAAGGGCGTATCGTGATTCTGCCTTCCCTGACCGCGACACAGGTCCGTGGATCTGAGTATCGCGATTTCGGTTTTATTTAACATGATTCTTTTTTATTACTATTTAGGAACAAACAAGGGTCTCTGTTTAAAAAACGCAGACTCGCACCGGCAGTCCAGAGCACCGCAGCGCATATCTTCAAGTTTAGCCATAACCGAATGTCCAGTTTAACTGCCACAAGTTGATCTTGTAATAAAGAAGTCATCGTGGAAAAACACGCTGTATTTTTGTATTTTCATAGCATTTGTAATTGATAAAAAGTTAAACAAATTAAATAATACATTTTAGTATAAATATTAATGATTAATCGATAGTCGAATGAATGAATGAGTGTCACGTTTCGCTTGTTTACTTCGAACCGGAAGACGCACCCACTTTTGACGCAAGGCCTCATGGGACGTAGGAAACTTGTGGATAACGTTATTCCATTCGAGCTAGCAAAGCCTCGTTCGAGAAACCTCGATAGCGATCCAAATAACAATATTTACTAGGGCTGTGGAAAAATATCGATACAGCTAACTATCGCGATATTTTTTTCACGATAGTGTATCGATATTTCAACAAAAAAAAATATCCAAGTGTGTCTAAAAGACCGCACGCATACTAATGCTCAGACACTTGGTCTCTCTCGCGCGCAGATATCGGTCTCCGTGATGCGTCCTGTTGTCTCTCATGCTACGGCCAATGTAAGTTAGCGGGAGTGAGAAAATGGCGGAAAATTTAAAAACGCCTGCAGCTTTCAGAGCGAGTGAGCAAAAGAGAAAGAGAGAGTGAGTGTGTGTTTGTGCGAGCACGAGTGAGTGAGCGCGTGTGTGTAAGTGTCCGATCGCGAGTAAGGAAGTGAGAGAGTGTGTGCGCGCGATCGTGAGTGAGCAAGAGAGTGTGTGTGCGCGCGATCGTGAATGAGCAAGAGAGTGTGTGTGTGAGCGAGTGAGTGAGCAAGTGTGTGTGCGATCGCGTGAGCACAGTGTGTGTGTGTACGTGTGTGTACTTGTACGCGCGCGATCGTGTGTGTGCGCACTCGAGAGAGTGAGCCAGTGTGCGTCACGAAGCTACAAATTTCATTTTTTTGCTAACATTCTTAAACAGTTGCAACGAAGTTAAGACCCATTGTCATTTAGCAGCATAGTAAATCTTTACTGTTTGTCAAATGTGCATGCCATTTTAATCATACAACCCTATAATCCAGAACTTAACAAGAATCAACAATGAAATGTTATTTAATGTTTACCTTGTGGACGTTTTGGTATGGTGTGGCTGGGTGACATGTCGCCTGTGTTCTCCGCCATCTTGACATTTATTATTATTTTATTTTATATAATTGTTTTCTCTCCTGACACCACCAGATGGCAGTGTAAGTGTCCGCGTTTGTGGAAAAACATGTTCCAGTTACACAGAATTAAGTATTATGCTCAACACTAGCAAAAATGTGATGGACACCAGGTCGTAGGAGGTTAAAAAAAAACTTGCTGCAATATATCGCAATATGTATCGTATTGTATTGTATCGTGATATATCGTATCGTGGCCCATGTATCGTGATTAGGCATGTGCCGGTATCAAATTTTCGTGCTGCGATTAATTGAATGAGCTTTTATCACGGTATACGGTATTATCACGATATTTTAATTGCTCAAGAGAAACAGATGGATTGCCGGTATCAAAAACAACTTGCATCACAATGTGTAATTGTGATTTTCAAAACATGGTAACTAAACAGAATTTTATTAAGTTTAGTGACAACGTGTTACAATGTTTACATGGTACAATGACTGGTAGGTTACTGTTTGTATTCAAATAAATTCTTGTATTTGATTTTAATCTTAATTCAATGTTGACTCATTTGGATAAATATTAGGTAGGCTACAGTCTGCATGTTAATTTTTCTCAAGAAAAAAATATATCTCACATAATGCTGTAAACAGAGAGAAATTAAATATAATGCGGTTTTCATTATAATAACAATTATGTAATGACAAGTAAACATATAATTAATATATAATAAAGTGCACATATTTAGCAAAATGACAATTTTTTCTAGTCAACTAAAGTGCTGGTCATTAAATGGCTTTCCTGAGGTAAATGTAACGTTCTGTGACATAACTGTTCTCCTGCAGTTTTATTGACCTCTTTCCGTGAAAAACACTGATTGATCGACATTTTGTATGAGGCATAAACCTTAAGGTAAGTTGTACTGTATCTTTAAATAAAAAGTAACAGATGATCGGTTTACTTGAACTGAGGCGCAGCGATCTGTCACAATGGACAGAACCTTTTTTTTCATATCAAAAGTAACCTGCTCTGTCTAGTCTGTCGGTGTCAGTGTCCTCTTTGCTCCGCGATTTTTCTCTGCGTGAGAGCGTGTGAAAAGTGTCAATTCCGTAAAGCGGCTTTCAGACAGAACGCGATTTGCTATTTTGCAAATAAAAAGTTGAACTATTTTTAACTTTGACTCCGGCGTGCTTTGGTCGACGCAGCAAACGTCCCCGCGAGTATTCTGCGTCCTGTCTGAAAGGCGCTTGAGTCTCAAGTTGAATGCGTGAGAGTTGGCAGCCCTGCGGGGGGTAAATCCTCGGCAGCGTTCCTCCTTCCGCCATGCTTCTACTCCATGTGAGGATTGTTTACATTAGACTAGAGTGGCGCATGCACACAGTGCTTATACATGTGGGGATTGTTTACATCAGAGTGCGCACGTGTTTTGCGGAGCATATACGCAGTGTTTAAGCGGTTGATAGAAAATTAGCTAAAGCGTGTTCTAAAAGTCTAAATTCAAATCTATTATTTTTCACGGTATTTTGAAGTGGCCGCGATAACAATATCGTGCATATTCATTACCGCGATTTATCGCATTACCGAATACCGGCACATGTCTAATCGTGATACGTATCGTATCGGTATGCCCTTGCCAATACCCAGCCCTAATATTTACCACAACTTACTTATTTTAATCAACCACAAAGTACTGATCAATCCTAACAACAAATATGAAAGTATAAACACATCTAAACACGATATTAACAAATCGTTAACTCGACGTAGGCCTACTAAATCAGATGAGTCGAAGCTCGAGCATGAAATGTACAAACGCGGATTTAATTAGCACCACGGTCGCACGGCGACTCAAACTCCTAACTCTTACCCACATCAAATAACAGAAATAACTAGTTTAACAAATAATACAACATCACAGATGTACTTACTCTTCTCATTTACGCACATTCTGAAGAAAGGTGCAGCTCACATCTACAATCCGACCGACTGACTGACTATCTCTACTGCATACTAACTGTGTGACGTCAGATATTATACAAACCAGCGCGCGCTTAGGCTACCGTTACAAGCACTGAATAAACGGAACTACACTGTTAAAAACAATGAGTAAATTTTACTTAATTTTTTTGAGGCAAGTTTTTGCACTGATATTTTTTGAGTAAATTTCACACATAGAATTAAGTAAACTATACTTAACTAAGTTAAGTGAAAGTAATATAAGAAATTAAGTAGGCTAATTTTTATTCAGATAATTTAAGGTTAATATCTATTTAATTGAAATTTTCTTTGTACAACATTTCACTCAAACAATATAACATTGAATTAAACCACACTTTATTTACTCAGAAATGTTTAAGTAATCAATACATAGTTTCTACCTGATAGCAATGCTTTGACACCCAAGCACACATGTATGCACAAAAGATGAACTGCAACAATGCACAAGTTTCACACGGGGCTGTTTACACCTGACACTTCATGCGTTTTCAGATCGGATAGCTATATGATTTATCAAAACGATTCCATTTACACCTGGTCACATAAATGTGTTTTTGCTAAACGGATAAATCCGATCTTCAATTCCCGCTGCAGATTTAATGGAGTGCAAGCACATCACCGAAAGCAACAGATATTGCTGCATTTTATTGATCATCAGCTAATTTCAACAAAGACAGCAATAAGAGAGAGCGTAAACAGAACTGGTAAGATCATTTCGTTTCTTTACTTTTAATGAAGATGATTGTGTGGTAAGCGTCTACGACTTACTTTTACTTTGATTTACGATCATTTTCGGCGCGTTGGCTTGATGAACAGACGCTCAGCTGTTCATCTGAAGTGATGCGTGTTGCAGTAGCGTCTCGTCATATCTGACTATAACATGACATATAGCCTATAACACGCTCTCACACGTTTAGCATTTTTGGGAGGAGTAACATTTACATATGTGGTTTCAACAACCATGCATTTACACTTGTCCAGTTTCGTCTGGAATGCGGCCCAGCCCAGACCACCTCCTGGTTTGAGCGATCGGATTCAAATCCGTCTCGAATGCGTTTTGGAGGGCATTTACACCCGGGCCCGTATCCCTAAAGATTCTGAGAATCCTCTCAGAGAGCTCCTAACTTAACCTAAAAATTCCTTGCCAAGAGTTTTAGCTTAGAAGTGATTCCAGGCAGAACATTTTCAGTGAACTCTGAGCAAGGAATGGATGGAGCAACTCTGAGCAAGGAATGCAAATGCCACCCTAAAAGAAGGCCATGCCACCCCTGCTGCCACCCCAGTTGGCAGCAACGAATTAAAAGTTATGGCCAATTTGACAATTTACGAGCGCGAATCTCCAATGTCCGACTGCAGTGAATTCGCTCCGTGCACAAATGGCAACCGTTGACGTTCGAACTTGAGTGTGTGGGCCAATACTTCCGGTAAAAACTTCCGGTGATCTGACAGCGAGAGCAAGAGACAACAGCGACCGAGTTCCATTACCAGAGAGATAAGTTTTCAACCCGACCAAATTTTTAAATGTATATAATTTTCAGTTTATTTCACCAGTGCGTTTCTATGCTTTCTATTACTGTTTTTATTTTGTGCAAGTAAGATGAGTAAAGAGCATCTGTTTCATAAATCATTATCTGTCTGGTGTTTATAAGCAGCACATACAGTATTTTACTATGTGTAAATATACAAAAACTTAGCTATATTAAATTGTTTGTGGTACCTACAGTTAAAAATATAAATGTAAAATATGTGATAATAATATTTGTAGCAGCCCTTCAACTTGGAATAAACAGGCTTGGGAGTGTTTCCATACGGGTGTACTTTTATTCAGACGAGTGTGCATAGCGTCAACACCGTGAAAACTTAAAAGGAAAATAACAAAGGCAGTTTAGCTAGATGCAAAATGATCCTTTGACAAATGCACACATGCTAGAAAGCTAGCATCAGATTGATAATAGCATAGCAGGCAACAGCCATCACAAAATGAATCTCATTTCCATTTACATAAACATATGAAATGAATTAATATGAAAAGGTACATTACAATGAACCACATACCTCGCTCCGCATATCAAAGGGTGCTAAAAGTAGTGATCCAGAGGGGTTTCTGCCACCATTAACTTAGATTACACTCCCACCACTCATGTTATGAAGAGTAAAGACAAGGATCAACCTGGCTGAACGGCTCATACTTGAGTACTAAGTCTGTATCAGTGTTTCTAGATATGTGCAGGAGAGTACTACTTAACTCTGAGAGTAACCTATGTCATAAGGGGATAAAGGTGTAGACAGTAAGACTGATCAATCACTCTCGAGGAGGAGAACTAGTTTCTGAATGGGCCTTTCTATAATCAAAGGTTTGGTAGGGCGATCTTGTTTCACTGACGTCCTTTCTCCTACTAACACCTTGACACGACGCACTAGTCCATCACTCTCCTTTGTGGCTTCAACCACTCGTCCCAGGTGCCACTGATTTCTAGGCGTATCTTCCTTTATAATGACTAAGTCATCTACCTTAAGGTTGCGTCGAGTCGTATGCCACTTTTGGCGTGTGGAGATGTTCATGAGATATTCTCTTTTCCACCGGCTCCAGAACTGTTCGACGAGGTACTGGACTCTTCGCCACCTTTTAGCTGCATAGACATCCTCCTTCTCAAATTTGCCAGGCGGTGGAAGGGCAATCTTGGACTTCATCAGTATGAGATGGTTTGGAGTTAATGGCTCGAGCGAGGTAGGATCATTTACCCCGTTTACGGTTAATGGACGGCTGTTCACAATGGCCATTGCTTCATAAAACAGAGTTCGAAGGGAAGAGTCGTCGAGTCTGCCTGAGTATTGACAGAGTGTGACATTTAGGACATTACGGACAGTCCGAATCTGGCGCTCCCAGACGCCGCCAGCGTGACTTGCTGAGGGAGCATTGAAGATGAACTCACATTGCCTTTCTGCGAGGAAGCTCTCGATAGTTTTGGAGTCACATTGCTTCAGTGCTTCTTTGAATTCATTTTTAGCTCCCACAAAATTAGTTCCATGATCGCAATGGAGTTGACGAACGGCTCCTCTGAGACTGATGAAGCATCTTAAGGCATTGATAAATGCATCTGTGGATAAGTCCTCAAGCATCTCAATGTGAACAGATCGAGAGGCAAGGTAAGTGAAGATTAAGCCATAGCGCTTTTGCTCCTTGCGGGCTTTCTTAGTGATGAATGGGCCGAAGCAATCGATGCCACAGTATGTGAAGGGAGCAGAGACATCTACCCGCTCCTTAGGAAGCTCTGCCATGCGTTGTTCTTCTACAGGCCGTCTGAGTCTCCTGCATTTCACACATCTGTGTATCAGCTTAGCAACTGACTTACTTCCACCGATGACCCAAAACCCATTGGCTTGAAGTTCTGTTAGAGTTTGATTCCGTCCTTGGTGACAGATCCTCTCGTGGCAGTGAGTCAAGATCAGCTTGGTAACATGTCCTCCTTTGGGTAGAATCAAAGGGTGTTTGACTTCAAGGCTTAAGGATGACTGACCTAGTCTCCCACCGACACGAAGTGCTCCGCCTTCTAAGACGGGATCCAAGCGAAACAGAGGGCTGGAATTTTGAAGACCCTTTCCCTTTTGAAGTATCTTCATCTCTTGGGAGAATGCTTCTTCTTGTACAAGCCTCATTACTGATTCGGCAGCTCTCTCGCGCTCTTCCACACTCACAGGTTCGCCAGGACTGGTGTGCTTTGAATTCAGCCTCTTGATTCTTGCAATGACATTCAGGAGTTTTGACCAGGAGGAGAATCGATTTAGACGGCTAAGAAAGTCAGACTTGGAAGGTTCTACTTTAGTTGTAAACGCCTGCATTGACCTGACCTCAGGATCACCAACAAGCAACTCAGGAGTGAGCTGAGACTCTGGATGTATTTCTTGTTCCCACAGGAATTTGGGTCCTGGTAGCCAGTTTGTTGTGGAGAGGTCTACTGCATTGAGACCCCTTGACGCATGGTCAGCAGGGTTTTCTGTTGTGTCTATGCAATGCCACTGGCTGGGGCTGGTGTGTTCTCTGATCATTTGCACACGATTGGCAACGAAGACATGGAACCTTCTGGCTTCATTGTTAATATAAGCCAGGACAACTTGCGAGTCAGTCCAGAAAAATTCTGCATTGATCGGCATTTCAAGCTCGTTTCTCAGCATGACACTTGATCTTGCAGCGACCACTGCTGCTGAAAGTTCCAATCTTGGAATGCTTGTGAGTTTTGTAGGCGCAACTCTAGCTTTTGCCATCACAAGGCTGCAGTGAACTTCACCAACTTCATTCTTGCTCCTCAGATAGGAACACGAGCCATATCCTATATTGCTGGCATCCGAGAAGTGGTGTAGTTCCCTCATGACAGTTTTGCAGAAACCTCGCGGTTGGTAGCATCTTGGTATTGAGACTTCATTAAGCCTTTGTAGGTCGCTCTTCAATCTCTCCCACCGTGGACTTAAGTCTTCGGGAAGTGGGTCATCCCACCCAATGCCTCGACGGCACAGCTCCTGGAGGATGCACTTTCCGGTTAAGATAAATGGAGCCACAAATCCGACTGGATCGTACAAAGAAGCAATGACAGATAAGATGCCGCGACGTGTGGGGGGCCTGGTCTGTGGATTTACATTGAAGCTGAAGGTGTCATGTTCAAGGGACCACTGGATACCAAGAGCACGTTCCGCTGGAGCTGCATTTAGGTCCAGATCGAGGGGTTCAGATGTGACTGCTCTCTCAGTTGGGTCCACAGAGTCCAGAACTGACCTTTCGTTTGAATTGAACTTATGTAGACGCAAACCTCCTCTCTTGCACAGCTCTCTTGCTTCAGTGATCAACTTCTTTGCTTCTTCTACGGAGGGGACGCTGATAAGCCCATCATCGACGTAGAAGTTCTTTTCAATGAAGGCTGATGCTGATGGATACTCTTCCCTGTGTTGGCTTGCCAGGTACTTCAGACCAAAGTTGGCACATCCAGGTGACGAAGCGGCGCCAAATAGGTGCACAGCCATTTGATACTCTTGAGGCTCTGCTTCGAGGTCTCCATCCTCCCACCAGAGAAACCGTAAGTAGTTCCGTAGTTCGGGAGAAACGTAAAACTGATGGAACATTTTCTCTATGTCGCATATGATGGCTACAGCCTCTTTCCTGAAACGACAGAGCACTCCAAGGAGAGAGTTGATCAGGTCAGGACCTGTCAGCAGTGTATCATTTAGTGAGACACCACGGAACTTCGCTGAACAATCAAAGACGACCCTTAGCTTCTCTGGCTTCTTGGGGTGGAACACCCCATGGTGTGGTATGTACCACGTAGTCTGCTGTCCTGTTGCAGGAGAGGCTGGCTCTGCGTCACCTTTCTTTATCATATCTTTCATGAAGGCCTTGTACTGTTCTTTATATCGCTCGTTATTTTTCAATCTTTTCTTTAGATGCTGCAGTCGAACTGTTGCAAGCTTCTTATTGTCTGGTAGCAGAGGAGGCTCTGTGCTCTTGAAAGGGAGGGGCATTTCATAGTGTCCATCTTTCCTTTGAGTTATGTTGTTACTCAGGAGCTGAATGAAGCGAACGTCGTCTTGTGACACATACTTGTCTTTATCTGCATGCTTCCCTTCATTGAAGTCTGATTCCAAGACCTTCAGCAGGTCAGTGGTTGATGGCGCTGGTATTTCCTTCACTGTCACTCGATGGACGAACCTCTGGTTTCCCTGGCGATCCAGATGTGGCTTGGATGAGCCTATGATGCTCCAGCCGAGTTCCGTTCTCTGAGCAAATGGATCGTTTTCGCCTCCTATGACGACTTCCTGGGGGGCTAACGCCAAAGGGTAATCACTTCCAATTAACAGTCCTACCTCACAGTCTTTCAACACCGGAAGTTTGTTTGCTAAATGCTTTAGATGAGGCCACAGCAGCGCTGTTTCGGAAGTTGGGATGTAGTCCTCGAACTTGTAGACCGTACACACTTTTACTTGCGATGGGTGTGTCAACAGCTGTCATGGTGCTCAGTTTGAGCTGTACTGGTTTAGTCTCCACGTTCAGTTCTTCTAGTAGGTCTTCCAAGACGAATGTCGAATCACTCTGCGTATCCAGAAGAGCATACGTTATAACTTCTTTCTGTGGTTCATTTGCAGATGACATGAACACAGGGACGATGCTTGATGTGGCAAAGATGTGCTGCGTCACTGCATGGGACGTCACCTTGATCTCCTCCTGACTAGTGCCTTTATCTGTGGAAGTGTACTGTTTCTCCTTTGCTTCCACAGATCGGTTCTCTCTCTCTTCATGTAGACAGGTGGGGTGACGTCTGCTGCATATGCCACAAGAGTGTCGCGTTTTGCAATCCTTACTGTTATGTCCCTTTTTCAAACATCCGTAACACAAATTGTTTTCCCGTATGAAAGTCTTCTTATCTTCCAGAGATTTTGCCGCAAAGGTAGGGCACTAGGGCTGTCACTTTTTATTCGATATTCGAATATGCATTCGAACATGATGTAAAATATCCGTAATCGAACTATAAATAAACTAACCGGTTTTTAAAGTGCCATGTTTAGCGCATTTTTTACAGTCTATGATTAGACTGTTTGTTTTTCATTTTATTGTTTGCCATCTCATCCAGTAGCGGGCACTCTAAACGTATTGTAGCGTAAACTCATGACCAAATCAAGCGAATAATAGCCAATAGCCACCCTGTTTTGAAAATGGAAGATAACACACAGAACGGCCACCCTGAGCGGACAATTTCTACCCCAACTCATCTAAAAAGTAGTGTCTGGAAATGGACAATCCGATTGATGAATCCGAACATGAACATGTTTACATGAACGATACATAAAGTAATGTGCGCGTTATATGTCACAAGATTCAAATCCGAATTGATTTTTTGACATGCGCACACTGCACGAATATGCCGCTGTTCGCGCATAACTATTCTCCTCTATTGGTTCTTTATTTGTTTTAAACAGCAGACTTGATATTTATCCGTCTCTGGTCATGATTTGGAGACGATGAGCATGATTTGCCGTGCTGCTTGCCTGCTTATATTGATCACGCAGTAAAACCCTGCGCCCAAAACCAGTCGTCCGTGGATGATCATCTGAAACAAGCGCTGGTGGGACGTTGTCCAGCTTCACTTCACAGACGCTGAGTGAAATAAGAATTTTTTAATAACAGAACACTCATTTATGACACTCTATTCAACAGGAAGAACAGCTCGCTCCGTGCGTAATACGTCATTGCACATGCGCAGTCCTTTTAGTTTCGTAGATATTCGAATATATTCGAATACATTGCTTGATATTTGATATCCGTTCGAATTTGATTTTTCTCAAAAGTGACAGCCCTATAGGGCACTTTACGACGCCGTGCATCTCATCTTTGCAGATAGGACAAGGTGGCCTTGACTTGGTGCTGAACACTTTCTCAACCTTTTCCGTGGGATAGCTCCCTTTAATGTTTGTGTGAAGTGCTCTAGCTTTCTTGGGCTGCCTGTCATCTGTGGCCTTGATCAGAAGTGGAGAGGCGACAGGGTTACAGGCTATCCGAGCCTCCTTCTGGATGAACCTTGTGAAACAGGAAAAGCTCGGGTAATCACCGGATTCATCCAGCCTTTCCGTGACGACTCTGCTCCAGCTTCGTGTGGTCTGGTAATTTCTTTAGCAATTTGTGGTTCTCTTCACAGTCGTCCAAGATGGACAATCCTTTCACATGAGGCATCGCTTCAACGCATCCTTGCAGGAAGTCAGCAAACTCTCGAAGTGCAGCAGGATCACTGGGACCAACCTTGGGCCATTTCATGAGCTTGTCTCTAAAGGCCTTCTGCACAATGAAGTGGTTTCCGTACCTTTCTTCCAGGACCCTTAAGGCCCCCTGATATGCTTCTTCTGAGTTTCTAAAGAAGAATCCCTCTACAGCCTTACGTGCTTCTCCACTCAGATAGTTTTTTAAATAGAAATTTTTTTCATGAGCTGGGAGAGGCTGGTGGTCTATGAGGGCCATGAAGGACATCTTCCAGTCTACATACTTTAGGGCTTCGCCAGAGAACTTTGGTGGCTCAGGAGCAGGCAGGCGATTCATACTGAGTGAGTTAATGAGTGCTCGGGTAAGGTCATCTTTCTCAGGAGATGCTAGCACATTAGCGTGTGCCTGAGGAGGCTGGTATGCGATGGCCTTTGGATTAAGCTGGCTTTTGAATCCAACTGTGAGATCTGTCTCTTTTGGCCAGTCTCTGGAGTCATGTTCAAGGCTCTCGTATGCGTTTACTCTAGCCTCTGCTATTCTTACTTCTGACTCTGCTTGAATTTGCTGTAGTCTCTTTTTCTCCTGACGCATGTTTGTCTCTATTCTTTTAAGAGCTACTTGCTTTTCTTCTTCCAACCTTTTAAGAACCAGCTGCTTCTCTTCTTCTAACTTGCTAAGAACTTCTTCTTGAGCTTGTATTTGGTATACTGCTTTAACCTTCTCTTGTTGAGCTGCGAGTTCTGCTCCTGCATCTACATGTTTGCTTGAGCCCTGTGAGTGGATTGAATTTTCTGTGGGAGAGAGTACAGTATCTGTTTTTGTGTGTCCGAAGACGGATCCATACTCATCCTTCTTAAGTGCCATCCTCACTCGTAGTTTCTCAAGTTCTGGATTGAAGACCTCATCTACAGTTTGTATCCGCATATCTATTATTCCGCTGATCTCTACAGTGAGTGCTATACAAGCATCCATTTTCGGTACAATGTCCGGGGTGGCATTGTGGTTGCGTTGAATGGGCTCATAACATTCACTTACTGCACTGTGTCGAATGTGGATTTCTTCTCTCATTTTATTTAGTTCATCTTGAGAACAGAATGATTTTAGTGTGGTCCTAACCTTTCCTGCCACCTCTTTCCAGGAGCCATAAGCTCTCATGAATTCTTTCTTGTGTTTAATGGCTTCCTGTTTGTGCATCTCTAATCCCTTTTCTGTAAATGTTCTCTCACGTGAACTAGACCTGACTGGCTGTGGGTTATCTATTTTCATGGGTGCTAGCTACTTCTTCATTAATTGACATCTTGTTGAAGTTGTGATGCTGTTTGGTTATATTGAACTACTGAACTATAGTTTAATTACTGAAATATAGCTTAATAACTCAACTAATACTTAATATCAAACATGCACTGGACGATTATCATCAACAAAATATGAAGGCTAACACACGAACAGCTTCGCAATGAATGCTATTATACAGATTTACCCATGAATGAATTAAACTTTTAACAGGTTCAGTTAGTTCAATAGTTCTCTCTTTTTTTTCTTTTTAATTAAATTACCCTTCTGTATCTTTAAATTCACCTTTCACATGTATGGTTAAATCAAGCATCAAACATTTACAGTATATGGTCTATAAAGGTGACTTCAGTCCATTAAATAAACATCACTGTTTGCAGTCAAAGAATCCCTGTGATTTATGCAGCAATCAGCAAACGAAATAGACCGATCTTGCCTGGGTACCGGTTGACGTGACGGGTGGCAGTCTTTCTAACGTCGAGTTGAGTTTCACTCCACATCAAGCGTCGAGTTTTCACTGTAGCAGCCCTTCAACTTGGAATAAACAGGCTTGGGAGTGTTTCCATACGGGTGTACTTTTATTCAGACGAGTGTGCATAGCGTCAACACCGTGAAAACTTAAAAGGAAAATAACAAAGGCAGTTTAGCTAGATGCAAAATGATCCTTTGACAAATGCACAAATGCTAGAAAGCTAGCATCAGATAGATAATAGCATAGCAGGCAACAGCCATCACAAAATGAATCTCATTTCCATTTACATAAACATATGAAATGAATTAATATGAAAAGGTAACGTTACATTACAATGAACCACATACCTCGCTCCGCATATCAAAGGGTGCTAAAAGTAGTGATCCAGAGGGGTTTCTGACACCATTAACTTAACTTGGACAAACTTCGTGAATTACCTTTACTGCCAAACAAATAAGTACAGATGAATAACACTTAACATTTTAGTTTAAGGTTACAGTCATATTTTCCGACCTCAGACATGCATTGTCTCATATCGTGCCTTCCCGCGTTTACCCCCTTGAATGAGCGCGTGAGCGGATGAACACAGAGAAAAAATAGTCCCCCCTGCAGATAGCATGTCAAAATAAAAGTCACATAAAATAAAAATATAAAAAACTGGATAATCATAATAAAACACTGCTAGTGGTCAACTACAATATTGATCGAGCAATTGATGTAAGTGAATTAAGAAAATTAAGAAAATAGTATTTATGGAGATAAATTGTAGCCTATTACAAAGCAAACGTGTGAATGTTCACGGGGTATTTTATTTAACAACTCTAATCGTAGTTGTAACTCTATAATTACAGTAGGCATAATTGTGATTGCGAATGCAGCATGAGTCCAATACATTCTTCTGTTCGTGAACAGTTGTATTTCATTCATTAATCTGACTATGCATCCGTGCATTTAATTGGCATTGGCTCGTGTGATACTGTAGTAATATGGATCTTAGTAGTATTTTAAGTGATATAATTGATTCTATAAACAACTATAAGAGATAATTTTCGGCTTTCTCCGGCTCCCTGCACCGGGTGTAATGCGAAACCGGAAGTGTCTATCCGCACACTCGCCTGTGTCTTACCTTAATGCCTTTCATGTGATAATGCCCCTTACTTCTATCATACTTCTATCTCCTCTTAAGTGAGATCACATTGTATATGGCCACTTATAAAAAAAATTAATCAGATCCAAAAGCACGCACATCCACAGCAAAACACTCAATTTGGGTGCTCAACAGAAAAAAAATATATAAAAAAAGGGGAAAAAACGTCGGCACACCTTGGCTCCAAAATTGTGAAAAATTGGAATGGACTCACACACAGGTGGTAACGTTTCAAGCACTCGTCAGACAACTAAAAGTTAAACACACCCCGAATATAAATATAATATATAAATAAATATAAATATTAGAATATAAAATATGTGAAAACTTAAGCTCATTACACCCTGTTCAAATAATGATTTGTGTCGCTCATATTAATATCCTAGCTGGCATATTTTGTACTTTCACTCCCATGTGGACCCCATTGAGAACAAGATGGCCTATCTCAAGGGGCTGTCCTTAATGAAGTAGAAATTGCAACGTTACAACTCAGTGTGGTCTTAACGAGGATAACACGGCTCAGCTTTTATCAATGTCTGTGATTGCTGGCTGGTCTATTTATGAAGGCTTGTTAACAAACATCCTACAAACACAGAAAATGGAGAAAAAAAGGAATCCTAACCCATTTTGTGCAGCTGCTTAGGGGAACTCCTAAGCCACTAAAAGTCCTCTTTCCTGCTCTTAGCAGATCTCGCATTAGGAGGCCTTTTAAGCTCTAGAAATCTTGAGGAATAGCTTTTATATTAATTGGGATTTTCGTGTCACTTTTAGGGGAAATTCTAAGAAAACGTCATGACCGAGAATTTTCTTAGAATTTGGCCGCTAGGAGCCACTTTTTGCACAAAAATTCTTTAGGGATACGGGCCCAGGTCTTTTCACGATCGGATAGCTATCCGATCACAGAAAACGCATGAAGTGGCCAGGTGTAAACAGCCCCAATATATTACCACTGACACTCTCTCATACCATTATTTTATTACTTAATTAATTTATTAACCACTATCTGTCCAAAAATAAATATAGGGTATACAGGAAATTTACTTAAACAAGGCTACAATGATAAATGAGACAATAGACCTACAAACGTGTTCAATTATATTGTACATACAATTTTTATGTTAAAGTTTATATATATAAAGATTATTAAAAAATTATTCACATTAGCCAAATTATTCACGGTTGCTCCGCTGCGGTTTGCGTGAATGTGAAAGCAGCACGGACACGGGTGTGCACTTGTTCAGGAAGTAAAGTGACCTGCGCATGCGTTTTAGCGTATTGTGATGTATTCCGTTAAATAAAACACTTGTAAGTGATGATAGTGTTGATGATTTACCTTGGATACAAGCCGGAGTGAGCCTGCAGTGTATTCGTGCATTGCGCGTGAAATCAGGGCACCCAATTTGGAAATCCTCTGTCTCCTCAAAAGAGTCCGTTTGCAAGCAGCAGAGGGCCACCTTATGTGACACACGCACAGTAAGCCTGTAGCCTATACATACAGTCGGTTGCGCGTCATAGTGGGGGGGCGTGGTCGGCGTGGGGGAAAACACTGCGAACATCATGTGTATTTCAATGAGAAAATGTCTTATTGCGAAGCATTGACGCCGGCCGACCGGCAACGATATATTGATAAATTAACTGCAATAGGGTACGATTGCCCATATTTAATTAAAAACTGGGCCAATGACCCGACCAAATGGCCGGAGGTGTCGTTTCCAGACATATTTTGCTATCTCGTTGAATCTCCAGGTAAGACATCGCGGTAGCTACCGGTAACATTAGCCTATAAGTTATAGGCTATAACTCAATCATATGTTGCATACTATAACTCCATAAAACCTTGTCACTTACCAATTGTACATACGCTTCACTCAAAACTATTAATGCTTTTGTAAAACGGTGTCAGTAGTACGAAGTTGCCGAGGGACTGTTCTGACAGGTTCACGGCTGGCGTCATTACGTAGCGAGTGGCCTATCAAGCCAATCTTCAGCTGATAACGCCAATGTGAATGAGACATCCCTTATGAAAAACAACCATTTATGTCTAAATCATATCAAGTGTTTCTTAGCAGACGCGTTTTCATGCGACTAGTTTAGTTTCTTTAGTTTCGACAGTAGTTTTGCTTAAGGTAGAATGAAAGGGTAATTATATATGCATGCCATTTTCTGAAACAACCTTACACAGTTTTGATAACGTTAATAATGAACACAATGTTAACGTAGCCTACCTGTAGCCTAAGTTAACTTTAGCTGGAAATAACATTATTCAAGAACCGCTATAATGCCAAAACAATCTGTTACCTTAAATTATATGTTTATCTCTGTAAAGCTGCTTTGAAACAATCCATTGTTAAAAGCGCTATATAAATGAATATGACTTGACTTGACTTGACCTGTGATGAAATGCCGACTGCATACATACACATGCTTAGTCTTGGGATTCCACAACTTCCCTTGATTATCCTCTCGCCTAATTGCTTGTAACCATTTTGTCCTCCTTTCCGGTTCTGTGCGTTTATTGGGGATGATGTAGAACTTCAATTTATCATTTGTTTTAATATTGGCAGTACAGAAAACGACACAACAACTCTTCGGCATGATTTTCGCGTGTATTTTCAATGAGCGCCAAGGCAATGTTTTCCCCCACGGGGTGAATCGACACCACGTGACGGGGCGTTCCCGGGGGCGTTCCCAGACCAACCGACTGTATGTATTGTTCACCAGGGGCGGCCTTACCTATGTTTCACCCGTTTCAATTGAAACAGGCCCCGCCCTCCAAGGGGGGCCCCAACAGACCAGCAAAATCCCATTCATTTTCTCCGTAGGATATTGATTTTCAGCCATGAGCTACGAGGTAAAGCCACAAGCTACGAAATCAACCTTGTTATTTGCAAAACACTGACGTCTCTGATTGGTAGAACTTGCAGTTACCATGGCGAAGTTTAACACCCCCGCGAACGGCTTAAGCGATCTGAAGTATAATATAATTTATGTATTTATACCGTTGCCTTTTTTGCTGTTAGGTTAAAATGTTATTTGAGCAGATAAAGAATTTTAAGAGGAAATGAAACGTAATATGCCAGTGGTGCTGAAAAACGAAAGATAGCGGACAACAAAAGAAAAGCTTTATTCAGCCTACCAAAAGTGAAGTTACTCTGCGTGAAAGGGCGAGGCTTATTCCAACGTAAAATGCTTTATAATTGTATATAGTTTTTATCAAATAAGGTTGGATTATTTCTATGTTGAGCTGCCTGTTCATGAAGCTGAAAGTGCACGTAATAAAATAATATACCATTGATGCAAACCAACAGGAATCCTTGCTTTTTCTGCTCTTTTATGTTTATGTTTTATGTGGGTAGGGGCCCCATATTAGTTATTGAAACGGGCCGCCACTGTTGTTCACTCAACTGCGCATTGTAAGGACTGGGCTAAAAGGGTGAATCTGAATAACTAAATACATCCTGCTAAAGACCCAAAAAGCCTGGAATGTTAATTTACACACACACACACCCACACACACACACGCATCCCCCACAAGTGAAGCCTGCTCAGGACAGAGCGTGGTGTCCAGTTACGAGACATTTTTATGACTGACTTGGAATTTGATGCTCAAGAGAAAGAATCTTCTCTTTTTAAAAGACATTTAACCAGATATATTCGATGTGTTTTTATGTGTGTCCACTTGCCCATGTCACATTGGAATGACTATGACTTTATCGTAGCTTAAAGTGAATTACCTTCATTATGCATTTTAAATATAACTGTCTATTCCCATAACTGGTACACACAGTTCTGGACACCTCCAGAATGCTTTCGGTGTGATCAATCAGAATACGTACCGTAATATCCAGTAAAATATAGTTTACTATGTTTTCCATCTTTGGAGTGAAAAGAGACCAAAACTAACATCACTGGTGTTCTTAGATAACAGCGTTTACGACCCAAAGGAATGTTCACAGAACTGTGGCTCTCTCTGAATTCTAACCAAGGAGGAGAAATGAATCCTGTATTCATATATATATATATATATATATTATTATATATCCACTTGAGAATTGTATGAACAATGTATCTAAGTTCCCTATTTCATGAATTGCCTTTCTGTGGTTTGGTCTATGTTTCTCGACAACTCTAATGGGATAATGTTTTTAAACTTTGCCAACTAAGGTTTAACCAAATCCATTTGTGGCAAGTTTGGTCTCGATAAACTCCCATCTTCGTTCCTCATTTGTTAATTGACATTACATTTTGCTAAACTTTGTGACACATTAGTATTATAAGAATTGTGAAGATTCTTCTCTTAAACACCCAATGAAACTAGAGATTTAAATGCCTAGTTATAACACAAAGGGTCATAAAATCTCCCTCCAAAGGGACAGCTCCTGATTGGACCCTCTTCCAAAAGAAGGCGGAAACGTCAGGTCTTCAAAAGGACAAACCGCAGGCTTAAGTCGCTCTATTACTCTTGTCCTCGTGTCATAATGTAACGTCTCACCTCCGGGCGAGCTCTTCGCCTTTCTTTTTATTTGTTTCTAGTTTCGTTTGTGTTTTTCAGTTTTAGATAAGTCTCCGTGTTTAAATCCATCTACAAGGGACCTTTAAACCAGAGCCGTTGAAAAACAGAGTTGCGACACTCCCATAGACTGCCATAGGAACTTTGGAATGCGGAAGTAACGCGTGTCGTGGAGCAGCCAATAGTTCCAAACACTGATAGTTCCAGCATTGAACCCCATTCATTTTCAGTGTTTCCGAAGTACGCTCGCTGGTAAATTAATGAAATTACTGTATTTTTTTTACTTTTACACACATTAGCCGACCTCTCGTGAATCTAGTCAGTAGTTATATTTTATGTAGCCAGTTTTAGTTAATGTTTATTGGAAGATAATAGGT
Organism: Tiaroga cobitis; assembly: GCA_030578255.1. NCBI lineage: Eukaryota > Metazoa > Chordata > Actinopteri > Cypriniformes > Leuciscidae > Tiaroga > Tiaroga cobitis. Next base: position 31,847,366 of record CM060609.1, read on the forward strand.
TAATTGCAGCTATATCTTACGTGACCAACACTTCACTAACCCCTTCCCTCCAAAATTCAAAACACAACAAAATGTATTCAATTCAAAGGGCTTTATTGACATAAAAGTTAAGTAAATCAATACTTTTATTCATCAAGGATGAATTAAATTGATCAAATGTGACAGTAAAGACATTTATAATGTTACAAAAGATCCTATTTCAAATAAACACTGTTCTTTTGAACTTTCTATTCATCAAAAAATCCTGAAATAATTGTACACAACTGTTTTCAACATTGATCGTAATAATGAATGTTTTTTGAGCATCAAATCCACATATTAGAATGATTTGTGAAGGATCATGTGACACTAGAAAATAGTTATTTTTAATTGTCATATTTAAAAAATACATTTTTTTTTTAATCAAATAAATTGCAATTTGCAGCCTTGGTGAGCAGAAGAGATTACTTATTTTAAAAACATTAAAAATCTTAGCCTACTGATCCAAAACTTTTGGCTGGTAGAGTATGCATATATATATATATATATATATATATATATATATATATATATATATATATATATATATATATATATATATATATATATATATATATATATGTGTGTGTGTGTGTGTGTGTAACTGGAGAGATGGTTACTGAGTGAAATAATTATAAATACGATCTAACATTAACGTTTTAGGATTCATTTAAGTATGGCTAATGTACCCCTACATCCTTTCAAACCAAACCATTCATTAGAACGCACACAAATACATGCATACGATGTACTGTGTAGCTACTGTATGTAAATGTATAGCCTACTGAAGTTAATCCCGTTAACAGTAACGTTAATGTTATGAATCATTCCACTCAGTAACCATATCTCCAGTTTAATTTCAAACTGACCACACTCTCCATCATATTTACAGAAATTTGCTGCAAATGGTAGCTGTATTCTACGTTATGGGAGCACCCCATTTTCCCCCTAAATAAACACAAACACGTATTAATGCTGTGTTTCTGCTACTCCCCAGAAAGAAAATTATATTATCCAAGTCATTTAAGTGTCAACGTAATAATCAATGTACATTATGCGTCAATATTTACCGATTATTGCTGCAAATATAGCTGCTGCTGTCTGCCCCGCTTTAAAAACCATTGGCAACGCGGATTTGTTTGGAACTATGTAGAGCTACATGAACCACGTGACCACGTGGCGGCGAGATCAAAGTGTGTCGCAACTCTCATATTTAACGGCTCTGCTTTAAACGAGCGCGCGCTCGCTTTGAAGGAGAAACACGCGCACGTGATCGCGTGACGCGCCGGACCGAGCGACGCACGCGCTTCTTCACCAGCCATGCAAAGATGTAACGTTAACTCCGCGTGATTTCCCCGTAGAGATCTTTATTTCTTTTTTGTTAGTCAAAGTTTTGTTTTCCGTAGTCGACTCAGTTCACTTCCACGAAGTGAAACGAACTTAGCCGAACTATTTCCCTTTGGTAATGTTACCCCAAAGACTTTGAACCTCCGTTCAACACGCGCGCCAAGCAGCCCACGTGACGCTTCCTCACACACAAAGGACTCAGCTCACGCGGCCAGACAGGGCCGTACAGGAATGCCTCGGCACAGAGAGACCATAGCATAACTTGTGCAAGTATAATCTCTTTATAGAGCTTCTAAGAAGCTTTAAGATGATGTTTCGTGTTGTAATCGGAGAGGTGAATGTCTTAGGAGGAATTCTGCCAATGTTTTCGCTCTCTCCCTCTCTCTCTCTCTCTCTCTCTTACTCGCTCACGCGTGTAAGTTATCCATTGTCCAAACTTTACGCATTTCTCGTTCATTGATGTCTTATTGTATTGTTCATTGATGTCTATGTGTTTGTAAATACATATATATCCTGTGTAACCGTAGTAAATACATAAGTAGTCATGCCTCTATTAAATTAATTATATATTCATTTGATTGATGTACTGTCTCTTTGCTCAGTTTCAAGTCCCTTAAAGCTGCAGTAGGGAGTCTTGAGAAAACGTTGACTTATCCTGAAAATTTGAACAAGCACAACTTCCAGGTCCCACCCCCTTGCTTATGAGGCGCCGGACTGGACAAAAGCGAAGCGAACTGTGCGAGAGAGACCTATGGAAAGCCGTTAGGGCCAAAAACACGCGTATTTCACGCGTATTTCACGTGTAAAATACGCGTATTTTACACGTGAAATACGCGTTGATTATGTCACTCGTATTTCACGCGTATTTTACACGTGAAATACGCGTGAAATACGAGTGACATAATCAACGCGTATTTCACGTGTAAAATACGCGTATTTCACGTGTATTTTACACGTAAAATACGCGTGAAATACGCGTTAAAAATCAGTATGAACGGGTCCGTGTCATTGGCTGCTGAAGACTTGGGTCTAACCATTTGTGTGAGCTTAGAGGGGTGTACCTTTCATAGACTAGGCTACCACCAGTTAACATTCTAGATCAGCTTATTCAGGTTTTTTTGTATAACCTATATGAATAATATATTTAAATAGCAGTTTTATGACAATTTAGATAAAAATAAAATTAACTTGTTTTTCTCCACTCATGCCTTTTTGTAAATAAACACATTAGTGGACATTCTAGCTTTAACATCAAAGCATTAACGTGTGTGGGGAAATCAGTTACAGTGGAGGTAACCAATGCAGGTTTATGATCACTGCAGGTTTCAGATACAGACCACTGTAATCAATATCTGTCTTTGGAAAACAACGTGAGCTTTTGTTGTGCTTACATTTACAGCTATAGCAAGCAGGGGGCGCTTTTTCAAACCTTTTTGTTCTGAAATTGGGCACTCAGACAAACTGTAATTAGGTATACAGGTGATATTATCAATTTAAAGGAATTTAATGACTTAAAGTATTTAAATATGTTATTTAAGGCTTTCAGGATTAGAATGAGAGCTTGTGCTCAGGTCAGGACAGGTATAAGAACTTGATTTGGCTTTCCTGACAGAAGTATTTTACTGCTACCAAAATTAAATATCCTCCTATTTCTTTTCCTATTTATTTTCTTTTTCTTCGTTTTCTTGTGTAGCCCAAAGAAAATAGATAGATTGTATAGATAGTATTTTACAGGTCACCTTGGTAATTGGTATTAAAGCAATTTATCTGTAAAAATTATTAGACACTTTGGTAAAACACCATATAACATTTAAGTAAACATATAAACATAAAAATCAGTGACGTAACTTTGTTTTAAAAAGTGGGTGGAACAGGTGGGGTGGGGGTTACTAATAAAATGCTAAATCAGATTTATGCTACAATAACATTACGACGTCCAGCAGTCGATTTAAATAGTAGGCTACATGGGGTTTAATTTGTTGTTTAATGAGATGAAGTATAATGTATAATGTATGTTGTCAGTGCCGTGTTGTCTCTAATATTTAATGTTAGAATATTTACTCTGCATTTTCTGTTTCTATAGAAAACCACACACTAATACACCCACAACTAAGTACCATTCAATCCTTGTTAATAACTGAGTTGTTGTGGTGACAAATAAACAGGTTACTCTCAAATTTCCAACATATTTTCACCAAGTCTCTTACGGACACCATGTGGCATATTTCATACCTAACCAGCAGTTTACTGAAATAAGACTGCTATAAAGCCAACTCGTTTTTTTTTTTTCAGTTCCCCACTTACTTTACCTTCCTCAAGCACTGACAGAACACATCCAAGCTTGTGATCATAAATTCATACAAATCATCTGCATGATAAAAGGCACAGTGGGTCAGTTTGTTTTACATATGCATTACTATTTTAAATCAGAATTGATTTCACTGAAAATTTATTACATTTAGAAAAAATGAAATGAAGCTGAACTCTGCAGGGCAGAGGGCATTGACCCTTGAGGACCGTGTTTGCCCATTGCATTCGGAGCATTCCAAGTGAACCCTGCTGATGTAAAAAAAAAAAAAAAAGTGTAAAGGGTTAAATTAGCAATTTAAAAGGGTAGTCATTGCAGTGTCACCTGTCAATCTATCTTTGTTATCATGGGCGTCAGTTTGGTTTGAAATGTGCTGGGGACAGAGACGCATTCAGAAGTGCATTTTCAGAAGTGCTGGGTACAATGACGTATTCATTTTTTCTCTCTCTTTCGCGCAGGTTATGTTTTTAAAGACGATGTCCTGTAGCTCAGGCATGGCCCCACTTTTCAACAGGCCCACCCAAAACTTTCACACACACAAAAAAAACCTTTTACTATATTCTAATTTTGTCAATAATTATAAAAAAAAAATTGCCAAAAGCTCATAATTTGTGCTCAAGCGCACGACCGCACGCATAAAGCTTGCCACAAAGAACCGGTAAAAGTAATGATTATAAATGCGTCTAAATACGCTGTGAATGTGAATGTGCATTATACGCCGAGTTTCGGTTAATTTATGAGACGAACTCCAATTCACTCGCCGGCGCCTCCATGTCGTGATTCTGCTATATTTATTAAATAAATCCAGACAATTGGTTCATGAAACATTGATTAAAATTAAGATATAATTAATATAAAACGAAAATAAATGTAAAGAAAGGCAGCTGTTCTGTTTGAGGTCTCTGTGAAAGTTTTAAAGAAGTCGTTTAGTGCCGCTTTCAGAACGCTCACGTCCGTAAACGAGAACTGACACGTTGTTTTTTCCCTCATAAATGCGAACAGAAAAATCAATAAAAAATGTATTATAGTGGGGTTTTTTTGCTGGGTCAGACAATGATTGCCAAATTTCTCTCTCACATTGCTCCTCATAACCACTGAATATAATAGATATAATTTATTGATCCCAGGTTTAAATTGGTCATGTCACCATTGCTCACATTTAAGAAAAGAAATAAAAGCGTATGTGAAATCTTAAAAATTAAGATTACTTGTACATATACTCTACTTATGAAACTAAACAGTAGAAAATATAGATTTGAGTATTGCACAGTTTAATTTATTGCATTTGTATTATTCTACTATTAAAGCATTGTATGTTTAAAGATATAAAGGATATGGAGCTAAGATAAAAGGATATTAAGCTGCTGACAAGTCTGATGTAAGTACAAATTGCCCTGAATATTAGTTAATAATATATGACACTGAGGGAGGACTTGAAATTATGACCTGGAATGGTTTCCTGAGGCTGTATTGCAGAAACAACTTCAGTCAGAGTAATATCTTGTCTTAAGTAACCACTGTGATTTCATTTTGGAACCAATTTAAAACACTGAACTTGTCAGATTATAACTTGGGGCTTAAAGGGATAGTTCACCCATTTACACCCTTATGTTGTTCCAAAGTTTCTTTCTGGAACTTCCATACTATGGAAAAAAATATTATGGAAGTCAATGGGGACCAGCAATGTTTGGTTACCAATAATCTTCAAATATTAGTAACCAAACATTCAAAGAGGCTCATGTATGTTTGAAACAACATGAGGGTGAGTTAATGAAGACAGAATTTTAAATTGAGTGAACAATACCTTTAAGATAGGACGTTTCTGTAATTTGGTCCCTGCAAGCAAGGTTATGTTGTTTTAACAGATATTCATTACAATTGCATTGATCAAGAACCACAGCTGTAAACTTTTCCACAATCAAATGTTAACTTTTAATATTAGAAATCTTGAGTTGGGTTGATTTGTTTTACAGATAAATTCCTACTTTTCCTGTAGCTCAAACAGTAGAATGTTAGCGCTTGCAAAATTCATGCAAGGGTTCGATTCCCAGGGAAAGCAAGAACTGATAAGAACGTAAATGTGTACATTGAAATGCAATGTAAGGCACTTAGGATAAAAGCATCTGCCAAATGCCAGGGACTGCAGATGAAATTTAACTCTGTAGCTAATTCTGGGACAGTTCTTTACTGTCCATTGTCCCTGTTATAATAATAATAATATGTAAATGTACTAATATGCAAAAGGGGGCAATCTTGGTAAAAATATTTGTTCATAAAAATGCAATCTATCTATTTTCTTTGGGCTACACAAGAAAACGAAGAAAAAGAAAATAAATAGGAAAAGAAATAGGAGGATATTTAATTTTGGTAGCAGTAAAATACTTCTGTCAGGAAAGCCAAATCAAGTTCTTATACCTGTCCTGACCTGAGCACAAGCTCTCATTCTAATCCTGAAAGCCTTAAATAACATATTTAAATACTTTAAGTCATTAAATTCCTTTAAATTGATAATATCACCTGTATACCTAATTACAGTTTGTCTGAGTGCCCAATTTCAGAACAAAAAGGTTTGAAAAAGCGCCCCCTGCTTGCTATAGCTGTAAATGTAAGCACAACAAAAGCTCACGTTGTTTTCCAAAGACAGATATTGATTACAGTGGTCTGTATCTTAAACCTGCAGTGATCATAAACCTGCATTGGTTACCTCCACTGTAACTGATTTCCCCACACACGTTAATGCTTTGATGTTAAAGCTAGAATGTCCACTAATGTGTTTATTTACAAAAAGGCATGAGTGGAGAAAAACAAGTTAATTTTATTTTTATCTAAATTGTCATAAAACTGCTATTTAAATATATTATTCATATAGGTTATACAAAAAAACCTGAATAAGCTGATCTAGAATGTTAACTGGTGGTAGCCTAGTCTATGAAAGGTACACCCCTCTAAGCTCACACAAATGGTTAGACCCAAGTCTTCAGCAGCCAATGACACGGACCCGTTCATACTGATTTTTAACGCGTATTTCACGCGTATTTTACGTGTAAAATACACGTGAAATACGCATATTTTACACGTGAAATACGCGTTGATTATGTCACTCGTATTTCACGCGTATTTCACGTGTAAAATACGCGTGAAATACGAGTGACATAATCAACGCGTATTTCACGTGTAAAATACGCGTATTTTACACGTGAAATACGCGTGAAATACGCGTGAAATACGCGTTAAAATTCGCGTGTTTTTGGCCCTAACGGCTTTCCATAGTCTCTCTCGCACAGTTCGCTTCGCTTTTGTCCAGTCCGGCGCCTCATACTTGCTCTCTGCTGCGCTACAGCCCTCCCTCCACAGCTCGTCCTCCACAGCGGAGCCTGTCGTGAACGCGCAGGCTAGTAAACAGGGCCACCGATGACGGCGGATAAAAAGTTATATGGCACTTTCACTAATAGGGACTAAACGTCAATAATATGCTTTACATTGACTATGGCCTGCCCATACTTTGACTACAAACTTGGTCCTCAAATCATTATGTATTTTCCAATAGCCTACATGTAACTTTATAACGTTGCACTCTTTCTATAAGTTATAAATAGCTAGTAAGATAACGTTTATATAACGGTAACTAACTTTACAGCATGTAAGTAATTATTCTAGCGATATATAATGCTAGATAAGGTGTGCTAGTACATTATTTCAGCAACATGACAAGGTTTCAATTGTTGCTTAGCAGAGTGCGTGACATTTTATCTACATGTTATGCGGCTAGAGTTTTGACACCGAGTCAATGGGCTCTGTGTAATTCTTTCTTTTTCGGTTGTTTATCGTCATCAGTCTTTTTCCTTTTACCTCTTTGTTTTATGAGCAGGTGTCACTCGAGAATTGGCAGTTTAGGTTGTTTCTCCGTCATAAGCACAGTTGCAGCACGCCGGCAATCTTGAGTTTGAACGACGGCTCGCGCTCCGGCGCTCGCGCTGTGCAAGAGAGGGGTGTGATCAGCGCGTACACGAGCGTGATTGACACTGCTAAGACATGCCTCCTGGCTCTCATTGGTTGTTTCTGACCGGGAGCGTGTATTTCTTGCAAATGGCAATAGGACCACTGGGAGGAGCCAGAGGAGCTTGATTTTTACACAGATTATCTGTCTCATATTCTACTGTCAGGACATAATGACAGTTTTAGCAAATACATGTTTTCAAAAGTTACCTACTGGAGCTTTAAGTGCCAAAGATCTTATGCTACAAGCTTACTAAAATTAAATATACCTTAAAGAGTATGTGTTTATAGGGCGGGAAACCCAATTCTTCTGGCCAGAAAATTGCGTTTCCTGAAATCCTATAAAGTAAGATGATATTGTGGACCCCACAAATATTATCCTGACAATTGAGCTAATTCATTTTACCTGTTTTGTGAAACGTGGTCCGTGTAATTAATTGCAATCAACTTGTGGTTAAATGACAGATCCTCCCTTATCGGGAGATTTATTAACATGTAAGACTGATCTAATCCAAACATGTATGAATAATTATTAATTACCAATTATTAATTATGATATGCAAATTCCCCACGGATTAGATCCGCCCTTGAGTCTTTACAGCATAATAAAAAACACAATATTGCCCCTCGTTCTGTTTTCTATCATGCGCCGTGCACGTTTGCGATGACGTAGTAATATGCACGCAAACGCACCAGGGTTCGATAGAATCAAGTTGAGTGAAACCAGACCAACGCTGCGGGGGGCGCCGGGAACAAACTCGCTCGGGCTCGGACCACAGCAAACGAGCCCAGTGTAAAAGCCCCCTAAATATTGGGCACAAAACATTCAGCCAGTAAGAAAAGAAAACCTGTAGGATATATATTCTTTCTTTCTTTCTTTGTAGCCTTATTTAAGTTGATTTTCTGTATACTGTGTAGGCCTATTTATTTTTGGACTAGTGGTTAATAAATTCCAATAGGCTAATGGTATGAGAGAGTGTCAGTGGTAATATCATTGTGTTCCTGTCGGTCAGTGTTAAAGGATCTGTGTAACAGCTGAGGGCGGCTTAGCCTGACAGTTAGCCTGCTCTGGACCAGGGGTGCGTTTCCCGAAAGGATCCTTATCCAACTATGATCGCAATTCCCATTGAACTCTATTGGTAACGACGGAACTTGCGAGTTGGCTAACGATGCTTTCGGGAAACGCACCCCTGCAGGTTAGTTTGTTGCCAGAGTAACTGAGACAATAAGTCTGACAAACCAAAATAAGCCAAAATAATATCTTGTTTTATGGAACAACCCTCAGCTTGCCTCCTGTGGATTCATTCATAACAGGCCTACTGTGTATTAATAAACCACATCCATTCTGTGGAACATTTTAATTCACTTCACACTAATACAATTAAATAAAACCAAGAAAGAATCCGTAAGAATCAGGAAAGAGTTGATCTGATAACATATTTGAAGAAATTCACACCATCCATTTAAAACATGTTTTCTGTAACACATTTAGCCAACATACATTATAAATATTTTATTAATAACAAATAATTCTCACAAGTTACCAGATGTTAATTAATATGAATAAATTCATTTTAATAACGCATTCTTAATGATTTACTATAGAATCGGACGTAACACTACTCCTGTTCACCACCAGAGTTCATTGTTTCATCAGAAGTAGGCTATGTTTACTGTAACACCTGCCCAGTGTTTATCTAGTCCAGTGTTTCCCAAACCTGTTCCTGGAGGCACACCAACAACACTACACGTTTTTAAACTCTTCCAAATCAAACACGCCTGTTTCAACTCCTCTCATTAGAGAATTCAAGACCAGAAATAAGGGGGTCATCCAAAATGTGAAGTGTTGGTGTGCCTCCAGGAACAGGGTTTGGAAACACTGATCTAGTCATCTGTGGGTAGTAATTGATTACATGCAATCTGGATTAGGCAATTAGATAAAATAAATTTGTACTTTTAATTAGATTATATTATGTTTTAAAATACTCATAATCAGACTACAATTACTTCTTTTTTTTATTATTACATGATTAGTGTCAGGAGCCAATCAGATCCCTCACATGTCACCACACAAAGATCATTGTCCCCAGATTACTGATCACCTGCACCTGTTTCCACTCAGCACGCATTTCTCAACCAGCACAAAAGCACCCGATTCACTTCCAGTCATTGTCAAGCCTCCAACAGGAACGACCCTTGCCAGTCACTACTCGTCTAACTCTGAGCCATCCTTCAGCAACGCAAGTAAAGTATACTTACCAGAAAGAAACTAACCTTGTTGTCCTTGTTCTGATGTTCCCAGGATCCGTTCCATGATTCATGTTCTCCGTTTCCTGGAATCTGCCACGAGCCCCGTTTCCCACTGGATGAGCTGCAAGAGAAAGTGAAAGTATCACTGAACTGGTGAGCTCATTGTCAAGTGCACTTCAAGGGATCTACTCACCGGGAATCCTTCCTGAATCACACTTATCCACGGACGATCTGAAAAGAGAGAAAACTCATGTTATTGATCTGTGCTATCCGCCACGTTATTATTGAAGAAGAGGATTCACTCACCTGGATGTAATCCTGTCACATAAATCCTCTTCGGAATCATCGTTGAACACTTGAAACCCTGCAAACTTCCTTTTGAGTTAAATAAAGATACCTTTATGTTTATCACTTACCTCTGTCTCTGAGTCTGAATCCTGACAATTAGCCTACATATTCTCATGGCATTAAGTAAATCTTTTTGTTTTTTGCTTCTCCCTAATCCTAGTCGTTTTCCATGTTTTAAAAATTCATTTCTAAAAAAAAAAAAAAAAGCATTTAATTTATATGCATTAAGAAGATATTTTTTAATTTTGTGAAACTGCACACACACAGCCACTAGATGGCTGCAAATTACATGGAAAAATGGGAGGCCACAAAGCATTTGACACCTCTATTCACAATAATCCTTTCACTTTTAAGGAGTGTTTTCTCATCAATGCAACATTGCATATCGAATCAACTTCTGATGAACACATTTATTATTTTGTGAAATATCAGTCATGGAATCATTTTACCATATGTCTTATGTCTATGTATTAGAACTGTCATGCTCCCGATTTTTTACTTTTCATTGAAAGCTTTGTACATTTATAAAACTTTTACAAAGTTTACAACCTGAGTTTTCAATATTTTTACTATTTTATGTAATGCAGCAATCTGATGAAATGCCACACATTTGCCTAAATGTAAAGTAGCCTATATAACTGATGCATTGTGTTTAGCATTATGTTTGTAAAATGTAACTTGTTATTTTAGGCCTTTTTAGAATAAAAAACTGGAGCCTGATTTGGTAAAATGGGGCAGAGTGAAGGAAGATGTTTTTGCTAATCTAGTCAGTTTAATAATAACTCAATCTTAATCAGTTTAACGTGAAGTAGTCATTTACACTGTTAAGTTAAATGCATTTTACCATGTGTCTTCCTTTATTTTTATGTCAACCACTTAATAAAAACATAAATCAGAGAATGAATGCTGAATAGTAGATCTTTTAAAGGGAATAATATTGCAAATTTGCCAAAATACTAGGCCGATCCCTCTAAATAAAGCTGTTTCTGAGAAGTTTGTCAAAAATTATTTCACTTTCCAATGGAACTGTCTTAACTTCTACAATGGCATAATGACTAATATCACTAGTATAGACAATTAGGCAAGTAAAAGGTGGCAAATAAGAAATGTAATGCCAGAGAAAACATCTATTGTGTCATATTTTCCGTATGCTGTTCTTGTTTCCCACTGTCATGGGAAAGCACTATAGTTTCAGTGCTTGCAGACTTTTCCCAGAGCTGACCGTTTGACGTCACTCACACTTCACTGTTTAAAGTTCTGCACTCTGGTGGTATGTGTGAATGTGTTTATGTGTCTCTTTTCTAAAACATACCCGAGTCAAGTTCAGTGGTTTGGTGAATTCCAATGTAGGGAGGATTCCCTACCTAGCTTAGATGGGTGTTGGCAATGAACTAAAACCTATGTTGTTAAGGCAACCCTTGGATGACATGCAAAGGAGCAGATTTGTCTAGCAACATAAATTAATCATAGAACCATGCTGATGTATAGTGAGTTGAAGATGGATTCCCTCTTCCATAGCCTACATTATAACTTATGTTACCCTCACAATAGAGATCAGGTGGTTATCTCCAGGTTAGTAGATAGATAGACAGATGGATATAAATATGGATAGATAGATAGATAATTAAAGAGCTCTCTAATTTAATTGTTACTAGTCATAATTGGATTAGAGAGTTCTTATTGTAATAGTTAGCCTACTAAGAATTGAATTGTAGCTCTAATTAAAAATGAATGGAAGTCAATTAAGACGACTAGTAAAAAATCAATAGTAGATATGTGTAATTGTCATGGTTACTTTAGTCATAATTGAGTTAGAGAGCTCTCTTGTTGTAATTGTTAATAGCCAAGAATCGAATTAGAGAGCTCTCCGGTTGTAATTGTTACTTTTAAGAATTGAATTGTAGAGCTCTCATAATTGAATTCTTAGTTGGTAAAAATGAAATTATGACGAATAACGTTGGGAACATTTTAAGCTAAAACGGCTTGCCATACGGCTTGCCTTTTTTTTTTTTTATACAGGCAGGCAGCTTTACCTGGGCGGCTACCTGAATTACGTAATGGTCTCTGTTGCGTTTTGAAATGCAGTCTCTGGATAGGGCGACATGCTAACTCCTCGGTGGATTTTCATTTGCTTCTTAAACGTCAATTACCATGATGTCCCACCCCCTCTTCCTCGCCTCACCGCGGAACTCAAAATACAGCTCGAGGTTCAAACCTGAGCTGGAAAAAGTCAACTTAAAACTTGCGGTCGCCTCCACCTTCCCCTTCACTCTCGGATAACAGCGGTGCGTCACGGACATTTCGCTCGCGATAATCTTCTCAGAAGCGAAGTTACCTAATATCTGATCTCGGCAGGTAGAAGAACAGGGATGGTGAACCCGGTGTCAGCCACTTGGTCCAAAGTATAAATGTGCTGATAAGACGATTTTATAAGTGGACAGTCGGTGACACGACGACAGCCGCCGCCGCGCCACGCTGTCACTCTACCTGGCAACTGTGGTAGGCACTGAGTTTGTGTTCATTTTACACAGGGAGACATTTTATATATAGCCTCTCCTAGCTTGTTGTAAGAGAAGTATTGTAATCGATTCATAGCCACCTTTACCTTGTGCTACGTTTGACGTTTCGTGAATGTACACATCCAAAACATAAATATAAGTGTGTTTTGTTAACTCAGCCTCGATAGCCAATCAACGTTTGTTTTAGTGTCTTTCGCTTTGGAAACCCTACAAACTTCCTGTCCTCATCATGGATATACTGACTCATTGTTTCCTTTACTAAATCTTTTTCTCTTACTGTTTAAGACACCTCAAGCTTTTTAGATTGCAGATTTTTGAAGTCCTCGGTCACGATCCACTTTCATTTGTATGTAATAGTCGTTTACATTGATCAGTCGTAGGCACATTGCGTTGCTGTGGCAACAAAAAAGAACCCACACTGCTTACGGTGGCGCCACGAATGCAAATATCGTATGCAATGCATCCTTTTAGTCTCATTCCATGTAGTTTTGTTGTTGTTTATTTATTATTAGAGAACTGGGGACAACGTCAAATGTGGCTCTCCATCATTATATTGAAGTGACTTTGTTGTAGTGTGGGACATTAATGCAGCTAAGTTCAATTTTAGGTAGTTTTTAAATGATTTTAATTACTTAAAGAGAGGTTCCCCAAAAATGAAACGTATGCCATCATTTAGCCTACTTACTATTATGTTGTTTCTGTATGGTTTTCTTTCTTCTGTGAAGGCAAAAGGAGATGTTAGGCAGAATGTAAGGGACTGACAGCTTCAGTCACACTTCATTTTCATTGCATTTTTTTTTCTTCATTCAATGACAGTGAAAGATTCCTGAGCTGCCTAACATTGTATTCCACCTTAAGGTTGTGCTATAAAAGCAAATATTGTGTTGCATTCTCCTTTGACACCTCATTTTTAATGTAGTTTCTATTTATGTTAGACAAGGAGGAACATTGTCATATTGTCATCACAATCACTGTGGTTTAGTGGATCTTTCATGGTGGTTTGAAATGACTTGTGTGGCATGAGCTGTTTTAATAGGTTTTTCCCAAATGTACTCATGCACAATCTTGTGATAAAACAAACTGGTGTATTTTACAGCCACACACTACCTTTTATAATATAAAACATGTCTGTGGTCTTCTTTCCGAGTTGAAAGTTATAAAGTTTTGTTCCTCCCAAAGCCCCAACTTAAAGGGTTAGTTCACCCAAAAATGAAAATTAAGTCATTAATTACTCAGCCCCATGCTGTACCAACCCCGTAAGACCTTCGTTCGTCTTCGGAACACAAATGAAGATGTTTTTGATTAAATGTGACAGCTGCATCACTCCTACATAGGCTCCCTAAGGGAATGAATCCTGACGTCCCAGAAAGTCAATGAAGAAAATGTTTAAATATTCCATGTCACAGCAGTGGCTCAACTATAAGTTTATCAAGCGGCGCGAATACTTTTTGTGCGAAAAAACAAACAAAAATAACGACTTTATTCGATTATTCCTTTTCTTGTAGGCCTGAAACGAGACTTCAAGAGATTTCCACGACGCGCACGCGCGAGAACTTAACTGAAGTAGTTGAAGGAGATCGCAATTCTCGCGCATGCGTCGTGGAAATCTCTTGAAGTCTCGTTTCAGGCCTACAAGGAAGAAAAGGAATAGTCGAATAAAGTCGTTATTTTTGCTTTATTTCCGCACAAAAAGTATTCTCGTCGCTTGATAAACTTATAGTTGAGCCACTGTTGTCACATGGAATATTTAAACATTTTCTTCATTGACTTTCTGGGCCGTCAAGTTTCATTCCCTTAGGCAGCCTATGGAGGAGTGATCCAGCTCTCACATTTAATCAAAAATATCTTCCTTTGTGTTCCGAAGACGAACGAAGGTCTTACGGGGTTGGTACAGCATGGGGGTGAGTAATTAATGACTTAATTTTCATTTTTGGGTGAACTAACCCTTTAAGACCCCAGTATGCCTGATCTAAAGCTGTTCTCGCGATTCTTGATGTAATCAATCAAACGTTAATTCATGAAAAAATATTTTATATTTATCCTGATTATTTATATAGTTAAAGTGAAAGAAATAGCATGTTTAGGTATGTTTTGCAACATTGTTAATATAATTTGTTTTAAATACAAGCATGTCATAATTAATTCTTAAACAGAATTATGCTTGTATCATATTTGTTATTGAAGTTTTTTTTATCTAAAAATATCGTAGATGGTGAGAAACTTTTATCTAATCATTTCTGATCTAAGCTAACTAAAAAAACACTAAGAACGAGAAATGTTTAATTTCACAATCTATAGCTTCGGTTATATACTAGTATATGAAACATAAGTTAAAATATATTAATGGTTTTTATAATGTAGTTGTATAATAAAGTGACTTGTATAATAAATTGATATCTGATTTGTAACCAGGCACCAAAGCGATTACCTATAAAATGTGCTTTGAACCAATCGGATTGCTTGGGTCCTAAGCTGGGACCCTTCACTTCAGTGGGACTCAACACTTAACCACACCGGAAGCCAGTGATTTTATAGTTTTTAAAGTTAAAAAATTTATATTTTTCTTACAAAAACGCATTGCTTCACTTCAGAAGGCCTTTATTAATAACCCCCTGAAGCCATATGGATTACTTTTATGATGGATTGATGTGCTTTTTGGAGCTTCAAAATGTAAGTTACTATTCACACCCATTATAAAGGTTGGAAGAGCCCGAATCATTTTAATATAACTCTGACTTGGCTGAAAGAAGAAAGTCATACACCTAGAATGGCTTGAGGGTGAATAAATGATGGGATCATTAAAATTTTCGGGTGAACTAAGCGCCTTTAATTAGGCAATCTGTAAACTTCGCCTGATTAAGGTGGTATTATCCGGCGGTAACACTTCTAATTTGCACACACACCTTCAAGCGCACCACAAGAATGAGGCTGCTGTGCTTATTCGTTTTGTTAATAAAGCCGTTAAGAAATGTGTTTTTCATTAAGAATAATAATGAACCCACCATTCAAAATGAATCAACCTATTCGAAAGCGAAAGTAAAATGCGCACGGCCTCACATGGCATTCATAAACAATTTAAAAGCAAGGTAGAAAAGAGGGTATTATCGGTGTTGTCGTTGATTAACCGGTGGGTAAATTTCCTCACCGTCACAGCCCTAAATGGCACAAAAAAAATCACTCACAGATCTTGACCGAATAACTTAACTTAATAAGAATTAATCTATATTTGATGTGTACAGTAAGACTATGCAGTGTTATTTTACATTTGATTATTCAAATTTTGTTGTAGGCTACAGTGCATCCGGAAAGTATTCGCAGTGCTTCACTTTTCCCACATTTGTTATGTTACAGCCTTATTCCAAAATGGAATAAATTCATTATTTTCCTCAAAATTCTACAAACAATACCCCATAATGACAACGTGAAAGATGTTTGTTTGAAATTTTTGCAAATTTCTTAAAAAGAAAAAAAGAAATTCACAGCCTTTGCCATGACACTCAAAATGGAGCTCAAGTGCATCTTGTTTCCACTGATCATCCTTGAGATGTTTCTACAACTGATTGGAGTCCGCCTGTGGTAAATTCAGTTGATTGGACATGATTTGGAAAGGCACACACCTGTCTATATAAGGTTCCAAAGTTAATAGTGCATGTCAGAGTACAAACCAAACCATTAAGTCCAAGGATTTGTCTGTAGACCTACGAGACAGTATTGTATCGAGGCATAGATCTCTGGAAGGGTACAGAAAAATGTCTGTAGCATTGAAGGTCCCAATGAACAGATCATCCATAAATGGAAGAAGTTTCGGAACCACCAGGACTCTTCCTAGAGCTGGCCGACCGGCCAAGCTGAGCGATCAGGGGAGGTGACCAAGAACCTGATGGTCACTCTGACAGAGCTTCTGCATTTCTCTGTGAAGAGAGGAGAACCTTCCAGAAGAACAACCATCTCTGCAGCACACCACCAATCAGGCCTGTATGGTAGAGTGCCAGACGGAAGCCACTCCTCAGTAAAAGGCACATGATAGCCCACCTGGAGTTTGCCAAAAGGCACCTGAAGGACTCAAACCATGAGAAACAAAATTCTCTGGTCTGATGAAACAAAGATTGAACTCTTTGGCCTGAATGGCAAGCGTCATGTCTGGAGGAAACCAGGCACCGCTCATCACCTGGCCAATACCAACCATCCCTACAGTGAAGCATGGCAGCATTATGATGTGGGGATGTTTTTCAGCGGCAGGAACTGGGGAGACTTGTCAGGATCGAGGGAAAGATGAATGCAGCAATATACAGAGACCTCATTGATGAAAACCTGCTCTGGACCTCAGACTGGGGCGACGGTTCATCTTCCAACAGGACAACAATCCTAAGCACACAGCTAAGATAACAAAGGAGTGGATACGGGACAACTCTGTGATTGTCCTTGAGGGGCCCAGCCAGAGCTCAGACTTGAGCCAGATTGAACATCTCTGGAGAGATCTGAAAATGGCCGTGTACTGATGCTCCCCATCCAACCTGATGGAGTTTTAGAGGTTCTGCAAAGAATAGGAGAAACTGCCCAAAAATAGGTGTGCCAAGCTTGTATCACACTCAAAAAGACTTGAGGATGTAATTGGTGTGACAAAGTGAAGCGCTGTGAATACTTTCCAGAAGGGATAGGCAAATGAAGCCTAATGAAGCACTGAGGCTTTCCCCTGAATGTTTAGGGAAAAGATTTGAAGCATCAAGAGTGTTGAAAACAGCGCCATCTTGTGGCAGGTCAAATTTATAGCAGCCATGTTTATAAGCAGCTGAGTGCGCAGCGCCGTTGTTTTATCCATTTAGCACAAATAAAAGCCTGATAACACTAAATGTTCAATTTTCTGATAATATAATTCACATTAAAGTGTGGCAATAAAATAAATGTAGAGTATGAATGCCGTTAGTACATCTTCCTGCAAAACTTAAAATATTGTTTATTTAATTTGTATTTTTGATCTATTGTTTTTATACTTCATTTGGTAAGTTTTCATTGCCCCTGTGAGATCATGCTTAATCATGTGCCTGAAGCATCTTTCAAACACCTCAAGCCAAGGGTTATGTTGGTTTTCCGCTTGACATCGCTTTCTTTGTTTATGTTAACTGCACTTTTCATTGGACCCTCACCCACAATAAACTGCTCATTCATTAAGTCAAACAACCTTTACTCCTTTAAATCTATCCTCAGATGATTCTGTATTTGGCATAACTGTATTTCGATATGCTTCTGTGCCCTTGTTCCCACAGCCCTCACCCTACAGCCCATTTACTGCAATGACTATTATGTGGTGTTAATGATTGACATGTATTATACAGGGCCAATCCTCATATTTTGTGCGTCTTTGTGTGCGTGTTTGTGTTTTCACATTACCATAAATGTCAGTATAGATTAGACGATGTCAGTTTCCATTGTTTTTTGTTGTTTGGCATTACAACTAACGCTGATCATACTGTGTTGGCGTTCTCTGTTTACATCATAGGTTACTCACCCTCATGAGACAAGGCAACCTGTGCTCAATGTCAAACAGAGTGAACCACTCTACCGCAGGGATCAGGGTGGCAGGATGTTTGCTAACAGTATATTGATGCTCATGTATTTCAAACCTCTTTTTTTTATTATTTTTTTATTTTATTTTTTTTACCACAAAGTGAAGAACCAAAATAACTTTGCTGTGAGTATCAGGGCCTTAAAATAGAAAGTTCTGGCTCAGAAATCTGATTTATATAAGTTTGGAGCCCATAAGATTTTTTTTTTTTAAAGACATTTCTACTTTTATTCAGCAAAGATGCATTAAAGTGATCAAAAGTGACAGTAAAGACTTGTTTCAAATACATTCTGCTTATTTGAACGTTCTATTTATCAAAGAATCCTGATGAAAAAATGAATCAGTTTTCGCACAAATATTAAGCAGCACAAATATTTACAACATTGATAATAAGAGCACCACATCAGCATATAAGAATTTCTTTGTGTGCACCTCTCTTCATTATTTTCTAAAATGAATACAAAATTTTAAAAAGAATAAAACGTAACTAAAGAACACATCCCCTCTCTCCCCCTACCCAAGAGCCATATAAGAACACTTACACCCATATGCAATGGAATTAAAGTGATTTCTGAAGGATCATGTGACATTGATGACTGGAGTAATGGATGCTGGAAATTCAGCTTTGCCATCACATGAATTAATTATTAATATATACTAATATTATATTAAAATGTTATTTTAAGTTGTGATAATATTTCACAATATTGCCATTTTACTGTATTTTCATAAAATAAATGCAGTCTTGGTGAGCATAAGAGACTTAAAAAAAAAAACGTGTGTGTATATGTATATGCCGTTATCTGAAGGCTTAATCTAGTTACTAAATCTAGTTATTTGATCATTATTAGCATCAATAAATGGAATTCTAATTTAAACAATTGTGTTTTTTATCTTACTTGTTTTTTATGTAAAACATTATAACGTTCAAGGCTGTGTGGTACGGTGATATTTTTTTCCCCCAGTTTGCATCATCGCTATCTCCCTTATCGCTGTATTATTTGTGTGCTGTGACTGTCTTTTGAATCTTTTGTCAGCATAATAATAGGAAAGAAAAGGGTTAAAGGAAAGCCCTGCCTTTCCGTATTTGCAAATCTTCCCGACGAGGGAACTTCACCTATTTTGTGGAAGTTTCCTTTCATAAATGTTGATTTTTATGAGATTAGCAACTCAAAAAGCATAAGCATGTGTTTTAGCAACACTTTATGCAGGATTAGCAGAAATGTAAATAACATTTGCAGGGCAGTTCATGCTGAAATGTTTGTAGTGTGCACAAACGCGGAGATGCAAAACCACAGGAATTCATTTTTTCCTAAACCCCAACTTGCTTTCGGATGCGCTCGCATTCTTGTCTACATACATGCCTCAGTCTAGGTCTAGACAAGTCTGGCTCTGCGAACTAAACAAAAATCAGACTGTGAGTTTGGAAACTCTAACTAGAGTTATTTATCTGGTATTTACACCCAGATTCTCAAACATACATACATTTTAAATAAAATAAAAAGATACAAGCAAGTGACCCCCTCGAATGCTCGGGAAATTACTGTGTTTGTGTGGAATAACAACATATTTCTCCCAAGGCAAGAGAGGCTCAGTTACACAAGAGGAGATTTGTTGTGTGTGTGTGTGTGGTTGTCTATTTACCACAAATTTGCCCTGGTGGGGACTCAAATTTCCTGAGCATTAGTAGTCTGTGTTGTCGCTCTCTGTCTATTTCTCCTATCCATGTGCTCCCTCTTTAATGCTTTAACCTAAAGATTTAACAGTGTATGTATTGTAAACGTTCCATACATGTTTTAGGTGTCGCTGGGTGTGGGCGTATATAAAGTCATTTTTAGTTTGTGGTCACTCTGAAGTAGTTTGACAGTTGTGTTTACCTGGGACGTTTTGGTTGTGTTTAATAAGTGTGTAAAAGTGAGTGGGACAGACTGTTCACGGTTTATAAAAACCGTTGACTTGTTCATTAAATTCGCAAAAGTCTCACCATTAAAAGTCAGATCATATTTTCACATTTAGACTTTGTTAGTTCTACAGTTTTGGATTGTGTTTTCAAATTTAAGTGTTATGAAACCCTCCAAATAATGTGGTCCAGTCAGTTGATGTACCCCATTGACTTCCATAGTATTTTTTTTTTCAACTATGGAAGTCAATGGGGTCCATCAACTGTCTGGTCACCGACATTCTTCAAAATATCTTCCTTTGTGTTCAGCAGAAGAAAGAAATTCATACAGGTTTGAAACAACTTGAGGGAGAGTAAATGATGGCAGAATTTTTATTTCAAAGTATTCCTTTAACTTTACATCAAAGATAAATGGGTATGAGCATCGAAACTAAGTAACTAACTATGTTTGGCTTTAATAACTTGATGCACAAACAAAGTTACATCAAAATATGTATGTAATTACAATTACACATATATATATATAAATTGTGTGTGTGTGTGTCTCAAACAGCATCAAAACTGTATGTGAATAAGCTATTACATCTTTGAGAATATTTAAGTCTTCTGATGTCACACTGATGCTTAAGTATATGTCTGTTCAACCTGCTCAGTCAGGGTGTATGAATGAATCACCTGACCGCTCCATAAATCTAAAAACTCTTCCATAAAAATGTTGCTCACAAGATTTTAAAAGTGTTGGCTATTGATTGAAAGCCTCTTGTTATGTTGTGGGAGAAACCATGATGCAACACCTCACAGACCAGTGTGTCCCTGTGGACTCAAAACAATGATACACACACTCTCTTGGCTCAGGAGTAAATACAAAATAACCTGATAGATATATATTTTCAGCTATAAATTTCATGTTCAATGACCCATTTACATGTTTTTGACATTAAAAAATTGGCTTTTACAAAGCAAAATAATGATTAAAATATTATATTGATGCCAGGTTAAATTCATTCGTAGAGACCTGGAAGCCTGTATTATATTGCCTGCTTGGGAATATGACCATGTCATACGGTTTTTATGCATTGTGTTGTCTTTTATTATTTTTTTATGTCTTTGCTGTAACCGCTGTGATCTTTTAGTTTGTTCTTTGTTAGGGACATTTGTCTTTGACATTTCTTACATAATTTTTTTGTTTCTACTTATTTCTATTTAATGTTTTTTTTAAGTATGTTAAAAACATTTAAAATGTTAACAAAGTATTTTGTTTTGTATTAAGTTGAATTTTCTATGTTTTTCCTACCAACTATTAGATTAATGTTAGGTACACTAACTAAAATAATTTATTTTGGGAAAAAAGGAGGATAAAGCAAATATTACTGGCCATAACTTAGTGTAGGTATGAAATATTTGGAAATTCCACCAATGGCAATATGACTATTACCTTCTTTTACATCCACTGATGTTTTTCATTTGGTTGTCATTTCCTCATTTTCCTCACTCACTTGTTTTTTTCTGTGACTGTTGCCCTCTGCTGGCCACATGATGTAACTTGTGTACAATTGTGTGTTGAGTGTTGACTGTTTTTGTGTCCACAGTAAATTAATTACAAGATGAGTTCAGACGAGCAAATTGCCCCGCTGTCTCCCAAGACATCACCCGCCACACCAAGCTTGACACCATTTACACAACGGAAAGAGAGTAACTCCTCATCAGAAGACAACAGACAGGCAAGACAAACGGCTTCAGATCTTCATTGAGAGACCTTAAGTGATGTTTGCTAAAACATCTAGTGTGCAAATAATACATATGTCTTTTGGGGCATCTGGTATTAGGGGTATTGTAATTTTGTTCTTTCTCCCACAGCTTTTTAAAATGTACACCTTTTTCTTTCTATCTCATTTTCTTATTCTTTAGGAGAGCTGGGAGGTGGTTGAAGATTTGCGGGGATTAACAGAAAATATTCAGGAGCCTGAGAAGCAGGAAGGTTTGCTGTTGAAAAAAAGGAAGTGGCCAATGAAAGGCTGGCATAAGGTGACCATATGATTTTGTAATTAAATATAATGACATTTAAATTCATGCATCTTTCATCTAAGGGTGCTAATTATTATTTTTTTCCTAGAGATATTTTCTGCTCGAAAGGGGCATTCTTACATATGCCAAGACTGGGACTGATGTGAGTGTAAAAACAGTCTCATCCACATACTACACACACATTCTTCAAGGCTCATGTGGAGTAAGATTACTTAAAACCTGTCAGAGATGCTTTTTCATCCCTTACTGTGTGATTGATTCCTCAGCTAAAGAAGGGGAGGTTACGAGGTCGCATTGATGTTGGTCTCTCTGTCATGGCCATGAAGAAGAAGTCAATGTGCATCGACTTGGACACAGAGGACAGTATCTTTCACCTCAAGGTATTGGCATAGACACAAACAACACACACCTACATATGCTGAGCAAAGAATTGTTATTTAATCTCGTTTTGTCAATGCCCATGGATTAGCTGTATTTGCTTTAACATTCACAGGCAAAGACTCGGGATCTGTTTGAAAAGTGGGTGACGCAACTACGTCTTCATCGAATGTTCCGTCAGAACGAGATAGCCATGGAGCCTCCCGAGCGACACCTGCAATCTGACCCCGTCTCCAACAGACGAGTATTTACCCTTCTTACACAATAATCATTCACAGTGTGGTGTAAAAGTCAGCCTTCAGACCCATCAACAGGATAAGAAACTGTAAACTGTTAGAAAAGTCACAATAATAATGAGATCCACTGATGAAATTTAGTTTGAAACTCACAATTGTTGATTACTAATGTTATGAAAGAGGTAATGGCTGATAATTCTACTGTTCTGGCTTTTTAAAACTGCATTGATAGTTTTCCATCTAGAATTTTAGATGATTTGTAAAATCAGGAATCAAAACATCTGGATGTACAGTGGAAAAAGAGTTTGAGTTTAAAGAAAAAAAGCCTGAATTTTCTTTCAACATCAGTCTAATATTACTAATGTAATAAAAAAAAACTTTCTGGTGGTTTCACACTTAATTCTTCACCTTAATTCTTAGTCTACATTTTACAGAACTGCAAACTACCTAGAGTCTACCCTGGTGGAAACAAGTGGGCCGAAACCCCTGAAAAGATGGGTCTCGTTCCGCTTTCAAACAAACTCTGGTGCAGTTTGACTGAAATATAAACGCAACACAGACCAAAGACATGTAAATGAACCAAAGACATGATGTCACAAGATTCAACCCTAAAAAGAGCAAAATGCTAAATCATACCTGTTTTTTCTCGTCATAGTCACGATGTTGCCCATTACAGTTCAGTACCGGCATCAGAACCGTGTCTCCTCACAGCAGATCTTACTTTGTGTGTGTGATGGAGGGATTCCTGCCACTGTTTTGACTCCTTAACACATTTTATAAGCACTTCACAAGTTGTCAGCTCCATCATATACCATCATATGTACGTATATACAGCGAACGCATTTAGCCCAGCACACAGCAATGTTTTAGATGTTCGACAAGTTCCATCGCAAAACATACGTCATAAAAGCTATTTTATTATTTGTTTTGTATCTTTAGGTTCAGTGTTAAAAACACTAAGTGAACCAGGACTGAATGTATCAATGTCTTTTTTGGTCTGGACCAAAAGAACTAAGAACCAATCTACAAGTGTGAACACACCCTTAATAGAAGTCACAGACTGATTTAAAAAAAAAAAAAAAAAAAAGTTTCATCAACAGATAGGTTGAGAGTGACTCTTGAGGCGATTGTGCTATGGTGTGAGCTGCTACTAACAATGAGCAAGATGGACCTTTCAGGGTAGGAGATTATAACCTTAAAATGAAGTTCTAAAACTTCCTGCCAGATTCTGGAAGATAAATTCTTCAAACAGTGGTACAAGAGGAAGTGGGGCTGGTCCTTCAAGAGGAAGTGGGGCTGGTCCTTCAAGAGGAAGTGGGGCTGGTCCTTCAAGAGTCACTCGCAACCTGTCTATAAAGCCTTTTAAAAAAAATCTGTCTTCACCTGTTTCACAACACTTCGGCTTGTGATCTTTATAAAGTTAGGGTCAAGTTCCATGATTCTTTACCTTAGCAAAGTCACTAAGAACCTTGTACTTCTGGAGACTCCAGGTAGGTTTAATTCTAGAAACTGGAGACTAAAGGGTTCCTAATAAACATCTTACAGATCCCAAACTTTTGAAGTCTTTCCTATAATTTTCAAGTGGCACAGAAAGGCAGTATGCACCAATGTGACATTTTATCTTTTTTTCTTTGTTCCCAGCGTTCATTTCATTCCAAGCAGCCTTTGGCCCTTTTGAAGAACAGCTGGCTCCAAAACTCACAAGACATGGAGAAGTGCTGCAAAGGTAGCTGTAAAAACCTGAACTGACACATCATTCTGAAGTATTATTCATGGCCAAAATACTGTTCATCTCTCGGATAGTACACAGAGAACATTTAAAAAAAATCAGGATAGCTTTACTAACCCATCACTAAGAAAATGAAATGCTAAACGGTAATCTTTTTGTTAGATCTGTCGGAGTGTGATTCTTCGCTGCTGGAATTAAATCTTCTTCTGAAAAATATGGAAGTTCTTCACCGAGCGTTCTCGGCACCTGCCATTAACTTTCTGCAGGTAGTGCCTTTTGCATTATTGTATGTAATGATTAATGGATCATCAATATGTGTTTAAGTTTGGTGCATGTGATGATAAATTAATTTGGGGACATCCAGATACCTCCTAAACTCTTCATATATGTACACTACTTTTTGAAAGTTTTGGGTCAGCACGATTTGTTGATGTTTTTGCAGTTTCCAATGCTCATTGTATGTCATTATTTAGACAAAACATTAAATGTCTGTGTGTGTGTGTGTGTGTGACCCCAGACTGAAGGCTCCAAAAAAGAGAAACGAGGACACAAAAAATGGAGATCAAAGAATTATAGCAAGGAAAATAAAAGCACACTACCGGTAAGATTTGGGCTCTAAATATAACTCCATTATACACATACTGTACTAGACACTGCATCACATACTATCTGTCATTCACTATCTGTCATTTTCTAGCAGAATCCTGACACTTCATCTTCCCGTCTGCACGTATCTCATCCAAACTTGGTATATTCAGAGCCCGTTTCACCAGACTCATGCCTGGATAGTCCAGACTCGCCCACGGAAGCCTCTCGGATGCAGGAGGAGTTCTTTCGACTCGCTGCCACTGGTGAGTATGAATGTTCACATGCGTTTTTCCAGGAATATTTATATTAATACTTATGATATATATATATGTATATATAATCATTGATATTATATTTATAATTAAAATCATAGTTTCTGATATTACAAGAACCTTCTGATGAAATGACACATATTCTTCTCCTTTCTTTCTTCTACTAGTTAATTCCACTCTTAGGTCAGCGTATACTTCCCTTTGCTCAGAAAGAGACAGAGTCAGGAACACATTAGATCGTATCAGTGAGAAGGTATACAATCAACAAATGTATGTTATTTAAGTGTTTGTTTTCTTTTATTATTGGCCAAAATCAAGCCAATTTTATCTTCTTATCCAATCAGGATGTCCTTGATGGGTCACGCCCTCTGCTGCTGCAAGTGTCCAGTGAGAGTCGAGGGTCAATCCCAGAGTCCTTATCAGAGTTCTTTGACGCTAAAGAGTATCTGCTGTCTGGCAGCTCGTCTGAGAATGAGGTCAGAAAGGTCAAGTGGTCAAATCGCATATATGTGTGAATCATCTGTCAGTGATTGAAAATGTTATGAAATTTTAACATTTTAGCAAAAATAAACTCAAATGTAAGGCACTGTGAACTGAATTGTAGAGTATGTATTGAGATTGTTATTTTTGCGTACTTTCTCGATAATATCGTAATTATTGTTTAAACGATATGCAAGCTGACATTGTCACTCACTTTGCAAAAACATGGCTCAAGAGAGTTCATGCTTTCACTGCATGATATAATTAGAATACCCCCAAAATTCAAGATACATGGGCATTTTTACCCCCATGAGTTTTTGTTTCATATTTATAACATAAGATGTAGTTAAGTAATATCACACCAGCACAAGTGCATTTTTCCCAAATATCTGCGCGATTGCAAATGATTTTATACAACAGTTCAATAAACAATCAAGTCAAGTTACCTTTATTTATATTGTACTTTATACGACAAAGATTATTTTAAAGCAGCTTTACAGTGATAACAGGCAAATGATTAAATCATGCAAACAGTACATTTCAGCTGTCCAGCAGCTATAAAAGAAAATAGTGTCATTGTTCAGCTGAAGTCAGTTCAGTGTTGATTCAGTTCCGTTGTAAAGATCATCAATTATTAAATTAGTTAATTTCATCTATGAAGCAGTAATGTATTCAGCGCAGTTCAGTTCTCATCCAATAGTGTCAGTGCAGTCAATAATAATGTTGAATATTAATAAAGTGTCCCCAACTAAGGAAGCCAGAGGCGACAGTGGCAAGGAACACAAACTCCATCAGGTGACAGAATGGAGAAAAAAAGTTCTCCTCTGGCCAATGAACGAACATGGTGTGGTTTATGATTCAGGCTGCATCACAAGTCAGAAATCAGATTGTGGATCAGTAGCATTCAAATATGTCATCCAGTGCCTTGCGGTACTCCATACTGAACTTGTCATCGATGTGCCACCTCTCTATTGTGCCTAAAATGTAACTTACAATAAGTTAACATTATAAGTTCCATTTTAGGCACAATATTGTCTGTTTTTGTTTTATTTCGGCAACAAAGATTTCTTAATAAAAACACAGCAGAACTGTTGTGCTTCTCTAAGGGCGGGAGGGAGCGGAACACAGTCTTTGCGGGAGCGGGCGGTAATGGTCAGAAATTCAGCGGGATCAGGATTAAGAAAACAGTCCTGTGCAGGGCTCTACCTCATAGCATTATTTATGCAATTGTAAATGCATTCAAATGCATTGTAAATGCATTCAAACACACTCAGCAAAATATTGTCTAATTATTGTTAACAAAATCCATGAAAATTTCGAGACATTTCTTTTTTTAACAATATTGCACACCCCGAACGTATTATTACCATTATATTACTGATACTATTCATTTTTATTTCTTCAGGTCTTAAAAAGGTTTTAAGAAGCCTTAAAATTGACTTTAAAAATGTACAGGAAAACTGAAATGTTATCACATTAATTCCTTTATGATCATTATTATTTTTTTTGTGTGACCAGTTGTCTGATGATGATTCGTACGTCAGTGATGTGAGTGACAGCACATCAGTAGAGTTTTGCAGGAATGAGAACGGCTGCATGAGGGAGAATTTCGGTGAGGCACTGTTAAGCCCGCACATTCAAGTTCACTTTTATGAAGCTTCACCTTTCTTTGCAATCATAGTTAGTGGATTATGTGTGTGTTAGTGTCTTCAGGTAATGGCAATGAGAGTGCAGTGATGAGACGAGGCTGTTTGCCAAGTGCACGCATGAACGAGAGCGTGAATCTGTGGAGTATTTTGCGCAGTAACATTGGTAAAGACCTGTCGAAAGTGGCAATGCCCGTTCAACTCAATGAGCCCATGAACACTCTGCAGAGACTGTGTGAGGAAGTGGAGTACTGCCACCTGCTGGACACCGCTGCAAACACACGCAACCCACACATGCGCATGGTGAGATCAATCAAATTATAATTCTGTCATTTACTCACTCTCATGTCCTTCTAAACTGGTATGACTTTCTTTCTTCAATGGAACATGAAAGGAGACTTTTAAGCTTCAGAATGGATTCTGTGTTTAACTAGGGCTGCATGATTAATTGTATTTTAATCATGATCTCTATTTCTATTTCTCTTGATTCTTTAAAGGGATAGTTCACCCAAAAATGAAAATTATCCTAGGTGTATATGACATTCTTCTTTCAGACAAATACAATCGAAGTTATATTATAAAATGTCCTGGCTCTTCCAAGATTTAGAATGGCCGTTTCTGTTTGAAGTCCATAAAAGTGCATCTATCCATCATAAAAGTGCTCCACGCGGTTCGGGGGGTTAATAAAGGACTTCTGAAGCGATGCGTTTGTGTAAGAAAAATATCCATATGTAAAACTTTATAAAGTAAAATAACTAGCTTCCGGCCAAACGAACATACAGATTCCAATTAAGTCTAAAGCGCAACTTATGCGAGTAATGCGATGTACTGCTGATATTCACACTATGCCATGACGCACTACGCTACTTCTGACATCACAAGTTGCGTAAGTTGCGCTTTAGGGGTAAGTGGACTGCGTTTGGCTGGAAGCTAGAATTTTACTTTGTAACATGTTAAATATGAATATGTTTCTTACACAAACTCATCGCTTCGCTTCAGAAGTCCTTTATTAACCCCCCCGGAGCCGTGTGGAGCACTTTTATGATGGATAGATGCACTTTTATGATGGATAGATGCACTTTTATGATGGATAGATGCACTTTTATGGTCTTCAAAACAGAAATGGCAATTCACTGCCATTTATAAAGCTGGGAAGAGCCAGGACGTTTTTTAAAGAGGTGGTATAATGCCCCTTTTTCCATTTTGTAAAATAAGTCTCTGGTTTCCCTAGAGTGTGTATGTGAAGTTTTAGCTCAAAATACCCCACAAATAATTTTTTTTTACACCATCTTAAAATTGTCCCTTTTTGAGGGCCAGTAAAAATACATCGGTTGTTGTGTCAATTTAAATGCAAATGAGCTATTGCTCCCCACACAGAGAGCGGTGCTACAACTGCTCCTGTGTTAGCAGCTCCGATTACCTCACGAGTCAGTACCTGATTGAGCCTGGTTAGTACCTGGATGGGAGACCTTCTGGGAAAGGGAAAACCAGGTTGCTGCTGGAAGAGGTGTTAGTGAGGCCAGCAGGGGGTGCTCTCCCTGTGGTCTGTGTGGGTCCTAATCCCCCATTGTAGTGATGGGGACACTATACTGTCAAAGAGCACCATCCTTCAGATGAGACGTTAAACCGAGGTCCTGACTCTCTGTGGTCACAAAAAATTCCAGGATGTCTTTCGAAAGAGTAGGGGTGTGACCCCGGCATCCTGGCCTAGTGGCCTCTGTCCATCATGGCCTTATCATCCCCATATACTGATTGGCTTCATCACTCTGTCTCCTCTCCACCAGTAAGCCGGTGTGTGGTGGGCGTTCTGGTGCAATTTGGCTGCCGTCGCATCATCCAGGTGGATGCTGCACATTGGTGGTGGTTGAGGAGATTCCCCCTTCTATGTAAAGCGCTTTGAGTGCCGAGAAAAGTGCTATATAAATGTAATCATTTATTATGATTATCTATAAAATGGCTCGTGTGGGAACTGTTGTAAGATGCCTACAGAGTGACATGCTATTGCATTTGTGTCACGTACTGTATTGCATGTGAAAAGACTGATGCGACCGCTTGAGCAGAATCACAAATGTGCTCTACTGTAACAACTCTTCCTCTTCTCAACATGGACTGTGTTCCTGGGGGTGGGGTTTATGTAAATTTTAGGGTGTGATGTCACTAACCCGGTAGGAATGTCGTGTAGTCTCTACCAGCCATTTGTTGTAGTCATTAAAAAGCAATTTCTTTCAAAGCAAACATCTTCCTTTGCTTTGAACATTGAGCATTGTAACTTTGCAGACGTTGTTTATGCTCAAACAGCAACATTACACTAAATATTGAAGCGTATTAAATCACTAAACCAAGCCAAACGCCACAGCAGGCTAAAACATTGCGGGTTTATACTGAAGACGCGTCACGCTGAACCGTTGTACAAGATGATAACGATGGTGACGGTCAACAGAAAGTTTCTCCCCATGCTCACCCTGCAGCCATGATCCAAAACCAAAAAAAAAAAAACACACAGTTGAGCACACACACACACACACTAATACAGACACCACACCCCCGGTCCCACCCACAGTAACCGATGATGTCACATACACAACAGTATTAAGAAAAGAGGAAATATCATAGAAGACAAGTCAAACCCAATGTATGGCTCCTACACTATCAAAAGTTAGAAAAGTGAAATCATAATCAACCTCCCCTTTAATATAACTGATTGTATTTGTCTGAAAGAAGAATGTCATATACACCTAGGATGACTTGAGGGTGAGCAAATTATGGGCTAATTTTCATTTTTGGGTAAACTATCCCTTTAAACATGATCGTCTGCAATGTTTGCGATATATCCAAACATGATTCTCAACTAAATTGTTTGCGATTGTGGTTGCTGAAAAATCCACTTACGCAACCTCTGATACAATACAAAGTCTTTTTAGTTGTTTTAATAGAAAAACAGTACCATAATTTGGGATTATTGTTATTAATATTAGGAATTTAAGAAGCTTTTCTTAAGATGAATTTACCATTTTTAGTAATATAGAGAGTGTGTTAATGTACATAAATATATATATAAATATATATAGTTTCCTGATATATTATAATGTAAAATAAACCCTGCAAATGAGTTGACGTTT
This sequence comes from Tiaroga cobitis, assembly GCA_030578255.1. Lineage (NCBI taxonomy): Eukaryota > Metazoa > Chordata > Actinopteri > Cypriniformes > Leuciscidae > Tiaroga > Tiaroga cobitis. Next base: position 31,878,088 of record CM060609.1, read on the forward strand.
TCTTAATATTTGCTTAGGTGAAAGTGCATTAATTCTAATAAATGCAAAATGAAATTTCTCAAATGAAAGCAATAGTGATTAACAATGGCAATTATTTTGCTCAAAAATTATATGGCAATTATTAGTTTAAGCATTATTGTGCTGCCCTATGTTTAACCATATATTCTATTCTTGTGTGTCTTTTTCTCAAGGTATATATAGCAGCATTTGCTGTGTCAGCCTATGCATGTTCGTTCACTAGAGCAGGAGGAAAACCCTTTAATCCTATACTGGGAGAGACATATGAGTGTCTCCGGCCAGATAAGGGCTTCCGCTTCATTGCTGAACAGGTAACCATGCACATTTCTATTATTTCAACCAAATCACAAAGGTGTACACCAGGGCTGACGCAATAACCGCAATATTGTAATACCGCGATACTGACAAGCCAACCGCAGAGGAATGCTTGCAACCGGAATGTCCATGTTTGTTTCCTTTTTTCACAAGGCTATACCCTTCTTGTTTTACACTTCATGCATTCGTATTGAGTGTTAATTAAAGGTAGGGTATGGGATTTGCAGATTTTGAAAATACACAACTCAAAAGGTCCCACCTTCTTTCCTCCAACGCTGGCCCTGACTCCACCCATTCGAAGAACATGGATGCGCAATCATGCATCTGCAAAACTCAGATGCGCGAGATTGCACTTGCTCTCTCTCTCTGTACCGGGGCGACTTGCACTTACTGTGACTGGGTCACGAGCTTTGAGTATGCGCACGAAGGGGACACGCTCGCAAGGGGGATGGGGGGATGGTTCGACCGTTTGATTGACGCACTTACAGTCCAAAGATTATAGGTGGTCTTGGAAATGATTGGCTGGAGTTTTTCGAGTCCTGCCCGTTCCACGGATGATTAAATTGCTTAATTTTCATTTCAGTGCTTCTAACTCAATGGCTGTAATTGGGTTAGGAATAGGATTTCAAGTGATTTTGAAAAAATGGTCAAAAAAGAAAATCGCATACCCCACCTTTAAGTTAATAAAGAACAAAAGTGAAGAATGTAATTTTTCTTAATTAAGACTGTGCACCATTGTGATTTGTAAAGAAGAACTGTAGAGCATTGCTGGTCGGTTGAGCTTGTAAAGGGGGCTCAAAGTTAAAATCATTCAAACGCCTTGGTTCATTAATAAATTAATGATTTTGAACACGCAGTTGAATGAACGATATGACTCTCAAAGACAGTCCGTTGCCGCCACCTAGTGGCGTAACAATGTAACCTGCACTGACTGGCAGCCAGTCTAGAATGCGTAGAGGCAAGCAGTGCTTATGCTGTATACTATTGGGAAATATCAGTAGTCTTAGAAAGCCTCTCGTCCAGTCAGATTCGAGGATCGGAACTAACTCTTACACGTATAACAATAGACCAAACAGCTTATTGTCAGGTTTATGATCTGTTATGTGGATCCTTATTTTAATATTATTTCCTTTAATTCCTGTTTACTTTCCTTTGTTCTACCCCTGTTTATATAGCCCTGTGTTTCAGTTGTTCCTTTTCAGTTCTCGTTTATGCATTGTGTGGTTTGTGTGTTTTAAAAAAAATGGCGATAATATGGCATATTGTGATATTATTGAGCCATTCAAAATCACGCTCACATGCTCTTTAACACTGTGTCCCTAAGGTCAGTCACCATCCACCTGTGTCCGCTTGTCACTGTGAGTCCAAAAGCTACACATTTTGGCAAGGTAAGTGAAGCACAGTTGGCTAGTGTCAAGCATTTTAGCAGTTTTGCAGGATTTGATGCCCTTCTCTGTATATGTCCATTAGATATCCGTTGGAAGAATAAGTTTTGGGGAAAATCAATGGAAATTGTTCCCATGGGAGTCACTCACTTAGAGTTGCCAGGGTGATTTTGATTTTTATCATGAATTATTCTGCTTATCATTCACTTCCATTATTCCAGCACGCATTCTCCTCCATGTCTCAGCATCTCTCTGTCTTTCTTTCACTCATTCGCTCATTCTCAGTTTTGGGGATCGATATGAGTGGAGTAAGGTCACTTCATGCATTCATAACATTCTAAGTGGTCAGCGCTGGATCGAACACTATGGGGAAATGTCAATCAAGCACTCAACCATGATGGGAGATGTCAGTCATTGCAAAGTCACTTTCCTTAAGGTGGGACCTTCAAGACATGCAAAATTCTTTCATTCCACATATGTGTGTGTATCCCTGTTTGTCTTTCCCACATCTTCCTCTTGTGGAAAAACCTCAACCAAATATTCATTTAATGAATGATTTGTTTATTACCTGTTCTTTATTATGATTTGTTTTATGCATGCTTTATATTCAGTCGAGATCTGGAGGTCTGAATGCTAATGAGGTAGAGGGTGTGGTCACTGATTCAGAGGGGCGTGTCATTCACTCTCTGTTTGGCAAATGGAACGAGGCCTTGTACCTGGGAAAACCGCCCTCGGCAACCTGCATCTGGAGAGCAAGTGAGTTCCGGACCAGTCCAGAGCAGTCCATTTAACTATTTAAATGTGTCAAATATCTAAATGATAATCATTTGGTTCCATCTTCAATGAATTTGTGGATAATGATCGCAGGAGGGCGCTAACACAACACTGTTTTTGTCTTTGTATGTTTGTGTATGGGTGCATATAGATCCTATACCTGAGGACCATGAGCAGTACTATGGATTCACCCAGTTTGCAATTGAGCTAAATGAATTGGAGGAGAGTTTAATGCCACTCTTGCCCCTGACGGACACTCGTTTTAGACCCGACCAAAGGTACAGACATAATTAGAGACCAGGGGCTTTTGTCGGGGCTTCAGCCCCGAATGTAATGACTGTCACTGAGCAAATATGAAACTGACGGACACTCGTTTTAGACCCGACCAAAGGTACAGACAGAATTAGAGACCAGGCGCTTTTACCGGGGCTTCAGCCCCGAATGTTTTGAGTTAAGCCCCGAATGTAGCCTAATGACTGTCACTGAGCAAATATGAAACTGGACAATAGCCTATGTAAACGCCCAAAATCATAAGTTGCTTTATTTCATTGCGCTTTGGCTTTGCATATACTGCATACAGCCTGTAAAAATAGACCTTGAAAATAATCTAGCCTATAGAATACATTTCTTTGCTGTCGGTAGCCTATGGGCTACTCCGTTTCTTCCTCTCTGTTGAATATGCAGCAGCAGCAGGTAGGGGAGGAGCTAGCACAGTCAACCGCAAGAGTGCGAGTTAACAACTGAGACAGTCAGCAAGCAGGAAAGAAAAATAAAGCAAACGAGACTTTGGGGATTTTTCGGAAAGAAGTCAGTGGGTAAAAATTCAGTTTTTTTTTTTTTTTTATCCTTAAAGTCTGAAGATAGATCATCGTCTGGCTGGCTTTCACTGTAGGCCTATTTGTTTAACTAGCTAGTTATTACCATAGGCTAACATTATATGTTAGCACTTGTCTTGTACTGGCATTTTCTAGAATCTCCTCTGGATAAAAACACAGGAGAAGAAGCTGAAACAAGTGATAGAAGATTGCTCACTCACTCAAATATAAAATAACGAATAAAATATAAAATAATCAAACATTAAACCGTGTGTAAATCAAAAACCCATTTAATGTTATACAAGGGAGACCACCTGTCCCGCATTTTGTGAAGCTGTGAAGAATGTGAAGCTTTGTTGTCCCGCAAGTCATAAGCAGTGTGCCGCATTTTAATTTTGTCTGCATCATTTTATTTAATCGTCATTTTAAATTACAATTCTAATGTTGCCTTTCTTTATGAAACTTACCAAAATTCAAGTGTTGATAAAAAAAAAGAATGCATGAAGCTAATGAAATGTCTTTAAAATTAAAGTACAGTTAGGTATTTTTTAATAAAAAATAATATCTACATTTGAACATAATAGTATACTGCAAGTGCAAAAATAATACATAAATAGTGAACTATAACAAGTATGTTTATGTTCACTTAAAGAAAACTTGCAAGTATACTTGCAGTATAAACTACTAAACTAGTAGTTTAATGAGTACACACTACAGTGTGTACTTTCATAAACTAAAAAAATACTAATTATTAAAATAGTAAACTACTACTAGTATACTTATAAGTTCACTTGTAGACATCAGCAAGTGATGAGAGAGAAAACAGCAAGTGATGAGAAAGACAACAGCAAGTGGTAAAAGAGAAAGACAACAGCAAGTGATGAGAGAGTAATATAACAAATATAGAAGGACACACCAGAGAGTGTATGTGTGTGTGCAAAATGTTAAAGATGTATTTTGACTGAAAGTAAATTGTTACTGTAATAAAAATAAAAAAAAGCTCTTCGAGTGATCCCTGTATTTACATAAAATGGTCTGGGCTAAGCCCCGGATGTCCTTCAATGCTGGAAACGCCCCTGTTAGAGACATGAGTCAAAATCTGATAAGGGGTAATAATGGAACAAGTCGTTATCCACTATTATTTACAACAGGATATTTTCATGGGTTTAAATAAAATATTTTTGTTGTAAGAGACAATAAAAACAACTTTGCATCAAAACCACTCTTTTCCTGGTAAAAAATTAACTTGATCTTCAAAAGTGAACACATTTGCTACAATAGAAAGGAAAATTTGACAAGTCAAACATGTCAGTCTCTGAGTAGGGGTGTGACGATAGACTTATACAAGATACTGGGTTCACGAGACAATATTTTAACTAGTGCTGAGCAACGATTAATCGCGATTTATCGGATCCAAAATAAAAGTTTGTGTTTACATAAATATGTCTGTGTACTGTTTATAATTATTTTGTGTATATAAACACACATATATTTAAGAAATATTTGCATGTACTGTGTATATATATTTATACATAATTTATATTATATATAAACATTTTCTATATATAAAAAAAAAATTGTATGTGTGAGTATTTATATATACAAAATAATTATACACATATATTATGTAAGCACAAACTTTTATTTTGGTTGCGATGAATCACGATTAACTGTTGCCCATCACTAAGTTTAACACAATTTTTAATGAATCTTCAATGAAATCTATGACTGGAAAAATAGTCTTATTCGACTGAAAGTCACAAAATGCAGAACAATGCAGATGCATTTTGAAATGTTTTAGATAAGCTAGTGCTGTCACAAACGATTATTTTTGGTAATAGAGTAATACGTCGATTATTTTGATGATTAATCAAGTAATCAGATTGTTTTTGCGTAAAAAATAAGAGATGGTTTTATTATTATGGTTTTGTTTAACAACACTTAAATCCATAATGTTATATAGGCTACATAACATAAACAATCAACGTATGTACATTATGTATTTTAACAAATGCCTGCAGAGGGCGCTAAAAGCCGTGTAAAAGCGCTAAAGACACATCCAAAACCTGCGCACAGAAAAAAAAGTGATTTTAATGTGATTTTTTTCACATTAAATACTCGCGTGCTGTTTTCTGTGCTGCCGCCTCTCATACTGAATAGTGCGCGATAGTGTTGGTTTTGACGGATATTTTTTTATGCACAAACTACACATTCTGATTCTGACATTCCTGATTTGAATATTTTCAATAATCATTTGATTATCTAAAATCTTTTGCAATCTATTGATTATTTAAAAATCCTTTTTCCTAATTTTGTCAATAGATGAACTGTTAAGTGACTGATCTTGAGATGAGTCCCAGTAGTCATCCAATTTGATTCTCATATGCTGATGGAATATATTATAAAGTTGACTGATGATTTTTATAAAATGTAATTTGATCACTATCTTCTCAGTTTAAAAGATTAAAGCAATTATCAAAGTTTGATCAATAGTGAACTCTTCCCATTACTAAAACCAGCTTTTGTCTACTTCTTGGTCCTCTTTTTGTTAGATTACTTGAAGAGGGTGATATTGCCGGAGCAGAAGAACAGAAAGAAAGAATTGAAGTCCTCCAAAGAGAGAGGAGGAGAGTCCTGCAAGAAAATAACATGACACACTCACCCCGATTTTTCAAGTAAGTGACTGTTATGAACATAAAGATGCTGTTGTTGCATTTGGGCGCATCATGAGTTTCTCAACTCACTTTTGTTAATTCAATCAGACGTGCTGAAGACGACTCGTGGGTGAGCAATGGCACTTACTGGGAGCTCAGGAAGGACCCTGGATTCAGCAAACTAGAATTCCCTGTGCTCTGGTGACCACCTGTGGATTTGTGTCATTGACTTTTCTCTTTCTGCTCTGACTGTATATAAAGCCGTGTACTCTGGTTTTTTAATGTACTGTGTTTATCTTGATGTTTTTTGTATTGGTATTTATCTTTGTTAAACAGACATTTATAGCACACTATAGAAAGTATCTCTAAAACGCATCAATGCCTTACTTATCAAACTGCCTTGCTGATGTTTAGATGCAAATGCACAGACCAATGACTGTTGTAAGTGCCTGGATATAATTGAGGTATTTATAATTAATAAGCAAAGGAGAAAAAAATCCTCTAATCAATTGATTAATAAAATAAATTAAGATTAAGATTGATTTAGAATTTTAAAGACAAACACTTAAGTTCACCCTGAAATAAATAAGAAATTATTTTTTGTAAATGAAGCTTATTTTTGGACCATTATGATTTTTAATTTTTGCTTTATGATGTGATTTTTTTGGTTGTCATTCTCATTACTGTAATCTGAAAAATTGTAGAGTATTTATACAACATGGTAGTATTTGTTGCGCTGCCTTTTATTATTGTTTTTTTTTTTTTAATCAGCACAAAATATTGTAAGAAATCAAATATCAAAAGTTTTACAGTAATGAGAATTTGGGGGTACTTAATTATCATGAAAGTAATATTCAAGCAATTTTTTTAAAAATCGTGGTCCTAAAAACAGGCTTGATGTTCTTTTGTGCAAGATATAATTTCTTATTTATACCTTTTTTTTTTCTTAAATAACAATTGATTTTGAGTGAAACCTAGACTGAATAGCTTAAAGAGATTTACACCAGGGTACTATATTCAATGTTTGAAAGCCACAGTTTATCAATTGCTGACTCATAAAATCCACTTCGGCATTATAGAAATATATATATCCATAAATATTTTTGCACAGGGATTTATCTTTCTTTAAAGGGATAATAATAGAAAACGAATGGAAATGGAAAAATATATAAAATGTTTCAAATAAATTGTCTAAAAGAATGATTGTATACTGTATGGTAATTTTATGTCATGTACATGCTTGTCCTCCTTTTTTGTGTATGTATGTGAAAGAGAGAGAGCGATAGTCTATGTGTGCACATGTGGTATACCTTGTTACACTTGATAACTGTTGTCCTGTTTCTGTGAATTGTGGGTGTGGTGTTTTAGATGCGATAAACACAACATTTCTTTTCTTAGTCAATGACATACTTGCAAAGAATTTAAACAGATCTGGGACTGTTGCTTTCAGAGGATTGGAAACGGATTGCATCAGTGTATGACTGACCACATGTTTACTTTGCACAATAAATGTAGTGAGCACGAATCTAAGAAACTTTCCCTGTTTTTATTATACAGACGCTTTTGGATATTCATCTATTGCTTAACTCTTAGGACGTGGTGGGGTATCCCTAGGAGCTTTGTTTGCTCAATCACTGAATGGCTGGAAGATCCTCTTTCTGAACATGACAGAGTTTTTATTTTTTTTATGAATGTCATTTCATAAACACCTGCACACAATTAACGGCACATGTTCTTTCTTGACCTGAGCCATCGCTGTATATTCCATGTGTAACTGCTCTCCAAACTAAAGTGACTATTTTGAGTCTTTTTTTTTTCTTCTTTCTTTCTTTTTTAAGGAAAAGTGAAAATTAAAATTCTGTCATCATTTACTTACCCTCAAGTTTTTTTTTTTTTACCTGTATGAATTTCTTTCTTCTGCTGAACACAAAAGAAGATATTTTGAAGAATGTCGGTAATCAAACAGTTGATGCAGGCTACCCCCATTGACTTCCATATGGGGTTTTTTTTCTGATTATGGAAGTAAATGGGTCCATCAACTGTCTGGTCAGTGACATTCTTCAAAATATCTTTCTTTCTATAGCTTGATAAAAAAAGAACATGGCATACCTAGAAAATGTATACACATTATAAAAATGATCATGTCGGTTAAAAAAAAGAGCAGGACACCTAGAAAATGTATGCATTAATGCTCATGTCGGTTTAGGATTTAATTAATTTACCTGAATTTTCCAGGTCTACTCACAAAAGCTAGATATATCAACGCCAAAATGAATCTCCATCGGTCATGTGGTACAAGTGGGCGATCACAGAAAATTCCGCGTTTACAATTTGTGATTACGAGTTTATAGAGAATGTGTTTGCTTTTCGGTAATTCCGACATGGCGTTAACGCACGCGCTTCAGTTGGGTTATTTTTCGCTCATCTGGACAAAATTAGCCTATTTCAGTTTAATTGATCTATGTTCATTTATATTTTTGTTAGTCTATTCTAGACAATTCAGTCATCCAAACTCTGGCTATTTCACTCGCTTTTACGTGTGTTAAAAATCACTGAAAGGACAATTGGGCTTGTCCCAAGATTATTTATGGTTCTGTTCATATTATTAGCCTATGGAACCCAAACTTGCGCAAGGAAACAAGAAGATGAAATCCCCCTATATTGTACCTCCTCCTGACATTTAGGCACAGTCTCGACCGCGCGCATCTAGATCCAAAACCACATTGGAACACGTGTGAGATGACATTTTAGTTAGTAGCTTGTCGAGAGAAGACGTTTAAATGTGAGTGAACGTGCTGAATTTTTGCACTTTCTAATACGAGAAATACTTTGGACTTGTCTCTTTAAAAAAGCAGTTGTTGTATGAATTAAAGTCATAGGCCTATTCTTCATCGTTTCTTCATAATCCATCGCTTTTTCAGCTCTTTGGCTGTTGATCTAGCGCAAACAAGGACTCTGACTAACAGATACAGGTATGTAGCCTACTTAAAAAATTTATCAAATCTTACGCTTGATCGCCTGATTTCTTGCTTCACTGGACTGTAAAGTAATAGCTAATAATGTAGCCTACACGCATTCAACAGTCTGCATGTCTTAGTCTATGTGATGTAAAGGAAGTGGCAAGTTTGGAGATGAATTTTGATCTGCTGTGGTCATTCTATTGTGACTGAGGTTATTTAAACATCCTCTTAAGTCTTTTTGAAGAAATCCCCTTTGCCTGCTGCCTGTGCCACACATTTGTGACAATAAAACAAAGGATTTTGAGCTGGTTTCTTTCAAACCTTTTTGGAGAAATGGAACAGGAACCCCCTTATTAATAATACAATTGAGTGCTGCAAATTACATGTATATTTGTAGGCTACTTTATTATGATGGTTACATTGAAAATCCATTCAAATAACTATTATTGATGTTCATATTCTCTTTACACCTTTTTTGAGTAAGTGCATGATTCATAACCGGCTCATCCAAAAAGTTCACCCCAAAATTAGTCACCATGAAATAAAAATGTATCATTATAAATATTGCAGTATTCATTATAAATAATTTACCCAAGCTCATCAGTATTTAAAATGAATAAATAACAATGTGCCCTCATAATCATTAATCAAAATAATTGACCTTCCTTCCTGCAAGGACTTCTCTGAATGATGTGTTTACAGACATGAGAAAATGCCCTACATTTTAATCACTCAGATATACATTTCAAACTTTCATTCTGACTATAGAGTTTTGTCATCATTTACTCACCCTCATTTTGTTCCAATGAATGTTGAAAAAAAGGAAGTTTTGAAGATGTGCTAGTCTTTCCTTTCGCCACAATTTCAACGAATGATGATGGCTGAAGTTATCAACCTTCAAATGTTTGCAAGCTCTAAGCTCCGTTCTTTGTAACTTAATTGACAAATGTACCATTATGTTGTCAGAATTATGTTCCACAGAAGAATTAAAGTCATACAGGTTTGGAACAACACAAGTGTGCAACTAATGACAGAATTTCATTTTTGGGTGAACTATAGGCTACCTTTAAAAATAAGGAGCCTCAGAATGACATTGGAAACTTCTGGAGTTTGTTTAACACCTGTTGTTCATCATTTAGTAATGCACAACTGCCACTATAGCTTCATTGGCCCAGTGTCAGGGGAGTTCCACTGACTGGAACTCCCCTGACTCCCCTATTTTGCCCAGTTTAAGCCCCTTAGGTTTTTATGTTGTCTTACTCTATTAGCATGATGAACCATATCTGTAACACCCATAAGCCACCATGTGTTGTGTGCAGATGCGGCTGAAATGCTATTTTCTGCCATTCACAGCATCTCTGACATTTTGATTCGTTGTGAGGTTTGATTCATTTCACCTTTCTCTTAATCCTTGCTATTTATAATATCAATATGTCATTTATTCCCCTTTTTAGTTTTACTTCGTATTTTTGGCAAGAAGAGAAACTTCTTTGGTAACCAGCTTCTGCGCATTCGGTGTTTTTCAGGTTCATGACATTTCGTAACTTTCGAGGGAATCAGTTGTGAATGGAGCATTTGCGTGTTTTATGATGATTCGGTGGTTTCACATCAAATAAACGATTGTGCAATCTAAATGAGTGTATTTTACAGTTTGCACCCAGGAACACCGCTTGAGAAAAGCCAATGAATAAAGATGTTCATCAAGTGTACACATTTTCCAATGTGGTTTAATGCTGCCTGTTCACGTGTTTGTGCAAAGGATGTTTAAGAGAGCGACGACGAAGCTGGTCCAACAGATAGATCCTGAGGGGGTTCTGATTGCGGCTTCCAGCCCAAATGATTCCCAAAACCTCCAGCCGCTTGCGGTGGTGCTGAAAATCCCGAAAGTGTGGTTCTGGCAGCAAACTAAATACAGACCCACACCCTTCACTCTCAATCACCTGCTGAATGGGAAAGCAATTGAACCAGGTAAAGTGAATAGCAAATAGGTCTCTCAGAATGTTTTTAGCTTTAACAGATGTGTTTTGTGTTGTGCAATATATGCCTAAATGGAAATATTTTTTGTCTAAATAAATACCTCTTTGTTTTAAACAGTGTGTAAGAAGAAAGAGTTTGGAAAGTATAAGGGAATATACATAATCTCCAGGGATGGATCTGTAGAGGTGGGAGCTGCAACTGTCAACCTAAATATGAATGGACAGGACAAATCAAAGCTTTGTTTATCTCTCGGGAAACTTCAGACGGAATACGTGGATATTCCGACGCTAATGAAAGACTCCAAAGGACGGTTAGAGAAAAATACTTTAATATGTATCATTTTATTTTACTTTGATAATTATGAACCAAAGAGTTTTTTGTTTTTTTAAGCATAATTTGGAAAATCTACTCAGAACATAAAGTTGAACCTTGTTGAATCTCTTAAAGGGACAGTTCATCCAAAAATGATTTTGGAAGACTATATTCACTCTCCATGAGATATTTTGAAGAATTTTTAAACTGTCCAAAACAATATTGGATTGATTTGAAATCACTACATTTCCATGTAGACCAATTAAGTGATTATTTCCAATAATCAGAGAAAAGACTTAATCGCTTGACACAAGCAAATCTCTTCACATAACATATTTTGTTGATCCTGGAACAACATTCCTATCCAAACATTTTGACCCAGGAACACTTATAACTCATCGTGCATGTAAACATAGTCATTGGACAAAAAATCTTACATTTTTCTAAATATATTTTTGGAAAGTCATACCGGTTTAAAAAGATATGAGAGTGAGTATATGATGACAAAAATGTCAATTTTGGGTAAACTATTCCTTTAACATACTTAATACATATAAAATAAACTGATGGAATAGGAAATCCATTGGTCACCTTTTGATTTAACCTTGATGACTACTGTAGGAAATTGGACCTCACACACTCTTTGATCCAGCAGTCTCTAAAAAGGAACAAGGGTTTTACCCTCCTTAAACAGCGAATCTTCACCACCTGCAACTGCTCCATCTTTTGTACCGAACTGCGGAAGGCTGGCTGCAATTCTATGTTTGGAGGACATTGTTTTGAGGTTTGTAAGAAGTGTGTTCAGGGATTGAACAGTGATGGGCTTGAGATTAGCTCATTGCTTTAATAAATGTCCTCATCTGAGTGATTCTATGGTTTCAGATGTTCATGGAAAACAGCGCTAAACTACAGTATGGCTCTGAGACTAAATTAGGCATCCCACCGGACACTGTGATTGCTTACAGTGTCATTGAAATGACCATTGAAAGTGACGGCTACTTTGGTCAGTGACATTTACTGTATGTGGCTGGAGAAGGCTACAATTCTTTTTGATTATTATTATTATTAAATGTATTAATTCACATTGAATTCATTTTTTATGTAAATTGATTATTTTCTATTTAAATGTGTTATTTTTTTTTATATAAATTATTTCCATTGCTTAAAGAGGACCTATTATGTAGGCTATATTATTGATTGTTTAAAGGGGACCTATTATTTTTCAAATTATTTGAGTTTTTGGGGTCTACTAAAATAGGGTTTCATGCTTAAAACGTTTAAAAAAAGGTTTTCACATATTTTACATTGTTGCTGTTGCAAACTGCTCTGAGACAAGAAGGTTGAATTTAATAACACAAGCAGGCAGCCCATACAAACAAACACAACAAGGCAGGGAACACGGGCAAAAGAGTAATCCACGGAACAGGCAAGAAATCCAAAACCAAGAGACGTGAAACCAGGGAGAATGCTCAGCATTGCAGTGTGTAACACTAAACAAGACTTCGCAGATAATGAATGAGAAAACCAGGCTTATATGGGGTGAGCTAAACAAGATAATGAGACACAGGTGAATGTGATAATGGATGAAGAGTCCGGGCAGTGAGTTACGGGAGATGTAGTTTGTGAGGGAATGGCAATAATCTGATGTCCGTTACAGTTGCACCACCTTTCTTTCCAGTCTGTCAGTAACGCTCAGTTTAGTTACAGTCTCTATGAAGCCCCTTCTTCCAAAAAGCGCAATTTGGTCGGCTGGACGAATGTGTTTGTGATTTGTCAACCTCTTCGAGCGTGTTTCGAAAATGTCACACTCGTTACTATAACCGCAAGTTTCAACAGACTAGTTACTCAACTCAACCAGGCCTCGCACCTTTTTTTGTTTTTGTCTTCGGTGTTAATTATTTAAATATGGAATATTGTGTGATGTACATTCCCGTAAAAAAATATAACAAAATTAAAACAAACATAATATTACATTTTTTTAAAGCAGTAAGGCAGGTGTGCTGTACATTTATTTGGACCTTTGATTTTTGTGTGAGTTTAGATTTGTGTCTTACGTCTAGTGGACTAGAAGCAGATGACACTTCCTGCAATCCCTCACCACTTTTTTCAGAGGTGGATGGTCAACAGCCACTAATCCAAGAAGGTTTCCCACTTGATACCCTGAAAAATGGTGCGTGTTTCAGTTCATTTGTGTGCAGAAGCAGAAGTAGAATCTGCCATTTATTCCTGTTTCCCTTTTTCAGGTTCCTGCCTGGTTATTAGGATATTGCCATACTGAGACCCTTTCTTTTTTGCTTAAAGATATATATTTTTGGTCTTCTTGCAGCACTTGCAGATGTTCAGACTAACTTTTGTGAGCTGGATGACTTGTCTACTGAAAGCCGTTCCTCCATCCTGCTCCAGTTGAGGAAAATTCTGTTGGACCGATCTGTCTTGTCAGCTTTGGTGGGTAGAGTGAGTGATAGTTTGAAAGGAACAATGCTTGCTAATCTTGTACTTATATTGCACAAGGATATTGTAAAATTTTATAAATAAGGGATTCTTTCTTAAAGGGAACTTTCTGTCCCCTAGGATGATTTTAAAGATTTTTTTATTGTCTCTGTAGTTTTTTCCTCCTTTTTTTCCTCCTTTTTGTGTTTAAAGGTTACATGCCCCATAAATTCTCTATTTTGTGCTTGTGCCCACACATGCTTATTTGGGGTAACCTGATATCACCAAGTGCAACATGTTCCTTGATCAACATCTCTGTTGATCCTGGAACAACATTCCAATCAACCAATCAGATTTGATTAACAAGTTTACAGTTTGTGTCAAGTTTAGGGTTAGGTGCTTAGATATCAGTGTTATCCAGCTATCATTTCCCTCTGATTTTAGGGATAACTTATGGGTAGGTTTAGGTTTATGGGTAGGGATATGGTTAGGATAAAAGTTTCGGACTGGAATGTTGTTCCAGGATCAACAAAATATGTTGACCGAGGAACACGTCTAACTCTGCAAAATCAGGAAATGCTATTTATTTCTCTATATTAAATTTGTAGTTATAATGAATATCACTGAATAACTTTCATTTTTCAAGATATCAAGTAATGAAAAAATTCCCTAATTGAAGAATCCCCTATATATATATATATATTAGGGATACATTTTTCAGAGGAGAAAAAAATATACCCTATATACCCATATATATATACATTTAGATATATATATATATTTTTTTTTAACACTTCTATTTATTTTTGTCTTATCTCATGGTCTTTATGTCTTTCAGAGTGAAATGTTAAGCAGTGGTGAAACTCCATGCTTCCTAACCAGCGAGCTGTCTGAAAAACAGAGCCAGATTATTGGTGCGTTTTTAGACTTACTGAAGTGTGAACCACTTGACAAGAATGGACTTTCCACATCAACGCCATTATCCAGTTATAATGGATGTCAGATATCAACAGCCAATCACAGTGATATTTCCTTGGCATCTGAGTTAAATGGATCAAGCCGCAAACCAGAAGAACAGAATGGTCATCACACAGCGGTATCCCATCAGAACGGATGCTCAACAAAAGCAAGCAAGCAGAGCATGGAGCTTATGCATGCCATTCAAATGCTTATCAGCGCTCTTGAAGGTTTGTACACCTAAACTCTAGAGATCTTGTGTACATAGACTCTTTCTGTTTTCACTCATACTCTTTCATTTTTGATTCAGAGCTGACTGATGCTGGACTGAACCTGCTAGAACCGTTCTGCACTTCTGAAAGTCTCAAACGTCTACAGGATTTAGTGAGTTTCTGCAGATTCTGCATTAATGTTTGAGAATTCCTTTATTTAATTAAAATGTGTTTAATTTTTTTATTTTTTTATTCTGTACACCAAGGTAATTCATCTGACTTCTAACTGCAAGCAACTCTGCAATGACACCATCCCTGTTTTCCTACAAAGTGACGATGAATTCCACAGAGTGGAGGCACTTTTTAAGTCATGTAATGTTTTACTAAGGAAAGAGAATGACACACTAACCTCAGAAATGACATGCAGAGAGGGATTCCTTCCTATGGTACTGTGCATTGCCATCCATGGCCTTGCTTCCCTCGGTGATGCATGACATTGTTAGTGCTTTTTCTGATGGCTTAAATGGCCTATTTATGTGTGAAGTGTGTACGTTTTTACTGATTACTTACGACATATTAGTAATACAGAAATTACACACTTTAGTTTTAATGTTCCTTTGGGTAAGACATTTGCTTCCTTACATCAACCGACTTTGTTAATTCCATAATAATAATCCAAAACAAATATATCTCCAACAATGTGCCTTTAAATATTTATGCAAAAATAAGATTTATATACATTATATTTTCCCAGTTTGTTTGCACTTACATTATAACTATTTGCACTTTCTTAGTAAAACAACTAAATGGCATGTTTAAAATGTATTTACATTTATTTAAAGTGAAATTGAGTAAGACTAATTTAAAAAACCTTTATGAAGACAACAATTTATTAATTTATTTTGTTGTACTGAGTTATCTCTGAAATTGTTTTTTCTTTGTTTTTTCAGTATTAATTTTGTTTTTGTTAGGGATGCTACAGTTTATCAGATCTTTTATAATATTAATAATACATTTTGATATAAAACCTTTTTTAATTTTTTTACTGTAAATACTTTTTGGCATTATGTATCTCTACAGATAAAGAGCACATGCATATACATGTTCTCCAAAAAGCTTCTATTTGATTGTATCATGCACTTTCATTATTAATAAACGGAAAAGAGAAATAAAGAGTACCAATGGTCAGCATGTTTATTGCCTTGTTGTTGAGGTCTTGTTGACACAGAGACAAAAATACATTTGGCAGAGAGTTTATGACATTCTGGAATGCTGACAAAAAAGAAAAAACATAAAACAGCTGAAATCAACAGGCCTATTTGTTCGGTTCCTTAAAAGAAAAGAACTTTAAAGAAAATGACAGGATCATAAGACACAGACACAATGTGCAGCCCAATGTTGTACAAGACAAAATTGGTGAATGAAATTTTACAAAACACACTATAAATAAAACAAACTGCACACATTGATATGGACTTTTGCATAAAAGATTCAATACAACTCTTAGATATGAAGACAAGCGAACAAATGGTTAAGAGATCAGGGTCTATGTAAACAGTTTTATGGTTCATGGTTTTAGGATCTAAAATGTTCTACATATAGTAAGCCCTTGGCCTGCTACACTCTGTCAGGTTAGTCCTTCATTTGAGTATAAATCAAAACATCACAGTAGGTTCAGGAACTACAAAATGGAGGAACACAAGTAAAAAATAACAACAATAATAAATTAAAAAATATGGCCTCTGATTCGCCAAGGCCGGTTTTAGTTTTCCTCATTTTTCTTTTCTTCCGACTCCAAAGAAGTTACAAATAGAAAGATTTTCATTAAAAACATAGAAATACTCAAATAAATAAGTTCTCTTCCCTTTCAGTTTGAGTAGAAAAAACGTTGCATTGTGTGCACAAAAAAAAGAGGTTGGGGCTAACGGTGCTTTTGCGGGAGATGACACTCATTTGGTTGGTCATTCCAAACACGTAACTTCACTCTGCCCCATATCAGTCACCTTGAATACCAATCATACACATACTGTACACACACACACACACACTCAAACATGCTTGTATGGTGAGCTTCTAGAAGTGCCCTCAGTAAACCCAGCTCACTGGAACCCACTGCGGTTCAGAGCAGAGTTGGTCCACAGCTGACTGCAGTTTCTCAAACGCACAGTCTAGGTTGTCATTGACAATGATGAGGTCAAAGTAGTGTCTGTACGTCCGCAGGATACGAGCGCTTTCATCTACGGTTTTCTTCAGGTCCACATCCTGTGAGAACGAGAGAACAGAATTATTACTTGAGTTAAGAGAGAACTTCTGATGTTGACACAGATGAACCAGATATTCATGAAGTCCATTTGTAAAACTTCGAGGCAGAGCAACCTTAGATTGAATATTGTCACTTTCGGAAAATATTAAATTTGTCCCATTGATTTGAGGAATAATAATTACATTTAAGAAGTTTATGGGAAATAATTGTAGCCCTAAATTTCCTTCAGCAGTGGGCGGGACTAACACGCAAGTGCTAATTCCATTGGCTAGTCTCTTCACCTTTTACCATACACATTTTGATGTCAGCAAATTACTTGGGCGAATAGAGACAATGTGATTAATATTCATGAGCCCGTGGCTAACATTTAAGAGCACAACAGTCACTGAGCAGCTGACAATCTCAAAAGAGCATAAAGATAATTTGTCTTTGAATATTGTTAAATATATGAACATTCTTATGGTTAAGTAGCTTTTAGTGTGTTCTTAATCTCATAAAGAATGCTTGATTGACTGGTGTTTCTTAAACGTTCAGTTTGTAACAATTGGCCTTATTGGTTTGGTCAATGCGTTAAAAATAGGGTCAGATTTTACTGTGCGAGTAGCCAGGTCTTAAAAGAATGAGACATAAAACAGCGGTTAAAGTGGATAAGAATGGTATATTTACAATATTCACACAAGACTTTAAAACAACATTGGTTAAATGCTTAAAATAAGATCATTGGTAAACACAAGCTCAAGATATTTTTACGTTTTATTCTATGATATAAAATACATTAGTGATCTTGTGATTTCACTTGTTCAAACTTGTGCAAATTCTGAATGAGCATGTGAACACTGTCAGCGTTAATCACAGGTTCGCGTTTAAAGTCTGATCATTTCGACGGAGGTGAATCAATCAAAATTAAATTTAGCTGGAAATAACATTATTCAAGAACCGCTATAAAGCCAAAACAATCTCTGTTACCTTAAATTATATGTTTATCTCTGTAAAGCTGCTTTGAAACAATCCATTGTTAAAAGGGCTATATAAATGAAGATGACTTGACTTGACTTGCCTTGTCTTGTAAAAGGCGGTTGCTAACAAGTGGCTAAATGGGACTACAGAGGTTTTCATGGACATAAAATGTCATCACACGAACTGGTAACCTCATCAGTAGTTATAACCAGGCAACTTCTGTCAAGATGATTGATGGTGACCTTTGCCCTAGCCCCGCCCCCCTGTCCTTCCGGTGAACCTCTGGTTTGCGGGATCTAGGGATTAACCTTTGCCCTTGTTAGCGATCGATCATGGAGTTGACAGTTACTTTTGCCCTATTGACCGGGGGGTATGATATATCATTGTGACAGTTAGTGTTACCCTATTGACTGGGTATATAATATGTCATGGGTTTTTGACAGTTAGTTTTGGATGTATGATTTTGCCCTATTGACCCAGGGGTAATAACTCCGGAAGATTTGGTCGCGGAATTCCCCTCGTGCCCAGCTACCCCATTGATGGGGTTAGTGAGAGAAAGAGTTTTTCTAATAATGTCACATATCTCACACACAAAAGTTGAAAAACATTGATCTTCAAAACTGTATAAATTAAATGGTTATAAAATGTGCATTTAGTCATTCACAAATATTTAAATACTTTAAAATGGGTATAAAATATCTTTTCAAGCAAAAAGATCCCAGAGAAAAAATATACAGGTTATGACCGATTATTCTCCCACAGGAGCAATTATTTTAAAAACAAAAAATAAAATCATCTTACCGTTTCACAGTGGTGAAGAAGCTATACAGCTTATGAATGGGTGACAAAAATAAAACCATCTCATACATATATTTATATTCATACAGTTTTACGAATGGGTGGCAAAAAATTAATCATCTTACCGTTTCAGAGTACTGAAGAATTGGGTTAAAGTTGAAAAGCTCCCCGAGTGATTCTCTCACCGCCCTTTTCCATTTGACAGTCTCTGAGCTAAATGTGTGTGTGTGTGTGTGTGTGTGCGTGAGAACACATGTGATGTCATCCTGTTTTCGCGATACCATCATTAATAAATTATTTTAGACCTCTTAAAAATACAGCGAGTCAAATCCACTCATCCTCCTATCTAAGTCAAAAGAGCCGCTCGCACTTATTTTCTGTGTGTGTGTGTGTGTGTGTTACATGATACCCTCCGCATTCCTGAGGACACTGTGGAAGTGAGGACAATATATATCATATATGTCACACTAAAGTTGAAAAACATTATGTTCTATATAAATTAAATGGTTAAAAAATTTACATCTAGTCATTTACAAAATATAATATTTAACACTAACTAAAGTTGAAAAACATGCTGTTCTTTAAAAGTTTATAAATAAAATATAAAATAAAATATATAAAATATATAAAATAATATTTCTCTCTCGCTCACTCTCTGTCTCTCTCTCTCTCTCTCTCTCTCAAACACCCAGCGCATGATAGGCATGGTCTGTGTGTGTGTGTGTGTGTGTGTGTGTGTGTGTGTTTGTGTTCAGTATGAGCGTCAGTTTCATGAGGAGGTCTCTGCCTTACACAAAAATCTTACAAGGGGTGCATCACATCATTGTCACTCCTGTTTTGCTAAGAGAACATAAAGTCTAAACATGTTTCTACATATGGTGGCTATATGACATTAGTCTAGATTTAAGAATTTATTTCAAAGCATAATCGTAAAAGTTTAAATATGATCTTTTAAAATGAAAAGATTGTTTAAATTAAATCTTTATAGTTTTAATACATTCGTATCTTTTATTTATCTTTTAGAAGATTACTGTAACGATTTTGTTTAATGGCGACCTAAAGTATAATTTTTATTAATATAGCCATAACGATTTTTGTACTGTAACAGCATATTCTATCCCGTACAACTAAAACACGACCGTCACAGAAAACTGCATTTTTACATTTTGAATAAATAAATAAATAAATCATTTAATATAATTTCAAAGCTGTTTTGCAGTCACTAAGTCGGTTCCATAAAATCTCTATTTTTAAATTAAATGATTATAAATAAAGTATATAACTATAATGAATAATAAAAAATATGTTACTGAAATGTATTCATACAAATTAAACAGTTTTAGCTATATATAAAAACATTATATAAATATAAAAACACCTTACATTTTCAGAGCGCTGAAGAAGTAGTAGAATCTAGATCTATGCAATGATAAAAAACAATCCAAAAAGCAAATAGTTTAAAACCCTTTCACCACTGATCTATATAATGACTAGGTATGAAGATATGTTTGTTTTTTTATTCTAACTTTGAAAAAGCTAGATTAATCTTTGAAAAGGTTAATACAGTATTTGATTTTCGGCGGAAAATCTGGAAAACCACCTTACCTTACAGTGTTTTCACCAATTGACCTAAGCCGTTGGCCATCCTTAATGCCGTCATTGCGAGTTGAACTGTTTGGAGTTTTGCAGCACGTATTTCTTTTGCAAAAACATTGCATCAGACATATCATATATCATATTTTTTTACTTTATACTTGCTAGGAAATTAATTGAAATTGAACCTTTGTATAAATAAGAAAAATATATTTTAAAAGTCAATTTATAAAAGAAAAAAGTACCAATTAATGACCTTGTGTCAGAACACAGCAAATATGAAGAAGTGCTTTACATTTTTGTTCAAACTTTAGAGTAAGATTACCCCTTTGAAAAAGTGTAATACAAATCGCATAGAGTATTTGATTTTAGGGGGGAACGTTGCAAACTAGTGTCATTAAACTTAATCTTTGGTTTTAAGGGAAATTAAATATATTTTAAAAAGTATTTTTTTAGCTAAAATCAATGTCTTTATTCATAAATATGATCTCATATTTGAGAGGCGCTTGAAAGGCTGCACTACATGGTACTTCATAATGCAATCCTCGTAGCCATGATAAAGCTTAAAAAATTAATTTAAAGCGAAACGTGTCCAGCAAATTCAAAACAAGGGTAAATATCGGGATAGCTTTTCCCAGGTGGATAGAGCTAATGAAGGAGAAGTTGCCTGCTTTCTTCTCGACAGTTAAGTCAATGTTACGCTCTAAATTACAAGCTTTTTTCATTCCGTGGTTGTGTAATTCATTATATAGGGAGCATAACGGTAGAACGTGTAGTTAAACTCAAAGTGCTATTGGAAGACATGTCATAGCTTATTGGCACATAACGGTTACCGTAGTTGCAACACACATTTAAAAAAGCGCAGCGCTAGAGAGCACTATTCGTTTGAATGCAAAATACAATTTCACCGCTAGATGGGAGAAATTCCTACACAGTGTACCTTTAAGGACTAAGCTATAGGGTCTTTAACAAAAAAGCCTCCAAAATGGAGGGGGTCAAAGGGCATGTTTCTGCTATAGTATCATAAGCTCTCGCCAAAGTCTGTTCATGCAGCCAACAGACAGCCTGTCGCATCAACAAATGCTAACATTTGAAAATTCTACATTTGTTTTGAGTAGATAATCGATAGTATATTCTCAGTGAAGGGTTTCACCCTGTGTGTTTCCACAATGAATAAGGATAGTTTGGGAGATACAAGAAAAGTAAAAATGATATATCTTATAGGTACAATAGGTCATAGCTACCGTAGAAAAAGTAAGATCATGCTTTGAATTAAGACGAATAAAATTAAATATTCGCTCAAGACAAACTTTACTTATGCTGCGTCATGGACCACAGAGGCACATTGCGTCTCTGAAAATGTGTGGTGATTTTCTAAATGATACAACTTAATGTAAATAAGAGCAATGTAGAGTCCTGGGATTTCTTTTAAAACAAAAACATTGTGACAAACTTTGACCACATGTTTCATGTCGCATGGACAAAAAAATATTTGAAATAAGATCTAAGAAGCCAAAGCACAGTTCTTAATTTATAACATTTTTTATTTTATTTTTTGAACAAATGATGTTTAGTAAAAATAAAACCTTAGGTTAAATTAATGCAAATCATTCAGAAGTCTTGTAGGATAAATAGAAGATACCATTTTAATAAAACTTTAAAGATTTGATTTAAACAGTCTTTTAATTTTAAAAGATCTAATTTAAACTTTTAAGATTATGCTTTTAAATGAATTTAGTATGAATAAAACTCTGAAAAGCAGACTAGCATTGCATACGCTGTGACATAGTGCCCCAGAGGCTCATCTGGCCTCCGTCTCTGTGAGGGTCTGAAGCTTCATCTCACCCTATCACTACTATGGGAGGGCTTTGTTTGTTTATCACAACTTAAACTATTTGCTTTTTGAATTGTTTTTTTATCATTGCATAGATCTAGATTACTACTCCTTCAGCGCTCTGAAAATGTAAGGTGTTTTTATATTTATATAATGTTTTATATGTAGCTAAAACTATGTTTAATTTGTATGAATACATTTTAGTAACATATTTGTTATTATTCATTATAGAGTTATATACTTTATTTATAATCATTTAATTTAAAAATAGAGATTTTATGGAACCGACTTAGTGAGTGCAAAACAGCTTTGAAATTATATTAAATGATTTATTTATTGAAAATGTAAAAATGCAGTTTTATGTGACGGTCGTGTTTTAGTTGTACGGGATAGAATATGCTGTTACAGTACAAAAATCATTATGGCTATATTAATAAAAATTATACTTTAGGTCGCCATTAAACAAAATCGTTACAGTAATCTTCTAAAAGATAAATAAAAGATACGAATGTATTAAAACTATAAAGATTTAATTTAAACAATCTTTTCATTTTAAAAGATCATATTTAAACTTTTACGATTATGCTTTGAAATAAATTCTTAAATCTAGACTAATTTCATATAGCCACCATATGTAGAAACATGTTTAGACTTTAAGTTCTCTTAGCAAAACAGGAGTGACAATGATGTGATGCACCCCTTGTAAGATTTTTGTGTAAGGCAGAGACCTCCTCATGAAACTGACGCTCATACTGAACACACACACACACACACACACACACGCTGAGAGAGAGAGAGAGAGAGAGAGAGAAATATTTTATATATTTTATATATTTTATTTTATATTTAATTTATAAACTTTTAAATAACAATTTTCAACTTTAGTTAGTGTGAAATATTATATTTGTAAATGACTAAATGTACATTTTATAAGCATTTAATTTATATGCTTTTAAAGATCAGAATGTTTTTCAACTTTAGTTAGTGTTAAATATTATATTTTGTAAATGACTATATGTAAATTTTATAACCATTTAATTTATATAGAACATAATGTTTTTCAACTTTAGTGTGACATATGATATATATTGTCCTCACTTTCACAGTGTTCCCAGGAATGCGGAGGGTATCATGTAACACACACACACACAGAAAATAAGTGCGAGCGGCTCTTTTGACTTAGGAGGATGAGCGGATTTGACTCGCTGTATTTGTAAGAGGCCTAAAGTAGGCTAATTTATTAATGATGGTATCGCGAAAACACAGGATGACATCACATGTGTTCTCACGCACACACACACACACACACACACACACAGCTGTGTTTTTGTGATATATGAGGACATTCCATAGGCGTAATGACTTTTATACTGGACAAACTGTATATTCTATCCCCCTACACTGCCCCTATCCCTAAACCTACCCATCACAGGAGACATGCTGCATTTTTACATAAAAAAAAACCACATTGTTTTTTATGTTTTTTAAGCTATTTGAAATATGAGGACTCATGCAATGTCCTCATATATCACGTGTAAGTTGTAATACCAGTGTAATATGCATGTCATTATACACATTTGTGTCCTCATATATCACAAAAACAAAAGCACACAAACACATTTAGCTCAGAGACTGTCAAATGGAAAAGGGCGGTGAGAGAATCACTCGGGGAGCTTTTCAACTTTAACCCAATTCTTCAGTACTCTGAAACGGTAAGATGATTTTAGTTTTTGTCACCCATTCGTAAAACTGTATGAATTATATATATATATATATATATATATATATATATATATATATATATATATATATATACAATATATATGATAGAGATATATATGAGATGGTTTTATTTTTGTCACCCATTCATAAGCTGTATAGCTTCTTCACCACTGTGAAACGGTAAGATGATTTTATTTTTTGTTTTAAATAATTGTTCCTGTGGGAGAATAATCAGTCATAACCTGTATGTTTTTTCTCTGGGATCTTTTTGTTTGAAAAGATATTTTATACCCATTTTAAAGTAGGCCTATTTAAATATTTGTGAATGACTAAATGTACATTTTATAACCATTTAATTTATACACTTTTAAAGATCAATGTTTTTCAACTTTTGTGTGTGAGATATGTGGCATTATTAGAAAAACTCTTTCTCTCACTAACCCCATCAATGGGGTAGCTGGGCACGAGGGGAATTCCGCGACCAAATCTTCCGGAGTTATTACCCCTGGGTCAATAGGGCAAAATCATACATCCAAAACTAACTGTCAAAAACCCATGACATATTATATCCCCAGTCAATAGGGTAAAACTAACTGTCACAATGATATATCATACCCCCCGGTCAATAGGGCAAAAGTAACTGTCAACTCCATGATCGATCGCTAACAAGGGCAAAGGTTAATCCCTAGATCCCGGAAACCAGAGAGTCACCGGAAGGACAGGGGGGCGGGGCTAGGGCAAAGGTCACCATCAATCATCTTGACAGAAGTTGCCTGGTTATAACTACTCTCATCTACGCACTAGTCCGCTTTCACAGCCTCGTTGTGTTTATAATCCCGCTCTTGTAGACTATTATAACTCGAACTTTCAGGGAAAATATTTTTTCAAAGACAGAAAGAGTCAAAATCTTAGTCCAGCTACTGTAGTGTAGTTCATTTATAGCCTACATTTAGCTTTTGACTTCTGCTGATTGTATTTACGCTTCAAAAATCAATAAAAGTTGTGTTCATTTGTGAAGATTATCATGATGAGCAAAGCATGCAAGAATCATAAGCTTTTGTTAGTCACAGACCTTATTTTCTGCAATAATCCAAAACCCAATGGAAAAATCCAATTGGGTTTTTGTCAAGGGTGATGCTAACTTGCAGGTTGGCCTACAAAAATACATCATCGCTGCAGCGCTGCTATACAGAGTAAAGCAAACCACAACCATCCAACAATCAGATCAATTCCCGATGGACAAAATGAAGTCCAGTCCTACATTTATTTTTTTCTAGTTTGAGAAGCCACTTCACTCTGATGTACATCAAAATAGGTAGGAAAAGACTATTGCAACTTGCGTTTCATGCCGACTTTAATCTGATAATAATAATAATTAGGAATAATATTGCAAAATATTATTACAGTTTAAAATAACTGTTTTCCATTTTTTAAATGTAATTTATTTCCAAATTTGTGTCTTCAGAGACCATTTTAATATGCTGATCTGCATTTCTTATTATTATCAATGTTCAAGACTATTTTTGTGGAAACCGTGATACACTTTTTCAGGATTCTTTACATTTAATTGAAATAGAAATGTGGTAACACTTTACAATAAGGTTCATTAATTAAAATTAGTTCACTACCTTAGTTAACATGAACTAAGAATGAACAATATTTCTTCAGCATTTATAATCTTAGTTAATATTAATTTCAACATTTACTAATACGTTATTAAAATCAAAGGTTTTATTAGTTAACATTAGTTAATGCACTGTGAACTAACATGAACAAACAATGAACAGCTGGATTATTATTAACTAACATTAACAAAAATGAATAAATACTGTAACAAATGTATTGCTCATGGTTAGTTCATGTTAGTTAATACATGAACTAATGTTAACTAATGAACCTTATTGTAAAGTGTTACCAGAAATATTTTGTAACATTACAGAAGTCTTTACTGTCACATTTGATCAATTTAATGCATCCTTGCTTAATAAAAGTATTAATCTTGACTCACACCAAACCTTTGAATAACATATATCCCATGAACATCTCCATCTGATTAAAAAGTAATTTATATCTGCATTGTAGCACAGCGGTCAAAGATGACCATCTATGTTTAAATGGAAGAACAATTAAAAAATGTGCTCAGAATCACTTACAAGTAGTTAAAACTGTCATGTTTAAAACTACAGCATGGATAGCATATTGCATTAGGAAGAAGAAACCTGAGGTATACCACTGTCATAAATATACCGTAGATTTAGGTAGGTAGCACATCTTACCAAACAGGAAATACCAATCCGTATGTGTTGCCTTTCATGCTATAATTTGTGAAGCTTAACTAACCCATAACCCAAACACTACGCAAATATAGTGTGAGTAGGTCATCTTGAGAACTAGATAAGATTTTCAGGGAACCAGCTGAACAGAACTCACTGTGAGTTGTTTAGTGGTGAGTCCAGCATCAACCACAGCTTTGTGCATGCCCTTCAGTGTATCGAACTCTGGAGCTGCGATGAACACAACATATGGCATGAACTCTGCCGTTTTTAACACCTTCAGAGCCTGAGGACAGATGATAAAAACAATTAGAATACAAAGATAAAACAGCCATATCTGTGCATATCAAGGGTTTTGATTACACAATGGTTTATACCCAAAGCCTCTGATGTGTCTTCCCAATAAATGATTATAATTATTATGTTTTTAAAACTCACGATGAAAGGTGCACAAAGTAATAAATGTTTATGTATTTCTGGCGGTAATAAGTCTTCCTAAACAGCTGAAACAACGGCATGAGCCTCTCTGCTTCCTAAACTGTAGAACCTGTGTGTTTATATGATTGACATATACACAACATAACAAGGTCAGTCTCTCTGGAAAGAGCTTGTGGTATGTTTATTAAGACCTTGCGGTATGTTGTTGATTAACTCATTTAGCTGTCAATTCGGTCCAAGCTCATGTGACCTCCACATGGCAGCTATAATAAGGCATAATGTCTACAGCCCATGTAAGTGGAAACATTTACGTGTGTGTGTGTGTGTGTGTGTGTGTGTGTGTGTGTTGCAAAGCTGAATGTTCAGCAGTCATAACTCCAGTAGTCATAACTCCAGTCTTCAGTGTCACATGATCCTTCAGAAATCATTTGAATATGCTGATTTGTGATCATCAATGTGGGAAAAAGTTACTGAAAGTTACAGTATATATCATATATTCACTAATGTGAATTAGCCTAAATGACATAATATAATATTTGTGAACCTCTCTGACTTTGAGAGCTGTTGAGAGAGAAGAATGTCAAGACACTCGCCTGAGGATTGACGTCCAGGATACATGTACGGCCTGTGTTCACCACCTCATGGATGGAGTCGATTTTAGTACCATAGAGGTTGCCGTCGTACTCTCCGTGTTCCAAGTACCGGCCCGCCTTGATGTCGTTCTCCATCTCTAGACGTGATACAAATCTATACGACTGACCATCTCGCTCGTCATCGCGAGGCCGCCGAGACGTATCTGAGATATTGAGACAGAACAAAGAAATGTGTAATCATATGGACAAGAAAATGCATTGATATTTGAATGTTTTATTTATATTTTCTAGGTAGGATTATTCCTTAGCCACTCACGCGGTACAGTGGTACCAAAACGGGTGGGATGTAGTACAACTAGTCTGTTTTTCAGGCTACGGCGCCCCACTCCTTGCGCTCCAATCAGAATGAGGGTTTTCCTCTGAAATGGTGGCATATGTGCTACTTCCTCATAGATCTGAAGCTCGTGACGATCAAACTCTGCAGCATAACCATACAGGAGAGGAAACACAATGGATCAACCAGATTTATTATTTTAAGTCAAAAAGCAAGAAGAGGCATATTTTGAAATTATATTAAACTGGGGTCATATTGTACTTATTTATAAATGAGTAATTCAGTATTTTATTTTTTATATATATTTAACAATATTATTATTAAATATATATTTTAAATATATATATTAAATTTAATTTAATATACATTATTTTTTGTGCTTGTGATGTTCGTTTGTTCTCCAAGTCTCTAATTTTATATAAAACTGTCAAGATAAAGCTCTTTCTGATTTCTTTTCTGTTTACCTGCATTTTTGGCAGTGAGGTACATCATCTTCTTCTTTTTTTTACCAGTAATTGTTCCACATAGGATTCCTAAAAAAAAGAGAAAAAGAGGATATATAGATATATACAAACTATTTAGAGTGGCGTAACCCATGAGGCATTCAACTTTTCTATTAAGGGACAATATTTGCTCTCTTAAAATGATTTTTTAGGTGCATTTTTACCTTAATATATACAAAGTCTAACCCTATTAAACATACTGTATGTCTCATGTTTTATGTCAAACTCTTAAAATTCCATTAATTTAAAGATCAATATGTATAATATAATAAATTAAACGTAACAAATAATTTCAGTCAAATGAGATCATCAATAAAACCCATCTTTGCAGAGTGGTACAAGCTGCATCTAGATGTATTTATTTACACATTGTTTAATGCTGCTCAGAGCTGACATTAATGCAATTACAATAGGCATACATAATGTAATGAGATAATGTTTTAAATTAAAAAGTTCAACAGAGAAATATGAAATGATTGTAAAACTAAATTATACTTTTAGGGGCTGTTTACACGATACCATTTTCAACTAAAACCGTAAAACTTTTTATGCGCTTTGGCCGTTTATTTAAATGCCTGAAAATGCAAACTTTTTAAAAAAAGTGTGTCAAAGTGCAAGTTTTTGAAAATGGTCTTTGTGTAAACAAAAACGCAAATCTTTGAAAACGATAATGTCGTGCACATGCGTATTAAGTGTTCAATCTATAGTGTTTCATCGCCATCTAATTGCCAGGCCGCAGAATACAGCGTTTCTAGTCGTCTTCGCGGATCCATGTGAATGGGGATCGTTTTGACAATTCTGTATCTAAAATGTACGTCACTTAATATTATCTTTCTGTTTGTTGAACTATTGTAGGCCTATAAAATCAATGTCACATTTGCAATCGCGTGGATATTTGGGAAAAATGCATTCTTGCTCGTATATTATATTATATTATTTGCAAAGTTTGTGTCTATATTTGTTCTTCAAGTTAGTAAGTGCTAAAACCCTACTTTTACAAAGGTGCATTATAGATAACGGTAGTAATGCAGCGTGATTTTCTAAGGGAGCAAACTCTGCATGCAACCTATATGCACGCACGCCGCTTGTGTGGAAGCAGTCAGTTTTGACCACAAAAGATGAGCTAATTTGATTGCATGTCATATATTTGACCTTTTACGACACCACCATTTTCCTGTTTTTACACTGTTAGAAATACATGTTTGGTTTTAATGTTATTTTAAAGTGGGGTAGAATTAAATGAATGTGGAAAACGCAGCATTTTGTTCACATACCTCCTCTATCCCCTCACGTATCGCCAGGGGTACTTGTACCCCCCAGTTTGGGAACCACTGATGTAATGTTCTGTAATTGTCCACTAGATGGCATTACGTTTGTATTTTCTGTAGGCTTGTGGCACTGTTATAACATACATGGACAAATTTGTGTGTATCCTGTACAAAAATGTGCTATAGTTTTCACCAAAATACTTGTTAATACTGCAAAAGCAAAATACATTTATATGGCATGTCTTTCAAACTCCGTCTGAAGTTTCAGAATATTTCTGTCATTTTGTTTAATGTTTTGGCAACAGTAGTGTTTAAGTGTATTA